>CM053587.1:318641384-318676709 GCA_028646515.1 Pseudochirops corinnae | reverse complement strand
TCTCAGCTGGCCTCAGTCTCCAGGATTCTTCCTTCACCAGGGGCAGTGATCCAGTTCTGTCTCTCTGTCTGTCTCTGGCTCAGCTGGCTTCAGTCTGCAGGATTCTTCCTTCAAGGGGAGCAAAATTCCAATTCTGTCTCTCAGATACTGGGAGAGAAACTTTCTCTCTCTCCCTCTCCTTGTCTCTCTCTTTCTCAGCCAGCTTCAGTCTCCAGGATTCTTCCTTCAAGGGGAGCAAAATTCCAGTTCTATCTGTCTGTCTCTAGAATTCTTGCTTATATACACACCTCAGCCAATCCCCTTCTTCCACATCAACAGGGGCTCAGCCAATCCCCTTCTTCCACATCAACAGGGGAGTTCATGCCTTCTCAACAGTGGGACAGAGTTTGCATCTTCCACACTTAGCACTTACTAAGTGCTAAATATCCTGCTAAATTAATTACTATTACAAGTACAGGCCCTAGAGTCAGGAAGACCTGAGTTCAAATCCAGCTCAGACACTTAACACTTACTAGCTTTGTGACCTTGGGCAAGTCACTTAACCCCAATTGCCCTGCCTTCCTCCCTCCAAAAGAAAAAAAGCAAAAAAAAAGGACAAAAGGGAGAATCTACACTTCCCTAGACCTGCCTGAGCAAACACAGTGAGCAGGAATACACCCATTAGCCCAAACTTAGAATTTCTTTTACTATCTGTTAATATCTTGGCCTGGTGGGTAAATTAGATTTCCCACATGAATTGATTTCTGGATGAGGAAGTAGAAAAGGGGGGAAACCTTGTTCCTAATACAATAATTAGTTATTAAATACAAGAGAGAAATGTTAATCTCCCGCACCCTTCACATTTTTGACTTGCTTGCTGTTTCCAACCATAACTTTCTATCCTTCACCTCCATGTCTTTGTACAGGCTGTACCCCATGCATGGGATGCTTCCCCTTTTTAACTCTGTATCTTGAAACATCAAGTACCCTTTGAAGTTCTTTCTTCAAGAAGTCCTTTTTTTTAAAAGGACTTTTTTTTTATTTTTTTACTTTTTGGAGGGCAGTTGGGGGTTAAGTGACTTGCCCAAGGTCACACAGCTAGTAAGTGTTAAGTGTCTGAGGCTGGATTTGAACTCGGGCCCTCCTGACTTCAGGGTGTGCTCTATTCACTGTGCCACCTAGCTGACCCAAGGAAGTCCTTTTTAATGAACACTTTGTGGGTACTTCTCTGTTCCCACCCATGTAAACTCCTTGAGAGCAGGGACTGCTTTGCTTTTGTCTTTGCTGCCCTAGTGGCAGGGACATGGAATGAAATAAGCATTTATTAAGCACTTACTGTATGCCAGGCACTGTGTTAAGTGCTTTTCAGATATTATCCCGTTTGACCTTTATAACAATCCTGTGGGGTGGGTGCTGTTATTATCTCCATTTTACAGTTGGGGGACTTGAGTCAGTGATTAAGTAATTTGCCCATGATCACAGATCTAGTAAGTATCTGAGGCTAGATTTGAACTCTGGTCTTCCTTGACTCTGGACTTCGTACTTTACCTGCTGCACCACCTAGTTGCCTCATGTCTTTGTTCTTTGACAACCATAAGGAAGACAAAGTGGTTTAGGGAAAGAGAACTAGATTTGGGATTAGTAGTCCCTGAGAGTGAATACTAGCTCTGCCCTAATCAATCAGTCAATCAATCAATCAAGCAGTCAATCAATCAGTATTTATTAAGAGCCTACTATGTGCCATGTTTCTGTGTGACCTTGGGCAAGTCATATCCCTTCTAGCTGACAGTTTCCTTATCTGCAAAATGAAGAGATTTCATTGATGAGCTTGGAGCCCTGTCTCTATATCCTTTTGCTCAAGGATTTATTAAGCACCTACTGTATGTAAGGCACCTTGCTCTGTGTTTTGGGGACTGACCTCAGAGCTCACGGTCGGGAAAGGGAGTGGACAGGAACTCACATATCTATAATACAAGGTAGAAATGGGACAGTATCCAGAGAAAGGTATTAATGAGGAGCTGTGTGAATTCAGATTAAAGAAAGATGACTTTGGGCCAGACGAGCAGGTGTACCACTGCACATCTGTCACCCAAAGGGACCTCCCCTAAAGGCCTTATTTTCTGTTTTTGCTAAACTTAACCAGAGCCTGGTTTCTCTCCTTCTTACATGGTGTTTATCTTGTGTGATTGTGGCCTAAGCAAGGCATTGCTCCAAGCAGCTCTCCAAATTACATAGAAGGTACTAACTTGCATCAGCAGAGTTTCCTCATCCAGGAATTCCTTACATCAATGAAATTAGAGGTCTAGACCCTATCGCTATCTTAATTTTTTGTTTTATAAATTAAAAAAAAAATTTTCAATTGTCAAAATTTATCATCTTTCCCTCCCACCACTCCCACCCCTCACTGAAAAAAAAAGGAAAAACAAAGCCCTTATAACAATTATGCATAATCAAGCAAAACAAATTCCTATCTTGTAAATAAATGTTCAAAAATTAAATGTCTCCTCCTTCACCCTGAGTCTACTGCCTGTCTGTCAAGAGGGGAGTATCATGCTTTATCATGGGTCCTTGGGAATCAAACCTCTCCTTGGCCATTGTATTGATGAGAATTCTTAAAGTAGTCTTTCAGAATTGTTTGTCTTGGGGCAGCTAGGTGGTGTAGTGGGTAGAGCACCAGGCCAAGAGACCCATGAACCTGAGTTCAAATGAGGCCTCAGGTACTTGGGCAAATCACTTAATCCCTCAAAATAATAAAGGGAAACCCAAACCAAAACCCAGAGTTGTTTGTCTTCCCTCCATTGTTACTGTAGCATAAATTGTCCCTCCTGGTTCTGCTCTTCACTTTGCATCTGTTCAGACAGATCCTTCCATATTGCCTTGAGACTGTCCCTTTCATCATTTTCTGCAGAACAGCTGTCTTCCATAAACTCATACACCACACGCTGAGCCAATAAAATAAAAATAACAACACTACCTAGATTAACTTACTTATTCAGTGCCTTATCAGTCAGATTACCAAAGATTTACTTTATAGAGCTAGGAAAAATAATAATAAAATTCACCTGAAAGAACACAAAGAAACCAAAGCAATAAAAAACATGACGGGGGGGGGGGGGGGTGCCTAGTGGTACCAGGTATCAAACTACATTACAAGTGGTAACAGTTTGATACTGGATAGGAAATGGAGTGGTGCACCAAGGGAGTGGACTAGGTACGCTCTGCAGGAACAAATGAGCCTGCTGTGTGGCAGATTCAAAGAGCCCAGGTATTGGGCTAAGACGACCTCACCATTGGACAACATCAGTGACTTGAAGAACACAGATGACATAATTGTCAGATCAATAGATGGTATGAAGCTGAGAGGGAATGACTAAACGCATTGGATGAAAAGGGTCAGGCTCCTGAAAGATTTTGAAAGACTAATGTAAGGTGAGATTTGAGGAGAATGAATGTAGAGCTCTATACTTGGGTTCAAAAAAATAAGCTTCCTAGGGGTGGCCAAATAGAGCACCAGCCCTGAGTCAGGAGGACCTGAGTTCAAATCCAGCCTCAAGACACTTACTAGTTATGTGGAGGCAAGTCACTTAACCCTGATTGCCTCCAAAAAAACTTTCAGCTTTCCAAGTACAGGATAAAGGAAGAAGTACGTTCAGTAAACAGTTGCTATGAAAAAAATCTCAAGTTTGTTTGTTAATGAACTTTAAGACTTTAAAATCATTATGGATGAACAATGTGTGCGGTGCTGACTCCAGAAGCTAACACTGTCCACAAAGGTTTAGTCATAGGCTTCAGAATAATGGAAGAGAAAGTCCTGTTGTACTTTGCTCTGGTCAGACCACGTCTCAGTTTGGACACATTTTAGCAAAGGCAGAATTAGACTTTATTTCAAAGAGAATGGCCAGGATAATGAAAGCACTGGAGGTGTGGGTAAGAGTGCTGAGTGTGGGTGCAGGAATTCCAGAGTTCAGGTCCCACCTCAGATGCTTACGAGCTATGGGACCTTGGAAGAGTCACATCACCTGTTTGCCTCAGTTTCCTCATCTGTACAATGGAAATAATAATATCACCTACCTCCCAGGGTTGTTGGGAGGACTCAGTGTAAAGTAGCATATAAAAAAGGCCTTTTAAAAACCTTAAAAGTTCTGGAAAAATGCTAGTGGTTATTTTTTATTGTTGCTGTTGTTATTCTAATTATACCATCCCAGGTGAGGATCAGTTGAAGGAATGTTACCATGTTACCAGGGAGAGGAGAACACTTAGGAAAGGCATTTTATACATTTCTCAAATATTTACACTGCTGATGTGAATTTGGCTTGCTTGAATGAGATGAATATTTTCAGACACAACAATAGCATGGGAATTTGTTTTGTTTGTCAGTACATTTTTTTTCCCCTTTTAAAGAAGAGAACAAAAGGGAACTCAGACAGGCAGGACAGCTTTGAAAGTAACATGGATGAATTCTTATATTTACAAAGAAAAGCAAGTTGTACAGAATAGAAATTCAGTTTCATGTACAAACTTCGTTTTCTGTTCTATTTGACTTGGTATTTGTAAAGTTTGGAATTTTTAAAAGCTTACAAAATTTTTAAAAACAACAATAAAAATTGTTTCTGCATGGCCCCAGAAGGCAAGAGTAGGAGCCACAGAGGCAGATTTCAGGGGCTTGAGGTTGGAAGGATTTCCTTAGCGTTAGCAGCTGTCCAGAAGTATAGTAGGTTGCCTGGGGTGGGGTGGGGATGACTTCCCCATAATTGGATGTCTTTCTACAGGGGCTGGGTGACCATTTGTGGGCGAATGTTGTCGAAGAGATTCTTACTTGGGTGTGGGTGGATCAGACTAGATGACCGCTGAGGTCCCTTTCAGATTTGAGATAACATAGTTCTCTGAACCTGCCTTACTCAAATGATGCTCATTTGGTGTCTTATCTCAAGTTTGGAAAGCAGAATGAGGTTTCTCTTTACCAGGGCATAACCAGGAGTGCTCACCCCATCAAGTTTTTCTTCTCTTACCGACTCATCAAAAACTCTTCTGTTCTCTCATAGGCTACTGGAAGTCTTAAAGGCAGTGATGGAGGCGGGGACGACTGACAGAGAGCACACAAGTCACCAGGCAGCAGAGCTGTGCCATTTCTGTTTCTCACCAAGGGGGCCTTTGCAAATCCCTCTGCAATACACATAGAGACACATCCTCGGCTTTTTGGCTTGCTTATTGTGACCAGTTGCTGATGAGAGAAAGGAGCTGGGAAGATGGAAATCGTTGGGATTGTGGTCCTTGACATAGGCGATGTCAGGGCCAGAAATACTTGAAAATTTTATGCTTAAGATAAAGGACTGATTTTGTTTTTTCATTGACTTCAGGATCCCAAAGCATGGTAGCCTTCTATGTTTGGATCACAGAATAAATTGCCTCTAGTCTGTTATTAGTCCATTCTTTTAATGTCGCCCACTTCTAGAACACTGGGAAAGGAAAAATGTGTGTGTGGTTTTTTTTAAAAAGAAATGATTTTATTAAATTACACTTCTCTACTTGTCACTTTTTTTTTCTTTTGGTCAATTTCTTCCTCACTGGGTTACTCTATGATTTCTAGATTGTGCACAATGTTTTTCTTTCTGGACAATTTAACACATTTTCTGAGCATCTGCCATTTGAAAAGGCCTTTTGTTGGATGCTAAAGGGAAGACTCAGACAGATAAAAGAGGCTTTTGTGTTTTCAAGGGTTCAGTTTAATTCAACAAGCACTTATTAACTGCCTACTCTGAGTCAGGGCGTGGGTCAGGCGCTGGGGATTCGAATACCAAAATTGAGTTCAGGCTCCATTTTCCCATCCATAGAATGGGGATAATGAGACCCTTAACACTTACCTAACAGGGTTATCATGAGGATCAGAAGAGATACTGTTATCTGTATCTGTTATCCTTATAGTTAGCACTAAGGCATAACGCCCACCTCCTACTTCCATGCCTTACATTGGTTGTCCCCATTCTTGGAATGCTTTCCTTCTCTTCTGCCTCTGTTTCTCTGGCTTCTTTCAAGGCTCCTCTTCAATGACACCTTCTTCTAGAAGGTCTTTCCTGGTCTGTCCATCTGGCAGTTCATTCCTGTTGAGATGACCTCCCGTCTAGTTCCTATTTTTTTAATCTCCCTACTAATTTACATTGTTGTCTTCCCTGTCAGGATGTGAGCTCCTTGAGGTCAGGGACCATATTTTTGTCTTTCTTTGTATCCCTAAGGCTTAGCCTGACACACAGTAAATGCTTTAATAAGTGCTTGTTGACTGACTAAATGCAAAAATGAGATGGTCCTTGCCCTCAAGGAGCTTACTTGTGGGGGGTGCATGTTCAGTATGTTCACAGACAAGTCACTATAGCATATATGCAAAATAAGTACACAGGGTGTGTGTTAACAAAGGGAATCAGGAAATGTCTTTAACGGGGGTGATCCTTGAGCTGAGCCTTGAAGACGACTAGGTGGTTGAAGAACTGAGAGAAAAGAAGGAAGGATCTTTTTGTCTCTGTGTGGAGGCAAGAAATGGAATGTTGTATAATAGCAAATTTTTCTCATCCGTAAAATGGGGATAATAGCACCTACCTCCCAGGGTTGGGAGGATCACGTGAGATAATCTTTGTAAAGCACTTAGAACAGTGCCTGGCACACAGTAACTGATATAAACGTTAGCTATTATAGTGTTTCTAGCACAGTACTTCCTGTATAGCAGGTGCTTAACAAAATCCTTGTTTCTCTTCCTTTCCCATAGTGCACCCTGTAATAATAGATGGCATTTATGTAATTCTCTAAGATTTACAAAGTCCTTTATAGTAGCCTTATCTGGTCCTCACAACAAAAAGTTATTAAGTGTGCAGGGCCCGACAACCCTATGAAGTAAGTGTTGAGAGCATCATTATTCCCACTTTGCAGATGAGAAAACTGATCCTGAAATAAAGTAGAGCAACTTGTGACAGGTTTGTTGTTCAGTCATTTTTTGATTGTGTCTTCTTGACCCCATTTGGGATTTTCTTGGCAAAGATACTGGAGTGGTTTGCCATCGTCCTCCAGCTCATTTTACAGATGAGGAAACTGAGGCAAACACGGTGAAGCCACTTGTCCAGGGTCACCCAGCTAAGTGTCTGAGGTCAAATTTGAACTCAGGTCTTCCTGCTTCCCGGCCATGCATTCTGTCTATCCCTTGTGCCACCTAGCTGCCTCTGCTGCAGGTTACTCACCTAATAAGAATCTGAAGCAGAATTTGAACCCAGATCTGTCTTCTGGCCTCCAACTATCATAGTCTATCCACTCTTATCACAGCTGCCTTCCCTGGTACCCGCAGCTGTGGTCAGCTATCGTAGCTACTGGTTGTTTGGACTCATGCTCTCGCTCCTTGGTCTAAAGCACCCGGGCTCTGTCCATGGTGTTAGTGGTTTTTGATCCTAAATAGTAGTGATGGAGCAGTGGCTTATAGAAAGGGTGGGATTTGGTGTCAGGGTGATATTGATTAATTTCCTGCCTCCCCTGTTTTCTGGCCCAATGACTCAAAGGTTAAGGGATTTGCCCAGGGTCATACAGTGTCAGACTGTGTGGGGGTGGGTGGGGTCCATCCACTGTGTTGGTTGTTGGTGGTAACCACATTCTAAAAGCTGGAATCTTTACCAGCTAAGAAGAGAGTGAGTGGTCCAGCAGTCCAGCCCCTGTGCTACATTCAGATGTGGACTTTGGGTTGAATTTCTCCCTGGATCTCCATTTCAAGGAATTGCCTGAACCCACCTTCACTCATCACCTGGCTCTGCTCTGACTCTGCAGACATCTTGCTCTATCATGTCTACTGTCTACCTTCTCTCCTCCCCACCTTCCTCTTTCTTTCCTTTGTGTGCGTATGTATACGTGTGTGTTCATTAAGACAGCTAGGTGGAGCAGTGGATAGAGCCCTGGGCGTGGAGTCAGGAAGATCTGAATTCAAATCTGGATTCAGACACATATTAGCAGTGTGAACCTGGGCAAGTCACTTAATCTCTTATTTGCCTCAGTTTTTGCATCTGTAAAATGGGAATATAATAGTACTTACCTTCCAGGGCTGTTGTGAAAATCAAATAAGAAGATATAAAGTGTTTAGTTCAGTGCCTGGCATATAGTGTTACATAAATGTTCACTATTATTCATATTTATTAGAATGTAAGCTTCTTGAAGGTAGAGGCTATTGGTAAATATACCTGTGTAAAAACTCCAACGAAAACAAAAATGGTCTCACTTGACAGATAAAAATCACAATTGTTCCAAATAAAGTTGTGTGGATTCAACAAATAAGGAATGTTTCACAAAGTTCATCTGATATTACTACATACTTAATAACAAGAGCCTGTCTTATTCCTGAAAATGCCTTTCTCAACCTGAAGCTATGAGGTCAGGGTGAAGTTATACAAATTTGTTTAAGAAAATTCTGCCACCAATTTTTGTCTAACCCTAGAGTCTGAACGACCAGCTTCATTCATTTGCTCACTCACTCCTCCATCTGTCCATCCATTTATTCCTTTTTTTTTGATGACCATCCATCCATCAGATATTTCATTCATTTATTTATTTACCCATCTATCCATTAATTAATTTATTTTTTGCTTCCCCCAATTCCTCCTCCCCCCACCAGTGGTGAAACTGCTATGGAAACTGGCCGTGGTGGCCACCCTCTCTCCCCAATCTCCCTGCTGTGTATCTGTGAGCATACGCCACTTCAGTTCCTTTTGTGTTTATTTTATTTTTAAAATTCTTTTGTTTTTCTTTTAGATGAACTTTTGTTTATTTTTCGTTTACATCATTCATTTTTTGTTACAAATTTTCTCCCCATCTTTCCACTACCCACCACCCCAAAACAGCCATCCCATGTTTACCCCCTCCCTCAATCTGCTCTCTCCTATATCCTCCCCCAATCTCCCCTCTGACTTTCCAGTAGAGCAAGATGGATCTCCTTACCCCAGTGTCTGTATATCTTAATTCTCAGTTACATGCAAATTAATAATAATAATAATATATATACATATTTTAACATTTGATTTTAGAACTTTAAATTCTAGATTCTTTCCCTTCCTCCCTCGTCACCCACCCGCCCTGGAAAGACAAGCAATTCGATACAGGTTGTACATGTGCAATTACGTAGACCATCTCCACAATGTGAGAGACTGACTATATTTCTCTCCTTCCTATCCCGCCCCCCCACATCCATTTATTCCTGCATCATAAGGGAAGCTCTCTGATGGAGTAAAGAGCATTGGGTTGAGTTAAGAGACCTGGATTTGAATCCCGACTCTGCTATTTCATTTCTGTGTAGTCTTAGGTAAGTGCCTTCTCTTAGGGCAAATGTGAAAGTTGTTCATAAAAGCTCTAAAATTATTTCCAAATTCCTTGAAGCTCTAAATTCTAATCATCCCATTAACAAGGGAACAGGCCCGATGGGAGACTGTGTGAAAGCATTTATTGAGTGTTTATATGTGGAGGCATTACGCTAAGTGCTGCGGATACAAATAAAAGCCTCCCTACCCCCCCAACAAAAATAAAGGTAGTCCTTGCCCTGCCCTTAAGGAGCTTAAGTTCAATGGGGGAAGACTACAAAAGGGGAGATGAAAAGGGTGGTGAGGAGGGAAGACGCCTGTGCAGGGTAGATGGTGGAGAAGTCTGGAGAGTCAGAAGCAGAGCCAGGAAAGGACTGAAGGATGGTTGATCTGGACCCTTCTTTGAAAAGTAAGATCTGGAAAGAACCTTACCAGTGGAAGAAGGGGGCATCTGAGGTGGAGGGATGTTTCTGGGGGAGAAAGCAGCTGAAGACTGGAGAGTCAGAATCAAAGGTAGGCAGAGAAGTGGCACATAGTGGGACCTAGTGGTAGCCAGGTAAGGGAGTGCCTGGGGAATCAGGGATGAGCAGCCAGTATGTTGACACTAGTGACATGACACATACTGTATTGTTGAGGTCAATAGTAATTGTAGTTTAATTGCAACTTCAGCTTTCTGAGAGAAGGTTCTGTTAGGGCTTTGGTCCACATGTTTTGGACTATTTGAGGAACCATGTTCAAGAAGTAAAGTTTAGATCTTCTTGGGAAGGGTAAGGGACTTTATGGAAGTTGAAGTGGACCCAGTTTAGGCTTGATCATAGGATCTTAGAGCTGGAAGGGGGTGGTGGAAGTGGTCACTAGACCAATCACATCATTTTACAGATAAGGAGTTCTCTAACACCCAGGATTTGCCTAAGGTCACTTAGCCCTTGATGTATGGAAAAGATGGTATTGATTAGAGAACCCTGGGTGGGGAACCTGTGACCTCAAGCCCACATGTGGCCTTCCTTGGGTGCAGCCTTTTGACTGAGTCCAAGTTTTACAGAACAAATCCTTTTATTAAGGAGATTTGTTCTGTGAAATTTGGTTTCAGTCAAAGGGCTGCAGGACCTAGAGCGCCACATGTGGCCTCCAGGCCTCAGGTTCTCCACCCCTGGATTAGACTGATCCCATAGAGGAATGTGCTTCTGCGGAAAGTGGAAATCCCCTCATTGCAGGTCTTCAAGGAAAGGCTGGAGTAGTACTTGTTGAGTACGTTGGTTAGTCAGACAATAAATAATAATCATTATCATAATCAATAAATCATAAACATTAATGGGTTGGACTAGATGGCCCTTCCAGTTCTAAAATTCAGTTACTCTACATGCAGCAGAAGCGTTCAGAACTTCCAGTCCCAGTGGAAACCTTGGGAAGGGCGGGTCCCATCCTCTTCTGCCCTTTGGTCCTCCCTGTTGCTCAAGGGCATGGTTAAGGTCCTTAGTTTGGGATTTCCCAGTGGAGGAAGGCACCAATAGAAGGGCTGGTCTTCAGGGAATGTTTTTTTTTGGTTTGCATTCCTTTCAAAGCTAGAAATGATGTTAACTGTATATTCCTGGTAAGGTTAAGAAAAGCAGAGGGGCATCTAGGTGGTACAGTGGACAGAGAATCAGCCCTGGAGTTGGGAGGACCTGAGTCCAAATGCAGCCCGAGACACTTACAAACTGTGTAATCCTGGCTAAGTCACTTAACTCTAATTGTCTCTAAAAGAAGAAAAAAAAAGAAAAGCAGAGGAATAGGAATACAAAAGCAGAGCAGCATGAATAAAGATTTGCAGGGATTGAAACTAGGCTCTTCTTGAAGTTCCACTTTTTTTTCCAAGTTTAAGGTCTCCCGTTGAAGGCATGAAATTATTGCCTTTGCCTGGATTACTGCCATAGTCTGCTAATTGGTTTTCCTGCCTCCAGTTTCTCCTGGATCCAACTTCCACCTTGATATTCCTGGGCAGCTACTCGGTATAGTGGATAGAGAGCACTGGCCCTGGAGTCAGGAGGACCTGAGTTCAAGTCTTGCCTCTGACGTGTTACCCTGGGCAAGTCACTTAAGCCCATTGACCTCCCCTTTGCCCCAAAAAAAGGGAAAAAAAAAGGATATTCCTAAAGTACAGGTCCAACTATGCCCCTCACCTGCTAGAGATGCCCTAGTGGCTCTATTGCATCTAAGCTAAAGTGCAAACTCCTCTGTTCAAAGTCTTTTATAACTTCGAACCAGAACTAATGATGTGCTGGGGCAAATATTTAACAACCAGCTCTCTGGGGGACGGAGAGTGGGAGATGTGTGCAGGACACACTTTTTAGTTTAATCTGTATCATTAACATTTTCACTATCACTTTCTTGGATGCAGACAGCCAACAAAGCAATGGATATGTAGCTTTGTTGATTTCTGAGGTGTCAATGCTCCCAGTGACAATTTAAACAGACCCCTGGCTCCAGTTGATTTTTCTAGACTTATCACACTGCTCCGCCTCACTCTTGTTCCGGCCAAACTGGCTTACTCATTAGTCCCCGTCATAGAGCGGCTTTCTATCTCCAGATCCCAGACTTTGCAGATGCTGTCCTCTATACCTGGACTCCTTTCTTTCCTCACCTCACCTCACCTCATCTCTTGGGGACAACCTAGTTCCATGAAAGGTTCAGCTCAAATCCCTTTAAGACACCTTTCCTGACCATCCAAGTTACTAGCAATTCCCTCAATCCTAAACTCCAAATGACTTTGTAAATATTTGATATTTTCTTACCTAGGTAGGTATGGTTTCCCCTCCTCTCCCCTTCTCCATGTAAGCTTCTCAAGAGCTGGCATTTATTTATTTCTGACTTTGTATCCTTCATGCTTATCACAATGTTTGACACACAGTAGGCTCTCAAAAAATGCTCTTTGAATTGAATAGAATAATATGTATTCACCTGCCCCCAGAGCAGTAGTAAAGACTGCAGGCTCCTCAGTAAATCTTAAATATTTTATGTATGTGTATGTAAATATACATACATATATATGTGAATTATGTTTAAATTGTAAATCCAGTTTCAGTGAGCAAAAAAACCATACCAAAATAAATCCAATATAACTAGAATAGAATGTTTCCATAAAAAGATGACTAAAACAGTAATATTTTCCCCCTCTCTACTCTCTCTCCTTCTTTCCTCTAATGCCCCATTTCCTTTCTTCCTATCTGGCTCCCTTTTCTTCCCTATGCCTCCTTTCCTCCTCAGTCTACTATCCTCACATATTATTCTTTTTCCATAATCCTCCCTAAAATATATTGTCCTTTCTTCCTAAGCTCTTTCCCCTCAAAATGCTTATCTTCTCACTAACATTTGAAGAAGGAATCAATCTACAGTCATCTATTAAATACCTGCCATGTGCTAGGGTAGTGCAGCTAGGCGTCAAAATGGATAGAGTGGCCTGGAGTCAGGAACACTCATCTTCCCGTGTTCAAATCTGACCTCAAATACCGACTAGCAGTATCACCCTGAGTAAGTCACTTATGGAGAAGGAAATGGCAAACTGCTGTAGTGTCTCCACCAAGAAAACCCAAATTGGGGCAGGTAGGTGGCACAATGAATAGAGCAGGAGGATCCAAGTTCAAATCCACCCTCAGCGATTTGACAGTTACTTAGCACAGCCTGACTTTGGGCAAGTCACTTGACCCCAATTGCCTTTCCTTCCCATCTCCAAAAAACAAACAAACAAAAAACCCCAAATAGGGTCACAGAGAGTTGGACAGGACTGAAAAGGACAGAACACCATGTGCTAGTTGCGGGGATACAATGACAAAAGTGAAGTATTTACTGCTCTCAAATAGTTTTCCTTCAACACAGGGAACAAATTTATTTACACTGTTAAATAGATACAAACTATATACAAAGTAAGTTTCCCCCACTGTTGCAGCCTACCCTCTTGACTGTCCTGAGCTCCCCTTCCTGTGCTCTGTGGTCCTCACACAGGGAAGACATCTCCTATCTTCATGCCTTGGTCCTGTCTCTACTGTGTTTAGAATGTGCTTCCTTCTTACCTTCTTCACCTTTTGGAATCCTTCTCTTCCTTCAGGATGTAATTCCAACACTACTTTTTACAGAAGTTTTTAAGTACTTTACATTTATTTTGTATTTATTCTAAAAATGCACTTTGCTTTTTCTTTGCATTCCCATTACTCAGCTCAGTCAGTCAAGAAGCATTTACGTAGTGTTTACCATGTGCCAGGCACAAAGAAAGCCAAAAACAAGGCATCTGTACTTGTAGGGCTCAGAATCTAATAGGGGAGACAACAGGAAAAGTGAGTGTGTTCAAATTATATACATATATAAGATACGCACATATACATATAAAATATAAATTTGGAGAAAATCAACAGTCAATTAGCATTTAGCAGGTAGGTGCAACTGATAGAGCACCATGTCCTGGAATCAGGAGGACCTGAGTTCAAATTTGATCTCAGACACTTGACATACTTATTAACTGTGTGACCTTGGGTAAGTCACTCAACCCCAATTGCCTTGCCTTCCCCCCTCCAAAAAAAAAGATAGAGGCAGGATAGAGTGGGAATAATCAGCTGATAGAAGACGAAGTTTTCATGTAGAAGGTGGGATTTTCCTGGAACTTGAAGGAAGTTAAAAAAGCCAAGAGGTGGAGAAGAGGGGGGGAGAGTATTCCAGGTATGGGTGAACATGGTAAAAATGCTGGGAGTCGGGAGACCTAATTACCTCCAGGAGCAGGTACCATGTCTGGCATTCAGAGCCATAACCTTTCTTATCTTCTTACATCTTCCTCCCTGACAGGTCTTTTCTGTCCAGTGACGCTGGCCTCCTGGCAGGTCCACAGCTCCAGGCGTTCTCTCCGGCTGTCCCCCATGCCTGGAATGCTCTCCATCCTCTGCTCCGGCAACTGACCTTCCTGGCTTCCTTTAAATCCGGACTAAAATCCTACCTTCTACGGGAAACCTTCCCTAATCCAGTGCTTTTCCTCTGTTAACGACTTTCTATTTATCCTGTATGGAGCTTGCTTTGTGTATATTCGTGTTTGCATGTGATCTCCCCCATTAGATTAATTTACTTCTCCAAGAACCCTTGGGTCTGTGGTGTGTCAGGAAAGGTGCTAAGTGCTGTGAGTACAAAGTGCTAAGTGCCTTCCTTAAGGGCAGGGACTCTTTGCCTCTCTTAGTATTCCCAGGACTTAGCGTAGCGCCTAGCACTTAGTAGGTGCTTAGTAAGTTTATTGATTGGGAGAGGAACAGAGACGAGGTGAGGTTCATTGGATCCCAGAGTACACAGTATAACTGCAAAAGTGGGCGGGGCTTTAAAAGCCAAACACGGGATTTAATCCGTGAAGGGGGCGGGGGTGTAATAGGGAGCCAGGGGAGTTGATTGAGCCGCGGAAGTGATTGCGTCAGACCTGTCAAATCGGTTTGACAGCTAAGAGTGGTGGCTGCATTGGAGGGGAGGAGAGCCTCGAGCAGAACTCTCAGGGACTTATTTTGTCTTCACTCTAGAATGTAAGCTCCTCGAGGGTAGGGCCTGTTTACTGTCTTTGTCTCTCCAGCCTCCAGTTTACTAAACGCCAGCTGACCGCCCCGGATCGATTGTTTTCCTTTCCCTCTCGAGGCTCCCTACAAAGGGTGCCTCCTACAGTGGGCATTGTTAGGAGTCCTCCTCCCCCTCCCTCCATCCGAGCTCCTCAAGTCGCCTTCCTTCCCGTCGGCTCCGCCCGCCAGCCTCTCTCTCTCCCGTCTCCTCTCGCTCGTCTTCTCCTCTCTATCCCTCTCTTCCCTTCTCTATGGCCCTCGGTCTCTCCGTCCCTCCTCCCTCCCCCCTCGCGCCCTTTAGCGCCCCCCAGCGCCTCGAATTGACGCGCCCTCGCGAGTGGGGCTCAGGTTGGGCCCTGAGGCGAGCGAGGGACGACGCGAAGGCCAAAGTCCCGGCGGTGCGTGTCCCCGCCGGCTCGCCGTGGTCGCGCCGCCTCTCGCCTCTCCTCAGGGCGCTGAAAGGCCGCCGCCGCTGTCGCCACCTCCTTCCCGCCGTTTGGGAGCTGAGGTAGGTCGGTCCCCGGAGTCGCGCATAGAGCCTAGGCGGGCGGGGGAGAGCAGGGCTGCGGCGGACGGAACTCCTCCCCCCCTCCCCCCCTCCCCCCCCCACGTCCCCGGCGGCGCGGGCTCGGCCCGGGCCCCTAGAGGCGCGGCGCGTGGGCGCGCAGGGGCCGCTTCCGGTCGTCGGACCTAGGGGCCGCCGGGGCTTCCGGGCCGCCGCCGCCGACGGACGGACGGACTGACGGAGGGCCGGACGGAGCGCCGGACGGAGGCGCTGAGGGCCGAGGCGGTTCCGAAGCTCTGGCTGGAGCTCAGGTGGGAGAGGCCGCACCGGGCCGCGCAGGGCCGCCGCGGGGCGCTCCCTGCTCTTCCCTCGGCGCCGGACGTGAGTCCGTCGCCTCCTCTTTGTGGCGGGTGGGGGGAAGATGTAGGGACCGGCCGAGGGGTTGGGCCCGGGGTAGCGAAGCCTAGGCCCCCCGCGTGCAGACGGAGCCCTCGTCGCCGTCACTATTGTTGTCAGCACCCGGGGCAGCTCAGGGCGAGAGACCCCGAAGGACCAGCCAGGCCAGTCCCCCCCTTTATTTTAACCGAGGAGGAAACTGAGGCCCGAGAGACAGGGAAAACACTTGACCTCTCCCGTCTCCTTCACATCCCTAGACATAGCGTTTTTTGCATGGCTCGATCTTGATTGTTTTGTCCTTACCCATCATCTGACCGCCCAGGGCAGGATGTAGGATCCTCCTTGGAGGCAGAGCGATGTTGGGCAAGGGACCAAAGTAACGGCGGAGCTGTCAATTCTTGTCATTCTCCTGTTACCTTTCCCCGGGTGGGAGTGATCTCTGGGTGACATGCTTTTAGTCTCCAGCTAGGTTCTCTTGAACCTTCATAGGGAGACCCTGTGGAAACAAGAAACCCCTCCATCGTCTAAAGCTAGTCTCAGATATAGCGCCTACGTACAGTGGAAAGCAAACTGAATGGAGTGTCAGGTAACCTGCGTTTCCTTCCCAGCTCTGCCACTTCCTACCTGTGTGACCCTCGAAAAGTCCCCTAAAACCGACGTTGAATATAGATAATCTTTAAGATCTTTTCTATCCCTAAATCTGTGACTTCTAAAAAATAATCCTCACGATCTATATATGAGTAGAGTGCTAGGTAGTAGGAAGAACAGAAGGAAGGGAACTAGCATTGTTAGTACAAGTACATCATCTTTGTTCTATGTATTTAGAAACTGAGACTCACATCCGTAATCCCCATTCCCATCTCCAGGGTTAATACAGCAAGTAAATATTAAACCCAGATCTTATGACTCCTAAGTCTAGACCAAGTGTAAAAATAAAATCAAAACGTGAAGCTGTAAGATTGAACTATAGAATTCTAAAGCTGGAAAAATCCTTGAATGCCATGGCATTGTTTGAAAATTCTTAATTTTCCTAATAAGCCAGTTTTGAAAAAGGTACTTGAATGTCTTCAGCAGTCTTTGACTAGCTGTTTTATTGGGCTGTTTTGATTGTATTTAGTAAGACCCTTTATCAACACCATTTATTTTTACACAGTATTCCTTTTTGCATTTATGCCTTACCTATATGGGAGCAATTTAAAATGGTACCAGTACATACAGTCTTTACTTTTTAAGTAAATAGAATTAAAAATGAACTTGAATAATACTGATCTTGTACATATTTAGATGTTGTAACAAAGTATAAATAATGGTTATTTCCTGCTCTTATTTAGAATATTTTAATTAAGTTAACTTTGGTTTTGAAAGCTGTCATAATATTTCAGAGATGCTCGTTTTCACAGAAACTTTACCTTTCAAAATGTAAACAGGGATATATTTTATTTTCTAATGTGCTTTTGTTAAAGTGAACTTAAATACTAAGGTAATTTTGACTCCTAATTTCTGAGTTAAGGTTAATCAGCCACGCTTTAAATTTGAGTCGGTGACAATAAAATTTTTTAGTCTATAAAAATATGAAAGATGTATGGAAGTGATTGTGATTCCAAGGGTTGTTTTGGAAATGAGTACCTTGGAATTTTCCTTAATCAGTCAACAGATTCAGGATGGCATCTGACATCTTTAGGTTGTTTGATTTTGAGACTTGAGGAGAAAGAAAAGTGCCCAAGGAGAAGTAGAGTGAAGAGGAAAAGGGAGTTGCTAAGACCAGGAAAGGAAATTGGTTATGTCTGTTCATGGGCTAAGAAGGTGAGAAGGACTATAAGATAACCCTCACTGTCAGTTTATTTAGCAATTTTCCTGGGAAGCTGACCCCCAGTTGCCAGAGGAGATGACAGATGACTGAGGGTTTTGCTTCCAGAAAGCATAGATAACTGGGAGAATTTCACAATGATTGGTGCAGATCATGTACTGCTTGTTTCTGCCAGAACAGGCTGGTCTTCCTAGGAGAGAGAGGGACTAGAAGAACTTTCTGTTCTTGGGCTGTCAGAAAGAATGAGTTTTTCCTTTTATAAATGGATGGAGAACTTCAGTGTAAAAACAAAGAAGAAACAGAATTTGAAGGGGGCGGGGCAATCCTGATTTGTGTTAAGAAATTGGAAAGTGAAAGATTGTGACTGGAGAAAAGGGAAGAAAGACCCCTGAATACTTGAAGTTAAGCAACAGCTAGGAGCTCTTTTCAGCTAGGCAGTACAATGGCTAGATTGCTGGAACTACAGTCAGGAAGACCTGGTTTCAAGTATCATCTCAAATACTGACAGTGTGACTCTGGGCAATTCACTTAATCTTTGTTGGGCTCAGTTTCCTCTGTAAAATGGAGATAATAAAAGCTATTATCTCCCAGGGTTCCTGTGAGGTAATAAGAGGATATTTGCAAACCTTAAATTGCTCTACCAATAAATGTTGACTAACTATTATTATCCAGAGGAGGAAAAGGTATCTGCTTGTCTTCTAGGTAATGGATTAACAAGTGTTACTAGTAAGAGATAATCCAGTGAAGGTCAGATTAAGAAAAAAAGGAGTAGTGATGGCTGGTGACTGACTCTCTGCTGAAAGGTATAAAGGCAGCTCTTTATTGATTGGACATTAATAATAAAGAGGATTGCTTTCTTTTTCTGGAATTTATCTTTTTTTTTCTTTTTGGAAGGCAGGGCAGTTGGGGTTAAGTGACTTGCCCAAAGTCACACAGTTAGTAAGTGTTAAGTGTCTGAGGCAGGCTGGATTTGAATTCAGGTCCTCCTGACTCCAGGGCTGGTGCTCTATTCACTGTGCCACTTAACTGCCCCTTTTTCTGGAATTTATCTAGCGTGTGAAAGAGAACCTCCCAAGACTTGTCAAACTGAATAACTTCTTTTCACATTTAGAGGTTCATGAGAATAAAATTGATAGTTTCATTGACAACTTTGAGAAAGATTATGAAGTCTTGAGCAGGAAATTGGTTGCTTTAAGGATATAGGTATTCTTTTCACCTCTGCTTCACATTGAAAATAAGGTTTTAGAGGAGAGAGGTAGATTTGGGAAATGAGTAGGTGACTAAGAGATAATGTTTTAGAATAGGATTTGAACCATGGCTTAAAATATAGGAATGATAAACTCTTAGCCAGGGATGGAGTGCACGTGAAGATTGGCTCATAAAAAAAAAGTCTTAGGATCTTGCAAATATAATTTGAAGGGCTCTACACCGAAAAGGAAGGAGAAAAGAGAAAATTCCTTGCATTTATAAACAATACCATGCCTTAGATGCCTTAGGGAGTAGCTACAATGAAGGAATAAGAGTAGCAGTAAAGTCTTAGAGATGCACTTGGTCCAGCTTCCAGCCTTTACTATCTTTCTTTATGTGAATGCGCAGAGAATGGATAACAAATAAGATGAACAAAAGATCCCAAAATGAAAAGGCAGAATTACCTTAAGTATTACTGAGGCTAGGACCTGTGACTGGTTCTGTACAGGAATGTCTTTATTTATCAGTAAGGGAAATTGGAAAAGGAACTTGAATAGAGGTGTAATGGTATTGTATATTAAGAGTATAATGTCATACAAGAAGAGTCAGGAATCAGGCAGGGTTTCATTGGATTGTAAACAGAGGCAGAAACAGCAGTATCATCACTGGAGTACAACATAGGCCACCTATCCACAAAGAGGGAAGGAGGAATATGTCTTGGCATTAAGGCCCAGTATAGTAGTGATGGGGGATTTAAATTATCCATGTATATGCTGCTGCCAAATGATTTGCAGCTAGTACTTTCTTGGTTTACCTTAATGATAGACAATTTCATTCTTTAAATGGCAGAAGCATTGCAAAGGGGAACTTTTGTTCTAGGAGCACTCACAAGCAGGTCTGACACATGCCTAGATTTTTGGGAGAGTAGATTCCAAAGGGTTCAGATAAAATTCAGATAAATTTGTAGACTCAAATTCTATAGTGAAAGCCTGTCTAGAAGGGGTATCTGATTCCACAAAGAGATGCTGTTTTGATTAAGCAGAAAAAAGGGGAATCACCTAAAGACACTATTGTATATTTGTAGGGAATTATTTTAACTCATGGAGCTTTCATTTATTTTAAACATTTTCCCTTCATAGAGCTCAACTTATATCAGTTTTTATTTTAAAACTTTTTTATATAACTTGTTTTGATGCCACTCATTTCCTGATATATTCCTCCTTTCAGTGAACATCACTTATAATAAAAACAGTTAAGTAAAACCAGACAACCAGTGGTCCATCTGACAGCCTTTGCATTATTCCACATCTCTAAATCTTCCACCTCATTATCAAGAGGAGGGAGATGTGTTTCATTGTCTGTTCTCTAGGATTTCGATTGGTCATTATAATCAATCAGTTTGCTGGTCTTTTATTGTTTTTATTTACATTATTTTAATTATTTCTTTTTGTGTATTGTTCTCACTTGCTTCAGTTTACTATTTGTTCTACTTCACTTTGCATCAGTTCACATTAAGTCTTCCCAGTGCTTCTCTGAATTCTCATGTTAAGTTCTTATGGTTATAATAGTTACATTATATACATTATGTATCACATTATGTGTATATAACATAGTTATAATAGTTACATTACATTCATATGCCATATGCCACAATTGACCAGCAGTTCTCCAACTGATGGGCACCGACACTGATAATGACTTTTTCTGCTACTAAAAATGCTGCTCTGAATATTTTGTGGGGCCTGTTTGTTTTCGGCTTTCTTAGGGTAGAGGCTAGTAGTGGGCTATTTGGATTAAAGTTTATGAATAGTTAATGACTTTTGTTGCGTAATTCAAAATTTTAATGGAGAATTCCAAAAGAAATTTTGGAAGCAAAGGAAGGTAATGGAAGACAAATACAAAAGTATGTTGCATAGTCCTTAGTCTTTCAGAAGGAGCTGAGGTTACCAAGGGTGAAAAAAACCAAAGTTTTAAAATATTCCTTGTAGTTGTATTGAAGGCAAGAGGAGGATCAGAGAAGGATTGATGGAATAAAGCAGGGAATGGCGTGATCATTGGTTCAAAGAGTTAAGGGTTCTAAAGGATCCAAAATGTTGAGAGAAAGGAGATGTAACTATTCCAGTCTTTTTTGCTTCTGGATGCTTTTTCAGGCCTTCATCCTGCATTTATTAGGTGCCTATGAAGACAAAAATGTAACATTCTCTACTCTTTGTGGAGCTTACATTCTGTTGGGTGGAAACAATATATACACATATAAGTAAATGCAAAATAAATATACACAGTAAACAGGAAATTTGGGGTAGAGGGGTGACACTAGCATCTGGGGAAGGGATTATCAAAAAAACCTTACCCAGGAGGCAGCCACATTTGGGTTGAGTCTTGAAAGAGTAAGGAATTCCCTAAGGGGAAAGTGAGGAGGGAGGGGTGGGGGATGGGGAGGAGACACTGGAAAGAGGATGTTGTGCTTGCAGAGCAGTTGCTAGGCCATTGTGACCAAAAGGTACCATGTGGGAAGAAGAATAATGTTGAATTAGCCAGGAAGGGCAGGCTGGAGCCTCTGAAGGACTGTTGCCAAATAGGAAAGTTTATATATTGTATATCCCTAGAAGGGAATACACACTTAGAGAGTATCTACTATGTGCTAGGTACAGTGCTTTTTACAAATGTCATCTCATTTGTTCTCATTAAGCCTTAGGAGGCAGGTACTATCATAATCCTCATTTCACAGCTGAGGAAACTGAAAGAAATAGAAGTTAAGTGACTTAGCCAGTAATTGTCTGAGGCTAGCTTTGAACCCAGATTTTTCTAACTCCAACCCGGATGTTCTGTCCATACACTGCCATCAGCTGCTTCTACCTAGATAGGGAGACACTGAAGCTTTTTCAGCAGGGGAGTGACATGGTTGGGCCTGTGTTTTAAGAATATCAGTTTGATTACTGTGTGGAGAATGGGGAAAAAGGGAACGAGACTGGTGGTAGGGAGACCAATTAGAAGGCTTTTGCAGTAGTCTGTGTGTGTGTGTGTGGGGTGTGCGGTGTGGTAAGGGTTTGAATTCAGGTAACCTCTGACTAGACAGAAGGGATATTTGCAGGATGTGCTTTAAAGTCTCTTACAGTCTCTGTCCAAAGCTTTTGGATTGGAAAGGACGGAATGAAAATGACTAATGCATAGTTGAAATCTTAGGCAAGTAGGGGCATTTTAAGAAGATACTTAACTGCTTTGATGTGTTAACTTAAGTCAGCAAATGAGTTACAAGCCAAGGTATTGACATGGTACAGGGTGGCTATGAAGATGAACCACTGTCAGTTCTTAGAAAGATAAAGGAGAAGTGTCGGAGGGTAGGTGAGAAGGGTAAATATTGCCCCCAATTCTCAAAAAAGAGAAGGGAAGGTAAAATGTGCAAACCCTAGGTCAATGGATTTGACTTGAATTCCAAGAAAAATTCTAAAATGTATTAAAGGGATGCATCATTAGTGAACATCTAGAAAAGGAAATGGTGATTCCAAAGAGTCTGCATTAGACTTCTTCAAGAAAAGGTCCTGCTAGTTGGACTATCTTGCCTGGTGAATCTGAGGAATGTTAATTAGTATATGTAGTTTCCTGAGGTTTTAATGAGTCATTTATATTGTCTCTTCCTTCTGCTTTTGTGGATAAGATAGAGAGATGTGATCTAGACAACATTTTAGTTGGATGGACTTGGGACTGATTGAATGGATGGACCAAAGAATGCTTAATTTATGACTTGTCTATTTAGAAAATGTGTAGTAGAGTAGCTGTGCTTGGTTTGTGCTGTTAAATATTTTTATCAGTGTCTTGGATGAAGGCATAGATGACATGCATATCAAATTTTATATCATAGATTTAGAGCTGGAAGGAATCTTAGAGGTTATAGTACAAACTCATCATTTTGCAGCTCAGGAAATTAAGGTGCTCAGACATTAAGTAATTTCCCTAAGATCTCACAAGTAGAAAGTGTGAGATTTGAACGCATGTTCCTCTGACTCCAAATACAGCTTTCTTTCATTTGTACCATGCTGCCTCATGGGAAACCATAGGGAGGCCAGGGTGGCTGCAGTGTGTAGTAGAGTGTGTGAAGGAGAGAAAAGGCCCATAAACCGTGAAAGACCCTGTCTTGCCCCACCTCTCGATGAGACTGTGAGCCAGAGCCAAGGACTCTTCTTTTCATCTCTGAAAAGGTGAAATGCTTAGCTCAGTGTCTTATGCATAGTAGGCACTTCATACATTTTTGTCGAATTAAATTCAAGTTTGTTTGTGGAGAATTATTATGGTCCACTGAGTGGTTAATCTAGGCCTAGTTTGGGAAGACCTTGATTGATTATTCTCCATGATAATATCCATGTATATCTGAAGCCTTTCCCTTGAGTTATTATGGATTGTCTTTGTTGAAGTGATTTGTTACCAGTATCTGAGGTGATGAATCCCACAGATTTATTACTTTATGTGTAAAAAAAATAGTTTTGTTAGTCCTACACTTCCCAGGTTAATGTTCTAATATGTGGAGACTTGATAAAGAAATTCATGTTCATACTGTGCCTTTCTTGATTCTAAACACTAATACCATCAGTATTAAGGTTGGAAGGTATCTTAAATGTGATCTTCCTCCCAGTGCTTCCTTTGGTTCTGTTTGGCTGCTTGGAATTGATGTACCTTAATAGAGAGAGAATGGCAAAGCAGTTAAAGAAGTCCGTAGAGCTCATAATTACAGACCAGTAGTTCTTTGTTATGAAATTATTTCTTTATATCTAATAAACCATGCCAATTTGCATATCCATATTAGAATTTCACCATAAAAAAAGAAATCTTGGACATTTAGAACATGATTTGATATTGTTCTGGCAGCAGTTCAACCTATGCTTTTCAATCTTCTGGTCCAATAATTTTAGAATTGTTTCACATATTAGTTTTCAGAGTCCATTTAAGCCGGAATGAGTCAGCCAAGCAGCAAACGTTTGTTAGGTGTCTGCTGTGTGCCAGGCACTGTGCTGAGTGCTAGGGACACAGTGACATGTATGAAATAGTCTTTGCCCTCAAAGAGTGCGTGTTCTTTTTTTTTTTTAATTTTTAATTGATTTGTTATTTACTTTTAGTTCACAAGATTCAGTTCTACAATCTCTTGAATTTCAAATTTTCTCCCCTTCCTGCCCCCCCCCCCCCCCATGGTGGCTTGCAATCAAGTACAGGATCTGCAGATACTTTCACATCTTGTATGTTCTTTCTCTTTCTGACTCTTTCTTTTTTGTTAACTCTCATTCTTTCTCTCTCATTCTTTGCCCCTCGTTCTCTCTCTTGTTTCTCATTCTCTCCCTCACCCACTCTGTTTCTCTCCCCTCCCATGTCTTCTCTCTCCCTCTACACACATATGGTGTGTATTCAGAAGGTATGTATAAGGAAGTGTCAAGCTAGGTATATTCAGAATAGATATAAGATAATTTGAGAGGGAGAATACTGCTAGTTGAGGGTATTAGTAAAAAGGTTTCCTGTAGAAGCAGGTGGTTCTTGATGAGCCAAGTCTTGAAGAAAACTAGGGATTGCAAGAGGGGGAGGAAGTTGGCCAGTGCAAAAGCAGAGACCTAGTTGGGGACCCTACCCCCTCTCCCTTCCCCACTCCCTTTTTTCTCCCTCTCCCCTCTTCAGCTTCTTCTCATGTCTCATCTTTCCCCATTAGACTGTGAGTTCTTTGAGGGCAGGGACTGTCTTTTGCCTTGCTTTGTCTCCTCCAAGCTAAGCATTGTGCCTGGCACATAAGAGGTGTTTAATAAATGTTTGTTGGTTTATTGATCATTGACTATTTACTGGAGTATGTGAAGGTCACTAATATTGGAAAGGTAGGTTGGGGTCAGGTTGTAAAGAGTTTTAAATGTCAAAGAGGACTTCATATTTGTTTCTCGAAATAACAGGGATGATTGTAGTTTACCGAGTAGGGGCTGACGTAGTTAGACCTATGCTTTAGACAAATCACTGGGGCAGATGTGTGGAGGCTAAGTTGGGGTAGACTGAGACTTGAGGCAGTGAGACAAAAGACATCTACTACCTTAAACCTGGGGCAGAGAGCTTTCTGCACTAAACTTCATAAGTGCTCAGAAAATACTTAGGGGTTTATTTGTTTAGTTCACATTTTCTTTTTTTGTTTATTTCTATCTGGAAATGCTTTTTGTCATTTCTGAATTTGGAGTGTGTGTTGCTTAAAAAATTGAATAGAAACAACTGCATTAACATTTAATTGGTGGTCTTTTTTTTTCAACTGTTATCTTACCTGTGTAAATTGTTTAGATAATACAATTGGACATTTAACACCAGTATTAAATATTAAATTTAAATGCCACATATTATTGTTCTTATAATACCTTATAGAAAACAGTATTTTTTATATCTAAATTTCTTAAATATTGATATCACAAAAGTACAGTGATTTTTTTTTTTTTCAACACATGTAGGCCAAAACAAATGGCAGTTTTAAACACGTTACTCTTCCAACTATTTTCTTTTCTTTTTTTTCTTTCTTTCTTTTTTTTTTTTTTTAAATCATTTTATCTGCCTTGTTCATGGAGGGTGGGGAGATATAAGGTTGGTAGCTAGTAGTTAGAACTGGAAGGTATCTTAAAGGTCTGTCCACTTAGTACTTTTCTTTTACAGGTTGTGAAACTGGGGCCAAAGAAGGTCAAGTGTCTTGCTTAAGTTACAAATCAATTTTTCTCTTCATTGACTCTGTTGTACTTTATTGTCTTTAGCAGCTGTTCCAAACCTCTATTCTCTTCAAACTTCCTACACCAGTGATTTCACACTCAAATAGAAAGGGGCCACTAGACCACAAATAAGGATCTCTGTGTGCCATATATTGACAAAGAAAACCAACATTGTCTTCGTTCAATTATATTTTTATTTATCTTGTTAAATACTTCCCAATTACCTTTTAATCTAATTGGGCTACGCTCAGTCCATCCGCCCATTTGACACCTTTGTTCAACACTGTTACCTCCTTCTTCCTTTTCCCCCTTTCCTCTCTTTTATTGAGAAAATTGAGGGCTCCGGCTACCTTGAGTCTCTTTTCATTCTTTTTCTAAAGTTCAAAACCCCTCCACATTATCCTGTATTCTTTCCTCCTTTTCTCTAGCCTCTGAGGTGTTGGCAGTTCTTTTTGCTTGCCCAGGCCAACCTCTTCACTTATGTCCTTCATCCTACTGATGGGCATTCCTATAGGGAGGTTGACACTTCTGTCATCTCTCCTCTATTCTCCCCTCCTACCCCATTTTCTACATCTACTCTTAGTCCTTGATACTTATAAATAATGGTATGCTTATTATTTGTCTGTAAAAAACCTTCACTTGGCCCTGCTACCCCTCTCAAGTTCTTGTCATGCATCTCCCTTCCCTTCTACAAACTCAAAGAATAAGTTTTCTTGAGACAGTTGCCGCTTCTACTTCCTCACCTCTCACTCCACAGCTTTTTGATTTCTCACTACTTCACTATTTTCTCTAAGGTTAATAACAGTTTCTTAATTCCTAAATCTAATGTCCCTTTTCTCAAGTCTCATCCTTCTTGACTTCTTTGCAGCTTTTTACTTTGTTGACTGCCTCCTCCTCCTGGATGTTCTCTTCTCCATTGACTTCTCTAACATTGCTTTCTAATAGTCCTCATCTGGAAAGACTATTTGATTTGTAGTCAGGGGATGTGAGTAACCTCTGAGGGTCTCTTTTTTTTTTTTTCTTATATGGATGAAGGAGGTGTTCCAATTAGATGACTTCTGAAACCCCTTCTATCTCTAAATCTGTTATTCTTTGTTGGATCATCATTCATTTTCTTCTCCTTTGCTGTGGGTGTCTATCAAACTATATCTTGGGTCCTCCCTCTCTCTCCTCGTGTCTCTCTCTCTCTCTCTCTCTCTCTCTCTCTCTCTCTCTCTCTCTCTCCTTTTTCCTCTCTGTCTCCCTCTCCCTCTCTTATTCTTATTCTCATTCTCTCCCTCTCCTTGATATTTAATTAGCTCCTTCCTATGGGTTCAGTTATCTTTCTGTAGATGATTATACAGCTTAGTCTCCCTTCTGAGCTGTAGGCTTGCTGGCCATCTCTGCCTTGATATTCTTTAGGAATTTTGAACTCAACATGTTCAAAACGTAACTCACTATCTATCTTTACCTCAAAAGCTACCTTTTCCTCACACTTTCTTATTTCTGTTGAGGGTACCACTGTCCTTTTAGATATCCAGGGTTAGTCATTCTCCATTATTCACTCATCTTCATTCCTCTATTTCCAGTCTCTTGCTAAATAAGTCTTTTTCAGTTCTATTGCCACAATATCCCTTTGAATACCCGTATTTTCATTCAGTATAGCTTTCACTCTAGATTGGGCCTTTATCAACTTTCATCTGTGCTATTGCAACTGCCTCCTTATTGGTCTTCAGTTTTTCCCCTCTGATACATTTTCCACACTGTGCCAAAAGAATCTTTCTAAAACCTGATTCTGAACCTGCAACTCTCCTCAAGATTTTTCAGTGACTCCCTAAGATAGAGAGGCAGTATAGTGCAATGGGAAGAACACTGGTTCTGAAATCAGAGAATTTGGTTTCAGATTCTATTTCTGATCTTTACTACTTGTGTGCTTTTGGGCTAGTTATTTAATCTTCCTGGGTCTCAATTTCTGCCTGTGTAAAATGAAAGGATCGGACTAAATGGACTTTCAAGATCATTTCCAGCTTAAGATTGATAATGCTATGATAAAATACAGACTCCTCCACTTGTCATTTAAGGGCCCTCACAATCTGGTTCCGGTTTACCTTTTCATATTCAGTCATTTTTATTGATATCTTTTGTTTTTATCTCACTTTCATTTCCAGATCTCTCTTTTTGCTCTCTTATCCTCAGTGTGTTATCCCTTGTAACAAAGCACAAAAGAGAGAAAAAAAAGGCAGCTTGACTAAACTGACTTAGACGTTAACTGTATCTGGCAGCTGCGCAACCATGGACCTCTACCTGCAAAAGGTGGGAGAAGGGAGAAGGCATTTCTTAGCTATTCCCTGGGAGTAAGCTTATTATTATCATTACACTGTCACTTTTTCTTTCTTTTTTTATGTTCTTTACATTTACATTGTTATAGTCATCATGTTTATTGTTTTTCTGCTTTTGCTTACTTCACTTTGTATTGGTTTCTATAGGTCTTCCCATGATTCTCTGTATTTTTCATATTCATCATTTCTTACAGTACAATATAATTTCATTATATTCATGTACCATCCACTAGTTTTGGTCTGGGGAGGCACAGGGGTGATGAATTGATATATTAGTCTGACAATGAAATATTGGGAAGCAACAATAGCAATGATTTGATTACTATATCCTGAGCAAGATATGGAAAACAGGGGCATGGTGGACTGGGAGACAGTCAGGGATATCAGGCAGGTGGTAGGATGACCTAGATGGATGGCTGAATGGGGTGGGATGTGAAGCATGATCTGGAGTATGGGACCAGCTAGATATACAGTGGGTCAGGTACCTTAGTTTGCAAGTAGTTAATCAACAAATATTTATCATGAACTTAATATGTTTGGCACTGTGCTAAGCATTAGGGATATGACATATGATACCACATATTTTCAAAATAAATAAAAGGTAGTTTTGGAAGGGGCTTTACGTAAGCAGCCAAGAAGACTAAAAAAAGGTTTCATGGAGAAGCTGGTGCTTTGAGTTAATCTTGAAGGAAATGAATTCCGAGAAGCAGAGATGAGGAGGGAAGTACATTTCAATTGTGAGAGACAGTCATTACAAAAGTATGGTGACTGGAGAATGGAATAGCTAGGAGACCAGGATGGATGAATCAAAGGAGTGTGAGGAGGGAAATAAAGTGTAAGAGGACTGGCAAGGTAGATACAGGGCCAAGTTGTGAAGTATTTTAAATGTCAAAATGAGGAATTTATACTTGATGAGATATACATAATTGCACCTGCACTTTAGGAAGATCAGCCTTGACAACTGGGTGGAGGGAGGATGGAATGTTGAGGGGAAAGGCTGCACAATCAGGGGAATCATAGAGGAGGCCATTAGAATAGTTCAGGGGAGAGGTGATGAGCGCCACCACCAGGATGGTGGAAATATAGAGACAAGATTTGGATTTGGTAAACGTGAGGCAGAGTGGAGAGTCAGAGATGATATTGAAGTTGTTACTCTAGGGGCACTCACTCAATTATCAATCAAGATGATTTCCCTCCCTTCTTTTATCTGGATACTTGATGAAAATTGATTTTGTATCCCTTGTGCTTAGTAAGTCTTTCGTGAATGCTTGTTGAATGAAATGGTAAAGTGGGAACTAAGATTTAGGTCTTCTGCTATGCCATTGACCTGAATTAATTGAGAATGAGAAAACTGGCTAGATTGGGAGAAGCTGAGATATTCAGTTTTACTCAAGTCTAAGGGTAATTCATTTTTAGTACCTTAGTCTCCGATTATAGGAGAAATTTGAGCTTGTTTTTCTCTTAGTTCTTACTTCCTTTCTTCTGCTTTTCAGATACCCAGTGGCCTTAGGTTGGCACTTTATCACAGGTTCATAGGACTCTAGATTTAGAGCTGGAATTTAGAGGTTGTCTTGTCTAATGTTCTCCAAATTTTTTTATTGTGTCCCCTGATCAGTTAAAAAAAATTTGAGCATGCATCCCCTCTATGTTATTTACTCATAAATTATGCACATATATTACTGTGCTAATAATTATATACATCATAAAACTTATACAGAAGTAGAAATCACAAAAATTATGATAAAGTAATATGTTATCCTAAAGTCAATAGGAAGTTAGTGAAATTTATTGAGTAGGGAAGTGACGTGGTCAGACCTGCACTTTAAGATGATTGTTTTGCAGCTTTGTGAAAAATTGATTGGAGAGGGGAGACTTAAAGCAGAGGGACCTCTTGAAGCCATTTCACTAGTTCTAGGAAAGATGATGAAGTCTTGAACTAAGGTAATGGCCTTTTAAGAGCAGAGGAGACGGATGGGTGAGATGTTGTGGAGGCAGAAATGACAAGATTTGACAACTTATTGGCCATATGGGATGAGGGAAAATGAGGGGGTCAGGGCTAACTGCAAGGGCAACTTACAAAACTGTAAAGGATGATAGCACCCTTAATAGAGATGGGGAGTTTGGAAGAGAAGTGGGTTTTGAGACAAAAGATAACAAGTTCTGTTTGGGGCATGTTGAGTTTGAAATGTCTACAGACATCAGGTTTGAAATATCCATAGTTAGTTGGTGATGTAGGACTTTCTGGAGGTATAGATCTGAGAACCATCTGTATGGAGATGATAACTAAACACTTGGAAGCTGATGAAATCACCAAATGATGGAGTGTAGAGAGAATAGAGTAAAGAGACTCAGGACAGACCCTTGGGGTATAACTAACCTGTTTGGAAGTATGATGTGAATGATAAAGCAAAGGAGACTGAGAAAGGGGAGTTAAACCAGCAGAAGACTGCTCTCAAGAGGAGCAATGACAGTGATAACCCTAAGAGGAGAGAGAATGTAGAGGGGAGAGAGTGAGCCTAGTATCAGATGCTACAGATAGGTTAAGAAAGGACAGAGATTAAGAAAAGGATGTCAGATTTGGCAGTTAAGAGATATTGCCAAATGAAGAACATTTTCAGTTGAATGATTATTCAGGGATAACAAGGAAAATGAGAACCTGGTATGCTGGAAGAATAGTGGTGCTATGTATAGAAGGGGGTGGGTTTGAGGGAAAGGATAATGTAATTGCAGCCCATCCATATCTGTTTATCCTTTGCTCTTCTTTCTAATGAAAAATAGAAGATATGTACGGGAATTTACTCACTGAGTAAATTATGCTCCAAGTGCAGAACTTAGGAATGTCCAAGAAGCCACAAGATGATGGGGAGCAGGACAGGCTGTAGAGATACTGGTTTAAACTTAATTAGAACAGACTTTTGGGCCCTCTATGCTGTTCCCTGAAGCTAACAAAGGACAATCTTGGAGGGGTGTAGGGGGAGTATTGGAAGATATTAGAGACTGGGATGTGAACTCATCTTACCATCCTTTATTACATACCCCTTGGGGTCAGACCAACACCCCTCACTTTGTTTTTATTTTTATTTTTTGACATATTCTTTAATTTGTTATGAAACTACACTTTTTATCACATTGGATATGAAACATATTAAGCATCCACTTGGATTAACAATCCATTTATCTGTCTAACCTTGATTATAGCCCATAATTATTCATTTTTTGTCCTTTTATTTATTTTAACGAGCATTTATTTTCTTTCCCCACTCACCTGGTTGAAAAATCAAAAAAATAAAACTCATATAACAAATATTCATAATCCAGCAAAACAGATTCCCACATTGGTCATGTTCCCAAATGTATGTCTCACTCTTCATTTTAAGCCTACTTTTCTGGAGCAAGGTGGGGTGATATACTTGTCTTTGATCCTTTTGGAATTGTGATTTTTTAAAAAAAATTTCATAGGTCAGAGATCTAAAGTCTTTCAAAATTGTTTTTCTTAGGGTTGTTATTATATAAATTGCTCGTTTAGTTATCATTTTACTCTTCATCCATTAATAAAAGTCTTCACTGTTTCCTCTGAAACTTTGAGATTTTGTCACTTCTAATAGCACAATAATATTCCATTACATTTGTATATCATAATTTGTTTAGCCATTCCCCCACAGATTATCACTGCTTTATTTTCCAAGTTTTTGCTATTACGAAAAAGGCTGCTATAAATATTTTGTACATTTGTACCTTATCCTCTTTAATCTCTTTTGGAGGTACAGGCCTAATAATGGTACAGAGAGGGGCAGGTCTCAAAGGGTAGCATAGATTAGTGATTTTGGGGATACAGTTTGAAATTGTTTTCTTGGGTAGCTGGATCAGTTCATAGCTCCACCAACAGTATATGAGGATGCTTGTTTTTTTGTAGTCTCTCCAGCATTGCTCATTTTCCTCCTTTGTCATCTTTGCTAGTCTGATAGCTGAGATGTGGAACTAATTTGTATTTCTCTAATAGCGATTTAAAACATATCTAGTTATTAATAGCTTTGTTTTCTTCCTTTGAAAACTGTTTGTTAGTCCTACCCTTTGCCCATTTATCTTTTGGGGAATGGCTCTTAATCCTTCAAATTTGATTAAGTTTCTAATATATTCTGATATATGATACTTTTATCAGAGAAATATGCTGCAAAGATTTTTGTTATGTTTCCATAATTTTAAATGCATTAATTTTGTTTGTGCAAATTTGTTTTCATTTTATATAATCAAAATTTTCCATCTTATCTTCTATAGTTGTTAACTGTATTCCTATCCATAGATCAGAAAGATAGTTTCTTCCTTGCTCCCCTAATTTGCTTCTAATGTCAACTTTTTATGTCTAAATCATAAAAACTTTTGGATTTTATCTTAATATATGGTGTGAGCTGTTGGTCTGTATCTGATTTCTTTCAGACTGCTTTCCAACAACACTCTAACTTTGGAGACTACTGATCTAGTCCACTCCACTCATTTTGCAGATGGGAAAACTGAGACCCAGAGATGATGTGATTTGCCCAAGATAAATACTTATTGAATGAACAGATGAACTAATTAGTAAGTGTTTTTTCAGCTTTTATGTACAAAAGTACTGTATTTAGTGTAAAAGAAAATTTAAATAAATGTAAGCCATGGTCCCTGTTTTCTCAAGGAGTGTATCTTCTGGTTAGAGAGGATGAAAAATGTAAAAGTGATATAAGACAGTATGTAGTTGTGTTTAAAGAAAGGAACGATCTTGGTGGGCTGGAGGAGGTGGAAAAATGGGTGGGTAGCACTTAGATAGGCTTAAGTGGAGGAAAAGGCATTTGACCTTGTAAGGGAAATGGTGTGAATGCTGAGGTTGATGATAACAATATCTTTTTAGAAGTTAAGGTTCTTTTGCAGATGATACTGGCTAGAAAGGTAGATCGGGAAGGGTAGAGAGGGAATTAAGCATTTATAAAGCACCCACCATGTGCCAGGCCCTGTACTAAGCACTTTACAAATGTCTCAATTGATTAAAAATTGGGCGAAGTAGTTTGGACATTATCTTTCCCTGCGTAGTGTTTTGGATGAATATTCTGATACTAGGTTAATTTATTAGTATGTAAAGTTTGTAAATTGACATTTTGGTTATAGTATACCATCAGTTGATTTAGTAATCTTTTTGCACTTTTAAGCTAAGGTGTTTCTGATGTCTAACAGTTATTAATGATAATGAAACTTTTGTTTGCAAGGACAAAACTTTCATTGGCATTAGTTTATTTTGACACATTTTTGTGTCAGATGTAACTTTACCTAGTTCTTTAGAAGAGGCAACTTTCATTGTGGTAACTACTTCAGCCAGCTTAGTCCTGATGAGTTGCTTGAGGTACATATTATTTAATGATTTGCCTGGCATAAAATAGTGAGTGACAGAAGTGAGATTAAAACCCAGAGCTTCCCCACTTAAAACTCAACAATTGATCTCTGCTACCTCCATCTTTAGAAATTGTTTTGATAAATAACTGCAGGCAAGAGAAAGAAATATGTTATCTTAACCTCAGTTTAAAATTATCGTACTCTTTGACATGAATATTTCTTACTGTTTGTGTCTTGATTTGGTGGAAGTAGCCTGAGACCTGATGGCACAGAATATGGTTCTGCTTCTACTTATAGATTTGTTATTGTGGACAAGTCACTTCCTTTCTCTGAGTCTTAGTTTCTTCATCTGTGGACCAGAGGTGTTAGATCTCCAAATCTTTCTGAATTCACTTCTATTTCTAGTTATTTAGATTCTAAACAGGCATTTAAACGTCCATTTTCCTCCCCTTTGTACTACAGATGGACAGACAAGAGTTTTTTGAGTTGTTTTTGATATCTAATTTGTCTTGTATATATTTTATTTGTACATTTGTACATTGCTTGCATGTTATGCACTTAATGTTTGATGATCCTGTAGACACTGAAGTCTTGAGCTGGAGGGTAACATAGTCAGATCTGTGCTTTAGGAAAATCTCTTTGGTGCCTGAGTGGAAGATGGGTTGGAATGGGTAGAGATAGCTTAGGGTGATCAGTTAGAAAACTAATTCGATAATCTAAGCAAGAGAGGATAAAGACTTGAACAAGGGTGGTGATAATGTAAGTAGATGATGTTGTGAAGAAAAAAATGACAGGATCTGGTCACTGCTTGGATATGTGGGCTGAGTGAGAGAGAAGAGTTGAGGATGATGTGAGATTGTGATCCTGGTTGACTGGAAAGATGGACAGTAATTGGGAAGTTCAAAAGAAGAGAGAGTTTTAGGGGAAAGATAGTGAGTTTTGTTTTTCAATGGGCTTGAGATATCTGTTGGACATCCAGTCTAAAATTTCCAACAGGCAGTTGATGATGCACTACTGAAGCTTGAGAGAGAGACTAGGACTAGATAAATCATTCTAGGAATTTTCTGTATATAGGTGATAATTGGACCCATGGGAGCAGATGAGATCAGTAAGTAAGGGAGACAAGAAAGGAGAACCCAGGACTGAGCATTGGTGCACACTTAAGGAGAGAGCCTGGCATGGAAGAAGATTGCTCAAAAGTGACAAAGAATGAGCAGTCAGATTGTCGTGGAACCAAGAGAGTAATGAAAATGCAGAGGGAGAGAGTACCTAGAAGGAGAAAGGTTATCAACATTGGCAAATGCTGGTTGGACTTGTGCGCTAGGAATATCAATTTGATACTCTGTGGAGGATGATTTTTAGAAGGGAAAGACTGGAAGTAGGGAGACCAATTAAAAGGCAAGAGGTGTTGAGGACCTGTTCTAGGGTCCTTATAAGGATCAGCATCAGGAGATGTTGAGGAGGGAGAACTGACAGGACTTGGTAACTGATTGGATGTCAAGGGTGATAGTGTGAAGACTATAGCAGGACTCCTAGGTTGTAGTCCAGTTCTATGTGTTTAACAATTAAAGAATGTAAATGTTATAAATGTTTTGACTTATCTTGGCTGAATCTAAAAAAAAAATCAGCTTTTGTTAACTCCCTGTTTGATTAATTTCCTGCTTTGGAATTCTCAAATTTAGTGGATAATTAAAATATTCAACAGCTCTAGTATTTTTACTAGATTTTTACTTTTATCACACTAAATAAATGGTAATAAAAAATAGTGGTTTTGCTATCAAATAACTCAGTTTTAATTTTTTCTTTTCTTTAGGATAGTATTAAATCTGAAGGAAAAAGGAAGCGATAATGCACCATGGCAATGGTCCTCAGAATGTCCAGCTCCAGAGGTCCAGGTCCTTCACAGGCAGTGAAGGGGAAGACCAGCAGTCACATTCAAATCTACCCCAGTCCCCTGCAGCCCCATTTGCTCCTTCAGCAAGCCCGTCTGCACCACAGTCGCCCAATTACCAAATACAGCAGCTTATGAATAGAAGTCCAGTAGCTGGTCAGAATGTAAACATTACACTTCAGAATGTTGGACCAGTAGTTGGAGGAAACCAGCAGATCACCCTGACCCCTTTGCCGATCCCCAATCCCACTTCCCCAGGTTTTCAGTTTAATTCTCAGCAAAGGAGGTTTGAGCATGGCTCGCCATCCTACATTCA
>CM053587.1:318497663-318640884 GCA_028646515.1 Pseudochirops corinnae | reverse complement strand
TTCAGCCTTTGGGATGACTTCACCACCCCCTGGACCCACCAGCCCCTCTAGAGCTGCTGTGCCACAGGGTCTTTCCAACCTTCCTCTTGCTCCTGCAGGAAGTATGGGAGTGAAAAAAGTACCTAAAAAATTGGAGGAAATTCCACCAGCCTCTCAAGAAACGGCTCAAATGAGAAAGCAATGCTTGGATCATCATTACAGAGAGATGGAGGCTTTGAAAGAAAACTTTAAGGAGTATTTGATTGAATTATTTTTCTTGCAGCATTTTCAAGGGAATATGATGGATTTCTTAGCTTTTAAGAAAAAACACTATGCACCCTTACAAGCGTATCTTAAGCAAAATGATTTGGATCTTGAGGAAGAGGAGGAGGAGGAAAAATCTGAGGTTATCAATGATGAGGTAAGAAATTTATTTCTTAATAATTTAGAGGAGAAATGTCAAGGAGGACAAAGTCTATAAAATGGTAAATAATGAAAATATTTGTATCACTTTGCTATTTTTAAGAGGTTAGTTGTAGAAGGATCTTATTCATAAATAAAGGATGATAACATTAAGAATTTATTTTTCTTAAGTACTTTTTTCCCGTAGGAAGGAACAGTGGCTGTGTTTTGAAAGGAAAACAGTGATGGTGGTGATTTTTGTAGTTGTAAAGACCCCTAAAATGTTTTTTATTAAAAACAGGGCTTTTAGCTTGGTTAATCTAACCAAACTGATTTATCTAAGTTTTTTTTTTTCAGTCTAGTCTCTTGGCTGGTGACTTGAATGGTGTTTTGGAAGGTATTTAATAACTCAGTAAACCTTCAGCTTGCTTCTTTAGGTTCTACACCTTATTCCTTAGGGATGGACAGATCACTAAATAAATGTAGACAAATACATCCATTTGTTTCTGAAAAAAGCTGTGGTTAACTATTTCACCTACGGGTTTCCTCCCCACCTCTCCATTCCTAAATAGAAAGATTGAGTCAATGTGTCTTCTCCATAGGACCAATCAGAAACAGAATTTTCTAGAACTTATATAGTATCACTCTGTTATCTCATTTAAATGTGATAATAAATGTGTACAAATATAAAATGATTTATAGTTTTGGGAAATAGTCATTTTAGGCTTCAGTTTTCATGGAAGATATGACTTTAGAATTGTATTTGTGAATAATTTTCATTTCTGGGATTTGATCTTACTTTGCATATAGTGGGTATGAATTATTGAAGGATTTCCCCAAGCTAAAGGATTCTTAAAAGCTTATGATCTTTTGGGCTCAGAACAAGTTTATAGGGATGAATTGTACTGTAACGCACTGTATATTGTACTTCTGTGTCATGTGTTGTGAATCTGTGTTGGTGGAGCTTGTTTTGTTTTATGAGTTAGCTGATGTAATTGTAATCTCTGCCATCTCTTATTCTGCAAAGAAATCAGCCCTTTGGTACCCAAATGCTAGTCTCTTTGCTTATGCTCATTGATGTTAATGGATGTATCTGGTGTGGCTTTGTCATTAAATGTTTTCTTTAACACTCTGACAATGGGAACCATTTCATATCTTTCAAAAGATAAATATATAATTGTTTTAAGGTTTTTATCAGAATTGGTATAAAATAATTAAATTCAGTTTTTCTTTCCTTATTTGCCAATGAAACAGACTTTTGTCTGTAAACTGATTTCTTTTTTGTGCATTTTTCCTTTGTCCTTATCACTTCCTATTGAACATGGCTCATTGGCCTTCGTTCTGCCCTTTCTGGTAATAGAGTTGGCACCTTACAAGTTGCCTATACATTGAATGGATTTTTTTTTTAATGAAAGACTGCCATTCTTTTTATGTTTTTTTTTTTCAAACAAGAAGTTAACAAAAGTATATTTTACTTGCTAAGTTGGATTTACTGCAGAGATTGCATTTGGAAAACTTTGGCTTTTATAAACTGTCACTCTAGTACCTAGTATTTTTTTTCCCTACCAAATTTGAGTGAAATATCAGTGATAAAATGCCAAAGCATTTTTGAGCAATCTTAAAAATTATTTTCCCTTTTTTCTCAAAATATCTTCTCTCAGGTAAAGGTTGTGACAGGAAAGGATGGGCAGACTGGGACTCCTGTTGCTATTGCAACCCAGCTTCCTCCAAATGTTTCTGCTGCTTTTGCGTCCCCGCAGCAGCCATTTCAGGTACTTTTCGATGGTTCTAAAATGTAGTCTCATCCCGGATTTTAGATTCATCCAGATTTGATTATTTTAACCTTCAATAAAGTATTTGCTATTCAATATTTTTTCCCAGTGCCCATTCCTTATTTTAAAAAATCATAATACAACAATGAACCTTTCTCAAAACTATAAACTTTGAAACTGAAATTGCATGACTAAATGACAGCACAGTTCTTAGTTATTTTTTCTTATTCATCTGTAAAGCAGTGGTAGCTTTCAGCATGCTTGTCATCTAAAAGTTATTTTATGTCTGGTTATACATTGCTGAGGATTCTTTTGTGTGTGGCATTTTAAATGTTGGGGTCTTTCCTGTGTCTTTGAAACTCACCTGCAATTTACAGAAAATGTGGTACAGTGCAAGACAGAATGAAAAATTTAAATTTAAAGTTTAGAAAAATGTCATAACTGTAAATGTCCAAATTAGATGTATGTTCAGCTTTAGTAACATTAGTTTTTAATATTGTCTAATCTTCTTCATAGGATCTTAGAATATTAGCTTGGGAAGGGCCCCGGGAGATCCTCTCTTCTGACCCTGACATTGTCCAGTTAAGGGGGCCCAGAGATGTGAGGTGACTTGTTAAGGTCACACAGCAAGTTAGTAGCAGAACTTGAAAAAGAGCCCAGGTTTCCTAACTCCAAAGCCAGAGCTTTTTTCATCCTACTATCCTTCGTTCCGCTGAAAGGAAAAAAAAGTAGCCATCTATCTACTTCTGGAGTAGAGGTTTCCTTTAAAATTGATTATATACAGGTTGTTAAATGTTTTAGGGGAGCAACCACCTAAAGCACCCTGAGACATACAATTAGGTCCATCTCCTTTTGTAAAGAACAGTAACGTCCCTTAATTTGTCTGTTTAGGTTCAGAGATTTGTCCGTTTCAAATTGAGGTGCACTTCATTTTGATACTATAATAAAGTTAAAGAGATAGTTTTTCTCTTACATTTTGTTGACATTTTAACTGATCAAACTCTGTTTTACTTTGAAATAAGTAAGGACATCCTTATATCCTTCTCACAACTTCCCCCTCCCCACCAGCCCAGATTGGTTTTGGAGTCTGTATACAGAATAAGGTGGCTTCTATTGGGTTAATAAGTAGTTTAAGGTAAGATAAATTATATGCTGGGGGCTATACCAGTTGATAAATGTTAATTTTAAAATTTTGCTTTGTTGATATCTATTGCACTCATCCTTCTGGGTCTCTTTTGTTGGCCCCTCATCCATGTCCTACTATTTCTGCATGTGTACACAAACCCCAGGGCTCTGTGCTAGGCTCTCTTCTCTTAAATCTCTATCATCTCCCTCTTGGTGGGCTCCTCTACTCCCATAGATTCAGCTGTTTCCTATGTGGGTGGCTCCTAAGTGTACGTTCTCTGCCCTTATCTCTCTACTGAGATTCTAGCCCCTGGTCTCTACCTGCCTGCTTGGACGTCTCCACTTAGCTGTCTTGTAGGTTATCTCAAACTCAGCATATTCCCAACAGAGCTTGTGAGCTGCCTCCCTAAATCTGCTCCTCCCAGCTTCTCAGATTCTTTTGAGAGCACCACTGTTCTTCTATCTCCTAGGATATCTTCCTTGATTTTTCAGACTAATTCCCTCCCCTTAGCCAATCATTTGCCAAGTATTGTCAGTGACACTTCTTTAGCCCTTCTTGAGTCTGTCTCCTTTTTTCTACTCACACCAGGCCCACATCACTTCTCAGCTGTACTATTGCCGGAGCTTCCTCATTTAACTTCCTGACCCCAGTGTCCTTCTCCAGTCCATCTTCTACGTTAGCTGCCACATTGGTCACTCTCAAGTAGCTGTGTGACCATGCCACTGATCAAAAGCTTCAGCGACTTCCTGTTGCCTTTAGTATTTGGTTTTGAAAACCCTTTACCATTTGGAAAACCTATCTGTTCAGACTGACTACATGTTCTTTTGTGGATGAAATGCTTTTACCAGCCTCCTTCTTTTTGGCATTCTGTCTCAGGCCTCTGTGTCTCTTCAGAGATTGTTCCCTCACTTCTGGAATACTCTTCCTCACTTCTGCCTCTTGGAACCCTTGGCACTCTCTTCAGGTGCAACTTCTTCAAGACAGTTTATGGATTCCTTCAGTTTTGGCTCTTTCCCTTACCCCTCCTCCCATCATAGGATTAGAGATTTACATCTGAAACAGACATCAGAGGCCATCTAGTTGAACCCCCCATATTTTATAGGTGAGTGAATGGAAGCACAGACAGTTGTGACTTTTTTCAGGGACATACAGTTATTAAATGTCTAAGGCAGAATTTGAATTGAAATCTTCCTTATTCTCAAGTCCTTTATTCATCTTTGGGGGGCCATAGATCCTGGGCAGCTAGATGACTTAGTGTTTAGAGCACTGGGCCTGGAGTCAGGAAGATCTGAGTTCAAATGTGGCCTCAGACACGTACTAGCTGTGTGAGCCTGGGCAAGTCACTTATTCTTGTTTGCCTCAGTTTCTTCATCTGTCAGATGAGTTGGAGAAGGAAATGGCAAACTACTCTACTATCTTTGCCAAGAAAACCTCTAATGGGGTCACAAAGAGTAGTGCAAGACTGAACAACAGCAATAGATACTGTGTTTACTAATCTGTAAACATATTTTCTCCTTAGTAGAGTGTAGGTACCTTCAGGGCAGAGACTGCCCATTTTTAGGTAGCTGTCCCTAGAGCTCTGGTACAGTGCATTGAACATAATAGGCACTCAGGGAATACTTGTTGGTTGATTGAGTATACTTTAATCTCTCAAATGAGCTTGAAGAAACAGCGAGAAAAAAACTTTTAATGTAAAAATAAGAAATCACAAGTTGAAAACAAATCACAGAGAAGCAAATCAGCCTTTATAGTTGTGATTATTTTTTTTTATTTTAACAGGAAGAAAAGAAAAATACTAACTTGATATGTATCACTAAGAATAGCAGAAATAAAAATCACAGGAGTCTATTAAGAATGACAGTTGAAACACTTTGTATATCTGCTTTTGGAAAAAATACCCTGTGACATTAGCAATACAAAAACAGCTCCATAGAGAAGCAAAACATGGGCTCTCTGTGGGAATCCTACGTATTTTGGAATGCAGGAACTTGGCAACCAAAAATAGCCCCTCTTGTCTGTTATGGTAATTTAGGGGACAGATGGATTCATGAATCTAGACTTGGACAGTATCAAGAAAATTATTAAAGTAGAAATCTCATTCTTGTGAATATTTGAAGGGGGGGTGGATAATACAGTATTGAGAGATGAGAAATGCTTTATTTTGGAGCAGCTCTAGGAGGGAACAGCCTGAATATTTTAGAACAGGAGCCCATTGAAGAGGAAGAGGTAGCGCCCTATTATGTCACAGGCCTCCCTGAGTCAAAACACCAAGTTTTTCTTTGTTGCAAATTGAGGGAAATTGAAGCAAAGGAGAGGAGGTCAGAGAAAGATTCATAATCAAAATGTATCTTTTTTATTTTATACTAGCAAAAATAGTCTCTTGTTCAATCTTTTTCAGTTGTGTCCTATTCTTTGTGACCCCATTTGGGGTTTTCTTGGCAAAGATACTGGAATGGTTTGCCATTTCATTTTCTAGTTCATTGGAAAGATGAGGAAACTGAGACAAACAGGGGTAAGTGACTTTCCCAGGGTTACACAGCTAGGAAGTGTCAATGACCAGATTTGAACTCATGAAGGTGAGTCTTCCTGATTCCAAGCCCTGTACTCAATCCTCTTTGCCACCTATCTGACCCCCAAATATTCTCTAACATTATTTTAATTGTTTTTTGTGAAAGGATTTTTATAATAATGTCATAGATTTGGATCTGAAAGGGACCTTAGAGATCTTTTACTTATGAAATGCTAGAAGAAAATTCAGCTTGTATCGCAACATAGTAACATTGGGTACAAAATACTACTTTTATTATAGAAATTTAAGTACTAACTAAATAACCTGACCAACCAGGGAAACTTCTCTGATTACCATACTAGGGAAGGAAAAATCTGCAACCCTTATTTACCAAGGATCAAAAAAAACATCTAACAGTTAAGGACAAAACATGGACATTGATACCTGTTCAGTGTATTGTTTTATAAAATTTTATAGCCTCTAAGATGCAGACATTGTAATTTATAACGATTTAGCTTGCTAGAAGCACTAAATTTTAGTGCAGTGTAGAGAATCAAGGACCACTGACCTAAGGAAAAATCTGATTAAAGTTTATATACAGTTACAATTAACCTTCATCTGTAATAGCACACAGGCTTAAAATAAGGAAAACCTTCATAACTAGAGCTATCCTGTAACTGAAGGCTTCCCCATAAGTGTTGTCGTTCAGTCTTTTCAGTTCTGTCTGACTTTTCATGATCCCATTTGGGCTTTTCTTGGTAGAGATACTGGAGTGATTTGCCATTTCTTTTTCCTGCTCATTTTACAGATGAGGAAACTGAGGCAAACAGGTTTAAGTGACTTGTCCAGAGTTAGTCAGCTAGTAAGTATGTGAGACTGGATTTGAACTCATGTTTTCTTGACTTTAGGCATGGCACTCTATCCATTGTGCCACTTAGCTGGCCCAGTGGAGGTCATCAACAAATGCTGGCTAGCCAGTATATCTTAGTTATGTTGTGGAGAGGATTCTTGTTAAGGTTTGGTTGACCTAGATCAGAGGCTCTTAATCTGGGAGTAAGAACAATGACATATTATGAGATTAGAGGACAAAAGTGAGACCATGGCAGAATTCTCATTTATAATTAATCTGATCTCTGCCACTTCATACTTTGTCCTTTTTACTAGGAAACTCCTTAAGGGACAGTAATTCTATACCTACCTCAGTAATAGCTGAGTGATCTATTAATTAAGTTGCTTAGGTCAAAAACATTTTTTCATTAAGGATCTTCAGTCCTCTTAGAATAACTTCCTTTCAACTCTGTATAGTGGCATTGATGATAAGAGAGCTGAAAGGGTTTTTAGAGGGCCTGTCGTCTAAACTCTTCCATATAAAGTCTAAGAAATTGAAGCTCAAAGAGATTGTTATTTGACATTCCTGTAGTGAATTAAGTAGTGAATACTTAATAAATGCTTGTGGGTTGATTGATTGACAGTTGTCATATACCTAGTATCAGTGGCTATACAAAAGAGGTTAAGAACTCCTGCCATCTTCTGGATAAACATGGTCATTTCCTTCGCTGTCGTGGTTGCCCTCCCTTGGATACTTTCCATATTATCATGATATTTCATAAACGGAACACAGTACTCCAAATGTAGTCTGATCAGTACACGTTACCACTTCCTTATTCCTGGAAGTTTTCCATTAATAAGTCAGTTGCTGACTTATCCATTCTTCAGAGTAGCTTTCTTTTAGTTCAGTCACATAAGTCAGTAAGCATGTATCATGTCGTATGCCGTGTGCTGAGTGCTGGGGAAAGGTGAAGGGTGAGGAGCTCACAGCTGGCTTAGATGTCCCCCACAAGAGGCAACAGGAAAGGGTAGGAATGATCTCAGAGGGGAGGCATAAAAATTGGAGAGAATGTTAACTGGGACTTGGAGAAAGCCAGAAATGAGAGGGAGAACATTCCAGGCATGGGGACAGCCAGCAAAAGTACTCAGAGTTGTGAGACCACAAAAATCAACGTGCCCTAAATTAGTTTGGATTTCAGTGAACAAAGGGAGGAGAAGCAAGGTGTAAGAAGACTGGAAAAATGGGTCAGTGTGGAGGGAAGGCAGATTATGAAGGACTTTGGACACCAGAGGATTATATATTTGAATCTAGAAGTGATAGGGAGCCACTGCAGTTTATGTTGTGTGTATCTGTGCATGTGGAGGCAGGGAGAGTTGGGGTATGTGGGGGTCAGGGAGTGACAGAGTCAGACCTGAACTTTAGGAAGATCACTTTGACAGCTTAGTGCAGGATGGACTGGAGTGAGGAGAGACAAGTGGGATGTAGACTCAGCCGTAGACTGTTATAATAGTTGGAGAGTTAGATGATAAAGGCTTGCATCAGGGTAGTGGCAGTATCAGAGGAGAAAAGTGGGCATATTCGAGAGATGGTGCAAAGGTAGAAATTGATAGGCCTTGGAAACATTGGATGTGGAGAGTGCAACATCGAGGGTGTGAACCTGTGTGAATAGGAAGAAGGAAGGGCATTTGGGGAAAGAAAATGAGTTCAGTTTTGGGCAAGTTGACTTTGAGATGCCCAATAGGCAGTTGGAGATGGGACCCTGGAGGGAGATTAGGGCTGGATAAGTTAATTTGAGAATCATCAGCATAGAGCCATGATCATTGAATCTATGGGAGGTGATAGCACATCATCAAGTCATTAATGAACATGATTAAACCTTAAACAGCACAAATCCCTGAGATAGAGACCTTTGTGGGGGACCTTGACCCATTTTGACTTCTTTTGAGCCTGGCCATTCATGCAATCCTGAATCCATTTAACTGTACTCTTTTCTGGTCCGTGGATATCTGTTTTGCACAAGCGAGGATGAGATACTTTGGCAAGTGCTTTGCTAAAATCTAAGTAACTCTACAGTATATTCTCATCTTCCAGCTTAGTAACCTTATTATAAAAGGAAATAAAGTTAACAAGTCTTGAGTGGTTTCTAATGAAACCTTTTGTGATTATCACTTCCTTCTTTCCTCTTTTCTCACTATCTCCTTAATAGATCCCTGAATTTACTAGGCATTGATGTTAAAATCATTTGGCTGTAACCGACACACTTGCTCCTTTTTTTGAAAACTAGAACATTTGTCCTTCTCCAGAGTACTTCTGTACTTGTGTATGGAGAACATTTGGGTTAGTTACTTGGTTTCCTCAGAAACAACTAGATGCTCTCTTACTCTTTCCTTATTTATCCTGAGTATCAGTCAAATCCCTTTCAGCCGTTTTTGTTCTATTATTCCCTTGTCACGGAAAACAGGACAAGTAAGAATTAAGCAGCTTTACCTTCTCTGTTGTCAGTTATCTTTCCACATACCCTGATCAGTGGTGCTATTCCTTCTTTGATCCTTTTCTTAGCCCATGGTAGCTAAAAACACCTTTTTTGGGTTGTCCTTAGCTTTCCTCACCATTTCTATCATCCTTTTATAGGTATATGAATGGTTTTATATTCATCTTCTTTTACTTGTCCTTGCTTCCACATTCTGTTTCCTGTTTTACTTCTACCTTGGACAGCTCCCACTTTTCCTTTGAGTCTTCAGAATTTCATTCCTGTAAGTTTCCTATCCAGCATGTGTAGTTTTCCCTTGTAGAATTTTAGTTCATGGGTTCCCCTCCAGCTTTCCTTTATACTCTTTGAAATTTCTCTCAAAATCTAGTGTATATATTAAGACTATGGTCTCTGTGGTCTTCTCCTTTTCTATCCTCAAACTCTGAGATAGTGAACCCTGTAGGCTGCATATTGACTTTTTTTGTTGTTGTCTGGCAACCACCTAGCTGCCAAAATATTTATTATTGTTCAGTTGTGTCTTACTCTCTGTGACCCTATTTGGAGTTTTCTTGTCAAAGATGCTGGAGTGGTTTACCATTTCCTTCTCCAGCTCATTTGACAGATGAGGAGGCAAACAGGGTGAAGTGACCTGCCTAGGGTCATGCAACTACTAAGAGTCTGAGGCCAGATTTGAACTCATGAAGATGAGTGTTCCTGACTTCAGGCCAGGCATTCTATCCTCTGCCCCACATAGCTGCCCATAATATGATTATCTGTTTTATTGTATTTTTATTAATTTTGTTAAATATTCCCACTTACATTTTAAACATCAGAGTTTTACTGACTGCAGTGCCTAGCAGCATGTTTGACTTCTCTGCTCTAAGAGGTAGTTATTTCTACTCAAGGCCTCCACAATTTTCACTCTAACAACCAGTTCCTTTTTCAGTGAGAATCAGATACAGAATAGACTTTCTCCTTATTTGTTCCTGTTAAGTCAAGAAATTGTTAGTTCTTAAGTAGAGTGCTACAGTCCTTCATGATTGCTGTATCATTCCTTTGTGCTGGACTTGTAATTAGGAAGTCTTCTTGGAGTTAGTGGCAGTTTAGCCAGACTTTATAGGATGGGTAGTCGGTCAACAAGCATTTATCAAGCATTCACTATGCATCAGGGACTATGCTAAGATCTGGAGATAGAAAGAAAGACAATCAACCCCTGCCTTCGAGGAACTCACATTATATGGGGAGAGATAACATATAAATAATTAAGTATATATAAGATACACAGAGAAGATAGAGCAGGAAGTCATTAGCAGCTGGGTAGGTTTTCAAAAGGTGGAGATGGAGTCCTGAGAGCATTTCAGGTGAGGGTGTGAGTAGTGACAATAATATCTTGGTTGACAGTTGGAAAGGACCTTAAAGACCATTTCAGTTACCCCTCATTTTACAAATGAGGAACTGAGGCCCAGAGAAGAGTAAGTGACTTGCTTGCCTCATGAATTCAGGAAATGATATAAAATCCAGTTTGATTTGAATATTGGGTTTAAGCTCGTAGAGACTGTATTTATAATCTGGGCCAGCCTGACAGACAAGTCAGCTGCCCTACAGGTAGGATTCAAATATATTTTGACAGGCTGAATCTAATATGACAAAATTTAATAAGGATGCGTACAAAATCTTACTTTTAGGGGCAAAAAGCCAACTTGATATACAAGATGAGGGAAGAATTGGCAGACAGATATTGTCTGAAAAATTTGTGGGGCTGTTAGTGTGAGTGAATTCATTCAGCAGGCATTTATTGTACCCTTGACATATGCAGAGTGTTGTGTATGGAGAACAGTGGGGATGCAAAGAAAGACAGAGTGAAGTAGCCCTCACTCTGGAAGGAGCTACCAAGGGAGGCAGATAATTCTATACAAAATAAATATGAAGTAAATGTAACATTCTATGGGCTGTATGGAGGGAAGATAATGGCTGAGATTAGGAAAGTCCGTGGGGAAGAGGGAGCATTAAGATTAGCCTTGAGAGAAGCTGGAGATTCCTTGAGACTGAGATTTTTCAGGAAACAATGTACAAAGGTTTAGAGGCAGGAGATGGCATATTGTGTGTGTTAGAGAAGGGGTAATGTGAAATTATTCAACAATTTGATATGGAAGCCAAAAAAGCTGATGCTACAGTAAGAGAGATATGGCTCAGAAAGAAGGAGATGATAATGTTTATGTACTCCAGCCTGGTCAGTCCGTGTCATATTTTAGGAGTGATATTGGTAAGCTGGAAAATGTCCATGGAGGAACAGTCAGAGTAGCTATGGACTTTAAGATCGCTAGAGATATTTGACCTAGAAAAGAGAGACTTAGGGAATGAGCCACCTTCAAGCATTTGAAGGATTTCCATGTGGAAGAGGTTTAGACTTGTTTTCCCTGGCCCTAGAGGGCAGTAGGAGCAATGTGTTAGATTAGAAAGAGAGACTAATCTAGGCTTGATATAAGGAAAAAAATTCAATATTTAGAACCATTCCAGATTAGAATGAATAGCCTTCGGAGGTAATAGGTTCCCTCTAACTGGAAGTCTTCACTGAAAGACAAGATGAACACCTATCAATATATGTTTTAGAGGGGATGCTTGAACCTTTAATAATGGTTTGGTTGGATGACCTCAGAGGTATCTTCTAATATTGAGATTCTGTGATTCCTTTCCTAACCTTGCTATTGAAGGTTGGCCCACTAAGTAATTAGGTTTTTTTTGGCCTTGGTACACCATCCTTACTGTTTTATTTTTGTCTCTGTATCCCCATTGCCTAGCATTATGTCTGGCGTGTAGTAGACACTTAATAAATGATTACACATTATGATGATTAAATAAATGATTACACATTAATCTCATTTTACAGATTAGCAAATTGAGGCTTTGCCTTAAGGTAACACAGTGATGGAGTTAAGCCAGAAGATCTGGGTCTTCAGATTCTTGGTCCTCTCATGAATGTGTCATTTTCATTGACCCTGGCCTAGTTGTCAGAGTTTAGCTATCTGCACACATGATATTCTAATTTTTAATACTGGACAAAAACAAACCATTGTTTTTAAGCTGATGGTTTTCTTGGTCTCGTTGGTATGAAGCCAACAATTCATACATGTTTCCCTTCTAAGTACCCGAGGTAAATCTGGAGAGTTGTGCTGTAGCTAATTAAAAGACAACTATACTATGTTTATAGTGTAGTGGGAAGATAATTGGAGATTTGTATTCCTTGTGTGACACTGGGCAAGCCATTTAGCTTTTCCATTGCCCCAGGAAACTCTGTGAGACTAATTGCTGACCAGGGAGGATCTAGATTGGCAGGGGAGGTTCCTCCCCTGTGTAGCTCTTTTTACCCACGAAATAACAGGTCTGACAAAAAAAGGAAAAGAAAGGTAGAAAGAAAAAAAGAAGTCAAGAAAAAAAAAGAAAGATGATTGGCCGTGGAGTAAAGAAACCTTATTTTAAAAGTCCTCATTCTATCATACTTAAATTACCCTTATCTTCTTAGCTTCAGTTTTCTTAGCTGTGAAATGGAGGTGATATGCTTTAGAAGTTGTACTGAGCTGTTGTGGAGAGAGTGCTTTAACTCTGAAGTGCTATATAGGTTTTGAATTATGGTTGTCATCATATTATACCATATAATAATTATAGTAATTATTGGGACCATTTAATTATCCTTTACCTACTTCTAATGAGGTGGAAATTACTCATATGCCATTCCTAAGTCCTTGTCTTGAGGCTAGGGATGTAGGAAGTGAAATTTTGTTTCTTCCCAGGTCATCTTAAGGAGACATCTTTGAGAGGTAGATTAAGCAAATCTACCTAATTCGCTTTCATGTGAAAAGCACTTCAGAGTTTGTCATAAGGAACATTTATTTTAGTATATGTATCTAAATAGTTTTTAGCTTTACACATTGTATAAATGAAAAATTTGTGAACTATTTATATGTAGCTTAAGTCTTTCAAGGTTGGAATATATCTTGAGAACAAGCATAGAAACATTTAACTATTTACATTATTCTATGTATAAATTTACAAAATTTGCCAATTCAGCTCAACAAACATTTCTTACATCTTCATATGCAAAGCAAACAAAAAATTTTACCTTTTACTGTGGGAGAAATTTAGACCATACAGATCATTAAATATAAGGACATTTGAGAAGGTAGAGAATACTACTTGGGAAAATTGGGAAAGTTATAGTTTAAAAACAAACCAAGAAATGAAGCAGTATGTTGGTGGCTTGTATTTATTTTTAATATGGGGTGGCCCAAAAGTCTTAGTGCAAGTGTAAGCTTTAGAAGCTATTGAAGCTTAAAACTGCACTGCAGTTTTTGGGAAACTATCTTTATATCATCACATGGAAAATACTTCTAATGCAGCTAATACTAGGCTCTAGGTGGCGCCATAGTGCACAGAGCCCTGGACCAAGACTCTTCTTGAGCTAACATCTTACTTCAGATACTTAGTAGCAGTATGACCCTATTTGCCTCAGTTTCCTCATATGTCAAATGAGCTGAAGAAGGAGATGGCAAACCACTCCAGTGTCATTGCCAAGAAAACTCCAAATAGGGTCACAAAGAGTTGGACATGACTGAAATGAGTGAACAAGAAAATACTTATTAATACCATACAGTGATTGGAATGGAGTCATTCTTTGATGTTTTAGCTTATATTGTTTTTGAGGACTATTATTCTAAACATTAGTTCTGATTGCACAGAATAATGGATGTACAACATGTAGGAGATGATTGTATTTTAATAATCAGGAACATAACCCAGAACTTACTTTATTAAAAAAAATCAAATCCCTGTTATCCACCTTTTTTTTTTTTTGCAAGTTGCTTTTTGTTTTTCTAATGCTGATGGTGTTTTTCAAAAAAAATCTGGTTATTTGAGGATACCAGTTAGATGAATTATAGTGTTTAGAGGTTTTACTGCGATTTCCTTTTAGAAAAGTATCTTGACCTTTCTTTTACTTGTTCAGTCTGCTGTATGAAAATATTCTAGTACTTTGAGATTTTCATGTAGGTTGAGTTTTGCCCTTATAGCCAAGACTCCCTCCCAGAGTTAACCCTTTAGTTAGCAAGGAGTTACTTTGTTTCACAATGGTTTGAAATTATACTTTAAAAAACAATAATGTAAGGAATAATATCCTTTCTAGAGGTAAGTTGGAACTTTGAAGAGCTTTCATTTCATCTCTTAATAACATTTAAGTCTTGTTCAGATAATATTCTAAGTATATTAAAGGAGGAAGGCTAACGTTTAATTATAATTTTCTTGACATTCTTGCAATGCACATACACTTTCAAAACTTCATTTATTTATTTTTCCAGCAACAGATAAACACAGGGAACCTAATGGCAGCGACAGCAAGTACCATAGAAACGGAGTCTCTTAAGCGACCCCAGACATTCACGCCGACAGGTATGTACATAGCACAGGTTAGATGGTGGCCCAGGGTTTATTTTGTTTTTTAAGCTGTAATTAAAGTTTTCTTGTGAAGGGAGATATTCTTTTATTTTTAACTTTTGTTTATTTTTAGTTTACATCATTCATTTCCATGAGATTTTGAGTTACAAATTTTCTCCCTGTCTTTGCCCTACCCACCAGCCTAAAACAGGGATCCCACTGTATACCCCCTCCCCCAATCTGCTCTCTCCTATATCCTCCCCCATCACCCCTCTGACTTTCTGGTAGGGCAAGATGGATCTCCCTACCCCAGTACCTGTATATCTTACTTCCCAGTTGCATGTAAATAATAATAGAAGGGAGATATTCTTTGGTTCACTTGAAAATTTAATTTCTCCTTTGTTTACTTGTAGGTAAATTACATTTTGTTTTTAATCTAGATGTCACATATATGGAAATATATCCTGAAGATAGCTTTTTGAACAAATCAATAGACTTCATTTTGGTTTTGTACATAACTCCATTAGCTACTTACTCATCCTGATATGACTAAAGGACAAACATACATTTTTGCTAATAACCTTTTAAAAAAAACCTGCACCTCTTTGGAAAATTATTACAGAGCAGTCTAAGAGACCTCGGCTTGAAGTGGGTCACCATGGGGTAGTTTTCCAGCATCCAGGGGTGACGACAGGAGTGCCTCTACAGCAGCTAATGCCTACTGCACAAGGTAAAACTTTAGCTTTAGGACTAAGACGGGAACAAAGGGAATGACTTTATAAAAATAAAAATCTTTTCTAGCAAAGGATAATGTTTCTGAAATTAGTTGTTGTAATTGTGATATTTCATATAGCTCCAAATTGATATAACAATAACAATTCCTGGTAAAATTGTTAACCTTAATGGAAGCCATCCATTTATTTTAATGTTAGTGATCTTTTTTCTTTTTATTTAATTTTTGTATTAAAAGATTTTGCTCCCTTTTTTTGTATATTTCTTTATTCTTTACATATTAAACAAAGGACAACAACTTACCCTAACACAACTCCCCCCTCCCCCCCACCCTTTAACAAAAATAAACCAAACAAGTTAGCAAAGGACAAAGGAGCAAAGAAAATGCTTATATTCTGCATATCCTTTTAATCCTGCCTGAAAGTCTACCACTGTTGGGCCTGTTTTTCTTTTCTATTTTTTTTGCTTTTTGGAGGGGGGAAGGTAGGACAATTGGGGTAAAGTGACTTGCCCGTGGTCACAGGGCTTGTTTTTGTGTTAAGTGCCTGAGGCTGGATTTGAACTCGGGTCCTCCTGATTCCAGGGCGATACTCTATTCACTGTGCCACCTAGCCACCCCCGGGCCTGTTTTTCTTTCTCTTAAAAAAAAAAAATTATAGTGAGTGTACTCTTCTGGTTGTTTTATTTTAGTCATTATTGTTAGTGATCTCTTTTGTAAATTTCATTCTTGTGCTTAGTTATTTTTTACTCCTAATTGATAATATTGCAGTGATATTCCTTTGATATGTACATCTTTCCTGAAACTAAATACAAGTTCAAACTTCTTCCTTTTATGTGTATTTGTGCCAGTTATATTAGTCGTTTTTCTGCTATTTACTATACTGAACTTAGATGTATTAAATTTGTTCTAAAGTGTTGGTGTCTTGTGGTAGTGTAATTTGGAGTTCAGAAGATGTTTTCTGCTTGTCAAATGGGCAAAATACTTTAGGACTTAGAAGTTGGTGGTGTTTAGTTTTTTCTGGTGTTGCAGGTGGAATGCCTCCCACTCCTCAAGCTGTACAGCTCACTGGACAGAAACAAAACCAACAACAGTATGATCCATCCAAAGGTCCTCCTGTGCAGAATGCTGCAAGTCTACATACTCCTCCACCTCAGCTTCCTGGGCGACTGCAGCCTGCCAATGTCCCAGGCACATCTCTCCCATCAGCCCTGCAAATCTCACAGCAGCCCCAGCAGCAGATGATGGAGTCCCAGCCCCAGCCCCAAACCCAGCCTCAGCCCCAGCCCCAGCCCCAGCCCCCAATTCCGGTGAAGACCCAGCCACCCAACGTACCCATTCCTGCTGTTCCCGCCAGCCAGTCCCCAGCACCCCTTCCACAGCCTCTCACGCCAGCACTCCATGTCCAGATGCAAGGAAAGACGCAGATGCAGGTGTCTCCCCTTCCAGCACAGCCCCAGGTATTCCAAAGATATAACCCTGTATACTTTAAAAGGCACTGTTTATTTGGGAAAATGTTTCATGGAAGTGGATAAGAGTGCTACATGAATATGGCTTATTATATATTGCAGAAACTTTCTGCTTTCTATCTGTGATGGTTGTGGGATTTTTACCTTGCCAGATATTTTGCTATAGTTGAGGGGCATAATTTTCTACCATATTATGTACTTTGTAAATTTGGATAAGGCATTATTTAAAGATCTGAATTCATGTCCTAATATAATATTCTCACTAATTTATTCTTGCTATTTTAAAATTAACTTTTAAGAAATGAATTTTGTTCTTATGAATGACATTTAGCAGTTCATGAAACTAAAGAGTGGTGACTTTATAAAAGAACTAGTACCTACTGTTTACAGAAAGAAGATTGTAGAACAGGAGTTGTTAACCTGTAGTCCATGAACTTATTTTAAAAAATATTTTGATAACTATATTTCAGTATAATTGATTTCCTTTGTAATCCTATATATTTTGTTTATGCATTTAAAAACATGATTCAGAGATGGGGTTCATGGGCTTTACCAAACTGCTCAAAAGACCCAGGGCACAAAAAGAGTGAAGAATCTGCCACCCCACCTTCCACCCCCTCATATTCCCCCAGCCTCCTTTTCCCCCGGTAGAGAAAATAATTCTGTGAGGAATTGCAAGCCTCAATTTCCTTTTCTTCGTCTTATAGCTGGGTTGACTTCAACATACAGTAAATATGATTCTTTTTTTTTTCCTTCAGAAAATTCAATTACTTGGGGTGCGGGTGGGAGGAAAGGTAGCCTTTGAATTTATGTTCTTGATAATTTCTAATCTAAAATTTGTCTTAAAGAGTAGAAACTTTTCTGTCTTTATAGTAAGTTCCTTTTTTAAAATAAGAGTTGGGTTTAACTTTCATATTAATATGTTTCCTTCTAGTGTCATCTATAAGTTTCTGGGCTCAAATATTTTTCTTTCAGTTTTTGTGAAAATGAATAGTTTTGTTTTTGAATAATTTCTCAGGTTAAGCTTTTTTTTTTTTTTTAATACTGGTTTAGTGTGCTGAGGTAAGTTTCACAGGCTCACAAGAGTTGGAAAGGGCCCTAAGGAATCATTTTGTCCAATGCTCCAATTTTATAGATGGGAAAAATTGGGCCCAGAGTCATGTCCTCAAAGTCTCCCCATAGTGAGTGGCAGAGTCAGGATGCAAACTTAGGAGTTTCAAAATGTAGTGTCATTCCCACTGTGTCATTTCGCCTCACAATTTATCTTATTTGAACTTTTTTTTAATTGTTGGGTGTCTAACAGTATTTTTTTATACTGCACATGATTAATAGATGTTATTTGATTTGTTGAATTGTATTGCTCAGTGAAGACACTGAAATAATTTTTAATTTTGAGGATCCTGAATATAATGGAATTCTGCCTGGTGGCTTGTCTAGTATTTCAAGACTTTTTTTCCTCAGTGGAATTTCATGAAGTAACTTAAAATTACATATCAAGATTCTGGAATTCCTCCAACATACCTAGAAACTGGAGACCCAGGTTTAGTGGGGGAAAAGCTTTGAAAAACAGATGTATGTACTGGAAAACATAAATAGATTTTTTATTTTGAAACTCACTTTAATGTTCTATTTACACTAGCTTTAAAATCATAAACGTGAATGAAAACGAAGACATTTGAGTATTTAATTTTAAATAGAGCATTCAGTAATAAAGATGCAATGCTTTCATATTTGACAAGTTAAATACTTAAGTTCAGAGCAGCTTACAGTTAGCCATAAAAATGATTTTTAAATTCCAGTTGTGTGTAAAAGTACTGCCCCATGTGCTAATGTTTGGTTTATATTCTTGGATTATAAAACTAAATGGTGGAGAAAATAGTTTCAAGAAGCTTTTGACATTTATTGAACCTTTTTTTTACTTTGTCTTTGGAAGAAATTCACCTGAATTAATATATAGGAAAAAGTCCTCTGAAGCTTTATTGTGGTATGGAGGTCCTTGTGGGTTTTTGAAGGCTAGATGAGCGGATCACAAGCAGACAGATTCCTCTGTGCTCTAATGATGGAGTAGAGGCCTGGTAGTAGCTACTAATCTGGTTTCTGAGGGCTACCCTAGCTCAGTACAGAGAGGGACAACACCAGGAAGGGAGGAATTATTTTGTCATGGCAACTCAGGACATAAAGAAAAAGACTAAGTTGTCTGCTTTTGTAGTGACTGTGTTAGGAAAGGGGATGGATAGTGTTAAGAAACACAACTTTTTATATAAACATTAACCTAATTTTTGGTACTTTAAGTATAAGATCCTTTTTCAATGACCAGCAAGTCAGTATACTCTGAAAGGAACTGAATCATACTATATTCACATCTTTTTCTGTTGGTGAATCCAAAAGGCATAAGGAAATGGAAGGTAAATGGAAATATGGTCCACAAGTTCACAGAATGACAAATAAATAGTTTGATAGATTGGTTTTCTGGTGTGGCCAGAGAGTAATTGTTCAGTCATTTTGTTCATTCATTTTTCAATTGTATTTGACTCTCTGACCCCATTTGGGGTTTTCTTGGCAAAGATACTGGAGTGGTTGGCATTTCCTTCTCCAGCTCATTTTACAGATGAGGAAACGGAAGCGAATGGGGTCACACTTCTAATAAGTGTGTGCCAAATTTGAACTCAGATCTTTCTGACTCCAGACCAGGCATTCTGTTCACTGCGTCACCTAGCTGCCCTCAGAAAGTAATAAGAATCATCATTTCTTGGTATTGCAGTTGTCATGATGACCATGAGCAAAGAAATTGTCTTGAAAAGAATTGCTGTTTATGCAGCAATATCTATTACAGAAGATGAAGAGATAGGGAAATTCTGTCATATGGTGCCAAATTATTGGATTTCAATTAAGTTCTCCCATATAGATCAGTTGGATATTTTCTGATGAAGCTCTTTTTGTTTTAGATGGTATGAGCATATAGACATTCTGAAAACAAAGTTAAGTACTGGTAGTAGTTATTTTATATAAGTTACAGACATGGACAAAATGGGAATTTGTTTTGTTTGACTGTGTACGTTACAAGGACTCTTCTTTTTTTCTTTTCAATGGGGGATTAGCAGGAGAGAAAATAAATGCTTATTAATTTAGAAATAGTATGTAAAAATTACTTTTGTAAGTTAAAATATATTGGTCATTTGAAAATTTCTTAATATAAAGACTTTTGCTAATGAAGTTTTAACAAGTACTTTATGCAATTTTATCTTAATTTTGTCTGGCAAAATCCAGAAACTGCTCTCTTTTGGTTCTTTGACATGAACATATTGGGTTATTTTTATGAAGGGGAGGAAATCTGGTTTCTTATAGGCCTGACTCTTAGTAGTTGGTAGAAGAAAACCGCTTATGGTAGGAATGCTCTTTACTGTATTGAGATCTCTCCTGACCAACCTCATAATTTAAAACCATTCTCTTCCACGGGCCTCTGAATGATTAGAAGTAAATAAACTAGAAAGAAGCAATAATGTTGAAGCATTTGGAGTTCTCCTGCAGCTTACTATTATTTGTAGTTATATATGTTTAAAAGATATTTTCTCTTGACAGACTGTGGCGTTAACACGACCACCTGCAGATTCTGGCCAGCCTTGTCAGCGTTCTGTACCCACTTCCTCATCTACCTCATCTGTCACACCAGCAAGTCTCTCAGGCCCAGTGCCCTCACCTGCACGATCATCGCCAATAAATAGGCCCTCCCCAGCAACCAACAAGTCACTTTCTCCCATTACATCTCGGTCCCCAGGTGCCACAGTATCTGTTACCCCAAAACCTCAGAGCCCAGCTCAAAATACCACACAGTCCCAGGATAGTGCCCAAGAGAAACTGGCTGAACAAGTAACTCTGGTAAGAAAAAAATGTAAAATATTGAAGTAATGGGGTTATAATTGAAGAAAAAATTTGGTTTTTAAAAGGAAAGTTTAATTTTTTGGTTTTAAAACAAGGTATTTTAAATAAATTCTAAACATTTAAAATGGAATATTCTAGATTCTGGACAGTAGAGTACTTCAGCTTCTTATCCAGTTAGTAGAAATGAAGAGAATTTATCATGTAAATAATAACCCTTTCACAATGCCAGAGTCATAATAGTTGGTTATAAAATGCTTATTGACTTGACTTGTGTGACATTATGGATAGAGTGCTTTACCTCACTCATAGTCAGAAAAACTTCAAACAGTACATAAATCAGTTATCATATTGCTGTGATAAAATAAACTTACCTGAAATACAAATTTCTTTCTTTTCTTTTATTTTTTTTGGAGCAGGGAGGGCAGGGCAATTGGGATTAAGTGACTTGCCCAAGGTCACACGGCTAGTACGTGTTAAGTGTCTGAGGCTGGATTTGAACTCAGGTCCTCCTGACTCCAGGGCCGGTGCTCTATTCACTGTGCCACCTAGCCACCCCATAAATTTATTTCTTAAACTGAACTCTGAGTCCTTTAAATTAAAAGTGTTTGGAAAGACTGTATTGCATTTTAAAATCTTATGTGACATGTTCAAGATTAGTGACCATCAGCATTGGTGTAAATAAATGTGAGCTCTTCTTTTAGGGTACACTATGAAATGAATACTAATTCCTCTTGGGAGAAACAAAGAACTTAGTTAAATTTCAGACACATGATAAACATATTTACAGAGCATGCTTGCTGCTGCTTCTGTTTCCCAATTCTCCACATGGAATAAGATAGACTAGTAGTGAGTTACCCCTGAGTATTGAAGTTCATAACATTTTTCTCTTAGTACTTGATGGGCACTTTTACCTTGTATTATAGTTTATCTGTGTGCACATCTTATAAATATCTTTTTCCAAAAAAAAAAAATAAATTTAAAAAAGAAAAAGAAAAAAAGGGGCGGCTAGGTGGTGCATTGAATAGAGCACTGGCCCTGGAGTCAGGAGGACCTGAGTTCAAATGCGGCCTCAGACACTTGACACATTTATTAGCAGTGTGACTTTGGGCAAGTCACTTAACCCCAGTTGCCCTCCAAAAAAAAAAAAGCAAAAAAAAATCTTTTTCAAAAGGAATAGAATCAATAAACTCATGTGAAGAAATTCAGAAAGCATAGGGGAGAAAGGAGGTGGAGATTTAGATGAAACATCAATAGAAGTGTAAATAAAAATGATATTGTCATAGAAGTATGCTGCAAACCACCTAGTCAGTAGGAGAAATTCAGTGAGGAGTTTGGGAAATAGATAAAAAATGTCACACTGCATCATAATACTGTATGATGGAGAGCTCCAGCTCTTCAGCTGCTGCTAGAGCATTTTCTGTGGCCAACATAGTCTGGTCCATAAATTTGTGCCTTACTTTCATAATAAATTTAATCTTTCCAAAGGTGGAGGGAATAAGAACAATTGTTTTAGACCCGATTCCTAGCATTAAGGAAAAACTGAAGTTAGAAACAGTAGGTAGCAACTTTGAGACCAAATAGTTTTGGATAGAAGAAAGGAAAGACATGCATAGTATGATGTGTATTTGAGATTTTGTGAAAAGAGATTTCAAAAGCTTTAGAGAAAGGATAGATTCCAGTTCCCTAATATTTTACAGGGAAAATGAGGCCTAAAGCAAGGAAAATTTGAAAGGACAAGATTAAAAGGTCAAGTAATTGTTGATGACTGTCAGAGTAGCATGGTTCTACAAGAATTTTTTCAAGCACTCAGAATGAAATGACAATGGTGATGAATGCTAAAGATAACAAGCATTTTTCTTAAAAACCATGTTGGGAATAAGTGAATGATCAAAGAAAGTGTCAGAACACTCCCTGAAGTGAATTGGATAATAATAATAACAGATTGCAGTATTGTTTCAGTTTTCTCATCCAAGGTGAACAATCTTTAGCCTAGGAATTTTAAAACAAAAATTGTTTAGCAGAGAATGGGAATCCTAGGTAGTAGAGAAGACAAGTAGTTGGTTTTTTGATGCCATCAAAGAATTCCTGTCACCAGGCCTGGACAGATAATACCTAGTGTATTGACATATTTGATTTCCAAGCTGCTGTTGATGATCTTTGAAATGTAAAGAAATTGTCACAGAATCAAACAGGGCAGATGTCCCAAATTTCAAAAAAGGAATGCAGATTCTGTAAAATATAGACCAGTGAATGTTTATTTAAATTCTAGAGCATATTATTAAGGGAATGACTTGGAACACTTAAAAAAGGATATCAGTGATTAGTAAAAGCCAGCTTGGCTTCATCTAGAATAGGTCATTTTGATTTAACTTCATTTCCTTTTTTGAAAGAGTAACGAGATTGGTGAAGAAAAGAAATTCTATTGCCATTGAGTACTTAGATTTTATCAAATTATTTGACAAAGTCCTTCCTTTTATGCTTGTGGATAAGAGAGAGAGAATAATAAAAATTGGTAACTTTGTGACTAATTGAATACCTGCATCCAACCAGTGAGTTTATTTTTTGTATATACATATATAAAAATGGATTTATATCAACTTTGAAGGATGTGTTTAGTTTAATACTCCCGGTATCTGTCCTTTGCCCAGTGCTTTTGATATTTTTATCAGTGACTTGAATGAAACCAAAAATAGCATGCTTATCAGATAGTAGTTGATAAGTAATTTTGAAAGGTAGTTAACACGTTGGATTACAGAACCTGGTGCCGTAGATAGATGAACTGAATTGAACAAAATGAAATTAAATAAGGGTAAGTTCTGAACAGGTTAAAAAAGTGAACTGCACAAATACAGATAAGGGGATATGTGAGACAGCGGCATGTTTTTGTGAAGAGGAGCTGGGGTTTTTAGTGGTTACATGTTTAGTATGAGTTGGCAGTGTGATTATGGCAGATAAGCTAATGCTATCTTAGATTGCATCAGAAAATATAACATGTACAGGGAAGTAGTCATCATACTCCATCTTAATATTGGAGTGTGGTACCCCATGAGAGGGGAAGGACTAGAGAGTATTACACGAAGGCTTTTAAAGAAGCTGGCAATGTTTATCATGTAGAAGAGATAGCTTGGGGGTGACAACAGTTGTCTTCAAATATTTGAAGGCCAGCAGTGGAGGAGGACTAGATTTGTTTGGCTTGGCCCTAGCTTGCAAAGCTAGGATCGGGTCTGGTAGGTGGAGATTTTAGTGAGATTTTTGGATCGAAATAAAGAAAAATTTCCTAAGAACTAGGGCTGTCCAAAGGTGTGATGGCCTGCCTGCCTTAGATTGGTAGTGGGTTCCTTTTCACTGGAGGTCTTTGAGAAGATACTGGATGATGGCTTGTTTGGAAGTATTTGTAGAAGGGCTTCTTGTTCAAGAAATATATTGGGCTAGATGAAAGACTCTTTCAATTCGAAGATTCTTTGATCCTTTTTTTTCCTTCTATGGGTTTGTAAGCATGTGGAGGGTAGGTTTTTGTCCTATTTAACTTTTATCCCTAGTGTCTAGCACAATAGTTACTTAGTAGATATTTCTTGAATATAATTGAGTTGAGGGGTGTTAAGAGATGTGAGAGACACTAGTGAGGTTGAATTCATGTCTTTGTAGCTTAGTTGGGCACGAGAAGTGAGGGAAACAAAACCGAATGAGCCCATTATTCTTTCCTAAAATTTTGGTCCTACTTCTAACTTTATGGTTTTTGTTAAGCTGATAAGCTTATTTTTAAACATGCTGAATTGGAGGTGTCACTGAACATCTAGGTTGAGATGTGCCTTAGGCAGTTGGAGATTAGATTTGGGTTATCTTCATGGAGATGATAGTTGAAACCACAGGAATTACGTGAGAATGTATGAGGTCTTTGAAGTTTTGAGGTGTAGAGATAATAGAGCTAGACCAACTCTTTTGGGAAACACGTATATTAAAGGGTTGGGAAAAGGCAGAGGGGTCTCTCCTGGCTATTTTAGCTCATGTTAATGTCAATGTCCATTAATGTTCCCTGAACTCCCATGGCACTTGATCAGTACTGTGCAGCTTGACAGTTGATTATATACTGACTGGAAATGTCTTTTGGTTATTTTCATGCCTGGAAGTCTTATCTCTCTCCCTTTTCTCCCCTTCTTAAAGGGGAGTATGTTTTCTATTACTTTTTTTTTTTAGGATATGTTAGGCATTTTTATTCAATAAATAACTTCAGTAGCACTGTAAAAAGTGAACAACTGTTAAAACTTAAAGGCACTTAAAACAAGAATGTGACTAGTAGGGAATCAGACCTTCTATTACTTTTGAATCTGGCTAGTTCTGGCCTGTGCTCAATAGATATTGAATAAATACTTGATTGACCTGATTTTTCTAGGAAACCCAAATCCATCAAAGAATATCAGAATTGAGAAAGGAAGGTCTGTGGTCTCTCAGACGGTTGCCAAAACTTCAGGAGGCCCCACGACCAAAGTCTCACTGGGATTATCTTTTAGAAGAAATGCAGTGGATGGCGACAGACTTTGCACAAGAGAGGAGGTGGAAAATGGCCGCCGCAAAGAAGGTAGGTTTGTAATATAGGTAGTTCATTTTTTACTGATGGGCTGTGTTGCAGAATTTAATTTGTGATTTCAAAGAATTGGTATTTGGAATGTATTTTCCTATATAAACTATGTTACATGTGATGTAACAGAGCAGTTCACAGAAGCTCATTTAATCCGTAACTCTCTTGATATATGCTATTACTAAAGACCTTAAAAACTAGAGCCATTTTCTATGGGAAATTTTGTTAAGAGTACTAAGTTGGGATGTCAGGATTTCCTTACCACATAATAGCCCTGCTAGCAGAATTTGAACCTATTAGAGATACAGAAGCCTGACTGGACTGTCCCTGAATATGTACAAAAAGGACTTGGGTTCAAAGAAAGTCTGTAGTAGTCATCCTGTTAGAGGACTTGGCTGTCAGGGAACTCTTGGGTTAGAATCAAGACAGGGTCTCCTGGGGGAGGCTGGTGATGGGGTTCAGTAGGTAGAAGGTCTGGAGACCAGATGGAAGCTGGGACCTGTCAGCTGAAGTGAATGCAGTTGCTGCTGTGGGCTTTACTGCTCTTCTTTCTTTCCCTTTCCCCCTCACTTTACCATTGCCCATTCTGTCACCTTCTATATTGTACTGGGTTTGGGGAGAAGGAAGAATTTGAAGGGGAGTAGGAAGGAACAAAGTAGATCTACTGTGGCCACAATTTTAAGTAGCCGCTGATAGAAAGGAGATTGCCAGAAGTCTTTCCATTTTATGCATTGCATATTTATGTAGAGGAAGCCAGATTTTGCTCCTGTGAATTGTGTAAGTATAAAAGGGGATATTTGGATACACAATATCAAATATTTACTATTTCAACCAAATGTATTTCAGCATCTTATTTTGAAAGTTTAATTGTCCAGTTACTAGTGTCAAAAGTATGCCTGTGTATTTGACTTTGGGTATTTTTTCCTCCAGTGTGAGACAGTGCAAAGTTTAAAATTTGAATATTTTCACTTAATAGCTTGTCAGAACTGCAGCTCGTTATCATGAAGAAAAGAAACTTCATGAAGAAAGAGGAAAGAAAGAGGAACAGAACCGATTAAGACGTATAGCTGCCTCAACTGCTAGAGAAATAGAATATTTCTGGTCAAATATTGAACAGGTAATACTGACCTGCAAGTGTAATTCTCTGTAAGTAATTTGTATGAACTTTTGACCTTTGCACTTAAATAAGATTTTTATTTTAAAATGTTGACAGTTTAGCGAGAATTTTCTTGTTAAGGCCAATAAATCATTTTGCATTACTTAATAATGTAAATAAATAAAGGTGCTTAGACCTTTTCTCCTCCTTTTTTGAAAAATAATATTGATTCATTTGATGGAGTTGAGCTTATTTATTTTGGAATAGTAATATATTTGCATTCAAAGAGGAAAATCAGAATCGTTTTAGGAAATAATACTTGTTTTTGGAGAGGTAGCTTGTTGTTGAAGGAGTACTAGTTTGAGACTCCCAACGACCTGGATTAGGGATGATCCTAGTTCATTATTTGATAGCTGGATGACCTTGGTCAAATCATGTTACTCATTAACCTCTGCTTGTTCATCAAAAGAAAATGCCTCATAGACTGTGGTGAAATAAGACTCTTTGTAAGTGCTGAGGAGCTTCATAAATGTAAATTGTTACTATTACTGGAGTCTTTGAGGAACACCTAGAAAGCCCAGATATTATTTTAGCATCTCACCGTACAAAAATCCCCTTTTCATTTTTTATCCCTGGTGGCTTTCACATAGTTGGTACTTAATAAAATGTTTGTTGAGTTGAATTTGTGGTTTTTCCTGACTCTTCTTTCCTCTTCTGTTCTAGTAAAATCAAATAAGAATGTAAATATATAACTAAACCCAAACAAATGAACAAATACCAAATTGAGAATTTCTAATTGGTTGTTTAGAATAGAAAAGAAGCCTACATTTGGGGCTTCATTTTTTGTGCTTATGAAAGTTTTTCCCTTGTTTTGTTCTAAATTTTCTTGTTTGTAGTTAAAGACCTTAATGCTTTGTTCATCTCTTTGACTGTTTGTTGTTTTAGGTTGTAGAAATAAAACTTCAAGTTGAATTAGAGGAGAAAAGGAAGAAAGCCTTAAATTTACAGAAACCATCCAAGAGAGGTACAGTGCCTTTTAATCCTTTTTTGTTTTTATTTCCCTGTAATACAAACCAACATTCTTTGTGATTCTAGAGCTGCTGAGCTAGAACATATAGTGCAAATGCTATGGGTAAATTTCTTAGATAATTTATATTTCAGTAATTCAGAATTTGGAGTAACCAAGTCAGACAGTTGAGGTATAGCTTTACCTGAGGTTGAGAGCCTGAGTCAGGAGAGGGGAGTCACAGCTAGAGGAGAATCACTTGGATATCCCAGTAATCAAATGGGGTCATTTGTAAATGTATGCTAATTATTTGTATCATAGACTTCAGTTTATTATTCTGTGAAGATGTGTTTACTGATTAGGAATAGAAATGTTTAGCTTACTTAAGAGAAAAACCAAATATGTTTTATAGCTCTTATAAAGCTATCACCCTTTTGAATACAACTTGTTAGAGACTTATTTTTAAGAAATAAAATTTCACATGAACTGTTACTTAACCTCAGATTTAAAATTTTTAAAAAATATTTTTCACAATTTAGACTTTTCTTTAATTTTTATTAGATCTCCTGCTCCCTGGTCTGTTTCCATTTAGTCTTTATTAGTGAAATTTTAATGTGTTGTATTACAGTTCTGTGTTAATAACCTCATGATTTTTTGTGATTATCATGTATTTTTTTGCTGAAGTAGTTTTTCTTCCCTTTTCAATCTTGAAGTCTCTATTGAGTATGTTCTAAGTCTTTTTCAAGTTGCTTTAAGTTATTCTTAATTAATTAGGAAGGAGGTTTTATTTGTGAACCTTGGGAACTCATTCGTTTGACAGGAATTTATTACACATCTGCTATGGAAGAGAGAATCTTGTGGGGGAAGTTTAAGATGTCTCCAGGACATCTGGTTTGAAATATCCGATAGGCAATTGGTGCTGTGGAACTAAAGACCAGGGAAGCAACTGAGATCTTAGGGTTGACTTCACAGAGATGATAGTTAAACCCAGGATAATTGAAGAGATTAGCAGGAGAGCACAGAGGGTGAAGAACAGCTTCTTTTATCACCATATCATTTCCTGGAATGCTGTTCTCTTGAGAGATTTATTCTATGCATCTAGAGCTAGACTCATTTTCTGAACCATAGAATTATCCAGCTTAGTGTAGCCTGCTGTTGGACTGGTATTAGAGAAGCCCTAGGTCTGCAGAAATCTACAGGGCTTGATTTAGGTTTGGAGAACTGGGAGAATGGAGGAGTGACCACTCTGGGCTTAAAGTACCAGGAAACTCACATAGGGTTCTAGGTGAGACAGAAGTCTGGCTGGCTTCTTTTAGAATACTTATGTATATGTACATAAATTTTTTATTTTTAAAATTTTATATATATTTATATATGTATACATTTTCAATCTGCAAAGACCTGTCTTCTTACCCTCCTACCCCCGTGTACCCCTAACCTTCACCCCCATTGAGAATAAATTAAAAACAAAACCCCTGTTATAATAAATGTGTATAGTCAAACTAAACAAATTTCTGCGTTGGTCATTAAAAAAAAAGTCTCGTTCTGTACTCTTTGAGTTCTTCACTCCTCATCGGAAGGTGGGTAGCATGTTTTAAAATATGTTTGGAATTATGGTTGGTCATTACACTAATAAGAATTCCTAATTCTTTCAGACTTGATTGCCTTTGCCCTATGCCCTGTTGTTAATATCGTATAAATTCTTTTGCCTCTTTTTGATTTGCTCTGCACCAGTTCGTAGAAGTCTTTCCAAATTAATATGAAACCATCTTTTTTTTTTTTAAGGGAATCTATGTTTTAAAAAATTTTTAAAACTAAATTTATAAGATTTTGAATTACAAATTTTTCTACCTCCCTCTGCTCCCCACTCTCCCAGATGTCATGCATAGGCTATACATGTACAATCATATTAAACATATATCTACATTAGTTAGGTTGTAAAGAAAAATCAGAACAAAAGGGAAAAACCATGAGAAAGAAAAAACAAAAAAAAAGAGCAAATAGTATGCTTTGATCTGCATTTAGACTCCATAGTTCTTTCTCTAGATGTAGATGGCATTTTCTATCATGAGTCTTTTGGAATTGTCTTAGATCCTTGCATTGCAGAGAAAAACTAAGTCTGATGAAGTCAGTAATTCTATAATGTTGCTCTTACTTAGGGAACATAGTATGTTTCTTAGGGAACAATAGTATTCCATTACATTCATATACCACAACTTATTCAGCCATTCCCCAATTGATGGGCATCCCCTTAATTTCCAATTCTCAGCCACCATGAAAAGAACTCCTATAAATATTTTTGTCCACGTGGGTCCTTTTTCCTTTTTGATGATCTCTTTAGGATACAGACCTAGTAATGGTATTGCCGGATCATAGGGTATAGCATAGTTCCAAATTGTTCTCCAGAATGGTTGGATCACAACTCCACCAACAATGCATTAGTTTTCCAGTTTTCCCACATCTTCTCCAACATTTATTATTTTCCTTTTTTGTCACATTAGCCAGTCTGATAGGTGTGATGAGGTACAAGTTGTTTTAATTTGCATTTCTCTAATCAATAGTGATTTAGAACATTTTTTTATGTGATTATAGATGGCTTTAATTTCTTCATTTGAAAATTGCCTGTTCATATTCTTTGGCCATTTATCAACTGGGGAATGACTTGTATTCTTATAAATTTGACTCTGTTCTCTGTATAATTTAGAAATGAGGCCTTTATGTTTCTGATTCTTTTTTTTAGTGATTGAATGGGTATTTATTTTTTAAATATATTTTTAGTTTTCAGCATTCACTTCCGTAAGATTTTGAGTTCTAAATTTTCTCCCCTTCCCTCCCCTTCCACTTCTCTGAAACTGTCTTCTTTATCATTTCTTATAACATAGTAGTATTCCATCTCATTTATATACTATAACTGGTTCAGTCATTCCCCATGGGTACCTCCTCAGACTTCCATTCTTTGCTGCCTTAAAAAGAGCTATAAATATTTTTGTATGTCCTTAGTTTGTTCTTCTTTGGGCTAATCCTTCCCCTAATCTATCCTCCCTTTGATTTCTCTTTCTTCCTTTTCCTCTTTTTTCCCTATTGAATGAAATGTATTTTTGTACCCAACTCTATGTATGTGTGTTCTTCCTTTAACTAGTTCAGATCAGAGTGAGGTTCAGGTGTCAGCTCCCTCACCCCTTCTCCTTGTTTGTACAAAGGTCTGCTTGCACACCCTGATTATGTGAGATAATTCTCTCCCTGCCTCCCCCCTCCCTTATTCCTCTTCCTCTTCCCATTCAGAGACCCGCTCCCAGATCTTGTCTAATTAGGTTCCCTCTGTGATCCTTGATGATAAGGGTCAGAGAGGATGCACGTGTTATCTCTTCATATTTGAATGTAAGCAGTTTATCCTTGTTTAGTTCCTTATGTTTACCTTTTTAATGTTTCCCTTAACGCCTGTGTTTGAGCTTCAGAGTTTCTACACAGCTCTGATCTTTTCATCAGAAATACTTGGAAGTCATCTTTTTCATTGAAGGTCCTTTTTATTCTCCTATAGGATTATGCTCAGTTTTTCTTGGCTGTAAACCTATATAACCTTTGCCTTCTGGAAATTTTATGTTCCTCCTTTGCATATTTATAGTGATGACTCCAAAATTACATGTGATTCTAACTATGGTTCCTTGATACTTTTTTTTTGAGGCATTTGGGGTGTGTCTGAGGCTGGATTTGAGCTCAGGTCCTCCTCACTCTAGGGCCAATGCTCTATCCACAGTGCCACCCAGCTGTTCTTGCCACATCTTGATAATTTTCTTCAACTGTTTTCATTCGGTATTTTTTCTTTGATCTACAATCTCTGGATTTTGACTGTGATGTTCCTGAGAGTTTTTTTTTCTTTTTCTTTTCTTTTTTTTGGGGGGGGGGCTTTTTAGAAGGGGGAAATTAGGGTAATTGGGGTTAAGGTCACATGGCTAGTTTTTTGTGTTAAGTGTCTGAGGCTGGATTTGAAACTCGGGTCCTCATGACTCCAGGGCCGGTGCTCTATTCACTGTGCCACCTAGCTGCCCCCTCTGAGAGTTTTCGTTTTGGGGCTTCATTGGGGAGGTGATTGATGGATTCTTTCTATTTTTCCTTTGCTCCTTGATTCTAAGAGATCCAAGATGTTTTCTTTTGGAATTTTTTGAAATTTGATGTTTTGGCTTTTTTTTTTTTTTTTAAGGTCACAGTGTTCAGGTAGTCCAGTGATTCTTTTTTTTTTTCTTTTTGGAGGGGGGAGGGCAAGGAAATTGAGGTGAAGTGACTTGCCCAAGGTCACAAGCCTAGCAAGTGTTACGTGTCTGAGGCTGGATTTGAACTCAGATCCTCCAGATTCTAGGGCCAGTGCTCTATTTATTGCGCCTCCTAGCCACCCCTTGTCCAGTGATTCTTAATTTTTTTCTCCTTTATCTTTTTTTTCAGATCCATTTTTGCTCTGAGATATATTACATTTTCTTCTATTTTTCAGTCTTTTGACTTTGTTTTAGTATTTCTTTGTTGTCTCAAGGAGTCATTAGTTTCTGTTTGACCCATTCTAATTTTCAGGGAGTTTATTGCTTGGTTAATGTTTTGCACGTCTTGGACTGAGCTATTAATTTCCCTTTTTATCCTTTCTTTTATAACTCTAATTTTTTTACATCAAATTTTCCACTTGTACTCTCATTTCATTGACAAAAACTTTTTTTTTAAACTCTTTTAAAGAACGCCTGATTCTTCTCTTCCAGTAATTCTAGTTAAATTTATACCCAAGTTATGTTTTTCTCCGAGGCTTCACTTGTAGATATTTTGGAATCATTCTCTTCTGGGTTTGTGTTTTGAGTGTTCCTGTCATCATAATAGCTTCTAATGATGGGGTTCTATTTTTTCCCCCTTTTTTCCTGTCTACTTCCAGACTTCAGACTTGATATTAGGGTTCAGTTCTCTATGTTCCTGGAGGACTGGTGTGAATTCTTCATATTATTTCATTTCTTGGAGTATTGATTGTTTCATCATTCCAGATTCTCTGGGACAGTTCAAACTGGGGACCTGCAAGTTTTCAGTGTGCCCAGAGTGGTCTGATTCAGGATAAGATGTGATTGCTAGCCTGCCAGTCTGAGCTCTGTAAGTTCCTGCAGTAGTCTGCTTAGTCAGTTGAAAGGCTCTGCCAGTGCAGAGTGACAGAATCATGTATGTTCCCCTTTGGACTGGGATTCTTGCCCTGGTTATTTCTCCATGGGCTTCAGACTTGAGTAGATTCTGGAACTGAGACCCCACTCTACTCCTGGTATGTAAGCTACACTGGTGCTGCTTGCTTTTGAACTTTTCTCCTTGCTTTATACACAGACGAAGGCCAGGGACTGCTCTTTACCTTAAAACCTAAGTTTCTTCCTCAGTCTGCCCGGATTTGTATAATGGGTGACAGGTGCTAATTGTCATCCATTCCCTTTGTGTTTTTTCCCTGATATGCACCATAGGGCATAGCTTTTCTTTTTCTGTTGTACAATGTGTGGTTGCTCCTCCTAGAACTGAGCTCTAGTGTCCACAGATCTCTTTGTTTACATATATTGACCCAGGCTGGAAAAATGACTCAGTGTGTGTTTTCTTTTTGAATTTCCCCATCAGGATTCAGCTTGGTACACTTTCTAGATCTGTTTGGAGGAGTTTTGGCTTTTGGAGAGCTCTCTTTACTTCTTCCTGCTACTCTATCATCCAACTCTGCCTCTAAATATGTATTTTAAAATTGTTTATGTAGGTGGATAGATTGGAAGAGGTATCTTAAGAGACTTAATGTCCTGACTATGGGTTATGTTTGCCTTTGGTCACTAGAATGGATTGGGCAAGAATTATCCATGTTTACTCTTTTTCATACCTAGAAAAGGGTAATTAGGACTGAGGATTAGCCATATTGAGAGGTTCTGAATGTAACATGGCTAGTATCATCTCAGTTAATATTTTAATGTGCTATCTTAAATATTTATTATTAAAAACCTAATATATTGCATTTGTTTTCAGGAAAAGTTTCAAGGCCTAAGGGACTTCATGCTTTCCCAGAGCATTTCACGGTGAGTTTTAGAGCTGCTGCATTTATGTAAAAAAGAACAAAAAAACTCCCTCCAAATAAAAAACCAAGAGCAATGTAATTAATACTTGTCCTAGTAAAATTATGTTTTGTTTTTGCATTTTTTACTGAAGGTGTACAGATAATATTGTTTCATTAAATTTTTATAAACATCAAACTCAGCTAAACCTGGGAATTTAATATGATAGCTTTGGACTCTCATGGTTGCTAACTTGGGAACTTTGGAAGGTAAAATTTGAGCACTCAGGAAATGCTGAATAAACTGTGTTGAGTAGAATTTTTAACTCTGTACATGGCATAATCATCTTTGTGCCAGTTTTTATAAGTAAAGATGGTTAGTTGGGAAGATGGTCAGAGTTCTTAAATGCTATAGTTCTGAACAATGTAAGTTACTAAAACATCATGTTCTATATTTATAGGCCTAGTGTTTGTGACATTTTTCTTTACTCTTTAGGACTCTGGAATATGTGGAAGAAAAATAAAAGTTAGTACATCCTTAACTGATGATGAAGGTCTGTGTCTTTTCTCTTTTTTCAAAAGATGTCAACTCCAGAGTGTCCCAAAAGCTATTGTTTTTAATAGCTTAAAACTGTACCAAGGCTTTTGTGACATTCTATTTATTGTCTGTCTATAAGCCTTTTATTGAATGCTGTTGCCTAAGAGAATTAAGTCTGATGTATATATTTGCAGTTTTATTGAGAAATTTTTTTTGTGCCACAATTACTTTCCAGCATTTTGTCCAAAATAACTTGTACCAACCACAATACAAAATTGATATGATACAATGATCACAATTTTTAAAAAGTAAAATAAATGTTTTATCGGTGTCCTTTTACATTGCTATTACTTCCTAATAATGCCTTCTCAATGAACCTTCCGTTGAAAAACTAGAAATTCAGCTAAGCGAACTTAATCTCTACAGTTTCTGGGTCTGACGTTAACTCAGTTCCTACTTGGCCTCTACCGCCTACTTCCTTGCTGCTGGCAGGAAGGCCTGTGTTCCCATCATAGTTCACCAGTACCACAGTTAGTCACTCCATTGACCCGAAGTTCTTATATTTTCTATTACATTCTTGTTGTTATTCTGCAAATGGTTCCTCTAGGTCCACTCATATCAATATATATAATTTCATACAGGATCTCCCAGGTTTCCCTGAACTCTTCATATTTGTTGTGGCTTAGCAGTACAGTACTATACATTATATTCATATTCCACAGTTAGTTTGCACTTATTACAATTATCAGTTATATAACATTCCTTTCTGTTGCAAGGAAGAAAATTAAACTTGAATTTTCATTTTATTTTTTAAACTCATTTGGGAAAAATTTGGGCCTGTCTAAATCACATGTATTTAGCTCCATAAATTTTGTATCTTAGCAGGGAAAGAATAAGTATTTATACAGCGCCTACTATGTGCCAGGTGTTGTGCTAAGCACATTTTACAAATATTAACTCATGTGAGCCTCACAACAATACTGTGAGAATGTTCCTGCTATTATTATTTCTGTTTTACATTCTAGAAAACGGAGGCAGAGAGGTTAAGGTGCCTTGCCCAGGGTCAATAACTTATATAGCTAGTAAGTATCTGAGGCCGAATTTGAACTCAAGACTTCCTTACTCCAGGCCCAGCACTACGCTACCAGCTGCCTCTTAGTATGCTGCATATATTGTATTAAAATACTTCCTTTCTGTCATTCTCCCCTCATCCCAGTCATTCTGAACTCCCCCCCCCCTCCACCCAGCTAGATTGTTGAAGCTCCATTCTTAGTCCTCGCCTGATTGCTCCCTTATTTCCATGCCTCTGATGTTCTCTGAAACACCAGCTCCACAGGTGTTTCAAGCATGCTTTTCTCTTAAAGCATTGCCCTTCTTGCTCTGGCCATCTCTTTGCCCTATCCCATACTGGACTCCTCCTGATGTCACAGCTTCCCTGGCCAACTTTTTAAAGCATCTTCTGCCTTTTCACTCACTGGTTGTGGTAGGGGATATGGAATACTCCTGGTTCCCCTTTGTCACTTCTGAAACCTCCCTTTACCTCCATCCCTCCTTTGAGGTTCAGGTATTTATTTCTGGGTCAGAATCCTGGTAGCTGTTGTCTGCTGACCTCTTGTCTTCTTCCCTCAGTTAGTTCAGTGTCTGGTTCATAGTCTTTCTGTTTTCTCACCTCCGGTCCTTACAGGAGGAGACTTTAACACACATATTCACTTTCCCCTCAAACACTCCAATCTCATGGTTGCTCAGTGTACGTATTTTCTGTGACCTTCACCACTACCCGCCTCAGCTACATACATAGATCACGTTCTTCATCTTGCCATTATCCACCAATGGGCCACTTCCATGGTTCTGAACTCTGGAATTCCTTTATTTCCTTTATTTATTTTTTGCTTTTTTTTGGAGGGGGGAGGGCAGGGCAATTGGGGTTAAGTGACTTGCCCAAGGTCACATGGCTAGTAAGTGTTAAGTGTCTGAGATCACATTTGAACTCAGGTCCTCCTGACTCTAGGGCAGGTAGACCCTGCACCATCTACCTAGCTGCCCCGCATTCCTTTATTTCTCCAGAATCTGTTGACATTCCACCTTTTCCTCTGCCTTGCAGCCGCAAACCATGTTCTTCTTTCTTGCTGTAACTTCTGTTCCCTCTCTCTCAGTTCTGTCTGGGGCTATCACTGCTGCCCTGGCAGTACTTTCCTCCCTTCCCCATCTTGACATGTTGTTGACCTGATTCGGTTCTGCTCTATCTTCTCTCAGCTGAGTCCTTTGGCCCCTTATTGAATCACTGATCTTGGCCTGCCAAGCCTCAGCCTTGGATTACTCCCACCATCCATTGCCTTTGCTCTTGCTTTTATACTGCTGATGGAAGCTGGAGAGTCAAGAAAACATGCTGACTGTATCTACTATCCTTTATGTACCCAACCTCTGTTGTGGCCTTACTATAGCAAGGGAGGCAGTCCTTTTATACTTTCTTAATTAACTCTTCCCACTTTCAAACCTTTTTATCCCTCCTCAAACTCCCTATCTTTCTTTGCTTCTACCTTCTCAGCTAATAACTCTGCTTTATATTGCATTGAAAAAATTCAGGCCATTTGTTGAAGTTTCCATCTTCTCTCCTCTTCATTTCATATCATCCAGATGCCTTCTGCCTCTGTCTCTTCTTTTACCCCTGTCTCACAGGAAGTTGTGGTGCTGCTCTTTGCCAGAGCAAGCTGTACTACATGGATGAGCAATCCCACGTCATCCCATCACATCCAACAGATTGTCTCCTCTGTCAGCCCCACTCTCCTATTTATCTTCAGTCTCTTCCTGTCTTCTAACCACTTCTCTTTTGCTTGCAAATATCCCTGTCTCTCCTTTCCTCTATTTGATCTATCCATTCCCTTCAGCTATTGTCCCATATTACTCTTCACTTTTGTGATTCAGCTCCTTGCATGATGAAGTGGTCTTACTCCTAACCAAGGTTAACCCTGCTAGTTGTTCAAGTGATTCCATTCTATCCTGCTTTCCTCCAGCAGATATCCCCTGCTTCTGTGATACCCATTGCCTATTAACCTGCCTATGTTTTGCCCAGTCTGAAGAAGCTTTCATTTGATTTCCTCAGCTCTGCTAGCTAGGATCCTGTGTCTTCTGCTCTTTGTAGCTAAACTTCTTGAAAAGGCTGTCTATAAAAGGTGCCTCTACCTTCTCTACTCTCACTTTCTTAACCCCTTACAATCCATCATTCCACCCAAACTGCTCTCTCCAGTGACAACCGTAGTCTCTTAGTAGACCATTCTCTTTGACCTCTTTGTAGCCTTTGACAGTTTTTTATTATCCTCCTCTCCCTGATACTCTCTTCTATAGGTTTTCAGTATTCCCTTCTCTGCTGATGCTCTTCCTCCCTATCTGTTCCTTCTCTCTCTCTGTCTCTCCTTTGCTGAGTGCTCCAAATCATGTCCTCTAAGCATAGGTGTTCATAGAGTTCTCTCCTGGGCCCCCTTCTCTTCTCCCTCTGTACTTTTTCACCTGGTGATCTCACCTAGTCCCATGGATTTAATTACTATCTCTGTGCTGATGATCCTCAAATCTTATCTAGCCTTAACATCTCTGCTGATCTCCAGCTTCACATCTCTAGCTGCCTTTTAGACATCTCAAACTGGATGTCCAGCAGACATCTTAAGGTACACATATCCAAAACAGAACTCATTATCTTTTTATCTCAGTCCTCTCCTTTCCATCTTCTCTATCAGGCTCACAAGCTGGGGAGTCCTCCTGACCTCCTCACTGTCTCTCACCCCCCATATCCAAGCTGTTGCCACAGCTGGTCATTTTCACCTCTGTACCCTCTCTCCAATATGCCTGCTTCTCTTCTCTGACACTACCAGCCCTCTAGTGCAGGCACCCATTATTTCATGCCATTAACCACTGGTGGCTCTGCCTGCCTCAAGTCTCTCCCCACCACAATCTATCCTGCATTCTGCCCTAAATTGATTTTCCTAAAACTTAGGTTTGATCATGTCACCGTCACCCTACTCATTAAACTCCAGTGGTTCCTTATTACTACCTCTAGGAGCAAATACAAAATACTATGTTTGGCATTCAAAACCTGGCCTCTCCTACCTTTCTAATCTTTTTACATCTTCCTCCCTGACACGTTCTTTTCTGTTCAGTGACACTAGCCTCCTGACTATTCTACAGGCAAGACCCTCCATCCCTCAGCTCTGTGCATTCTCTCTGGCTTGCCCGGAGCACTCTTCCTCTTCTGCTCTGACTGCTGATCTGCCTGGCTTCCTTTAAGTCCCAACTAAGGTCCCACCTTCTATAGGGAGCATTCTTATTTCCAGTGCATTCTTTCTATTAGTTATTTCCTATTTATCTTGCATAGAGCTTGTTTGTGCAGTTGTTTCCCCTATTAGACTGTGAGCTTCTTGAGAGCAGGAACCATCTTTTACCTGTTTTTGGTATCCAGTGCTTAGCAGAATGCTTGGCATATAGGAAACACTTAAATGTTTGTTGACTGACTGTAACCTAGAAGCTTGAGGAGTTGCCTGGGCAGCACTAAGCAGTTCAGTGACTTGTCTGTGCTCACACAGCCTCCATGTTGCTGAAGTAAGACTGAGCCCAGGGCTTCTTGAGGCCTGGCTTCTGTTCACTGTTCTATACTGTCTCTAGGGTAAACTATGGAATCATCAATTTGGTATCAGTTAATCCACAAACATTTTTAAATTACCTACCAAGGGCCCTGTTGTAGGTTTTGGAGATACTGAGACAAAAAAGAAACAGTGAATTCTCCCTGGGAGCTTGCTCTCTATCTGAACAGTTAGCATATCCTTTCATAAGTAAATCTCTAATTGATTCCCCTTCCCCCCCTCCCCCCCAACTTTCCACCATTCCTTGGTGTGGCCTACCTTCCTTGCCTTTTGGAACCCCTGTTGAGGTTCCACTCTGTTGAGGGCCACCTCCTTCTGAGAACTTTCCTTGTTTATTCCCTATTTGTTAGTGCTTCCTCCCACTTTTCTGTTTGTTCATGTACTCTGCAGTTACTTATCCATGAACTGGAAAGCTCTTTGGGGGTAGGGACTGTTTCAGTTTTGCCTTTGTCTTCCTGATGCGCCTAGCATGATATACACAGTAGGAGCATAATAAATGTTGAACTGAGTTGAATTGGGTCTCAGTTATCAGGTTGATTTTGAAGATTACAATCAATGATATTCATGTTAAAAGTATTTGCTTTTAATATATAAAATGGAGAGCCATTATTTTTAATTTATTTAAATTTATTTTAAAAATAAATTTGTTTTAATTTCAGTAACCTCTTGATGCTTATTGAAACAATTTCCTTAAATCTAAACAGTATTTTATTGCATTTTGGGTGTGTTTGTCCACACACACACACACACACACACACACACACACACACAATTAGAAAGAGTCCTGAGGTGGTCATTTTAACACTGGCTTTTTTTCTTCTGCTCATACTTGTTCTAGTGGAAGATGAAGAGGAGACAATTGAAGAGCAAGAGGCAAATGAAGGAAATATCGACCATCAAACAGAACTCTCTAATTTAGCCAAAGAAGGTGTGTTAGAATTTCATCTCTTAGTTTTACAGTAGTGTGGTGTTGAACTTTACACCCTATCTACAAGTATTCCTTCTTATGTTTAGATGTTTTCTGTTGATTTTTTCCTGTATCTACATCACACTCTTATTTGATGGTCATGCGTTTAACTAACTTTCAGTGACTTTCCAGACTAGCTATTTTAAATAATAAAACCTCTGTAAGTTTGATTTTAGTTGTTTGTGTTTCTTTACTGATGTAAATAGTATACTGAGAATTGCTTGTCTTTTAGTACTTTTACAAAATAAGTTATTTTACCAACATTTTTGAAACAAGTACTTATAGTAGTTGGGGCAGCTAGGTTGTGCAGTGGATAGAGTACTTGTCTTGGAGTCAGGAAAACTCAGCTTCATGAGTTCAAATGTGACTCAGACACTATGTGTGTGACCCTGGGCAAGTCACTTCAACCTGTTTGCCTCAGTTTCCTAAATGAGCTGGAGAAAGAAATGGCAAACCACTCCAGTATCTTTGTCAAGAAAACTCCAGTTGGGGTCATGGAGAGTCAGACATGACTGATAAATGACTGAACAACCACAGCACATAGTAGTTACAGGATAGCTGTAACATATTAAATTCAGAAATTTGTAGCCATTTTAATGGTATTTATATCTAAACTTTTATGTTTCAGTATTTCAATTTTATTGTAATTCTTATTTTATTCCAGATTCATATCCAGTATTATTTATTGTAATTACAGTGCTGGACAGCAGGCAACCAAATTAATTTAATGTAGTGTATAAATGCATAAGTTCCTTAATTAATTGCAAAAGTAGGGGAAAGGGAAGGGAACAAACATTAAATGCCTTCTGTGTTCAAGGCATTGTACAAAGTGCTATATAAATATTATCTGATTTGATATCAGTTGATATAATAGTATTTCCTTTTTTCCCCCTTTTTTCTCTCTAATTTTTCCTGTGAATATGTAGGTTTTTCTTCACTGATTTGATTAATTCTTATTAACTTTTTTTTTTTTTTTTGCTTTTTGAAGAGGGGAAGGTAGGGCAGTTGGGGTTAAGTGACTTGCCCAAGGTCACAGAGCTAGTTTTTGTCTTGAGTATCTGAGGTCGGATTTGAACTCAGGTCCTCCTGACTCCAGGGCCAGTGCTCTATTCACTGTGCCACCGAGCTACCCCCTTATTAACATTTTTTGTGTTAAGCGAAAATACTCTCCTTGAAAAAAATTAGAATGACAATTTGTTCCTCACTTTCTTCCAGCTGAATTGCCCTTAATTGACCTGGTAAAGTTATATGAAGGTGCCTTTATGCCAAATTTTCAGTGGCCACAGCCTAAGCCTGAGAGTGAAGAGACCAGTGAAGAAGGTAGGCTTTAATTTGGCTTTAAGTACTAGTGTGTCTGCAGAGTGATTTGACTTGAACATTTGGTTTATCATATTGAACTTTATTTTTTATGTGGTAGAAGAACAATATGGAAAAGAAACTATTTGTGATATCTTTTGAATTAATAGTGTTTAATCATACTGATTTTGCCTCTCTTTATTTATTTATTTTTCTGAATTTAATTTGACCCTCTTTATTTTTTAGAGCAAAACATTTTATATCCAGATCTGAAGAGCACTTAAATGTGTAGTTGGAGGATTTGTTTTTGTTTTGTTGGACATAGAATTTTTCTTTTTACATTTTTACTATGCTATGTTTGCTATGAACATTGGTGACTTTATTTTACCTTAATCCATGACGTATAAGACTCACTCTGAACAGGTATGGTGGGTGAATGTAGGCTCTCTCAGATATGCTCTGAGAGGTTCTATCAAGCTGGAAATGCTTTGAGTAGTGTTGGCAATAGACTAAGCCTCTCATGGGAAGCCAAGAATGTAGAGGCCCCATCATCACCAGTAGGCCATATTCTCGGTGATGTGTTCTTTAGCTATGACAGCTGAAGAAACAGAGGCCCTAGTGTCAGCTTTGCACACCCCATTTTTCACTTGAATAATAATAGTGTTAGGAGGGTAGAAAAGGGAACAGAGGATCCTAAGAACAAGGTCTAATGACAATTGAATTAACATGCAGTCCAAAAAAACCCCCATCACTATAGATAGTTTCTTACTAAATCCAGAAGGTAAAAGGAAAAATGTTTCACAAGTTCTCTGTAAAGAAGATAACAAAATAGTCAGTAAATTTGGTTTGTTCCTGTGCCCAGAAGTGATAGATGCCCCTCTTTCTTTTTTTGGTCTCTCATGTCTACCTTACTTACTTACTTTCTTGTGTTTTACCCTCTTGCTGGTCAGCTACTTTTAAATCTCTTGTCCCAGTCACACTTTTCCAAATCTCCAACTCTGACTTGCCCTCAGTCTTCTACTTTTTATGTTCCTATTTGTATGCATTTGTGTTCTTCTGGAGATAGTCACGCACCTACCCTGCTTGTTTTTGCTATAGATTTGTATTATATAATGTTAACTGGACCCTCCTTCTTGCATGGCAATTCTACCTTGATTGCCTCTCTATTAGGCTTCCCATAGTAGCTCTTCTTCCTGCCTCTGGGTAGGGGTTTCCCAGAGCTTCATCTTGAGCCCTGTTCTCTTCTCTCCCTAAATTGCCTCCCTTGGTAATTTCATCAGCTCCAGTGACTTCAATTATGTCAATGCAATAGACTCCCAAATCTACTTATACAACTCTGAACTCTTTTCTGGATTCCAGTCCCACATTACCAAATGCCTACTGAACTTTTCCACCTGTTAAGTCCATTCACATCTCAAATTCAGCATATACAAAAGGGAACTCATTATATTTCCCCCAAACTCTTCCTTACTCCCAATTTCTCTTTTTGTGTTTATATTCACAACTAAGAGTTACTCTTCTCTCTCCTTTTCCACAGTTTTTCTTTTCCTGAGTCATATCAGTTCTCTCTCAATATCTCTTACATCCATCCTGTTTCTGTTCCTATAGTCTCTCTTTTTGATTGCACACCTTCATTACTTCTTGCTTGAACAATTGCGGTGCTCTCCAGATGCCCTCCTTAATTTTTCTGCTGTCAAATGAATGTTCCCAGAACAGAAACCTGATTGTGTTACCATCTTCCTACCCAAAAAAACCTGTGTATTTTCCCATTGCCTTTAGCATGAAGAGTCTACAGCCTGGCCCTCACAGCCCTCCATAGTCAGATGTGTGTTAGCACCTTGAATGTAGAGATGGTTGTTCTTCATATCTTCAGCTCTGGTCATGGTGACTGCACATAGTAGGGTCTTAGCAAATACTTTCTTACTGATCTGTTGATGTGACACTTTTCATGCATTCTTCTTTCTAGTCAGGCTAACTTGTTATCTCCTTCCCTGCCTTTGCACACTGGTTTTGTCTTTTGCTCAGGCACAGGTCTAATCCTTTAGTATAATATGAGCTTCTTGAGGTCAAGGGCTGCTTTGTTTTTGCCTTTGTGTTCCTAACATGTAAAAGTACCTTGTGCCTAATAGAAACTTGATATTTGTGGAATTGAATTGAATAATAACTAACATTTATGGAGTTAAGATATATAAAGTACTTTACAAATATTATATAATTTTATCCATATAACTGCCCTAGTGAGAGTTGCTGTTATTATCATCATTACTCCCATTTTACGGGTGAGAATGCTGAGTCAGGCAGAGGTTACTGGATGGAGGAGGGTTATACCCCCTGCTAACTATCTGAGGGCAGATGTGAACTCAGGTCTTCCTGCCTCCAAGTCCAGCCCTCTTTATTGGCTGCACCTCCTTCTTGTTCAGTTGTGTCTGACTCTTCGTGATCCCTTGGACTACACTGTCCGTGGAGTTTTCTTGGCAAAGATATTGGAACGGTTTGCCGTTTCTTTTTCCTATGGATTAAGGCAAACAGAGATTAAGTGTTTTGCCCAGGGTTACACAGCTAGTAAGCATCTGAGTCGAGATTTGAACTCAGGTCTTCCTGACAACAGGCCCTGGGCTCTTTCCACTGAGCCACCTAGCTGCCTATAAATTGAATTGAAGTATTTTATGATACACTTGGTTATCTTATACAGTGCTCATTACATAAGAACAAAAAAAATGAAGTCGGTTGATTTATGTGCTAGCACGTTTTGCAGATGATGAAGTTATATTCCTCAGAAACCTTGACCAGAGAACCTCCAGACCAAATCATCATAAACTTGGATATTTTTAAATTTATAAGTGGAAAGATGGACACAGGGGAAATTGATTTAAAAAATATGTTGGAAAATAATGGCTTAGGATTGATAAATGAAAAGGCCAGTAGATTACTCAGAAACCTTACATCTCAATCTCTCTATCTATAGTCACATAAGAAATAATCTAACCCACTACTGTTTAGAAAAATGCAAATTAAAACAACTCTGAGGTACCACCTCACACTTATCAGACTGGCTAATATGACAAAAAGAAATTGATAAATGTCAGAGAAGGTGTGGGGAAATTGGAACACTTATGCATTATTGGTGGAGTTGGGAACTGATCCAACCATTCTGGAGAGCAATTTGGAACTGTGGTCAAAGGACTATAAAATTGTCCATATACTCTTTGACCCAGCATTATTGCTACTAGGTCTATATCCCAAAGAGATCATCAAAAAGAGAGATGGATCCACATGTATAAAAATATTTATAGGGGCTCTTTTTGTGGTAGCAAAGACTTGGAAATTGAGGGGATGCCTGTCAATTGGAGAATGACTGAAGAAATTGTAGTATATGAACGTAATGGAATATTGTTGTTCTGTAAGAGATGATGGACACTTTTTTCCTAAAGAGATTTGAAGGAAACTGGATGTGGAAAGCCCCGAGTAACATCCTAAAGCACTAAGTTGATTATTATCTTAGACAGTAAAAAAGTAGATACTAATGTAGCAGCCATATCAATTCAATTTAAGAAACATTTATTAAGCATCAGCTGTGTGCCAGGTATTGTGCTAAGCACTGAGGATACAAAAAAAAAAAAAAGACACAAGATAGTTCCTGCTCTCAAGGAGTTTAAAATCTAGAGGAGGAAATAACATGCATATAATATACAAAGCAAGACATATATAGAATAAATAGAAAATATTTCCTAAAATACTGACCATGTCACTTTCCCATGTGGATCAATTTTCATGGCTCATGGATTAAATATAAAATCCTCTTTTTGGCGTTTTAAAGCCCATTATAACCTGGCCCCCACTTCCCTTTTGTAGCTTGTTATACTGCATTGTCTGCCATCTAGTGACACTTGGCCTCCTTTCTTCCTCAAACAGGCAATCAGTAAACATTTATTAAGTGTCTGCTGTGTGCCAGGTATTCTGTTAAGTGCTGGGGATACTAAAACAGGCAGAAGACAGTTCCTGCCCTCAAGGAGCTCACAGGCTTAGCATACTGCATGTCACATAGTAGACACTTAATAAATGTTTATTAAATAAAAGAATGAGTTGAATGGAGATAGCATGTAAAGATATGCAGTATATGCAAGTATGTATAAAGCAAGCTATGTACAGGATAAATAGAAAGTAATTAACAGAGAAAAGACATTGGAATGAAGAGGAGCTAGGGAAGGATTCCTGTAGAAGGGGGGGATTTTAGTTGGGATTTCAAGGAAGGGGGGAGGGTCAGCAGTCAGAGCAGAAGAGGAGGAGTGTTCCTGGAATGAGGGACAACCAAAGAGAATGCCCAGATCCTCGAGATGGTCTTGTTCCTGGAACAGTTGGGAGGCTAGTGTCACTAGATTGAGTATTTGTCAGGAAATAAGATGTAAGAAGCCTGGAAAGGTAGGAAGGAATGGGCTTATGAAGGGCTTTGAATGCTAAACAGAGTCAAAAGACTCTGTATTTGCTCCAGGAGGCAATAGGGTACCTCTGAAGATTATTGATTAGGGGGTTTGACCTGATTATTAGGATTAATTAGGAAAAGCACTTTAGTGGCAAAATGGAGGATAATAGATTGGAATGAGCAGAGACTTGAAACAGGCAGACTCCAAAAACAGGTATTACAACAACATTACAATAATCCAGGCATGAAGTGGCGAGGTCCTGCCCCATGGTGGTGGCAGTATCAGGAAAGAGTAGAGGGATATATTTGAGAGATATTGAAGAGGTGAAATTGACAGGCTGTGGCACCATATTGGATATGTGGGGTGAAAGGTAGTGAAGAATCCAGGTTCACTCCTGGGTTTCAAGTCTGAAGGACCGGGAGAAGGATGTTCCCTCTATAGTAATAGGAAACACAGGAGGGTGGGAGGGTGTGACATATGAAAAGTCTGAGAGATGTAATTTCTGGGAAATTAATAATTTTATTAATTATGGCTAGCAAATAATTAATAAAAGGATGATCACTTGACTTTCATAAACCAAAGACATCAAAGACGAATCTTGGAGGCTTCTTTAATTGTTATAATGTCCTTGGAAAAGTAGTTATTCCTAACAGGTGACAATCACCAATTAAATAAGAAAATGAATATTATAATGAGAGGTGGGGTTATTCTAATGAGGGATTGGGGGGGAAAACTGTGACTTTGATCACTTCTTACTCCTAGACCACCCCCAGCCTCAGGCAATCTAGACAAAGGAATCTACCCCCTATCCTAAGCCTGTCTGAGTAGAACACAATGGGCCAGAATTCACCTAGATCAGATTCTCTTTGTAAGGTTTTCTAGTTGGATGTGGTAACATTTCCACCTAGAAAAGATAGTCCAGATGAGGTGAATTTTTGGGCAATGTCAGCAATGTCCTTCTAAGACTGGCTGTATAACCTATAGGAGTTTATTTCTGAATGAAGAAATAGAAAGAAAAATATCTTAATCTCAATTAACTGGTTATTAAAGTAAGAGAAAAATAATAATTTCTCATTCCCCCCATGTGATTCTGTTGAGAGACTGAGTCTCTTCAATGAATCACTAACTGATATGACAAACACTTCTTCAGGAGTTTCTAACTATTGTGCTTATGAGGGGAAACAATGTAAGTAGAAAAGGAAAGATACTGATTTGATGAATTGAGAAGATCAAAGGAGGCAATCCCCTTTGGTAGGTAAACCTTACAGATAAAAGGCATAAGGACAAAGTAAAATGTAAAAAATGTAAAATTGCCCATTTAAGGCTCAGAAGTCTCATCCCATACAGCCATCTGGTTCTCTGGACACCATTTAATGCAGCCCTCTGGTTTGGGTGTAGTCTCAGGGCAGTTTTCAGTTGACTGGCTTCTCTGGTTGGGGTCACTTGTAGAGATCCCCTTCTCTGCTAAGAATCTCTTACAAAATTAGTCTTAACATAACTTTAAATTTACTTTGCCAATAACCAGGTCAATTAGTAAGATTCAGCTCAAACCATATGTCTCCATTATTAGAAAATCAAATTATAAAACTTTTAGACCAGAGAATTTATATTTTTTAGGTTAGCTAATTGTCTTGTGAATATATTTAAGAAATTCAAATACAGACTTGAAAATTAGAACCCAATATTTATACTTGGCAGTGTTCATTCTCCCATTACGGGGATGAGATTCTGCTTAGGAACTAATAACGGGACACTTTTTATAAGAAAATGGATTCTAATGAATTCTCTCAAAAGTTGCCATTTTAGCTCCAATTGTAACACAAGATGTTGGGATTGAATGTATGAATATATAATTGAAGAACAGTATATATAATTTGTTTATAGTAAAACATTTTTAGTTTCTAGCCATGTTCGAATGAGTAATCTCTAGTAAAAGTGGATCTCTCTTTAAGTTAAGTGAATGTCTCTTTAAGGTATTTATAAGATAGACCACAAGCCAGACTTCTTTTGAGATATCTGATGTTGACACTTAAAAAAGTTACTTTAAAGAGACAAGCCAATAGAGATGCACAGTTACAGAGTTTATTCCTTATTCCCTTAAGCTAACAGTACTTGCACAAGGAGGCAGGAGCTAAGTCCTGACTCCAGAAAAAAAAGGATGAGAGCTTAAGTACATTTTAGGACCATCCCAGTTAGGGGTGGTTGAGACACACAAATTTATGGTCCTCATAATGGTTTAATCATTGTATGAGAAGAGGAATTTCTAAATTGAATAAATGATAAATAAAGAAAAACAAGAGAGCTGACAAAGTGTCAATTGAAATTACGATTCAGAACATCTGTTTCCTTTACCATTAACATTTCATAATAAGGTATATGTTCAGAAAAATCTTAAGATAAGAAAAAGTCCTGTTATTCAAGTTAATGCCTTGAGTTGAGGGTCTCGTCCTGAAGGGCCATAAAGTAGGTCTTTTCTGGTTTGTTGATATAAGAAGAGGTATTCTCTGGGCTGTCACTCAGAGAGCAAAACAAAGCTGGTTCTGTTTGGAATTTATGATCCTACTCCCCACCTTATCTGGTCTCTGGAATGCCTGATATAACAAAAAGGAGCCTTTTAAAAATGAGACAAAATAGCCAGTTTGATTATTTTGGATTTTGGCCAAAATATGATATTTAATGATTATCACTAATTATGCTGCTGTTCTTTTCATTAACACAGAACTGAGACAATTACGATATTGACTTCATTAAATAATAATTTCATCCTGGCTTCCCAAGTGTTTACATCATTGCCTAATTATTCCCATATCATTGTGAGAAATTAAAGGACCTTATCTTACACGGGAATATATAACTGATAACAGATGACAAGGCTAAATACTTATTTACTTAGTTGTTCAGTATATTGAAAGGACTAAAATTCTAGGCCCTATAGCTCAAATCTGATAACTACATTTCATTATAGAACTTAGAAGTGCTCCAGTATTAGACTAAAAGGTATAATATTATGTTTATATTGATCACCTAACATGATTATAGAAATTTGCTATAAAAGAAGAGGGACATAGCTATGCAGTAAGGGAAAGTGTTCCCATATCTTGATGCCAGTTGCAGGCCAGAATCATATAGATGCTCAGTTGCATTGAACCAAGTTTGAAATCAGCCAGGTGGGATATTTTTCATTCAAGAGGAAATGTCATACCAAGGAAATAGAGTCAGGAAAATCCTACCTCAGTTCTTACCTTTCCCATGAGAATTCCATCTGCAGTTCACGGATGTCAACCCCATAGGGTTGCTGGCATCATACATTGTTGACTTAATAGCACTCCTTGATGATCATACCTGGAGGCAGACTCAAAATAATATCAGTTACAGTCCCATAAGGTTTAAGTAGAAAGTTTCAGTACTCATAGCTTTGGGTAGATTCAGTTATTAAGAATTACATATCCTAAATAACAAGTGTTGACTGTAATCTCACATTGGTAACAGTAAGAGATTCATCCAAAAAAATCACAACTTCTCTTGCCTTAGATTTGCTTTGAGAGGAAGAAACAGGGACATCAATTTAACACATCAGTACTCTTCTAAAGACCCATATCAATATAAATAGTCTAGCATGTGGAGCCAAGTGAGCAGATTTCTTGAATGAGAAGATGAATTAAGAGAGTTCAGTTTTTGCTTTCCCAAGGCAACCTCTCTGTCTTATTCCCAGGAACCAGATATTTACTAGCCTTAGATCTCAGATGTTATTCCCGTTGAGCTGTTGACTCCTGACATTTTTCTTGAAGAACTCATTTAAGGTTGGCCCAGTGACACAAGAAGTTTAAGAATGAAACTCAGAAAGAGTATTCAGGGCCCTCGAAAAAGATTTCACCTCAAACAGTAAAGTCCCACTAATCATAGTAGGACTGAACACAATTGTGACCAGTACCATCAAATTATTATAATAAATTCACTGACAAAATTTATCAGGCATTCTAAAAATTACACAAAAGATTTTTGCTTAAGTATATAGATAAAAGATTTTTACTTAAACATTCCCTTTTGTTTTTTTAAAGCTTTTTGGAGGGGGAAGGCTGAGCAATTCGGGTTAAGTGACTTGCCCAAGGTCACATGGCTAGTAATTGTTAAGTGTCTGAGGCCAGATTTGAACTTAGGTCCTCCTGACTGCACGGCCAGTGCTCTATTCACTGTGTCACTTAGCTGCCCCTAAATATTCCTTTCTAAAAGTAATTCTCTTTTTCATAAACAGCTTAAAATTTATCCTGATGTAAAAAGATAAGCACTAGACTTTCATGAAGTAAATTCATTGGAAACCTTCAAATTCACAGGTATCTCTTATTCAACCCTTAAAACAAAAATAAATCTTTAAAATGGAATTTATCAAAACCAAGATGGTATAAAATGTCTTTAAGTATCATAAATTCTAAAAGTACCATAAATAAAATAAATTCCTAATGACCACAAATAGATTCTAAGTGAAGCAATGCCAAAAGCAGACCTAGTTAAATTAGCCTTATTATAACAACCTGTAATAATTTAACCAATATTCTTACAGTTTTCATATGTGATAGCCAAATAATTTTAGGTGAAACTTACCTTTTAAATATAGGCAAACCTGGAAGTTTATAATTTCTTAAATTACAATACTTCAGAATTTCACAGCATGTGGTCAGCATGGCTGATAAAATGACCTGAGTTTTCAAATCAGCTTTTTTTTCTTTCTTTCCACAGTATAATTCATGATCCAACATCTAGATTATGAAAGATTGCTTTTCTGATAGCATCTGGTCCAATGGTTTGCTAAATTTCACAATATAAGAAAAGGGTTTTGGGGAAAGGGAATGAATTGTGTTTTGAACATACTGGGTTTAAGATCTCTGCTACACATCCAGTTTAAGATGTCTAAAAGGCAGTTGGAGATGTAAGATTGGGCAAGCAGAGAGCAGAGAGGTTGGGCTAGTTAAGTAGATTTGAAAATCATCAGCATAAAGATGGTAATTAAATTTGTGGGAGCATCAGAATTTTGTATACAGTGAGATCATCAGAGCAAAGATCAGTATCAACATCAGGTTAAAAATCTAAAGATGAGAATATCCACAACTGAAAAAGCTTCACTTTGACTTTAAAAATGAACTGTCAGTGTTGAAAAATTACCATTGAAAAAAAGCAGAAATATGGAGCTTAATTATCACCATTTCCTATAGATATTTAGCTGATGTGAAATAATTGCCACTACCTGGAGGACAAAAGAGCTCTGGAATTGCCTTGGTCTGTGTCTTCCTGATCTTGCCAGAAAGAGGTCAAACAAAGGCAGTACTTGTTTTGAATATAAATCCTATGGAGTAGGATGGTGGAAAATTATAAACAATATTCCTTAAAAAAAGTGAAAAGCAGTAGAAAATGAAAGTACATTGATGGAAAGCTTGCATGAAGGCTCTAGTGATTTAAGACATTGTGTGTTCATAAACTGGCAGAAGAACAAAAAATAAAGATAAGATGGAGTGATTGATCAGTATTAATTATAGCTTTTTTCATTATTAGTGAAGCCAGAGGAATCACTACATTTGGACACTCACACCTTAGTATCAGGCATGCTATGCTTAACCAGACCAAATGTATACAGAAATAATTCAGACAGAATCTTGAATGCATTAAGTGATCTGTTGACAAGAGTCAGGAATGCTTTGTCAAGAATCAGGAAACTTTACACCATCAAACTTTTGAAGCCCTATTTAGTCACTTCTGACCAGAGTGTGAAGTCTTCCAAAAGCTCCTGTTTGCAGATGATATTGTGCTGATTACATCAATTCTAGTTATGTGATAGAACTTCCTCAGTGAGATCTGTCATTATTCAAAAGAGATGTGTCTGATGGTTTATATGGAAAGAACTAAATGGATAAAATGCCTATTGTACATATTATTATGTGAAAATTAATTGGTCATTCTTTTGAGTTTGTGTAGCAGTACATTTGTCTTGGACAGATACTTTAAGCTGGGTGAATTGAATGCATAATTGAATAGGAGTGAGAGTGGACTGGATAGCATTTGAAAAAGTATGCATTGACTTTGACAGTTAGAAACTTCCCCTCCCCCTTAACCTCGTTTTCCTCCTCCTTCTCCCCTTTCTCTTCCTTTTCCTCCCCCTCCTCTTCCTCCTTCTCCTTCTTCTCCTCTTCCCTGCCCTCTTCCTTCTCCTCCTCCTCCTTCATAATTGATGTATTCCTTTTCTTGGGTCCCATAGCATACTTCAGATTTATATTGAACTTCCAGAGTACTAAAACTGTTAGATCATTTGCAGATGAACTATGGTCTTGCCATTTGTGAAGTTGAGTTTTTGAACCCAAGTGTAAGACTACATTTATTACTGTTCATTTTGATCTCAGACTTGGCCTATCATTGTAATCTGGGTTTTTTTTTTTCTTTTGTATCTTAACTGTCATTCAGCCTGATTGCTATTTTTGTTAGCTCTGTGTTATCAGGAAATTTGATGAGCATATTACATATGCCTTTATCTGGGTCAGTGATAAAAATGTGGAGAAGCATAGAGTTCTTCTCACATTCCTTGACAGTCCACTAGAGACCTCTTTTCAAGTTGACATCAAACCACCAATGGCCATTTAAGTCATTGTTTATTCTAACCTCCTGCAAAAATGTTACGGTTGATGTTTTAACAGAAATGTGTGGGCACCATGTTTGGGTGAGGGGAGAGAAGGGGTTGGAGGGAAGGGAGTCTCTTCTGTGGACAAGGGTTTTGGTGGCCTGGTAGGGCTGTGGAGGATTAAGCACAGATAGGCTTTGCAGGAAAAATTAGGGTCTCTTCTGTATAGCTTCAGACTTGGGCAAGTGGTGAAGTGCTTTGTTCTCTCAGCACACTGTGGAAGAAGTGTGTTGTTTGTTTGTAGGGAGTTGCTGAAGAAGCTGTTGGTTATTTTAATTTGGGAGGTTGATGCCTAACCCAAATGCAGAAATTTATATGGCCCCTTTAGTCATTTGTTACACAGCTATAAAAAGGTCATATTTCATGCTTCTTTAGTTTGTTGGGGACTGACTGCAAGGATTTGTCCTGGATTCTCTTGGTGTAGTCAGGTTTGATAAACCTGTTTTTTGGGTAGCTCATGATTTCAACTTTCTCTGAGAACAGCTCATCTTTACTAATTTTTACCAGTTACCTATGAATGCCTGAGGCAAATAATTGTCTTTTTTTTTTCATCTTTTCCTTGCTTGCAATGTATTGTTTTTCTGTGTCCTTTTGGATGTTAGAAGTTTCTTTATAACATTATGACTGGCTGCAGTCTCATGAATTTTGTTGCATTTTCTAGACACAGAAGACCTTACAGGTGACAGAGTTTGTCAGAAGGAAATGGTTCTCATTGATTCACTTCTCATCATTGACCAGTGTAAAGGTGTGGAGAGACCAAATATTATGAAACCAAACACAAGAGACATTACTGAAGTAGCTGCTCTGGCAGAGACTGTACTGCCCAAGGGCAGTGCTCGAATCACAACCTCGGTAATCTTATAGTTCTTATATAAAGGCTGGGAAGAGAAAATAGGATCTAGAGATAGGATGTAAGGAAAGCGTAGGCCTTTTCTCCCAACAGCTTCTTGCCTTCTAATCCAAAATGTAACAGTTAGATAATATATAGTGACTTTTTCTTGGTATTTCAAATGGGACATAAAAGCTTATGATGTATTTTTCTTGTTAGAATAATTTTTTTAAACTTCCTGGGATCTGATGACTTTATATTTAAGAAAGTATATTTTAATAATCTTTTAAAAAGTTGTTTATCTTTTCTACAAGATATTCTTCCTTATTTTCTTAGTTTGCTTTTCAAATATAAGCTTTTTTGGGATAAATTTTATTTTTATATCACCTACAGTTTCCAGTGTATTCCTTTTCCCTTCTCCCAGAGAGCTGTGTCTTAATGCAGAAACAGTTCTTTAAAACTATGGTAAAAGTATGACGTTATATGTGATGTTCCACATGCCTGTCTTTGTAGCATTCTTTAATAGTTTGTATGTGATTTCTACAGATCAATTTTAATACCCCATCTTTGTTGTATGGTGCACTAAGAGAGTACCAGAAGATTGGACTAGACTGGTTAGCAAAACTCTACAGGAAGAATCTCAACGGCATCTTGGCAGATGATGCTGGACTTGGCAAAACTGTGCAAGTTATTGCCTTTTTTGCGCATCTAGCTTGTAATGAAGGTAAGTGTTTTAGTTTAGTGTCTTTCAGTATATGTGCTGTGTGTGTGTGTGTGTGTTTCAGTAGTGAACTAATGACCTATATTAATATCTGCTGGTAAATGTAGAATTTGACTAATATTAAGTATATAATATATTATATATTAGAGGGAAGGTAATCTCTTCTGTGGACAAGGGTTTTGGTGGCCTGGTAGGGCTGTGGAGGATCAAGCACAGATAGGCTTTGCAGGAAAAATTAGAGTCTATTCTGTGTAGCTTCAGACTTGGGTAAGTGATGAAATATATTATATATATATATTCTTTAGGTCCCACTGATGCTTCTTAACTTTAAGTGGATTTATATATATCTATATCTATATCTATATCTATATATGTTTGCTTTTTGGAGGGCAATTGGGGTTAAGTGATTTGCCCAAAGTCACACAGCTAGTATATATAATATAATATTAACTCCTTTTTCTGGGACTTTAAAGACTTCTATCCAGCTCCTCCTTCCTTCCCTCCTGAGACACTGAGATAACCCAATAGATCAAGGAGAACACTGCACCTGCAGCATCATATGTTCCAAATGTATGACAAGTTTTCCAGCTAACCTTTCTTTCTACTTAGTATTTTTTCTTTAATGACCCTCCATATGGCCCTTCTTTTATGGCCCTTTTGTGACCTTCCAGCTCACTTTCCAATTTCCTGTGTCTTAATTATCTTGTCCTGATAAATAAATATAAAAATAAATAAAGGTTTGTACCTTTATTTGTGTGTGTGTGTGTGTGTGTGTGTGTGTGTGTGTGTGTGTGTGTGTGTGTAATTTTTCTTTCATACTCTACCTAATTGTTCATACTTGAAGGAGAGTAGGGTATGGGTATGTGGGTGTGAGTGTATGTTTTAGTGAATCTTGAACATAACCTCAGGCTAATAATGATGTTTCAATAAATGTTACCAGTAACTGAAATGTTACTGTAGAGTCCTGTGCTAATTATTATTATCCTAGTAGGGAGAACAGTGAGCAAAAAATGAATTATTCTTCTATTTAAACTTCTGTTGGAACTAGCAGTATTTAATGTTTCTCTTTACAACCTTAAGTTATTAAAATGTTGGGAGAACTTCTTATGCTCTAATTCAAAACCTGAAATATAATAAGGCTGGGGATGTGGACTGGATTTGTGATTTCAGCTCCAGATGAAACTTCTTCTGCCAGTGCAGATTGTCACCTTGTTTTCAAATTTAAGCTTAGAGAGATGTCAGGCAACTGAGAGGTTGAGTGACTGGCCAATAGCCATGTAGCTTTGGTGTGTCAGAGGTGGAACTTGAACCCAGGTCTTCCTTGCTTCTAGATCATTTTTCTATCCACTGTGTCAACACACTGGCTCTCGTAAAATTTAAATGTTCTTGTGAAATTCAGGTACAATTTTGTAATAATGTTTCCTAATCAAAGCAAAAGAAGTATTTTGAAATAACAGCAGTGTAGTCTTTTTTCCAGTTAGGAATATCTATGTAATATACACATGTTGATATTATTTACAATATTCTTCCCATTGTCAAGCCCATGGCAGTATGGATAGGGTCACTAGACTTGGGAGTCAGGAAGACCTGAGTTCAAATTTTGCCTCATATCTTTAGTAGCTGTGTGGTCTCGGTCAAGTAATTTATTCTCTCTGTGCCTCAGTTTCCTCATTTATAAAAACATAGCCTTTATGGTTTCTTCAAAGTCTCTCAATCCATGGTCTTGGGATAGTATATACTTTTTTTTCTTGATGTCTTGGTGAAAATGCTAATCGTAGGACTCATTTATTATTGTTCTTTATGTTTTAAAATGCACTTTTCACAACAGTCCTGTGATGTAGAGAGTACATATTATCTACATTTTACAAATGGGTGAACCAAAGCTTGGAGAGCCAATAGATCTTGAGGAATTCAGATGGTCTGGCTCATCCATGGTTCATTGTTTTTTCTACTATAACATGTTGCTTCCCAACATAAGAGATGAGGGAAAGTGGGCAGTCATGTGCCCTGTGATTGTGTAGGTAGCAGTACCCTTTAAACAGCTGATAACGTGTTTGCCCTTCTCTCTGTTTCTGATAACTAGGATAGAGAAGCAGAGAAGATTCCTTGGCTTTATAGTGTTAGGTAGAAAAACTGATTACTTGGAGAAGTGAGGATTCTCCTTTCCTTCACTTCTCTCAGGGGAAGACAGAATGGATGTAGGCTTTAAGTGGAAGCTAAACCAGTGCTTGGTGTAGTACATGCTTAATAAATATTTATTGACTCACTATTCACACAAGTGTGAGCTCTTAGCCTAGCAAATGACGATTTTAAGAAATTATACCAGGTGTGATATTTCTTTAGGTCCCACTGATGCTTCTTAACTTTAAGTGGATTTTAGATATATCTATATATAGATATATAGATGTATCTATATATCTATATATATATTTGCTTTTTGGAGGGCAATTGGGGTTAAATGATTTGCCCAAAGTCACACGGCTAGTAAGTGCGTCAAGTGGCTAGTGTGTCAAGCGTCTGATGCTGGATTTGAACTCAGGTCCTTCTGACTCCAGGGTCTGTGCTCTATTCACTGCACCACCTAGCCTCCCCATTAAGTGGATAATATAGTTAAGGTTTGCAAAGATCTTTTGTCAAGCTTAGACTTAGTTGACTCTCCAAACTTTTGCCTCATCTTTACAAATATCCCAGTGCAGCTGTGATCCTATCAGGGTGGATATTCCATTCTGATTCTATTTAGTCATAGATTGAGACTCACTCCTACCTGCCCATCCTTTGCTTTCATCTTAAGAACATAGTTTGACATCCTTTGACTAAACAGGCTATAAGAACACAATGTTCTTAGCCATGAGTTGCCCCTGTTAACAGTTGGATAGGTGTTTTAATGGTAGTTGTTATGGGAGAATGTGGATGAGAGTCACATGGGAAAGTTAAACAGGCTGTGCAGGAGGAGATGGGTCATAGGTCTTCTTTGTTGGGTGGAGTATTTGTATCTTGACGAGATCACAGATCTTTTGAGCTGTTAATTAGCATCTGATCGGATCTTGCCATGATTGTTTCTGAGCTGTGGCAATGCATAGCTAAGAACATTGTTATTTATGAGATAATTGTTTTTAATGGTAAGTGTTAAAGAGTAACAACTCTATCTATTCAATGTTATCATTTATTTGTGACCTTAAAATTTATTTTGCATTTCAGTTAGACTGTTTGAAACCCTGACACAACTCTTGTACAGTGAGAATAATTTTTGTTTCTGCAGGTAATTGGGGCCCCCACCTTGTGGTTGTGAGAAGTTGCAACATACTAAAATGGGAGCTTGAATTGAAACGTTGGTGCCCAGGGCTAAAAATACTTTTATACTTTGGCAATCATAGAGAACTTAAAGCAAAGAGACAGGTATTATTATTATTATTATTATTATTATTATTATTATTATTATTATTATTATTATTATTGAATTTTAAAAAGAAATTCATGTTTATAAGAACAGTACAAAACTTAAATAGGTAACACATGCCCAAGAATATAGTTTTTTAAAAAGAGGCTGTCTTGGAATATACTGGATTTCTCCTCTGGAAGTCTTGTTTGGGTTTGCGGTTGGAAGAATTGGCCTCTGAAGGCCTTTCCAACTCTGAGGTGCTGTAATTCTGTGAAATCATTACTGAATTGTAAGCTCTTTGAGGGTAGAGATTTTTCACTTGGAAAAATCCAGTATATATACAAATGGTCTGATTTCTTGTGATGACGCAGGTGGGGAGGTATGTATGGAGAGATGTGGTTTCTGCCTGGGTTATGAGAAATATTTCTTTAGTTGCTGTGTCCTTTCTTGACAGGTAGTAAGAATTAGAAATTGAAGACATTTCCCTAGCAACAAAATGCTGAAACCTTAAGAAAGCACCATTCCAATGCCTTGTTATAATGTGAAGGTGACTCTGGGTTCTAGAAGGCTTTGCCAGTGGAGCATAATTTCAGGTCCTTCCAACCTCTCAAGATGACAGTGTTTTCTGAGCACCAGCTTAGCTCAGTTCAGAGTCTTATGACCAGAGAGTTGGCCATCAGGTGATGAATTGTTTTAGCTACAGAAACCTATTACAAAAGTATGGATGGTTTGCAGTCCTTGTGTTGATTATTCTTCACTTAGAAAATCACTGACCCTTGAAGTATAGTGTTCTCTGTAGTGATTAGGTACCTCAAAGAATACTAACTTATCATGTAACTGAAATATAGTATTTATAGATTAAATAGCTTTTGGGACTAGCCTTAGGAATCTACTTATGACATTGTTTCTGTAAGAACAATTCCCATAGTGTTCCATAACCACTTAATGATTTTTTGGAGCACTGCCTTTTTATAATTTGGAGACATTGTATATTTCTCTTGAGACCATTGCAATGCCTGGCATATAGTAGATAAATTAATGGAAACATTGGTATAGGGAATTTCTGGTGATGAACTTCAGTCAACCAGTACAGACCAGCAGCTAACTGTTCTGCAACTTAAAATTGTAGAGAGTTGCTGAGGACATGAAGAATGATTTGTCCAGAGTCACACAACACAGATGGGTGATATTTGTCAATGGTAGGACTTGGACCCATTTCTTCCCTCTTTCAGGGTTGCCACTCAGTCCATCACAGAAGGCTACAGTTACATTGAAAAATTGATTTTCCGTCCTATAAAGAAAATTCCTAAATTACCAGAAAGATCTTTTCATATACTAGCTTAAGCCAGGAGTGGGGAACCTGTGACTTTGAGGCCACATTTCACCTTCTGGGTCCTTGGGAGCAAGTCCTTTTGACTGAGTCTCAAGTTTTATAGAACAAATCCTTTTATTAAAGGAATTTGTTCTGTGAAGTTTGGATTAAGTTAAAGGGACACACTTGAGGACCTAGAGGACCACATGTTTCCTCTAGGCCACAGGTTCCCCAACCCTGGCTTAAGCTCTTAAGCCTTAAATTTGCCTGAAGACTTTTGGTACACCTTGTATTTTTCATCTTGAATTATTAATCCTACAATTTAATATTGTCCATTAGTTTGTTATGATAGCATAGGATCTTAGCAATAGATAGGTATTCAGAGACCCTATAATTCATGGATTTTTAATCTTTATTGTGGCATGAACCCCTTTGACAGTCATTCTGGTGAAACTTATGGACCCCTTCTCAGATAATATTTTTAAACAAGTAAGATAAAATACATAAGATTACAGAGGAAACTAAAGGTTAGTGAAAATAAAGATGTAATATTTTTTTCTCATCCAAGTTGACAGACTTGGTGAAATCTGTCCATGAAGCCCTTGGGGAGTCTGTGGAACCCTCAGGTTAAGAACCTTCCTATCTCAAAACATGAATCTTCTCTACAAAATATAAATGTTATGGTCACATTTCATTTCACTTTACTATCTTTGTAAACCATCTTTCCCATTGCTCAGGTAGCACCATAGAATGGTCTCTGATAATTTCATTTCTGAAGTTCTGAGGGAACCAGTTATTTCCATTGTGATGATGTCTTCTACTCATCTACTTAATGAATCAGTGAAAGTTCCTGGGATGAATACATTACAAAATGACACTTAAATGCGAACTATAAACCCATTGCTGCTTTCTATGAACCAGTTGTTAAGGAACTCCATGATTGCAGTTGTGACTGATTTAATTCTTTTGCAAGGAATTGCTCTTGGAATACTTAGGAATATTTGTTCCATTTTAAAAAAAAGGAAATCAGAACAAAATGTTTAAGATTTATTTTGTATACTACAGGAATGGACTGAACCCAACAGCTTCAACATATGCATAACCTCTTATAAACAGTTCTTTAAAGGCCATCACGCCTTCATGAAAGTGAGGTGGAAATACTTAGTCATTGATGAGATGCAGCAAGTAAAGAACATGACTGAGAAGCACTGGGAGGCAGTTTTCAATCTACGAAGGTTGGACACATCAATAAAGTATTTTTTTTTCTAAGTAATTCTGGACTTTTATGTAATTAATTGCATGTTGAATTTTAAAAGTTGTCTTTTAAAGAAATTTCAGTTCTGTACTTTTCAACTCTAATCATAGAGCAGCAGGGCTAGAAGTCTCACTAGGTCATCTTGTCCCCTTTATTTCTTCCAGGCAGGCCTACACTTACATTTCCCATAAAAGATGACTGCTTACTCTTTTCCTAAAATCTTCAGCACAGAAGAAATTGATATGTGGTAGTGTTTCAAACAGTGTTTATTTCTTGGTTTGTTTATAGCCAATTACGCCTGCTCCTGATAGACACACCTTTGCATAACACCTTGATGGAATTGTGGACCATGGTGCACTTTTTGATTCCTGGAATTTCTAGACCTTATCAGAACTTTCCAGTAAAACCAGCTAATGAGGAGAGCCAAGATTACTACCATAAAGTGGTCATAAGGTTGCACAGAGTATGTCATGCTACTTTTTTTCAGCTACTTTTAAAAAATTAATTTTTGTTCTAAGTAAATGTGTAGCGTAGTTCCTAATAAGAAGATTCACAAGGAATTGTGTATTATATTTTTTTCAGGTTACTCAGCCATTTATTTTGAGAAGAACTAAAAGGGATGTTGACAAGCAGCTGACAAAGAAATATGAACATGTGTTAAAATGTCGCCTTTCCAGTCGGCAGAAGGCTTTGTATGAGGATGTTATCCTTCAGCCCAGGTAAGAGCACCCACTGCAAGGAGAGAGATGTGATGCTACATATGTTATAATGTGACTTAGAAAGAAATGGCGTTATACAATGACTCACTTATTAAGTGTCCTTAGTCATGCAGCTAGCTTTAGTGGGAACTACTTTTTTGCATTCAGAAGCAGAGGACTAATTTTCAAAAATTCAGCTCTGCCACTTATTACTGCTACCTGCATGGCTGTGGAAAATTTACTTTCCCACTTTTGGACTTCAATTTTGTCTTCTGTAAAACTGGTAGGGGGGAGGAGGGAAAGGAGGGAAGTTGAACCAGAAGAGATTTCTAAGATGCCTTTGATCCCTTCCAAACCTTCTGTGATCTTGCTGAGGTTTGGAGTGTACATTCAACATTTCTTCTTGTGCTGCTACAGCCATATCATTATACTGTTGTTTAGTTTACTGAATTTTGATTTTAAAAAAAGGATAAAGCTTAGATTTTGAAATTGTAACAGATAAGCGTTGAAATTGATAGGAATCCAAACTTCACAATTATGCCTTTAAGCAGTTGCTAACTTATTTTGGAGAGAATATAATGCATAATTTTTTTTCAGTAAATAGAAGAGGAAATAATCTATTGAAAGTCGATATGTAAACTGAACTAGATAGCTCATCACTTTTTTCTTAAATGAACAGAACTCAAGAGGCTCTTAAAAGTGGGCACTTTGTCAATGTTCTGAATATTCTAATGAAACTTCAGAGGATATGCAATCATCCTGGTCTGATAGATCCTAGGCTTCCTGGCTCTTCTTATGTTTTGGAAACATTGGAGTATAGATCTGCTTCTCTGATTTTAAAGGCATTGGAATGTGGTTTTTGGAAGGTGAGTAGAAAATTCATAAATGTAAAACAGTAGGGGTGTGTGTGTGTGTGTGTGTGTGTGTGTGTGTGTGTGTGTGTGTGTCTGCGTGTCTGTGTGTCCATGTGTCTGTTCCTGTGTCCACATCTATATAAGGACTAGATGCCTTGTGGACATATTAGCTTGTGCCTGGGAATGATTGCCTGAATTAGACCAGAGTGTTTAGAGTGGGTTTATCTGAAGTCATTCTGCACACCAGCATACGTATGTTATTGAATAGTGGTTGTAGGCTCAGCTCTGTGTTAGGTACTATTTTCCAGATAAGATTAACAGAGGTAACACAATAGAAAAATGCAGTAAGGGAAATGGAAGGGAAGGAGTAGGGAATTCCAGATAAAAGGAAAAAATGTTTAATGTTCTCACCTGTAATTTCATTGTGGTTCCACTACACGAGACTACTTGCTGTAATGTGAACCCCCTGGAAAATTTATTGTATCCTTGTTGCCCATCCCATTTTTTCTTTCCAGCCTTAGGTATTGATCAGTTTACTTTATATAGAGGTCACTGTTTCTTTCATCTGTTTTTTTGCCCCTTACCATCAATTTACTTTTTATAAAATAAGCATATAACTTTTTTTTAGGTTCCATAGGGGTTTTTGATTCTGTTGACTTCAGGGAGGCCAATAAGGGATTTAAAATAACCAATCTAAAGAGGATAGTTAAGGAAATATTGAAAAGCTTGTGGTAACAGGCTTATCATACCAGATGAATCCTAAATGATGTTGAACCTAATGACATCCTTTACTTCTGTTGCGTTAGTATTCTTACTTGGGAGTCAGCATATGACTAGGAAAGATTACAGTGACTCGCTGCTGTTTATTTTCTGGGGGCCTGGGAGAAGGCAGGGACATGGTGAGGATTCCAACTCATCTGGACTGTGCATGGTGGGTGGTAGGATAGGTCAAAGGGCAGGGATGTTTTGACGGGCCTCAAGAGCTAGCTAGAGTAGTTGAGAAATAGAGATCTGTTGGATGCTTTCTAGGTAAGTATGTCATACAGAGAACAAAAAGATGAATTTGGTAGCAGTATACTAAATACATTGGAGTGGAGAGGGTCAAGGGGTTAGGATGCCAGCAGGTCACAAGATGCCAGTAGGGGGAGCATTTCTTTACATCTAAAGGTACTGAACGTATGAGATAAGTGCTTCTTTTCTTTTCCTTTTTTAAAATTAGGAAGCAGATCTTTCTATATTTGATCTAATTGGATTAGAAAATAAAACCACTCACTATGAGGCACAAGTGTTGTCAAAGAAAAAGATAACTCGAAAACTTATAGAAGAAATCTTCAGTTCATCACCACCGCCAGCCAGACCTAATGCAGTGAAACTGAAGCCAAGCAAGTAAGTTGTGTATTAAATGTCAGATTATAGTAAAAAATGTTTAGTAGGAGGAGAATGCTGAAATTCTTCCCACCTTTTAAAAGAGGATAGGTTTTCCCTGAGAAAGGTGCAATTTGATGGTATAGTGGAAGGAGCCTCGACTTACTCAAGGACACCAATATTCCAGTTTTAACAGACTCCATAACCTTGAATAAGCGATTTAGGCCAAGCTGCTTCAGTTTCCTCACTGCTAAAGTGAAGAGCTTAGGATGAATGAATTCTTAGGTTCTCTCTGATTAGTACCTCTAGTTTTTCTTATTTGTTGCTTAAAGTTTGGGCATTGTGTACAGACACTTAAGACGTTGGGCTTTATTTTTGTTTTTTTATATTTGACTTTTTGTGAATTGATGGGTGTTTCTACTGCTATACTTCTGTTTTCTTTGTAGCTACTCTCTGTAGTACATAACTTGGGGGATATAAACAGACAGTCTTCTCCCTTCCCCATCTTGTTTAGTTTAAAGAACTTTTGATTAAATTTGTAAGATATTGGGCAATTAAATTCTTATCAGCATTTGTTAGGTATCCTCAATCCTCAGTGCCAAAGACACCAAGTCATTGAGAAAAGGGGAAATTAAATGCACTGTATCATAATCTGTAGGGGCAACTAGGTGATGCAGTGGATAGAGTGCCTGGTCTGAAGTTGGAAAGACCTCTGTTCAAATCCATTCTCAAGTACTTACTAGCTGTGTGACTCTGTGCAAGTCACTTAACCCTGTTTGCCTCATTTTTCTCATTTTGTAAAATGAACTGGAGAAGGAAATGGCAAACCATTTATATATCCTTGCCAAGAAAACCCCAGTACTCAGTAGATTGTTCTAAAACCAAAATTTTAGCCCTAGCCTTTAGCATATCCTAAACTTGTTAGACTTTTAGCACATTAATAACCAGACTAATAAATACTTCATTGCAAACTCCTACTTTTTTACTCCCTTTCCATAATAGTATCCTGAAGTGCAGCAAAACCTCTGTAATATAGATTTCCATAATTTGGAAATTAGAATCCTGTGTTTGACCTGTACTAGGCATAATTCTACCTTTGAATTGTCTCATAACACCTTTTGAAAGGTCCTACTTTTCTAAGCAAATTATTAGTGACAGGTTGTGGAGGACACTGTATAGCTCACTTAAGGAAACATTTAATTTCTTTTGTCCATTATTTTTGTAAAAACTGGTGCTGCTAATTACAGATCAGTCACATTACTTCATAAAAGCAGACCAGTAAGATCTCTTCTTGGAAACATTTGTGCATTTGAAAGTAATAAGAGAATCTTTAAAAATTACTTTATGATTCAAAGAGCACAAATTAGTGAGGTTTTGTTGAAATTACATGGAATTGCTCCTTTGATATCTAAAATTGAGTGATGTTTGAAATTGACTCATTCATGTAACAATTACCAAATATCAATAAGCTTTCATAGCAACAAGAGTTATTTTTTATATAAGATCCTTTTATGATTAGGAATGAACATATTTTAAATCTTCATAAACAAGACCCTTTTGAAACCAGAAGTGCTTCCACATTTGTTTGAAAGAACATGTTTTCTGTTGTCCTTGAATTCTAACTTGCTCTTTGCATTTTCTCTTGGTAAACGTGTGTGTGTGTGTGTGTGTGTGTGTGTGTGTGTGTGTGTAGATTGTTTCAACCTGTGCAGTATGGACAGAAACCTGAGGGTAGGACAGTAGCATTCCCAAGTACACAGAGCTCCTCACGTACGGTGTCTGCAGCAGCTGCTGCCGCTGCCGCCACAGTAACTTCCCAGGGACAAGTTCGAGGAAGATCACCCATTGCCACATTCTCAGCAAATCAGGATGCAAAAGGTATTTCTGTAGTAGCTTCATTTCTTTTTTTCCCTGAAGTTCCCAAAGATCAAATTAAGTGCTAACTTTTGAAAAGAGTGGTTTTTGTAAGAATGGTTTTGCCCTCAGCCTTGTAATTACATGCAGATATATGAGGGAAGCTGCCCACATGGTTCACTACCCAGGAGATACCAAGCATTTCTTTTGGCCAAATGACAGAATTGATCACTTATCTAGAATTTTCCTTTAAATAATAATGATGCTGGAAAATACAGGAAAAATTGAACTTGTGTAGGCAAGTGTATATTAAACCATGTTTTATGTATGTTTTTGACTTTAAAATTATTGAAATCACATGATCTTGATTTTGTAAATTTTGTGTCATATCCTTAAATATAAATGGATTGTGTTTTTTAAAAGAGGTAGAATTAAATGGGAAAAAAGTAAAAGTATAATTTATCTTTCAAGCATAAGGTTTTTCAGTCTTATTTCCATCAAACTTCCCTGAGGTGCAGATTACAAAATCAGTTTTCCCTTGATACAAAGATTCTTTGAAAAAACATGAAAGTAAAATTTATGTTTGTACTTGACTCTTTAGAAAATAGTTTATATTCAGTGTTTAGGTTGACAACATGATTGATTAGTCTCAATATTACTTTTCCACTTAACTTTGAAAATGTACTATTAAGATTGTTGATGAGCTCTTAAGTAAAGATATTTAGTAAGAATTAATAAAATACAGTATTTCTCTCATATTCCATAGGCTATATTGGGCCTGTCCTAGAAGAGAGAGGAGTTTTCATTTGAGAAAAAATGCAAAATAATTTTTTTCCTTTTTATTTCTTTAAAATACCGGTTTGAAATATTGTCCTTGATTAAGAACCTCTAACAGCTTTGCACAAACAAACCTTATTGATTACAGCGGCCGCAGCACAGTTTCAGACATCTCAGGCTCCTACCAGTGCTCCAAGACACCAGCCAGCAGCGACCTTCACCACAGCAACTAGCACAGCCAATCCTGTGAAACAGCGGGGTCAGAACTCAGCCCAGGCCTCTCAGCTAGGCCAGACCCAGCCCCAGCCCCAGGCCCCCTCGCACACCATCCAACAGAGTGTGCTTCCTCAGAGGCTGGTACTGACCTCTCAGGCCCAGGCACGGTTGCCTAGTAAGTGGCCTTCCCTTTCCAGGTTTCCCCACCTTTTTACTCCAAAGAGGTTGTACTAAGAACATTAGAACGTATGCCAGGCCTTTACTGTCCCTTCCTTTTTCTTTTCCCTGAGCCCCTTGTCTGATGTACTGCCTCTAGCCAGTACATCTTTACTGCCCTAATGTAGAAGGGAGAATGATTTCTCCCAAGAGGTCAGTCAACAGGACCTTCTTTCCCTTTCTCTCATTCTGTCTTCTACTCCCCATACATTAGACTCTATGCTTTCCTCAAGCTACTCACTGTGCTGCTTTGGTGTGCTAGGGTATATTATGGGGTCGAGTAGGAGTCAAGGTTTTGATGTATCAATTCCATGGCTCAACTATTCATAACAGAACCAGTTTAATCAAATGAAAGTTAATGGATCTATATTTCACTTCTTTTCCAACTATGTGAATCGGGTTTAGGTTTTTTTCTTTAACAACAAAAAAAGATAATTTCTTTTTAGTAGGATGTTCTCTATCAAATTTAAGCTTGGAGTGAATATTCAAGCCCAGAAATATTACAATATTTAATACACAAACAGATATATACTCTCTTCCTTTCATTCTTCCATGGGCATTTTTGAATAGCAAAATTGTACAAGGACTTCTCTGCATGGATGAAAAACCAGATGAATTAATGAGTATAGGGAGACTGGCTGCATTTTCAAGCTGCCTCACCTGTCTCCTTGGGACCAATCCCAGCTTGTGGGATTGCCTGCATTTAGTTGTCTTAAGGATTAGGGCCACCTGAACATCACCATCTTACACACTTTCAAGGCTAGTGCCCTTTGCACAAGATGACTTCTTTGCTTATCTCCCTTGGGGCTGAGAGGAAGGTGCTTGATTGTATTGAAAGACAAATGGTCTGGACATTCTCTAGTCCAGGTTTGTCCCAAGTTGAGTTACAACTTGTGAACTGAGGAAGGACTACAGTGGCTGGGGATTTCTCTGAGTCCTATTTCAGTTTCCTTCTGTTGCTCCTCTTACTGAGATGTCTTTAGGCAAATGTTCTTTACTAACTGTTCTCTATATCGCACCACTAATAAGCCTGGTCTTGACTTCCTTGGGAGGAACATTGAGACTCGAATATCAACCATTGTATTGAAAAAAAGAAAAAGCTTCTCCTGTTAAAACCTGTGTACACTACCTTCTGAGACTGTACAAATTATACATTGGGTTTCATTTCATTTGCTTTTCAAGTAAAGCAAGCATTTTTAAACAACACGAGCAGTTTCACATATTATCTCATAGCTTTAAAAAAAATAACACCAAATATCGGAAAATTAGTGTAAATGTGAAACTTAACATTTTGAATAATATGTACATTAATTGATATTGTTTATACTCTACCCAAATTTTGAACAGGTTGATGCTATGAAATAGTTACCTAATCTTTCTTCAGGATGTAATGTTCTCATCTTAACTCTATGAAATTTCTCCATGGAGTTTGATTGAAAGATTTTTTACATTATTGATTTTTACATTATGAGAACTTCTGAAGATCATAGGTTGATATGCGAGCTTCCTGGTACATTGCAAATAGATTATATGAACAAATGGACAATCCCTGTTTTTTACTTCTTAATTTAAAATAAAGTGCTTTCTGAGTTTGTAATTGGGCGAAGTAAAGTGAAGACATTTCTTCATAGTTTGGTTCAAAAGTGGGTTGTCAAAATGAGTAGCTAAAATCTGTGCCAGTTTTAGTTAAATAGATTAATCAGAGCTAAGCTTGATATTTTAAACTGGTATCCTTAGTTTTTATACTTTTTAAAGAGCATTATTTTCTAAAAGTATTAGAAAGCAATGCCTGCTGAATGTTCCTGTGGTATCTGTCTTTTACACTTTCTGATCTGTGGTGATGCTTTTGCATCAGTGTAACATTTTCGGGTTTTCACAAAGTATTCCATTTTAACAGGTGGAGAGGTTGTAAAAATTGCCCAGTTGGCTTCCATAGCAGGGACACAGAATCGAGTGGCTCAGCCAGAGACCCCTGTAACCCTGCAGTTCCAAGGGAATAAGTTTACGTTGTCACACAGTCAGCTTCGGCAGCTCACTGCAGGCCAGCCTCTACAGCTGCAAGGTAAAATCAATTAATCAATAAAACGACACTTAACATGATGAGATAGTTGTCATGGGACAGAAAGGGCACTGGATGTGGAGTCAGAGAACCTGGTTCTTTTCTAGCTCTGGTGCCTGTTGGCCTGTGTGTCTTTGGGCAAGTCATTTAACTTTTTTAGGCGTTAGTTTCCTCATCTGTCAGATAAGAGATTTAGACTAGATGGTCTTTGAAGAACTTTTCATTTCTAGATCCTGATTTTCTTCCTATTTCATTGCTCCTTCATCCTCCCTTACTGTCTCTTCATACATATAATGCCCCCTAACTGTGGATGTTCAGGATCTATCCTGGGCCATCTTTTTTTCTCTCAAAGAAACCTCACTAGCTTCCACTGTTTTAATTATTCCTATACAGGTGACTCACAGATCTAGATTTCCATTTCCAGTTTCTTTCTTGAGCCACAGTCCCACATCATTGTCTGTTAGGACATTTAAAATTGAATAGATCAGAGATATCTCAAGCTCGACATATTGAAAACAGAATATATTATTGTTTTAATCAATCAATCAACAGGTATTAAGTATCTGTATCCACAGAGAGTGGACTACCTAGTCAGAGACCCCAGCCTTTGGGTAAAGGCTCATTAATTAACAAAAGCTGTTGGGGAAACTGGAGAACCTACTGACAGAAATGAGGTTTAGCCTAGCACCTCATGTTGTTATGCCAAGAGAAGCACCAAATGGATGTGGAATTTAAACATAAAAGGTTGTATCATAAACAGTGTAGAGGAACAAGGAAGAAATTTCCTGTTGCAGCCATGGAAATGAAAGAGTTCACGATCAGACAAAATAAAAAGAGAGGATAAAATGAATGCTTTTTATTACATAAAATTTAAAAAATTTTGCAAAACAAAACCAGGGTAGCCAAAATGCGTAGGGAAATGAGTAATTGGGAACAAAACTTTGCAGTAAGTTTCTCTGATAAAGGTCTCATTTCTGAGATACATAAGGGAAATGATTGAACTTTTAAAAAATAAGAGCCATTTCTCATTGGTAAGTAGTCAAAGATTATGAGCAGACGTTATTCAAAAGAAGACATCTAGGCTATCAAGAGTCATGAAAAAATATTTCCAATCTATTAGATGAGTACAAGTTAAAGCAGCTCTGAGGTCCTACCTCATACTCATCAGATTGACAAAGTGGACAAAAATAAGAAAATGACAGATGTCGGAGGGGCTGCAAAGAAAATAGGCTCATTAATGCCCAGCTGGTGGAACTGGATTTAAGTCCGAAAAGTCATTCAACTGTGCATGCCCGTTGACTTGGCAGTACCACTGCCAGGCCTGTCTATACCTCAGAGAGATGAAAGGAAGAGACCCAAATATTGGTAGGTAATCTTTTTGTCATGGCAAAGACCTGGATTCTGAAGGGGTGTTCATCAGTGGGGAAATGACTGAACAAATTGTGGCATGTGAATATTATGCTTTATGGCCAGTTTCAGAGAAACTTGGGAAGACTTGTATAAACCTATGCTGAATGAAGTGAGCAGAGCCAGAATAGTTTAAACTAATAACTACATTGTAAACATGAACAGTTTTGAAAGACTTAAGAACTCTCTCCCTGTAAGAACATGTTGCTCATATCCCAACAGCGAGGTGATGGTTCCAGGTTAAAGAATGAGACACAGCTTTTAGATGAGGCCGAATGTGAGAATTCGTTTTTTTTGCTTGATGATGTATTTTTTTCCCCTTTTCTACAAGGGAGAAAAAGTTTTTTTTATATTAATTGAAAAAAATTTTTTTGTTTGAGAGAATTAGATCACCTCTCAGGTCTCTTTCAGCTTAAAATCTGTGATTCTGTTCCTTTGCTGGCTCATCATGCATGTCAATCAGTAGGCATTTTTTTAAAAAAATTTTTTGGAGGGGGGGAAGGCAGAGCAATTGGGGTTAAGTGACTTGCCCAAGGTCCCACAGCTAGTAAGTGTTAAGTATCTGAGTCCGGATTTGAACTCAGGTCCTCCTGACTCCAGGGCTGGTGCTCTATTTACTGAGACATCTAGCCACCCCTTGGTAGGAATTTATTAAGTGCCTGCTTTGTGCCAGGTATTGTTCTAAGCTCTACAGATACAGAGAATGGCAAAGTCCCTGTCGTCCAGGAGCTTGTGGTCTAGTGGAGGAGGCAACATGCAAGCACATAGAAACAAAACAAACTATGTAGAGGATAAATAGGAAATAATTAACAGAAGAAAGGCCGTAGCTGTAAGAGGGGCTGGGGAAAGCCTCTTGTAGAAAATGGGATTTTAGTTGGGACTTGAAGGAAGCCAAGGAGGTCAGTATGTAGAGTGGAGGAGGGAGAGTGTTCCAGGCATGGGGACAGCTGGAGAGAATGCCCACAGCCAAGAGATGGTCTTATTGGTGGAACAGCCAGGAGACCAGTGTCACTGCATTGAAGCGGATATCAGAGACAGTAAGAAGATTAGAAAGATAGGAGGGAGCTAGGCTATGAGAGGCTTTGAAGACCAAACATAGCATTTTTTATTTGATCCTGGGGGTGATAGGGAGCCCCTAGAGCAGTGGTTCTCAACCTTCCTAATGCTGTGACCCTTTAATACTCATAAGTGGGTTTATCTGCATGTGGGTGGACCTGCCTGGAGACGGATAGAGGAGTGGTGTCTCGGTTCCCAAGACCATTGGAAATACGTGTTTTCCAGTGGTCTTAGGCAACCCCTATGAAAGGGTCGTTCGACCCCCAAAGGGGTCGCAACCCACAGGTTGAGAACCACTGCCCTAGAGTTTATTGAAAATGTATGTGTGGTGGTGGTAGTGGGGTGACATGATCAGACCTGTGTTTCAGGAAAAATCACTTTTGTGGCAGAATGATGGAGTAGGGGGAGACTTGAGGCAGAAAGACACCCCCTACCCCACTCCCCATCCACACCCTCCTTTCCCAAGGAAGCTGCTGCGGTGATCTTGGTATGAAGTGATGGAAGTATGCACTTAGAGGGGTGATGGTGTTAGATGAGAGAAGGGGGTGTATTTGAGAGATGTTGCAAAAGTGAGATTGACAGGCTTTGGTACCAGCTTGGATGGGGGGGGAGGGCAGGTATGAGAGCTAGAGAGGCATCCAGGGTGACACAGGGGTGACTCCTGGTGAGCAGGATGGCTTTGTCCTCTATAGTAACAGGGGAGATAGGCGTGGAGAAGGGTTTCTGTTTTGGACAGGTTAAGTTTAAGATACCTACCGTACATTCAGTCTGAGATGCTGAAAGGCAGTTGGAGATGTGAGACTGGGAAAGGGAAAGAAATAAACATTTATTAAGCAACCCACCACATGCTAGGCACGGTGCTACGCACAGTTCTAAGTGCTTTATAAATATTATCTTGTTTGATCCTCACGACAATCCTCTGAGGCAAGTGCTTTTATTATCTCCACTCTATAGTTGAGGAAAGTGAGGTAAAAGGCAGTTAAAAGTCCTTGAGCAGGGTCATACTACTAGTAACTATCTTAGGCCAGATTTGAATTTAGATATTCCTGACTCCAGGTCCAGCTCTTTGTACACTGTGCCACCTAGCTGCCTGGAGGTGAATAAAGAGGTTAGGGCTGGATAAGTACATTTGAGAATCATCAGTATAGAGATAGTAATTAAATGGGTGGGAGCTGATAGATTATCAAGTGAAGTATTAGAGGAAGAAAAGAAGAGGTGCTAGGACAGAACCTACAGTTAGAGGGTGTGATCCAAGATTTACTGGGTGCTCTTTTAGGCTTGCTGTGTTTGACAAAATTAATCACCCTGTGACTAACCTGGTGATTGATGCCCCCAAACTTAGGCATAATTGTACTGGAAGCCTTTCTATCTTGGTCGAGCCTGCTTATTCTTGTGCTGTTCTGTTGCCTTTGAGAACTCCTGGCATGGTGAGGCATCAGAGGAGTGGAGTGGAGTGGAGAAACTTTGTTCCTTACATCTGAATAGTTGTGGTGATCCATGTCCTTGCCTTCTAATACTTACCTTAATTTTATGTTTATCTTATTTAGTAATTTAATAATTTGGCTTGTTTCTTAAAACTTTTTATCACGTACATCTTTTATATTCTTGGACAGTTTAACAATGAATGTAGTCAATAAATAAGAACTAATATTGACCATTAGACCCCACAATGATCCCTGATGTGATTTAAATTGCAGGAAGTGTACTTCAGATTGTCTCTGCTCCCGGACAACAGTATCTGCGTCCTCAAGGCCCAGTCGTTATGCAGACAGTGTCTCAGGCTGGCGCTGTCCAGAATGCTTTGAATGCCCTGGGAAACAAGAACCAAGCAAATGTTCCAAGTTCTGCACCAGGAACTCCATCAGGTATGTCACCTTTCTTGTTCAGAAACAAGGATTCTGTTACTTACACTTAATTCTATCATATTAAGCTTAATTATCACAGTTGTATTCCATAGTGATTAATGCATCAGTTTCGTGGCTGTTACTGAATGAAAATAGTTCAAAACTACAAATTAGGTTTGTGATGAACTAATTTCCATAGCTGTGACAATCAGTATTATGTTGATTGACCATTTTTTTTCATTTTTGTTGTTCTGAAGACATTTGCCTATTGGGCTACCAGTGTGTTTAGATTTTGAGCTCACTAACATAAATGCTTGTTTTAGACTTATATGTTATTTGACTTGGTACATTGTCAATCACACATTTAATTGAGCCTGGTCAGAATTTTGACTGTAAACCATTAAATGGAGCATATCTGCTCCAGGAGTAAAAGGTTAGAGAGCTCTGGACACTTTTTTTTTTCCTGTCTCACACAGCGTTTTTTCCTTTACTGTTCTTGATCTTGGTCTCATTCCTACTTTCTTGCAGATGTTGAGTCTCTCTTCACCTCTCTCAGCCTGTAAGCCTACCAGGTTGTGTTTGGCTCTTGACCCTTATTCCCTTTCAGATTTATTAAAATGATGCTTCAGGTGATGTTTTGCCTTTGGTAAGAAGTAGTGGAGTCATTGGACTTAGGATGATGATCTGCATCTCATCAGTAGCCTACCACCCTACCATTCACTTTTCTTTCTTTTTTGGTCTTAAGTCACCTTCCTTTTTAAGGAAGTTTTCTGTAAGAATTGGTCCCGTACTTAGAGAACCTGAGTTCAGATTCTCTATCTGCCATTTATCTACGAAGCCATAGGTGGTACAGTGCTGGGGCTGAAGTCACCTGAGTTCAGATCTGACCTCAGACACACTACTAGCTGAGTGACCTTGGGTAAGTCACTTCACCTCCACTTCAATTTCCTCATCTATAAAATGGGGTAAATACCCAGAGTTGTGAGGATGAAATGAGATAATATTTAGTGCTTGGCACATACTAAGTGCTTAATAAGTGTTTGTTCCCTCTCTCCTTATCTGTATAACTTTGGGCAAGTCCCTTAACCTTTTTGAGCCTCAGTGTCCTGATCTATAAAGGATAGGAGTTAGATTAGATGGCTCTCTAAGGTGCCTTCTACTGCTACAACTATGGTTCTCCCAGCTTAATAATATTCTTGAAGGAAAACTATTAAAAAAAAAAACAACACATGGATTATTTACTGTTGTGTTTTGAATATATAACATTAAGATTAGGGTCTTGTGAGATAACAATCAGTCAGCCTGTTTTAAGGGTTTTACTGTATGTCAGTGTATCATAGCAATAGAGAAACATGAAGCAGCCTTTTTTCACGAAATGATACATTTCAGGCTGTCTAAATTTTTCACAATACACCATGATTAAAGCTGAGTGGTATGTATGTACCTGAGTAGTGCTTTGTGTGAGAAGAGACTTTTTGGCTAAGTTGATGAAGAGAACCAGAAAGAAAGAGAAGAACCAATAACTGCAAAAAAAAGAGAGAGAGGGAGAAAAGAGGAGCATATAGGGAGAAGAGAAACCAAGAAAAGGTAAAGATGAGAGAGAAAAAAGTAAAGAGGAAACAGGAACAGCAAGAAAGAATGATGGAACCTTTATGCTCTCTGTGTGTGATACCTGGCTTTTACAGTTTATTGGCTTTCTTAGGATTGAAATTTATTGATAGATGTGACTGAGCACCCTGGGAAATGGCTGCTTGGGATGACCATTGTTATAAATAAGTTTTTTTTCCATAGACTCCTTGTCATTGTTTGTCTAAGGCTGACCCAATGAGAAACCCAGCCTCTCAAGATTTTTATGTGCGTGTATATATGGATATGCATGTGTACGAGTATATATGTATACATGCATATATCCATACAGGTATGTGTATATGTATATACATATATACACAAATGTCTTTATATATGTGTGTGTGTGTGTGTGTGTGTGTGTATATGTATATATCACATATCTATCTATACTCAGACCCTTATTATAAATCCCCAGGATTTAAAGGAGGGAAATGTGAATAGAATTCATTTTTAGAATCTATTTCCATTGCTATTTGTTAAGTGTCAAATAGGAAGTGTTACAAAATGTTATAGTAGAGTAAAAAATACACTTTTATTTATAAATATGGAGTTACTAATGTATGACTTAGGTTAATTTTCTGTCTCTTGCAATTCTTAAGTAGCATTTACATATCTTTAACATAATCTCAATAAAAATTGAATAATTTGATTAAAATGAAAAAAGGAAAATTTTTAGGTCCACAGCTAGAATCATAATTACATTGAGCCTGATGGTCAAATTTCTTACTTTTTACAAGTAGAAGATGAGTGTGATGATATGCTTAATGCATAATAATATTCTTTTTAAAAATATTTTTTCTACTTGTATGTAAAAACTATTTTTAACATTCATTTAAAGAACTTTTGAGATTCAAATTCCCTCCCTCTTGCTCTTCCTCCTTCTTTAAGAAGGAAAGCAATTTGATATAGGTTCTGCATGTGCAGTTATGCAAAACATATTTCCATATTAGTTATATTTTGAAAGAAAATACAAATAAAAAAAAAAACAAGAAGAGTAAAGTAAAAAAAAAAAAGTATGCTTTGATCTCCATTCAAACCTTATCAGTTCTTTTTCTGGAAGTAGATAGCATTTTTCATCCCAAATCCTTTGTAACTATCTTAAATCATTGTATTGCTGAGAATAGCTAAGTCATTCACATTTGATCTTCATACGGTATTACTGTTACCATATACATTATTCTTTTGGTTCTGCTCACTTTACTTTCCTTCAATTCATATAAGTCTTCCTAGGTTTTTCTGAAACCATCCCCTTTATCATTTCTTATAGCACATAGTGTTACCTCACAATCATATGCCATAGCTTGTCCACCTATTTTTCAATTGATGGGCATCCCCTCAATTTCCAATTCTTTACCACTGCAAAAAGAGCTGTTATAAATATTTTTGCCCCTATAGGTTCTTTTCCTTTTTTAAAAAAAAAATTTCTTTTTGGTATATAGATCTAATACTGATATTGCTGGTTCAAAGGGTATACAGTTATATAGCCCTTTGGGTATAGTTCCACATTGTTCTGCAGAATGGTTGGATTAGTTCATAACTCCACCAAGTGCTCTAGTGTCCCCGTTTTCTCACTTCCCCTCCAACATTTGTCATTTTTCTTTTGTCATATTAGCCAATCAAATATGTGAGGTGGTACCTCAGAGTTGTTTTGATTTTCTTTCTCTAATCAGTTGTGCTTTATAGCATTTTTTTCACATGACTATAGATATCTTTACTTTCTTCTTCTGAAAACTGCCTATTTATACCCTTTGACCATTCATCAATTGGGGAATGACTTGTATTCTTAGAAATTTGGCTCAGTTCTCTATATATTTGAGCTGAAAGGCCTTTGTCAGAGAAATTAGTTGTAAATGTTTTCCCCCCTGCTTTACTTCCAATCTTGGTTCCATTTGGTTTTGTTTGTGCAAAAACTTTTTAATTTAATGTAATTAATATTACTCATTTTAGATCCCATAATACTCTATCTCTTGTTTGGTCATGTATTATTCACTTATCCATAGGGCAATTCATTTAACCCTTTTTGCCTCAGTTTTCTCGTCTGTAAAATGATCTGGAGAAGGAAATGACAAACCACTCCAGTATCTTTGCCAGGAAAACCCAAAATGGGGTCACAGAGAGTCAGACATGACTGAAAAATGACTTAACAACAATGCCCTCTGTCTGTTGTTTGGTCATACATTATTCCTTTATGCATAGATGTGACAGGTAAACTATTTGATGCTCCCCTGTTTGCTTATGATATCACCCTTTATGTCTAAATCATTGTATTTTTATTTATTTATTTTATTAAAATTAAATTGATTTATTTATTTACTTATTGTTTACAAGATTTCAGTTCCACAATCCCTTGCGTTTCAAATTTTCTTCCCCCCACCACCCATGGTGGCATGCAATCAAGTATAAAATCTGCAAATACTTTCACATTGGACTTTAGTCTGGTTGTAAAGAAGGTTTGTAATCAACAGAGTGAACAATGGGAAAGAAGGAAGAGAACCAAACATGAAAAAGAACGATAGCATGTAGATTGCTTCAGTCTCCATTTAAACTCTGTTCTTTCTAGATCTTTCTCTGAATGTAGATATCTTCCCTCCTGAGACTTTTAGAGTTGTCTTATAACTACATTGCTGAGAAGAGTCCAGTTTATCAAATTTGGTTGTCCCACATATGAAGTGTCTGTGATTGTGTACAAATTTTTCCTGGTTCTGCTCTTCTCACTTAGCATCAGTTTGTCGAAATAATTTTAAAGCCACACATGAGCAGCTTTCCAAAGGACTGCTGCTGTGAACAGCTTTCAAGGTTCTGATTACATAGTATAGCCAACTCTCTATTTATTCAGTAACAAATCAGAGCAAAACATTCACAAAAAATCAAAATACAGCATTTACCATGTCACAACTCAACAACTTATCACTAAAATGGCCACATAGTTTTCACCAAAGTCGTCACATAGTTTTAAACAAAGTACATTCGTATAGTCAATCACAAAATCCTTAATTCAATCACAAAGTAAAAAAGTTAAAGTTCTCCACCCCTAGGTCACAGTAAATCATAATCTTCTCAGTCAGTACACAGTATCCAAGTAAAGTCTCCTTTCAACTTGACTTGAGGCTGGCTCTCAGCTTCCATGGTTTCTCTTTCATGGTCCCAGCTCCAGTGGTCACCTGGGTTCAAAGGCAGGCAGCTCCCAGTTCCTTGTCCAGCTCCTTGTCCAGTTCTTCATACAGTTCCCATTCCTTATTGAAGTTCACTGTGTCCAGTTTGCCTCAAGTCCTTCACAGTTCCTGTTTCTGGCATGATAAAGCTTGACGGAGTCACAATAATATTCATGCACATTGCTGGCACCATCATCAGTTCACTATCTGCCTGTGAAATCGACTCAGACCCACCAACAAGGTCTGAGAACTCAATGCATATCATCAACATAGAAATCAATACAGACCCACAAACAAGGTCCAAGAAGTCAGCACAAATTATCAGTAAAGCTCCAGGACCTCCAACACCCTCCTCCTGGACTTCTGTAAACATACAACCAGAAAATCCTCTTTAAGGGCTTCCAGTAAGGTCCCAGGGCTTCTGTACAAAGTATCACAAACAAACATCAGCACAGACAGAGCAGACAAACAGAGTGCTGGGGTACCACAAGTTTTCTCCTTCTTGACTCTGCCACCAGAAGAGTCCTCTTCTCAATTCTGCTGTCTTCAGCCTGGGCCTCTCCTTATATATGATCATTAGCTCCTCTCCTTCCTGTTGCAGGAATTCATGAGTTCTAGAGTTTACACGTTTTGGTGTTCACAGATTCTGTTTCTTAGACTTGATACAAGGCTCAAAAGAAACTTGAACTGAAACAAAGTGTTAATTCAAAAGCTGAAACAAGGTATGAACTACTTCTGTGCTTGGCATTACAATCATGTATGCATTTTGACATTATCTTGGTATATTCTACAAATTGCTGGTTGATACTTAGTTTTCTGCCAAACCTGCTTTCTAGTTTTCCTGGTAGTTTTTGTCAGATAGTGAATTCTTGTCCCAAAAGCTTGGACCTTTGTTTTTGTCAAACACAAGATTACTGTGGTCACTTACTACTGTGTATTGTGTACTTAATCTTTCCTACTGATTCACCACTCTATTTCTTTTTTTTAAATTGATTTATTTATTTACTTTTAGTTTACAAAATTCAGTTCCACAGTCCCTTGTGTTTCAAATTTTCTCTCCTCTCTCGTCTCCCTCCCCCTCACCCATGGCGGCACACAATCAAGTACAGGATCTGCCAATACTTTCACACTGGACACTAGTCTGGTTGTGTAGAAGGGTTGTAACCAATGGAGTGAGCAATGGGAAAGAAGGAAGAGAACCAAACACAAAAAAGAGCGATAGCATGCAGACTGCTTCAGTCTCCATTTAAACTCTGTTCTTTCTAGATCCCTTTCTGAGTGTAGACCTCTGTTTCTCAGCTAGTACAGGATTGTTTTGATGATGACTTCTTTGTGGTACAGTTAATGATCTGATGGGACCAGACTGTCTTCCTTCACATTGTTTTTTGTTGATTCCCTTGATATTCTTGATCTTTTGTTCTTCCATCCAGATGGATTGTTATTATTTTTTCTAGCTCTGTAAAATAATTCCTTGATAATTTGATTCACATATTCTTAACCCAATTCTTAACACAGTAGAGGCTGAAATAAATTTTTTTTCCTTGAATTTTTACAATACCGTAGCCTTGTTTTTGAGAACGCCATAAACTTGCGAGTATTCTGTGCACTTTCTTAATGTTTCTCTGAGCTAGTTCAAATAATTAAATATTTTTCCAGCATTGTCTTCCTCTTGTATTTGATACTGATACCAGCATGGTTTTCTGTTGCTCAAAATTTCAGAGGAAGGAGAACTTCAAAGGAAAACCAAAATGTAATGGAATTCATTAAAGATGTTTAACTTTTTTCACATAGATATGAATTAATGCTGGGTATTTTTGAAATTGTAGTAGGTATTCCAGGGAGAACAGCAGTTAATTCCTTGACATCAGGAGAAACTGGAGTAGTATCAAAAATGACCAATCCTATGGGAGGCCCAACACAGGTTTGTAACTTAACTGAATTCTGACCATAATTTTTCTTTTGTCAGAGAAGATTCCAGTTTATATGTGTTGCTAAAGTGACATATTGTATTAATTGGTAGTGTAAAAATGTGATTTTCAGAGGTCATGTGTTACCTTAATAACATGGCAAGTAGTGGCATCTTATTTAAAAAAAAAATACTCTGAGCTGCCATTGAATGAGATTTTGAAGAATTTCCTATTACAGAATTACAAAAATAGTACTCTAAATTTCATTAAAATTTTGTTTTCCTATATTCTAATTTATGAGGAAGACAGTAAACCTTGTTTTCATTTACTCTAAAATATGCTTATGCATTTTCAGTATTTATTTTTAGTATTATAGGATCTTAACTAGAGGTACTCATAAGAAATAATTTTTAAACTTTCTAGAGAAAATGAAACTTTCCCCCTCTAATTCATTTTTATTATTAGCTCCAGAGAAGCAGGGAGCATGACTGGTACATATTATTCAGTGTTCAAGGCAGGACCATGCACTTGAGACCTCTGTAATTACTATTTGATGATAATAACTTGACATAATTGCCTTTTAAAAAAACATTTAATTATCTGCTTTTCCATACTTGAATGACCAAGGTCTTATTACCATTTTATCCAAAGGAGGAAAAGAATAGACTTTTGAAAGAACGGCTGGACCGAATTTATGTGGGCAATGAACGGCGATGTTCCAGAACTCCTGTCTATGGCAGTGATTTGTTAGGAATTTGTTCTCTGATTAGCCAGAAGAAGACACCTTTGCGTGGGTCTGCAGACAGAAATAAATGGAGTTGGGCTGGCATGGTGAACTGTTGTGCTTCATCCTCAAGAAATACAACTGATGTACTTCAGTGTTTGATGTTGACATTAGAACAATGGAGAGAATCCCTCCATGATGTTATTAACAGGTATCATAACCTTGGGCACACTTGAGTTGTGCCTTTTTTTTTTTGATGGTCTCAGTTGGTGCTATTTTAGAATTCATTTTGTGAACTTCTTGCTTTTTTGACGTTGTTCTTTTAAAATCTTGAAAATTATTGAGAATTTGGTGAAAATTATACTGGAAAGATCATTGAACTTGGACTTTCGAGATCAGAGTTCAAATCTCAGTTTGATACTTCTTAGCTATGACCATGTACCAATCCTTATTTTTCCTTTAAAATGAGGCTTATGTTTGCTTGTATAGCTTACTTTATAGAGTTATTGTGAGGAATAGACTTTTTCAACCACAAAATTCTATATTACTATAAAATCAGCATCAGCAAGTTTTTGTTAAGTGTCTGCTATGTCTTTGACATCATTGGTACAAATACAGTGAATCTCTTTTCTCAGAAGGCTTACATTCTAAAGGAGAAATAAGTACACATATTGTATTTAATACAATATATTATATTATATATAAATATAATTGTATTAAATGCATACCATTGGGTGTAGGACCTAGGCTTAAGCAGGGTCTCATGTAGAAGGTGATGCATCTTGAAGGAAGAAGGGGCTTCTGTGACAGAAGTGAGAAGAAAGTGCATTCCAGACAAGGAGGAGACCACACAGGTCAGGTCAGTTTGGCTGACACTCCCTCTGACAGTCACTGACAAAGTGAGGGAGGGGGAGACAGTGTCTCACAAGGCTGGTCATTGGGACCAGATTGTGTGGAATTTTTAAAAACACTAAACAGAGAAATTCATATTTTATCCTTGAGGCCATAGAAAACCAGTGGAGTTTAAGTAGGGAGTGAGATGGTCATAATGATGCTTCAGGAAATCACTTTGGCCTGTGGAGGATGGAATGGAGGGGGCAAGACTTGAGGAAGGCAGACTTGTTCAGAGGCTGTCCTTGTACCATGCTCAAGTAATGGGGGTGGGCAGCTAGGTGGTGGCTGTGGAAGTAGAGAGAAAGAGGTAGATGTGAGAGGTGTTGCGCAGGCAGAAACAGCAAGGTTCAGCAACTGATTGGCTATGCAAGAGTGAGGAGTCAGGGAGAGTTCATAGCTATGATTTTAATAGGGAAGGAGGGGAAAGATGCTAAATTTTATTTTGTATTGAAGCAACAAGGCACCTCTTCCAAAGACTCATGTAGTGATTCTGAAGGAATGTGCCTGCATTTTGGGTAGCAGTCACCAGGAGGAGGGTGGCATGAAGCTTTGGCTTTCCTGTTTACTTTTAAGGGAGAGAGGAGTTGGGAGAATCAGATGAATGCAGCTCATGAGCTAGTCTTTGCTGAATGAAGAGATTTATAGCTGGAGTGGGGCCTCAGAGACAGTCTAGTGCAAACCCTTATCTTATAGAGGAGCATCTGGAGTCTCAAAGAGGCCAAAAGAATGGACTTTGTCTGTATTGTACAGATAAGAAGTATCAGCCAGTTGTTAAGCCTGTTTCTCTTACTCAGATCCATTGCTCTTCCATTATACTTGACTACTTTTAAAATCAAATATAAACAAAACAAACTCATTCATATTTTAGTTGTTTAATAGACCCAAGAAATTTCATAAACACCCTTACATGATACGAATGACCAATTATAGCTGTTACATGGGATTTACTTTCTGTATTTCCCATTTATGATACATTGAGTCCATTCACAGCTCCATTCAGCCCTCCTAAAAATACTTCAGCATTTATAATTTGTCTTTGGCTTCATATGTCATCACTTTCACCTCTGTATTTTTTGCTTCTGAAACTGTAACTATGTATCATTACAATATCTAGTCTAGTACCTATTTCAGCTCCCTGGCAGAGCCTCTAAAATATTCCCATCATAAATAATTTTTCTTCTTTTAGACTAGAAGGAAAAGTTGAAAAGAAATGGACCAAATCATGTCCTTTTTATTTTGTCTGAAGAAGCTTTCCTTTAGACCTCATACCTATAATTGTCTCTTCCAATCAGGATATAATTACCTGAGTGATATTGTCAATCTTTATTTTAAACTCAATTTTGATGTTAGTTAATTTGCATTTCCTAGACCAACAGTTCAAGTATGAACCCCAGAGACACTTCCAAATGTTCATAAGGTCAGAATGATTTCCCTAATAATACTCAGACATTCTAATTTCTAATGTCATAAATGATGATTAGATATACCCTACATAAACAAAAGCTCTTTGGTGAGGGGAGCAGTCCTCCATAATTTTTAAGTGTAAAAAGGTCCTGAAACCAAAAGTTCTGAGAATCATCTTGGCTAGATTACAAAATATTTAAGAACAGAGTCTGTGTCCCTCATAGTGCCTAGCCCTGAGTTTTGTATATTGTGGCTTAAAGTGTTTGAATGCTTGTGATACAGCAGATGATTCATTAAAGGCACTTCTGCAGCTTTTGCAGTTGTTTCACCCTTCAAAGCTGAGTTATTAAATAGCCTTTCCTTTTTTCTTCCCTTCTGCATCCTCAGACACATTTTGAAGAGGGCATAACAGGTTCCCTGCAGCCACCTGACAGTAAAGGGGTTTCCATTTCCTCTGTGTAATTGAGGGATTCTGTTTATTTCACAGGCTAGCCTGTGTGCTTCCAGCTGTGGTGGCTGCTCCTCCTTGTTTGTATGTAGCCAAACCACCGCCCTCTTACAGCCACAAAATGAAGATTTTCAGGCACTGTCTGAAGGAGCAGACTGCTCCTTATCTACAGCAATTGCATGAAATAACCAACCTCAGGGTATTGCAGTTTCCTGAGCTCAGACTGGTGCAGTATGATTCAGGTATGAGCAAAGATGGATATTTCACAGAAATAAATGATAATGGCTTGTATTCTAATCTTATCAAATACTCTTTTGGTATTATCTTCATAGGGAAGCTAGAAGCTTTAGCTATTTTGCTTCAGAAACTGAAATCTGAGGGACGCCGGGTGCTCATCTTATCACAGATGATTTTGATGTTAGACATTTTGGAAATGTTCCTGGACTTCCATTATCTTACCTATGTAAGAGTTGATGAAAATGCTAACAGTGAACAGCGCCAGGTAAGAGAGGACTTGTTGATCACTTAGGGATTTAGCAATAGCCAGCAACTGGATTTTAAAGAATGGAATTTGTTACAATACAGTTAAGTAATTTAGTGATGTCTCACTATGATTACCTTTTTTAGTCTCCTCTTAAGGTTAATGTTTGCATAAACGAGGACTGAATTTTACTTGATCTCTCTGAATTTCAGTAAATCCTTTGATTCTAACTTGATTGACATAAATTAGGCATGTAGAGTTTAGATCATGCTATTTATTATATCCAGGCAGCTTGATGGTTGTATGGTAGTGTCAGCATAAATTAACCTTAATGATCTATGGGGGGGTCAGTCCTAGAGATTAGTAATTTCAGGTAATAAAAATATAATCTTTTTGTGAAATAGGATGGTTTTGAAATTCAGTAAAGTCCAAAATTTTTTTTAAAGAGTATTTAATTTAATTAGCACCTGTCACCAATGAGCACACATGTTTCCCTTCCTCCTCAGCCTTACTCCAGGGGCTTTCTTGCCCATAGAGTGCCCTGGCATTGCCTGAGGAGATATCAAAAAGCACATTTCCCTCCCCAGTAAGAGCTGTATTTTCTTTTGGGGCCTACAGTTGGAGCTGACATTAACTATAGAAGAATATTTCATTTTTCCACTTTTTTTGTGACTGATGAACCAAATATAACTTAAGCATTCTTAAAATTTATTATAAGTAGTTAAAAATCACTGTGCAAGTGCAGAAATAAGTCAGCATGTATTTTGCTAAAAATTAGAACACTTTCAAAAGTGAGTTTCAATATTAAAGTAACCATGGTGCACTATTCCTCAGATAAAACAGTAGTTAGGCACTTTAGATTTTCAGAATACAGTCTAATTTATGGATAGTATTTAAATGGGCAAACCAGTGCAGTATCTTTGCTAAGAAAACCCCATGGACAACATTGACCTGCTGTGGTCTATGGGGTCACAGAGAGTTGCACATGACTGAATGATTGAACACCAAAAATTAATTACTAATCCTCCATTTAATTTTTTTATTATTTACTCTTATAACCATCTCATTTCTAATTTAGGAACTTATGAAGAGTTTTAACAAAGACAAGCGGATATTTTGTGCCATTCTTTCCACCCATAGTCGCTCTACAGGTATAAATCTTGTGGAAGCTGACACAGTTGTGTTTTATGATAATGACTTAAATCCTGTGATGGACGCAAAGGCTCAAGAATGGTGTGATAGAATTGGGAGAAGCAAGGACATCCATATATACAGGTAATTTTCATGACAAAAATCCAGTTTTGTCTTTATATGACTAAAAGCTTCATAAAATGTTTCCAGACATAAACCATATACCTAATAAAAATAATAAAAGATCAACATTTTTTCAATAAGCAAGATTAAGACATTTCATCTTTCAGATGAATTAACTTACCTTTTTTTCTATTCATTTGTACCTCACCAGTTTTTATATTAATTTATTTTTGTTATTCTGCCTTTTTTTTTTTTCATTTTTTTGGCCCCTTCCTCAAATACTCAAATGCTAGGAAAGCAGTTGATGTTAATGGATGTACCTAAAATTTTATAAAATATAATTAAAAGTTTTTGAAATAAGTTGAACCTACTTTTCTTGCTATTAACTGCAACATTAGAATTATAAACCGAATGTGTGTATGTGTATGTATGTATACATACTTAAGAAAATTATAAAACCCTGTGGTGTATACTTTTAGAGCTTTCTAAAACTTCTGGTCTCAGAATTATACAGAAAGATTGTAATTCTGTGTTTAGTGTTTGTTGAGTGATTCTTAGTTATAGCTTCTTATACATCTCTATGAAAACAGCCTTTAACTAGATATCTATGTCTCTTGTATGATGTCCTTGTTTCGTAACACAATTCAACATTATTTAGTTGGGTCTTATGTTTTTGGCATGTGATCAGAAATAGTAATGTGTGGAGTCCAAGTCAGTGGATTCATAGGCAGGGTCTCAAGCTCACGTTTTTGGTTTGATTGCACTGCTTTTTAGTTGTGCTACCTTGGGTAGGTCATTTATCTTTCTGAGCCTCAGTGTTTTTTTAAATCTGTAAAATGTGGATTATATCTGCCCAGTCTACTCTGCAGAGTTGTAGATATCAAATGAAATGAGTGAAAGTGCTTTGGAGGCTTCAAGTCCATCTGTATTTAAACTTTATCATCATTGTTTTTAGAAGCAGTCCCTGCTGTTTTATCAGTGCCTTCTGGCTCTGTACTTTTTCATTGTCACACAAAACTATTTGATAAATATTTTCTTCTTGTGTAGGCTTGTGAGTGGTAATTCCATAGAAGAAAAATTGTTGAAAAATGGAACTAAAGATTTGATAAGAGAGGTTGCTGCTCAAGGAAATGACTACTCTATGGCATTTTTAACTCAGGTATTTTTAATGTGTTAAAATTCCTCAGAGTTGAGTTATACAATTTGTTGCATTGTTTTTAATAGATACTCAAAACAGGATGATTATGTAGTATTAATCTTTCACACCTAGAGCTTCGAGTTAAGGTTAGGTATAAAAGTGTGTCCTTAATTATTGAAAGACATGATCATTTTAATTTTTTCAGCAAACTATCCAGGAGCTATTTGATGTTCACTCTCCTGTAGAAGACTCTGGTTTCAGAGTTAAAGCTGAAGAATTTGTTGTTCTTCCTCAGGAGCCCTCTGCCTCAGAAGCAATTGCACCTAAAATCGCAAGGCCTTTTATAGAGGTAACTTTTTCTGAAGAAGCAGCTGGCAAAAGGATATCCTTTTTAGAGACCCCAGCCACTTTGCCTTTTCTTTCTCCCACTTTCTCACATCACTAAAGTTGCTGTTCTCTAGCTTCCCTGGACCTCCACCCTGATTATTACAGTTTGTCCATCCACTCCTTTCCAGCTATACTTGAATCCATTCTGAGTCTTAACTCTTTAGTTTTCTATGTTAGTATTACCTACACTGCCACTCCCTTGCCTTTTGTAATTCAGCGATCTATCTCCAATTCCAGAGCACCCCAGCAGTTTGGTTTTTAGCTCTTTCAGGCAGAATAGTTGTCTACTGAGGAAAGACACAAAACCATACATCTCTGACTCATTCGTATTTGGGATATAGATGCTTTACAGTAACCCTTCTATTCATCTTGATTTCGTTAGCGTCCAGTACCTCTCCTGCTCCCTGTTTGTTGTTCAGTCATTTTAGTGGTGTCTCTCTGTGACCCCATTTTGGGTTTTTTTTGGCAAAAATACTGGAGTGCTTTGCCATTTCCTTCTCCAAATCATTTCACAACTGAGGCAAACAAGATTAAGTAACTTGGCCAGGGTCGTACAGCTAGCATCTGAGACCAGATTTGAATTCATGAAGATGAGCCTTCCTGCCTCCAAGCCCAGTGCTTTATTCACTGGGCTACCTAGCTGCCCCAAACCCATCCCAAATATTGATTTCAAGTCTTCTCTGTTTTCAAGTCTCCAATTCTGTCATGTCTTCCTTCACTATTAGCAAATGATTTTATCTCCTATTTTAACTCTGAAGATTATGGCCATTTGTTTTGAGTGTCCCATCTTGCCTCTTTTTCACTTGAGAAAAATTCTTGTAACAGAGAATTGCGTTCCTCATCTTTTATAAGGCTTATTTATTACTCTTCTGTTTTCTAGATTTTGTGACATTGTGCCTTCTGAAGAATCTTGTTTAATTTGGTTACTCCTGAGTTAATGTCTTGAAATGAATTTCTTCCCTTAACTTCTACTTATTAACGTTCTTCCTTTTCTTCAAGATGCAAGAGTGTTGTTCTTCAAGTGTTACCCTTCTATAAAGATTTTTTTGAATCCCTTAAATTTCACATAGCACCTTTTCTGGGCCTTTCCTCTGTACTTACTGCTTAGCAGTTTGTACCTTATATTTGTATTTGTCCCTCTTAGATTGCAAATTGTCGAAGAGAGCGTCTGTAACTTTACTTTATCCCTTGTCATCTAGTACAATGTCATGCACATATTAGATACTTAACAGATGTTTAATTGGACTATTGAATTCTGAGCCTTTGTCATTATTTCATATTCTTCTTTCACATGTATAAAGTTTTCCCCATTTTGAAATAAAATCCACTTATGAGCTGTGTGGCTTTGGGCAAGTCACTTAACCCCAGTTTCCCTGCCTTCCCCCCTCAAAAAAAAAAAAAGAAATTAAAAAATCACAAAAGTTCTTTTGACCCTACTGATTTCTCTAGCAATTCATATTTCTTTTCTTTCCTTTTCCTGGCAAAATTCTCTAATACATGGTCAATATCAACTGTTTCTTTTTCTTTATGACAACTCTTGACCCACCGAAATCTGACTTATGACCACGCCCTATGAAAACTGAACTCTAAAAGTTCTCTTTCATAAATTCATTTCTCAGTCCGTGATATCCTTAAAGTACTTGCTCTAACTCAGTGGTTCTCAATCTTTCTAATGCCAGGACCTTTTAATACTCATATGTGGGTGTATCTGTACGTGGGCGGACCTGCCTGGAGATGGATAGAGGAGCGGGGTTTCGGTTCCTAAGACCATTGAAAATACGTGTTTTCCGATGGTCTTAGATGACCCCTGTGAATGGGTCATTCGACTCCCAAAGGGGTCGTGACCCACAGGTTGAGAACCGCTGATCTAACTTGTCTCTTGGTCTTGGCTTCTATGATGCTACACTCTTGTGGTTTTCTACCTACCTTGATATCACTACTTTTCAGGTAAGGACTATGAACATCCCCCAGGATTTAGACCTGAGCCCTCTGATCTAGAATCACAGAATTTGAGAGTTGAAAAGGATCTCATTGGCATATAGTAGAGCCCATAGGTGAAAGGAATTTCTTTTATACATCATGTGATCCTCCAGCTTCTGCTACAGAGAAGTAGAACCCATCCCTCATCCATTCCACTTTGGTGAACTTCTGCTTGTTGGGATTTCTGTACATTGTACCTGCCCTCTGGGGCCAAAGAGAAAAAGTCTAATCCCTTATCTACAGGTTATATACTTCACATAAGGATTCACATACTTAAAGACAGCTTCAGATCCCTTCCTGAGTTTTCTTTTCCCAGGCTAAGTAACTGGTCTTCTTTTGTCATGTACTTAAGGCCCTTCCCTCGCCAAGTTGTTCTCCTTTGTTCATGCTGTAGCTTTACAAGTCTTGCTTACTTCAGATGGCATCAGGTCCGATGAGGTCAGAGGACAGTAGGACTCTAAAGCCATCCTTCTCTTCCTACAGCCCAAGATCTCATTAGCTTTTTTAGCTGCCTTACCACACTGCTGCCCTACCTCTTTATAGATTCTTCTCCACAATGAACTCAGTGCACATCTAGAATGTTAGAGCTCGAGCAGAACCTCCAGGAACAATGAATGAATCTCATTTTATAGTTTAGTAATCCTAGGTGCAGATATCAGGGTGGACTTGCCCCCAAATCCCATAGCTAGGGCAGAGCCAAAACTGGAAACTGGGTTTCCTTATTCCTTATCCACTTTTTTCCCCACTTTGTTGTTTGTGGTGGTGTTGAGTCATGTCTTACTCTTTGTGACCCTATACCAATTGCCCCATCTGTTCTTCCTTTGAAGCATTCATTTTTTTACTTTCCTCTTTATTCAAAGGGTTCTCTATATACCCTAGGGACTCATCACCTTATGCCTGAGTAGCTGCAATATTTTCTCATGCTCTAGTTTTTGCCTTTAACTCCTTCAAATTATCTGTCAAACCACTGCCATAGCAATCTTTCCAAGATGGGGGTTTCATCTTGTGGCTCCTTGGGAACCTATGATCTCACCTGCTTTACTAGAAGAAGTCACATGACTGGTTAAACTCACTGACACTTACTGTTGGTTTGCTCCAGGCAGCTCCTGTAACTTTTAGTGTCCCTCAGGTTACCTGTGGTTCTCTATCCTGGGATCCTGTTTAAATCCTTCATTCTGTCCAAAGAAGCTGTTGGTGCATGGAAGATACTGGGCCTGGGCTCCAGGCCTATTTGTGCTGCCTCTACAACCTGGGACCTGCCATTTCTCTTCAGTGGGCCTCTGGTTTCTTTATTTATAGAATGAAATGTTTGGAATGGATGACTTCTGGAGTACCTTCTAGCTCAAAGTCTATAATCTTATGATATGTTTTTCCATTGTCTTCAGAACATTCTATATTCATTCCCAACTCTAAGTCCTTGCCTTCATGTCTTTCATTTCCTATCCACCTATCTATATCTATGTCCTACCTACGGATGTTTTGAGCTGTGAGCCCAGTTTATCAAGTCTGCTATCGAATGTTGTTTTATAATGGGTGGGAGATTGAACTAGGTGACTTCGAAGTCCTGTTTGGATCATTCTTTTTAGATAAACTCTTTTAGTTTCTCATCAGCATCTTTTATGTTTATATCTTTTCTCCCTGAGTAGGCTATAAGAAATAGCCTTGTAAACTTTGCTACAATGCTACATGGACAAATATTTATTCAGTGGAAGTGTCAGTGATCTTGTGCCGGGTAGGGGTGAGGGAATGTGATTTTTATAATGCACCCAGTTGAGGAAAATATTTTAGAAATCTTTTCTTTTTATGATTCTTTTAAAAATACATAAAATTTTACTTAAAAATGTGTTTTCTCAAGGCTCTTAAGAGTATTGAATATTTGGAGGATGATACCCCAAAATATGAAGAAACAACAGTGTCTGAAACAAGTGCTGATATTCTATCATCAGAATTAGATGATCCGAGAGTTAATGAAGAACCTTCACAATTAGAAGAATTAGCTGACTTTATGGAACAGGTGCAGTGATTTTAAATATTCATTTTTAAATCTCTTCATTTTTAAGATTCAGGTTCAATGTGGGTAGCAACAGTATTGATTCCCACATGGAATGTTTCAGATCTAATTGGGACTGTGATGTGATTCATTATTTAAAATATTGGACTGAGAAAAAGACTTCGATTTTATTAGCTACCTACTAATAATCTTTGGAAAATGTGTATTTTGAAACAGCTCACACCAATTGAGAAGTATGCTTTGAATTATCTTGAATTATTCCATGCTTCCATTGATCAGGAGAAACCAAGAGACATTGAGGTAAGAGAAGAGTTTCATGCATCTGAATTTAAAATGGATATGACTTACATGCAGTTTCAAAACATTCACATCATAAGAACTGTTTGAGAAATAGTAACTTATAAGCATATGGCTATTTATAGTTTACAGTACACTTTCCCTCATACCAAACCTCTGAAATGAGGAAACTTGGGCTCCTTTCCTTGTGTCATGCAGATAGATAATGAATATAATTTCTAATAGATTTGGAGAAGCTTATGTAAGCAGAGGAGTGGATTTGCATGTAACTTTGTATTGGAGAGAGATTGTGTTTGAGAGTAATGGAATGCATCCTAGATTACAAGACATAAATAAGTGTTAGCATTAGTGTAAAAGAAGGTGGTCTGTGATTAGTAAAAGTCGTGGAAAGAAGAGAAAAAGAAAGAAGAAATTAGGATTGAAGGTGGTGGCACATAATAGGATTTGTGCTTATGATTTTCTGTTGCTAGAGAAGAATTTTAGAAGTGTCTTTTCTGATTAATCCTGTCCCTAGGAGGTAGCCATAGCTTCGAAGGAGTGGGAATCCAATAATATGAAACGACTTAAAGAGAGGGACGCCACAGGGCTGTTAGAAGAGGAGGAGGAAGAATTACTGACGTACACCAGAGAAGATGCCTACAGCATGGTAATGTCAGGGTACCTCTCAAACCCCAAGAAAGAGACTGTTTGGGCATCATTGTTGGAGGTGTTTGTAATTGTATACATGGCTGCACATATTTTTAATATTAAAAACTATTATCAAGTGTATGTTGTAATCAAGAAAAATGAAAATGTGTAACAGACCCATTTCTGATTAAAAACACAAATTGCCTTCTGGGCTAAGGCTTTTTGTAAAATCTTAGTAATTATTAGGAAAAAATATATATCTTCCATAATACACTGATTGTACTTATTTTAGATATAGCAATTAAAATCTTCTCTTGTTCTTAAGCAGAATGGTGCATGTTCAGTGATCTCTTAAATCCTTAATATTTCCCATTTCTCCTACAGGAATATGTTTATGAAGATACTGATGGGCAGACAGAAATTATGCCAGTGAGTCACTTTATTCAATTCCATTTCACTATCAAGCAGATTTCATGTTGTATGACAAGTGCAATAAAAAATATTTTCTTTGTACAGCTTTGGACTCCTCCCACTCCTCCTCAGGATGACAACGACATCTATATTGACTCAGTCATGTGTCTGATGTATGAGAACACACCCATCCCTGAATCTAAGCTGCCTCCAGTGTATGTACGAAAGGAGCGTAAGCGACACAAGACAGATCCCTCTGGTAAATGAGGCCATGATAATTCCTAGGTGGACTTACTGACATTATGTGTTTGGTGGTCTGGGCAGTTTGTGTATCTAGTCTTATGAGAGTGTGCAATATCACTTGCTGTTTGAGAGACCTAGTTATTTGGCACATGAAGCTTATAAAAGGAGAATACAACTAGTAGTTGTATTCAAATATTTTTGCTTGTCTTATCTCTTGTTTTAGCTATCTTTGGGTTAAAAATTAAAATGGAACTTACCAAAACCCTCCAGATGTGATTTATAAGGCATGTGAGTTCATACACCTCATTAAGCCTTTTTGCACTGGGCGGGGGACACACTAATTTACTGATAACAGTTCACATTTTATGGAGTCTGACTAGCATAGCACTTTGTAGACACTGTCTCTTTGCCCAGTAGCATATACCATTTCCTTTGCTCATTGTGATCACTTTCACCAATGTTCTGTTAATCTTCTTGCTAAAGAAGGTGTCTCTTCCTTAGCTGTCGGTCGGAAGAAGAAGCAGCGGCATGGGGAGGCTGTCATTCCTCCTCGATCCCTCTTTGATCGGGCGACTCCAGGGATGTTGAAGATGAGGCGAGAGGGCAAAGAGCAGAAGAAGAACATTCTGTTGAAGCAGCAGACTCAGTTTGCCAAACCTTTGCCAACTTTTGTCAAACCTACGGCAGAGTCTGGGCAGGATAACCCAGAGTGGCTCATTAGTGAAGATTGGGCATTGCTGCAGGTGAGAGATACCTTGCCCAGGATTCTTTCAGTCTGTCTCTTCCCACTCTTGTGCTGTTCCAAGCTTCTATGTCAGTGGTTCTCAACCTTCCTAGTGCCATGACCCTTTGATAGTTGTATGTGGGCGGACTTGGCTGGGGCCAGATGGAGGAAGTTTCTAAGACCATCAGAAATATGTGTTTTGTGATGGTTTTAGGTGACCCCTGTGACCCCTGTGAAAGGATCGTTCAACCCCAAAAGGGGTCGTGACCCACAGGTTGAGAACCGCCGTTCTATGTTCTTCTGTAGCAAGTCTTGCTTAGACACAGAAAAATAAATTAATTTGTGCTTTTGTTGACATATTTTAACCTGAAACATCTTCTCTCTTTAGGCTGTAAAACAGCTGCTTGAGCTTCCTTTAAATCTCACCGTTGTGTCACCAGCACACACTCCTAATTGGGATCTTGTTAGCGATGTTGTTAATTCTTGCAGCCGAGTTTATCGATCTTCCAAACAGTGCCGAAACCGCTATGAAAACGTCATCATTCCGAGAGAAGAAGGAAAGGTAAGTTTAAACTCAGTTATACTTTTCTGGCAGCCAGATACAGAAGAACAGTAATTTTAAATTTTTATTGCTAGATCAATTGATTTTCATAAAGCCAATGTAAAATCTGTCATTTGAAGCAACCCTTTCCACCCAGCAGCAAAATTCTATTCTGAAGTTGTCATCAGTGAAGTCTATGGCATGTCATTATTTTCTATTTAACAGAGTGGTGGGTTAAGAGCAAAAGAATTGCTCCTTTAAGATACTAATCTTTACTTTGGTTGCAGGAGAGATTATTGAGTTAGTTTTATCCAATTGTTTTGTCACTAAACCCTCCTTTAATCTCTTGGCGTGTCATGGTGGTTTCAGGGGGACTAAGTTGCATATTGATTGTTTCAAGTTTAAAAAAGAATGTCTAAAATTACAGTACATTTACAATGTAGCCAATTATTTAGCAATTTTTGTTTAAAAAAAAAGATGCAACACACTACAATGGGTGTCCCAGCACAGAAAAGAAGAGGAACTATTTTTTTCCCCACTGGAGATAAAGAACACTCGTGTCTCCACTTTGCAATGTTTTTCTTTCATGCTTCGTGATTTCTTGACTCTGTGGGAGAATCTCAAAACTGTGTAGTACTGGAAAGTATCTGGCTTTAGTCCATGTCAAGTAAAATACATTTTTGGTGAGTGCAGTGGTCTTTCTCTATACTGTGTCCTATTTGTTGGTAATGTAGCCTATTGAGTGAAGGGATTTATCTGAACAGAAGTTATATATAGGCAATAGTATCTGCATCCACTCTAACCAGATTCTTGGATTCCTGTCAGAGCATGAACACATGATTATGTCTTTCTATCAGTAACAGGGTACAAAGTCAGGCATTTTTAGGGAGTCCTCCAAAATTTTATTTGATAAATTAATATTTTGGAGGATAAATTTAGAATTTTTTATTTGAGAAAATTACTTGCTTTCTTTATGAATCATTTTTTCATTGTTTGAAAATTTTAAACATTTGTTTGCTTTAAACAAAAATAAGCTTTGTTCGTAATAGCATTACGAGATACCTTTGTAAAAGACACTTCGTGAAATGCTTTATGTCTGTGTGTTTTGGAAGCATTCATGGTAATTAGCCATGACCTTAATATGGAAAAAATAAAGCTAAAATGTTTTCTTCTCTTATAGCTGATTTATGAAGCTAATCCAAAGAAAAAGGCAAAAAATATTTATAAGGTATGAAGGTGATACTCAGAATAAATTGGAAAACCTTGTTTTAGAGCTGATGCAAAGAAGCGCACATACAAAGACAGACTCAGAATTCTTATAGTTCACAAAAGTTTAACCGTTCAGAATTTGCTGCAGTGCCTTTCATTCCTAGAGCTAAAGGATTTGCCTCTGGGCATTACAGAACAAATAGTAACCCACTTAACACCAGCAGGAGGAGACTTCCAGCATCTCCCACCATGGTTATTCCATCAGAGTTTGGAATGGTCATGGGAACCAGACTTGGGAGAATCAGGTCCTAGGTCCCTGGTATGGCAGAATAGAGCCTGCTGGCACTGAGGAGGCAAAGTGGACTTCTCACTCCTTCAGAGACAAAACGATTTAGGTCAATTCCCTTACCGCTCAGTCTTCCTTAACTTTGTCTTTGGCATAATTTTATTATCTGGTATAGTGTGATGTTCTCAGTCTTTTTTTCCCATTTTTCTTTTCTCATTGTCTTTCTCTGCTGAATTTTATGTTTTGGAAATTCTACATATATGTGGGACTATAGAACAATTATAATTTAGTTTGTGATAGCTTAATTTTGCATGCATATTTTCTGGTTCTAAATTTCCTTGAACATAACCCTCCTTAAGGTATTCACTTAAGAATAAACTAGTTGTTTATATCTGTATCTACTTATATATACGCTCATTCTTATAGTCAGTATAGGGATCCTGGGTTCTCTCCATTTGGGATGGATTTCACTGCTGTTGTGTTTAGGTTGAGAATTTATGGTTTGTTTTTTTTTTGCTTTTTGGAGGGGCAAGGCAGGGCAGTTGGGGTTAAGTGACTTGCCCAAGATCACATGGCTAGTTTTTTTTGTGCTAAGTGTCTGAGGCCAGATTTGAACTCAGGCCCTCCTGACTTCAGGGCCGGTACTCTATTCACTGTACCACCTAGCTGCCCCCAATATGTTGAGAATTTTTTGAGGCAGCACTGTGAAATGGGGAGGGCCCTGGACTGGAAATTGGGAGATCTGGTTTTGAGTCTTGGCCTTGTCACTGATTTCTTTGTGCTTTTTGACAAGTAATTTCTCTTCTCTGGGACTCCTTTTTCTTATCTGTAAAGTGAGAGGGTTGGAATAAAATGATTACCATGTCTCTGTCAGCTCTAATATTTTGCACTTTTAAGATTTCTTGGGAGTACAAACTTGTTATTTAAAGAGAACTTTATTTTTCCACAGTTTGGGTCAAGGGAAAAACACAGTAACTCAAATCTTTTCCTAAGGTGACGCTTTCATTCATCATTGAAAGTTTGTCATTCTAATATTCTTCTTAATATGTGAAGGAAACCTATTTCCCCTGCTGAGTCCCCATGGCACATAAATTTGGACACTTCAAGTTTATACTAACATAAATATTTGACAGTGATAAGAGAAGTCTGTGAGTATTTAATCTTAGAAAGTTTAACTTGTATATACATTAGCTTCCAAATAAGCAATCCCTGTTTTTGAAGTATGGAGTAATTATAGGTTCTTGTTGATATTTTAATTTTGATTGACTCTCATCTCATTTGTTTCAGAGTAAAAACAACCGTCCTCTTCGAACAAGCCAGATCTATGCCCAAGATGAAAATGCTACCCATACCCAACTGTATACAAATCACTTTGATTTAATGAAAATGACTGCCGGGAAGAGAAGTCCCCCAATCAAGCCTCTGTATGTTTCTCGAATGCTCATTTTCTGTTAATTTTGCTTGAGGTGTGAGTACAGTATCTTGTGGTAAATCTTTTTGTGTGTAGTGAGTTTAAACATCTCCCTTTCTATCTGGCAGACTTTGGTGTGGAAAAGTTTTATGTTTTCAGCATTTCTCTTCTCTCCATTCTGTTTATTTCAGACTTGGCATGAATCCTTTCCAGAAGAACCCAAAGCATGCTTCAGTGCTAGCAGAGAGGTAAGTGACTGTGCATTTTTTGTCCTGCCCTGTTTGAACCTGGATTCTCCCTGAGGTCTTACAGTAGCCATGATTGGCTTTTGCCTTGGCTTTCCTGTTTTGGATCCCTAGAGAGCTATGTGAAGGATGTACTGGAAAGACTGGAGATAGAGAGACCAATTATGACACTACTGTCTAGTAGTTCAGTGAGAGTTGATGAGAGTCTGAATTTGAAGTGGTCACATAAATGGAGAGAAGGGACAGAACTATATCTTTAGTCCTCATCTGGCTTCTGAGCTGCAGTCCTAAACTGCATTCCTAAAGACTTCTGTGTCCATGGAGACAGAACATTTAATGGGCAGCAACTTGGGAAATAGAGGATTTTAGCTGTTAAGAAGGTCCTAGGAGAATATAAGCACCTGAAGAAAGGGCAGGGACTGTTTTGTTTTTGTCCTAATATATACAGCACTCAACATAGTTGCAGAGCATGGATGCTTAATAAATTTCACATTTTTCCATTTGCTTTCAGTGGAATCAACTATGACAAACCCCTGCCTCCGATTCAGGTTGCATCTTTGCGTGCTGAGAGAATTGCAAAAGAGAAAAAGGTATGCAACTACATTTCAGTCAGACTGTATATTCTAAAGCTGGAGAAAAAAAGGCTGTGCCTGTCAGTTCCCCAGGGAATTATGTTTGTAGTTGGGATTTCTCTCCTATCTCTTTTTATCCTTTTGCTTTTTTAGGCTTTGGCTGAACAACAGAGGGCCCAGCAGCAGACGGGCACCCAGCCGCCCCAGCAGCAGCAACAGCAGCAGCCTGGGCAGCAGGGAACAGCTGGGCAGCAGGCAGGCCAGGCCCAGCCTCAGGCCCAGCCTCCTGGGGTGCAGCAGCAGCAGCAGCAACAGCAGCAGCAGCAGCAGCAACAGCAGCAGCAGCAGCAGCAGCAGCAACAGCAGCAGCAGCAACAAACAAAGGTGCAGACTACAGTTACCACTGTGGCCAGCACAGCAGTATTGGTGAGAAGGGAGAAGTGTTTAACAACAGAAGTAGACAGACATGTGGTTGAAACCAATTGACATGAACCAGAAAAGAAGTAATTCTTTTGTGAAGTTGTGAACATTCTGAAACCTAAATCACAAAACAAAAAACTTTGTAGTCTTTAACCTAAATGAAAAAAAATTAATAGTAACAGTATAGGTAAGATAATGCCATCTAGCATGAAGGAAATTTTTTAGTAAAAGTCCACTTAGGGGCAGCTAGGTGGCTCAGTGAATTGAGCACTGGCCCTGGAGTCAGGATGACCTGAGTTCAAATCTGGCGTCAGACACTTAACAAAAAAAAACTAGCCATGTGACCTTGGGCAAGTCACTTAACTCCAATTGCCCTACCTTCCCCTTCCAAAAAAAAAAGCAAAAAAAAAAGTCCACTTAATATATTTTTGAAAAAAGAAATTGATAACAGTTCGCTTTGGATTGCTTTTTTCCGGTGTCCTACCTAGCACTTTATTCACTGTTTATGGGATTTTTATAATTTAGTACATATCTAATATGGGAATGATGAATTAACCAAGAATAGAGAGTATATATCTAACTGAAAAATACTTAAGTTATAGACTAACCAGAGGGCTTTTGAATTCAAGAACCATTTTTCAGTTCTTCAGTTTAATTCCACAAGCACTCAATAAGTCCCATGCATCAAACAACATACTTAGAATTGAGATTACAGAGATGGAGGTCCCTGCCCTTCAGGGAACTTCTCCTGGCAAGAAACATGTATCCAGATAATTCTATACTATAGACACATATATACATCACATACATGTATACATACATACACATATGTAAATGAGAGATATCATGGTATAGCTGACCTTGAAACCAGGAAGACGTGGGTTTAACTGTTACTTCTGAGACATATAGGCTGTGTGACATGGGGTAAGTGACTTATCCTCTCTGTGTTGTAGATGTCTCTGTAGGATTATAAATTGTGGAGAAGTTGTTAACCTGCATTGTTAGAGAGAATTTCCTCCTCTGGGAGTTCCTTATAGCTTTAAAATCATAGGGCTAGTCCTTTAGCTGGCCTGCTGCATACAATTCTAATCATGGGATTGGAGAGTGAGAATGGAGAATAATAGTGTGGGGAATTGGAAAAGATTGTCAAAGGTTCGCCCTTGAGTTGATCTTTGAAAGGAATTGAGGAACTCCAGGAGGCAGAAGTGAGGGTCGAGTGAAGGCACAGGGAGGGAGATGAATGGCCTTGATGAGGCAGAACAAGTAGACCAGTTGAGTTAGTACATCAGATGTATAAGTTGGGGAAACAGAGAGGAGCCAGTTTATAAAGGCCTTCAAATGTCAAAGAGAGACCTTTTTTATCCAAGAAGGAGGAGCCTCTGGACCTTATTGGACAGAGGAGTGACAAGTTCAGACGTATGCTTTAGGAATATTAATTTGGCAGCTAGATGAAAGATGGATTTGAGAGAATAGAAGCAATGGAGGCCAATTAGTAGACTGTTGAGGAGGGTCTGAATTTGGGTTGGTCATGTAAGTGGAAGAAAGGGGACAGAGCTGTATCTTCAGTCCTCATCTGGCTCCTGAACTGCATTCCTAAAAAACTGCCTATTAGAAATCTCCACTTGGATGTTCTATATTTGGCATATCCAAAATAAAACTCAACTTCCCACCCTCAAACTATCCCTTTTCCTTTTCTAATTTCTCTGTTTCTGTCAAGAGTGCCACCATTCCTCTATTAGTCTGGTTCACAGCTCCAGGCTCATTCTTGACTCTTCCTTCTCATCTGCCCCTCATCATCAGTCTTGTTAATTCCAACTGTCCAACCCCTCAAAGATAAAGACCCTCTCTTCTCCATGTCCACAGTCAGCATGAGGGTTCAGGCCCTTTGGCCTAGACCATTGTCATAGCCTCCTTATCATTCTCCTTGCTTTTTTACTTTTTCTCCTCTCCCAAATAGGTATTTTTAAAGCTTGGATTTGACCATACACCTCCTGTTGAATAAGCTTTGGAGCCTGCCAATTAGCCTGTGACAAAAGAAAATGTAGGCATTTAAAGTCTTTCACAGTCTAGTGCCAGTTTGTCTCTGTAGACAGTTTTCCCTCTCCCATTTCTGCATCTTCTCATGGTCTGTCTCCCTTAGAATACATTGTCTTAGTCCTCGCTTTCATCATGCAGAATCCCTGGCTTCTTTCTAAACAAGTCAGTTGCCACCTTTCCTGTTCTGAATTGTATGAGTTCTCTTCCTGGAGTGTGGTAGAATCTAGCATACAGGTTACTTTGGTTTTATTATGTATATGTCTCTTGTTTAGGATGATTGTTTTTCTTCAGTAGAGTGACTTGAGGGCAGGGACTGTTTCATTTTTGTCTTTGTATCTGTGTTGACTGGTACATAGTAGGTGATTAAAAAGTATGGAGTTGGAGTGATGAATGAAAGAGTTGTTGTGGAGGTGGAGTCAGTCCCTAAGGTAGTCAGTCTCCTGTCCTTTTCTTTTGATCTCTTTCCCTTTATGTAACCTATGTCTCTAATATAGAAAAACCAAAGAGAGGCCCATTCTTCAGTTAAAACAGGATCGGTCGTGGCTTTTCAATATTAATCAGAATGGAGGTAAAGTATTGATCCTTCAAAGGTACTTGGAGCTTCTCTAGTAGCAGATAAGACTCACTCATCTAGTGTCATGAGCTTCCTGTGTCACAGAGACTTGAGTGAGGCCACCGCCAGGGTCAGGTTCCCAAAGTACAGTAATATTAGTCAAAAGTCCATAGACCATCCAAATAGATTTTATGCAGTAGAATTTTATTATAATGAGTATTTGCGAGAAATTACATTGCAGGTCTGAGGGACGACTTACATTAAAGTGTAGTTTCTTTTCACTAAATCAACATTTGAATTTGTAAGGGACAAATACATTAAAGAAAAGAGGGACATTTGCGTGTGCATTTTTCATTTTTGATCTCTTTAGTCCTTGAGTCTATAGTTGTTTTAACGAGCATTTTTGCTCGTTTTCTGGTAGAGATGATTAAAATCTTTACGTTGAGGAACTTGAAGGATAATTGGTGGGAAAAGAGTAGAATAATAGAAATCCTATCTCATCCTCCCCCAATTCACTTGCATTTATACACAACCCATGGTCAGATAACATTTATACAAGGACCATTATATTGACATGGACTAAATAAAGTATTTTGTTATACAGGATTATTCTTCTAGAGCAAGAATTCTTAACCTAAGGTCCACAGATTCCATGAGTCCAGAGAGTCCATGGATAGATTTCAGGGAGTCCATGAAGTTGGTTAGGAAGAAAATAACATCTTTTTCCTCCTCTGATCTGATTCGGGACAAAGGTCCATCTCTAGGCTCCCAGACTGACTACTAGAGGAAACCACAAACCTGGTTACCAAGTCCCATTCCAGGGATTTCACTGTTATAAGCCATGTGAAAGCACCACTATCATGAGTCACTGGCCAAATGTGGAAATAACTTTCTTAATGACAAATGCATCTTATGGCATTTTATTTGTATTTGAGAAACTCACAACTTTTTAATCTATGAAGTAATAACAAAATTTTTAAGTCACTTTGACTCTTCTTTCTAAAACAGGCTGGAACAATTAAAACATCAGCCACTGGGACAAGCATGCCAACTGGTAAGTAGACTAAGAAAGCTTTGAAATAAGAAAATACATCCCAGTTTTACATATTTTCCTTAAACATATATTTTCTTTGCAGGTACAGTTAGTGGAAATGTTATAGTGAACACCATAGCTGGAGTCCCTGCTGCCACTTTTCAGTCCATTAACAAGCGTATTGCTTCACCAGTTGTGCCTGGAAATTTAACAGTGAGTTAATTCTCAATCTGTTGATACTGTAATATTGTTGAAAGCCTTTGGTTTTTCCTGTACCACATCAGCTAGCTGCTGGCTGAAGAAGCATCCTTTGTGTCTTCTCCAGCACAGGATAAGAGACTCATTGATAGAGAGTGCTGAGCTATACAAGTACAGGAATGTGTCTTCTGCTGGGTACCTTCTGGATAGGAATGGAAGTTATTGTTCCTTTCATTAATCACTGGGGTAATACAGTGGGAAGAACCTGGAACTACCCAGTCTAAGTTCTGGGCATAGTCTGACCACTTATTGCCAAGTCACTGATACTTTGTGAACCTCAGTTACTTCATTTCTATACATGGGCCTAGTAAACCCTTTCTTTTCTCCCAGGATAGCTGTTAAAATCACATGGGGTAATGCAAAAGGGGGAAGCACTCTGAAACATTTATGTAGTGCCTAACCACTATTAAGATAATAAAGACTGACTTTTCCTTTAAAGTTATGTTGTGTATAGTAGGAGGGAAAAGGTGAAACCTCTCTCCCCTTTACCCTTTTTCATTCTCATTTCACCCAGAGGTCAGCATATACACAAAGAGAAGTTTAAGCTTCTCTGAATCATAGAAATAAGGGAAATACTCCCAGTGCATTAATGAGAGGTTGGGAAGGCAGCATTCTGAGAGGAAAATTTGAGTTAATATCTTATTAGAAGGGAGATAAAATAAAGTTTCTAGAGAAGAGTGAAATTACTCTTTTCTTCCAAGATAATTCCATGGTCCTAAGCATTTTCAAAGTATCAGTTGAAAAACAACTTTTCCCATATATGAGATATGCTAAAATTGCTGAGAATTGACCTAATCCAGCAGTCTGTCTTTTGATGAAGATGTTGTTTGTACTTAATTTTTCTGTTCTGCAATAAAAAGATCCAGGTGAAGACAGGAGCTCCAGGAAAGAAGACTACCTTGTATACAGTGGCACTTATTAAGTGTTTGTTGAATTGAACAATAGAGGCCAGGCTTGTGGCAACAGGAGCACTGTGAGACTATGGCCGGTGCTTTTGTAGACACCTGAGGAATTCATTGCAGGGGTTGAGAGCCAGGGCAAGAAGCAAGGGAAGAATGGTCACACATTTCATCATAAAGAAGACAGTTCTTAATGTGTGAAAACATCAAATATCATTTAAGTAGTCATTATGTTAGGCAAGAAGATAGATTCAGAAGATAGTTACAATTTCCTGTTGCTCAGTGGAAAAAAAGAAGGTCCTTCAGGTGAAGACATGGAGGTGAGGTGGGTCTTATATTGTCAGCTTGAGTGGTTCTTTTCTTAATGTAGGAAATTACATTCCTATAGTTGAGTTAGAATTCTTTAATGAAGCATTATGTGATATTGTGAATACAGCCATCCATATTTTAAATTTTTGTATTGATAATATGGTATACTTTTAGTTCATCAGAAATTCCCGTCGTAAAATTGGCACATAGTGTGCTAGTTTGTTTATGTTGGCATAATATTTTTCTTTTTAAGAACTCTGCCATTTATTTTTCCTTATTCTTATTTTCTAGAAATTTTATTTTTTATTTTTTCTTTGAAAATTCCTTTTGCACTTCAGAGCATTTCCAGCTTGTCTGAGGTGAATTGATATCTGCATCTTTCTGCCTTTTTTAGACCACAGGCAATGCTTCTCCTGCTCAGGTGGTTCATGCACAGCCTCGGACAGTTGCCACACCTGCTGCATCCACTGAGCTGGTTTCTCTAGCGTCCACTCAGGGCGTGCGTGCTGTCACTTCTGTGACAGCTTCTGCTGTGGTCACCACCAATCTGACCCCCGTGCAAGCTCAGACCAGGTCTTTAGTGACTCAGGTGACTCAAGGTAAAAGCTTGATTCCACTTTCATCTTTTGGTAGTCATGCTATTAAAAGTTCTTGTTATCTGAAGACAATGTGGAGCATGGGGTAGGAAGGAAGATGCTGCCCTTTAATGAAAGAAAACGTCTTTGCAGCCACAGGGGTTCAGCTTCCCAGCAAAGCGATCACCCCAGCCCATTTCCAGCTTCTCAGACAGCAGCAGCAGCAGCAGCAGCAGCAGCAGCAGCAGCAGCAGCAACAGCAGCAACAGCAGCAGCAGCAGCAGCAGCAGGCCGCCCAGGTGCAAGTCCCACAGATCCAGGGCCAGGCCCAGTCCCCTGCCCAGATGAAAGCTGTGGGGAAGCTAACACCGGTGAGAAGTGTGCTTCCAAGAAATAATGACGGGAAACTTTGTTTAGGCATAACTAACATAAAAACAATGCAGTGGGTTAAATCTCTGGTACCTGGATCATTCAAAATCTTTTCCTGCTTCATCAAAACTCAGCTTTGCTTATGTGGATGAAGCCTGTTTGTGTTGTCTTTAAATGGTGTGTTTTACATATAAATGCTGACTTTCTGCATCTTGTTTTTTGTGGGACATTACAGTACCTTGCCACTGATGACCTTTCCTGACTTTGAAGGTCCTGCTCTTGGCTTTTTAGCTCCTTCTTTTCATTTGTCCTTAACCTCACTGTCCTTTGCATACTGTGGTCCAGTTCATCGCTTTGGAGTTGGCCCATTTCTTCTTTCTCTTGACATGAGAGAATGAGAGAGAGAGAGAAAGAGAGAGAGAGAGAGAGAGAGAGAGAGAGAGAGAGAGAGAGTGAGAGTGTGTGTGTGTGTGTGTGTGTGTGTGTGTGTGTGTGTGTGTGTGTCTTGACCTTCTCAGAGTCCTGCACACATATGCTCCCTGCCCACCCCACTCTTGATCCCTGCCTTTGATCCATTCTCTATCTTGAATCTTTTCTACCTCATTATCCCTATCAAGACCTCTTTTCATCATATTTTCACGTTTCACATATAATAATGTGAATTAGTTTGCCGACAGCTAAATGTACTCTACCAAAAGAACTTGTATTTGAACATAGGACAGTGTTTTTATCAAGTCTAGGTATTAAGGGAAGAATTTCAGAAATCATGGACAAACTGGTAAGGAAATATATTTTTGGAAGTGAGGGGGCTGTTTAGATGCTATAATCATTCTCAAATGTTATTTCAAAGTTTGTTTTTTATGAACCAGAGCCCATTAGATTTTAGATACCTAGTTTTTCTCTCTTTAAAACTTTTTTTTGGTAGGTTTAATCACAAGAGAATATACACGTTCAGAACCATACACCAGAGAAAAGTCATTAATCATGAAGATGAAAGAGAAGCACTTGGTCCTGGCCCTGTTAGGACTCTTTTAGGTCCTCAAGTACAATCCTTTGAATCCAAACTTCACAGAACAGATCCCCTCAATCAAAGGATTTGTTCTGTAAAACTTGGACTGTGTAAAGGCCGCACCTGAGGAGCTAGAAGGCCCCATGTGACCTCAGGCCACAGGTTCCCCAGCCCTGCCCTTGCCCTGAGGCTTTGTAACCTTGGACTCAGACTAGCCCAACTCTAGAGCAGAGTTCTTAACCCTTGGAGTCCCATGAACTCAGTGTCAACCAAGGAAACATTCAGTCATTAAATATGTATGAATTGCCCGCCATGTGCCCGGCACCATGCTAAGTGCTAGGGATGATGTAAAAGACAGTCCTGTACCATCTGTCTTTCCCTCCTCCTGGTGTTCACAGTCTAATGCAGGAGACAACATGCAAACAAATTTGTACAAAAGAAACTATATACAGGATAAATCAGAATAATTAATACTGGGAAGACACTAGAATTAAGAGAAGTTGGGGAAGGCTTCCTTAAAAAATGGGATTTTAATTGAGATTTAAAGAAAGCTAGAGAAGCCAGTAGGCAGAAATGGGGAAGGGAGAGCATTCCAGAGTTTGTTGTATTAAATAGCTCTTCCTCTTGCAGATGTAAGAACTTTTCAACTAAATAGCTCTTGATGTCATCTATTTTTACATCACTTACACATTTCACAGTGTCTTTCCCCTTACCTTTCCTAAAATATCTCTCATAACATATTTGAAACAAAGAATTAAAAAGGAGAAACAAAATAGTTCTGGAAAAAGTAACATTTCGGCTATGTATGGCATTAAGTAGTGTTCTACACCCATAGCCCCCGTCTTTGCTAAGAAGGTGGGAGACTATCTTCTGTTCTCTGAGGCCACAGTTTGCCATTGTTACTGCTCAGTCTTCAGTGTGATTATTTTGTTGTTGTTCTGTCTATTTACATTGTTGTACTCCTTTTGTACATTGTTTTTCTGGTTCTGATGACTTCATTTTGCATCATTTCATGTAAGTTTTTCCATACTTGTCTACAATTATGTCATTTTTCTTATAGTAACACAATATCTTATTACTTTCATTACTTTTACTTAACTTGTTTAGTCATTCCCCAGTTGATGGGCATCTGCTTTGTTTCCAATTCTTTGGAAATATGGAAAGTGAAATTCTGTAAATACTTTGGTGTATATAGAGCCTTTCTTTTTATAATTGACCTCCTTGAGGTGGCAAGATCTCAGAATCACAGTATATGAACATTTTTGTCACTTTCTTAGCATAGTTCCAGATTACTTTACAGAATAGTTGAACGACTTCATAGATCTTATCAATAGTGAGCAGGCTTAGTTTTAAATAAAATGTATTTCTTGATTTATTTGATGAAACTGCAATTTATTAATTTTTTCTGTAGGCCTGGGAATACTGATTCTTCTTGTTACAGACTTGCTAATTGATCAGAATCTGTTTTGTTGTTTCATTATGTAAAGTTCAAAATCTACTTTTATAAATGTAAAGTTCATAATAGTCCCAGACTGCTCTCAGTGCTGAGAGGCAATACATTTCAGTCTGAATTACAAATACAAGGATGACAGTAAGTTCTCAAATCCTTATTACATATGGAAAGCACCTTAAAAACCATAAAGCAGAGAGAGAGAGAGAGAGAGAGAGAAAGAGAGTGTTTGTGTATGTGTGTATATGTATGTACATAATAGATTATAGTTATTATTAGTTATATTATAGTTATTATAATACGTTTTAATAATTATTAATTATTACATTTTCTTTAGATATTAATACTTAATTTATTCATGAAGGCATATCAATTTGTTTGCAGTTTTTAAGAGAGTAAGTTTTAAACATTTTACATAATAATGGACATTTATTTTTTCTTAGGAGCACTTGATCAAAATGCAGAAACAGAAACTCCAGCTGCCTCCACAGTCAGGACCTCAGCAGCAGGCCCAGCCAGGGGCCCAGCCACAGGCCACCCAAGTACAGGTACAGCAGCAGCCACAGCAGACACCACAGCTGGCAGCAGTTGCAGCCCCAAGGCCAGGAGCTCTTCTCACAGGCACAACAGTAGCGAACCTCCAAGTTGCTCGTCTTGTAAGTTCTCATTTAATGTGGTTCATGTTAGGGAGACCAACACATAGAGCCAAGGCTTAGAAAGAACAGTTGAGAGTGTGTCTGACACAAGTAACAGCTATAGGAGCAGATAAACCCTGGGGGAGGGAGAGAAGGGGGTGTAGTTTGGGAAGGTTTGATAGAAGGGCTGGGATCTGTGGCCCACCTTGATATGGTACTGAAGATGTGATCACTGGCTGCAGTGGAGGGGGCACATGTGAAGGAAGAATTGCAGGTAAGGTTGGGGAGACCTCTAATGGCAGGCCTAGGATCTTGAACTAGTGGTGAATCTTTGAAGGTATGGGGAAAAAACAATCTATACTCTTCCTTTTAGCTTTTCAGAAGCATTTTATTAATACATAAGCATTTTTTCTTGGAGAAAAGTTTTATGGGTAGAATTCCCCTGCTAATCTTAGTACCTTTTTGTTCCAGACAACTTCTAGTTTACATTTTCTAGTAATTTTGAAGTAAATGATGAAATTCTTCATCAAAGTTAAAGAAATATACATAGTTTAAGTTTATGACTTTTGATTACCAGACAGAACAATAGAAGTGTTAATGTCTCCACACCTTTTGAAAAAATACCTTCTTGAAACCAACTGACTTACTCTAACATTCCTCTTTCATTCTGGTCAACCATAAACAAAGAGATTGGGACTGGACCTATGATTTCCTTGACATAAGGAATTCCCAGATGAGGAAACTGTCTTCCATTGTAGGTCAGCATCTTCTCTGCAACCTGGAGTACCAGACTGTTGGATAGAGCTAGAAGAATTTAAGTGGCTTGCTCAGAGTCACACAGCCAGTGTGTTCAGAGATGAGACTTGAATCTAAGTCTTCCTTCAAGGCTAGAAAGACATTCTCATTTTTAGTTTGTCATCATCATCACAAGGCAGACACTTTCTAGTGACATAGTTTTGGGATCTTAAGATTCCCTCCCTGAAACTGATTGTCTTCTCTCCCCTCTCTTGGCCTGTCTTTCCTCTTTTTCTTAGCTGGACTCCTAGAGAAGGCTGTCTGTAGTGCTTCCACTTCTTCTTCTCTTCCTCATCCTTTGCAATCTGGAAAACACAGCATCCTACCAAAACAGTTCTCTCCAAAGCTACCAGTGATCTTTTGATCACCAGATTTGAGGGTCTTCTTGACATTTCTGCTGCATTTAACACAGTTGACCATCATCTCATCCACTTTGGGTTTTTGTGACATGACTTTCTCCTGGTTTTCCTTACTGTTTGACTATTCCATCTTACTCTCTTTTGCTGACTTTTCATTCATATCAGGTCCCTACATGTAGGGGTGGCTAACTTCTCTCCCTGGACACCTTCTCAGTGACCTTATCAGCTTTTAGGAGTTCAGTTACCATCTCAGTATCTAGATCTTTGTGTCCAGCTGTAGCCCCATTCTCTCCCTTGAATATCAGTCATTTCAAATTGTTTGTCCCAGAGACATCTCAAACTCAACATACCTAAAATTGAACACATTCCCTTTCCCTTCCAAATCACCCGTCTTCCAAACTTCCTTTTGCTTAAAAGGGCACCATCATTTTTTCAGTGTACACGTCCAGCCTTTAACTCTACCTGCTACCCCCCCAACCCCACTCCCAGGCCATTGGGTCAGTTAGCAGACCTTGCTATTTCTGCTTCCACAACATCTTTAATCTGAACCCTTCTTTTTGCTCACATAACTACAGCCTTAGTTCAAGTCCTTGTCACCTTTTGCCTGTACCGTTGCTATGATTTCCTAATTGTTCTTCATACTTCAAGTCTCTCCCACCTCTATCTTCATTATGTACTTCTGCTAAAGTGATTTTCACTAAGTGCCACTCTTTCTCTGTCATTCCTTACTCAGTAAATTCCAGTGATTCCCTCTTGCTTCTAGGATAAAATATGAACTTCTCTCTTTGGCTTTTAAAACTCTTCATGACCTGGCCCAAACCTCCCTTTTCAGCTTCATTATGCCTTACTACTCTTTTCCTCACCCAGTGGTCCAGTTAAACTGACCTCCTCTCTGTTGCTCTCATAAGCAACTCCATGTCCTGTTCCTGTGCCTTACTTATGCTGTCTTACCTCCTGTGCATGGAGTGCACTCCCTCCCTCCTTACCCCTGCCTTGGAGATTCCTTCTTTTCCTTCAGAGGGCAGTTCAAGGACCACCTTCTTAAAAAATGTCTTTCCTGATGATTTCTCTAAATTTCTAGTGTCCTTCCCTCCTTTTGTATTTCTTCTCTCAGTGGGTGTATATCATGGACAGCCTTATGTGAGCATATTTTCTCCCCCAATATAAATAAGGTCCCTTGAAAATAGGAAGTCTTTCATTCTTTGGATTTGCATCCCTGGGGCCCTAGCACATTGGCTGGCACGTAGTAGGCCTATAGTAAGCTAATTCATTGAGATACTGATTCAAGGAAAACTAAGGTTAGATTTAAGGGAGGCCAAGAACTCAAGATACTGACATTGTATATCATTTCTTAATTTTTACAGCACAATAGATACCTTCGTGTTCTGTGCTTTCACAGGTGTTTTTAAGCAAGGGAGGGGATGATGCAGTAAAAGCTGTTTTTAGGATTATTGATCTTTAAAAAAAAAGATTAAACTTAACAGATTCAGCATGAAGGATGAAAGCAGAGAGTTTAATGTAAGAAGGACCAGAGAATAGATTATTACAGTAATTGCAATGAGAATCAGAGGACCTAGATTTATAGTAGTGGCAGTAGGTATAGAAAGGAAGAGCTTTGGAGGAGAAATAGAAGAAATCTTGGAGATCAGAGATAGATGTAAAGGAGAGAGAAATCCATCACTGGATTCTATCAGTCTTTCTTTTTTGACTTTTCTTATCTTTTTTTATCTTTTCTTTTGTACCTACTGCCACTGCTGTAAAAGCTCACTTTGACTCACATGGGGATTGTTGCAATAACTTGGTTTATTGTTTCCCTATATATAGATACTCTGTTCCAGTCCATCTTGTGAATCACTTCCATCTTAATGTTTTTATGCCTGTTTCATTTTCCAAAACACAGCTCTTAACATATTATTTCTCAAGCCTTCAAAGTCTTACCACTGTCTGTCGATTAAGGTCCAAGATCCTTAGCCTGGCATTCAAGATGACTTAAAAATTTTGAGTCTCTGTGGCAGTATGGTATAGTTAAATTCTGATCCATGATTAATGTTGAAATGAGCTAATTTTGCTGTAATTGTTTTCACATGTAGGCAGGAAGCCAAGCTATTTGGTGGGATATGATAAGGAACTTAGACTTTTCCTGTATCATTTTCTGTCATTTGTGCTTTCTGGCTAGTTGACATTCGCCATAAAATATACACAGCATAGTTTCTTGATGTGATGAAAGTCAGAGAATTCTGAGTTTTTCCTAAATAATCTATTATTTCTTACTGTTTAGACTCGTGTTCCTACTTCCCAGTTACAAGCTCAAGGGCAGATCCAAGCTCAAACAACTCAGACTGCTCAAGTGGCGTTGGCAAAACCACCAGTTGTGTCTGTGCCGGCAGCTGTTGTATCATCAGCTGGGGTCACAACACTTCCTATGAATGTTGCTGGGATTAGTGTTGCTATTGGACAGCCACAGAAAACAGCAGGTATTTCTCTGGAAATTCTCCCAACATTAATTTTTGGGATGTAGTTGCTTCTCTAGTTTTCACTCAGTTGTTTTTGTTGTTGGGAATAGTTACCAAGTTTGCAGGATATTGACAAAAAATATTTTTATTTGTTACATTATATGTGTGAACTTTTAAAATTTTAGTAAGTATAATTATTTGTAATTATCTCATTGGAGAGGCAATGTAGCAGCAGACAGATCTTTTTTTTTCTTTTTTTTATTTTTGGAGGGGGGAATGCAGGGCAATTGGGGTTAAGTGACTTGCCCAAGGTCACATGGCTTGTAAGTATAAGTATTGGAGGCTGTATTTGAACTCAGGTCCTCCTGACTCCAGGGCTGGTGCTCTACTCACTGTTCCACCTAGCCACCCCGATAGAGGACAGATCTTGAAGTCATTGTCTGCCAAAAGGCAGGACCTGGGTTCCAGGACTACCTCTTGACACATACTAGCTGTGTGATCCTGGGCAAATCAGTTGACCTCATTATACCTCAGGCAACTCCCTAAGACTTAAGTTATAGATGAGTTAGTGATCCACATTGGTAGAAAGTATTTCCATATATGGAGTTCCCTTCACTGCTAAAATAACAGGTCTGAACCAGGACCTAAAAAAAAAAGTTGGGCACAAGAAGACTGGAACTTCCAGGTTTCAAAAGTTATTTTAAAAATACAACAAAAAATATAGGGACATATTTTGAGCTTAATTTCCTTGTGGTAGCTTTATAAATCTCTATCAAAAAGAATAACCCTCAACACACAATTGTAGGCCTTAATGCTCAACATCTACAGGCCTCTTGTTGGGTAATGTCTAGTAAGTGACCCAATTTAAGTGGAGATGTATTATTCATCAGGTTGGTCTAAGATTTTTGATCTTAACAGAGTGTTTGGTGATTTGTAGGGCAGACCGTGGTTGCACAGCCTGTGCATGTCCAGCAGCTTCTGAAGCTCAAGCAGCAAGCTGTTCAGCAGCAAAAAGCCATCCAGCCCCAGGTGGCTCAAGGCCAGGCTCCTGCGCCACAGAAGGTATTTGGATGTGTGAGGTTGAGTGCCCTCTGGTGCTCATCTAGAGCAGTGCTTCTTAAACTGTGGGGGATGTTGTGAAAAATTTGGCAACAGTGAAAAGTTTCTAAACATCAAAAATTAATTAAAAATCAAATGGATTATGAATCTGAAGTGTTTCTGGCAGCACTTGCCTGTATTGCATCACGCAGCTTCACTGCAGCCTTGGTTCTGAACACAAAGCATGTCCACTTTGCACTGCGCGTGCCATCATGCCACAAAATGCCAAGGAACAAAAAGGGGTCATGAGTGCAAAAAATTGAAAAAAGCCCTGATCTGGAGAGCACTGGTTCTTCTCTCCTTTTTATCTGCTTAATCACAGGGGTCATACCTACTCCCCCAAATTAAAAAAAACTATATTTTATATTTTTTAAAAAAGCTTTGGCAGGTCTAAAAAGCCTTTACATATAGATCAGGCAGGCAGTAAGCTGCCTGTTGTGTTTCAAGTATGAGCCAAGATATGCTGGGGGTGGGGTGGGGCTTACTTATTACTAGATGAGATCAATCTTGATGAATTTTATTTTGTCCACATTGACTCTTGGTAGCTGTCTTTTAACTTGTAGAAGGGTTGTGATAGGAGATAGTAGAAAGAATTGCTTTGAAATCACAGATCCTCAAAATAAGTGATCTAAAAATGATATTCCCTTCAAAGTTAATTTTTAATTTAAATTGGCTGGTCTCTTTGTAGCTGGTAAGTTTTTTAAAAAAATCAAAACTTAATTAGCATAATTTAGAGTCATGTCTGTTTTTCCAGATAACTGCGCAACAGATAACTGCCCAAGGCCAACAACAGAAAGTAACCTATGCCACTCAGCCAGCAATTAAAACTCAATTTCTTACTACACCGATTTCCCAAGCACAGAAATTAGCAGGGACCCAGCAAGTGCAGACCCAGATACAAGTGAGTATTTATTAGCGTGCTTGGTGCAGTAGTTAATGTGGATCTTTGTTTTCCTGTTTAACTCTCTGTGACTCTCCAGAATAGTAATTTTGGATATGTGTACAAACTGTAAAACTAGGAAGTTTAGAATATAGTTATTTTCAACTTTAGGTTATAGTGAAATAATCAACACTTGGTAAGGATTCAGATTGCAAGGAAATCTCTTATAAATTGAACTTTGTTGGTAGTAATCATATTTGTGCAAAAATAATTGAGGACGAAAGAAAGGATACTAGTTAGTGGATGCAATGTACATGAATTTGTTGTAATCAGACCTTTTTATATTAAAGGTTGCAAAGCTTCCTCAAGTAGTCCAACAGCAAACAGCTGTGGCCAGTATTCAACAGGTGGCCTCTGCTTCTCAGCAGGTAAGATCTAAAAACAGCTTGAGAATATTGAGAACACATGGCATTTTTTGGTGTGTATGTAGCTTTAGACTTAACTTTCAGTCCTTTTTATGAAGTCCAGAATAATCTTTGTTCTGTTACATGGTCATCTTTTTTGGCTCCTCATGAAAATGGAGTTTTAACTAAAAAAGGGCCCATGTTTTCGGTACTCAAATAGCTCGTTGACCTCACCCGTGTGGGTATTCTCTCCAGGGATGCAGATTGCCACCCATTTGTGCCTGCTCATCATGTTTACTCAATGAGTAGATGGCCTTCCTCCCTTCCTCTTGATGTGGCCAGGATGCCAGTGGAGCATACAGGCTGCCCCTTGGTTATCCTTCTCCCCCATCACAGGACTGGCCCAGTTTCTTTCTTACACATACATTTCTCTGATGACATCCTTTCCACCATTTCTCCATCACGGCTTACATGTGCTCTGTTGCAGGCTGCTCGCCCCTTCTGGGGCCTTCCATTGCCTTTGGGGTGAACCTCAACTCCGTGACTGACAGCTGTGCCACAGTATCTATTTAAAAAAACAATCTCTGACAAAAATTGTTATACTACTCTTATGATTAAGTCCTAGCACAGACGCAGGCAAGCGAAAGCATCTTAAAACTTTGCAGAAGTAGACCATGTGTTCATTTCCTGGATGAGGTCTTTCTTCATCTTTTTCTCAAGGACATAAATTCTTGACAATATATATTCTTTCATTTTACTCTAGTGTTATAAAATGGCAATTATGACCACTCAGACTACCTGGGGATTATATAAAAGCAGGGATTTTGTTTTTTCCTCATTTACATATCGCTGGAAGCTGAAGGCCTCACTTTAAATGAATTCATTAACAAAAATATATTAATCATCTACTATGTGCAAGACCCTGTACTAGGTTCTAGAGATATAAAGACAAAATTGGAAGAGTCCCTGCCCCTAAGGAACCAATATCTTACTGGAGAAGGGGGTGGAGGAAATAGAAAACATGGACAGCTTTAATTTGTCACTTTTATGGTTCATAAATTCATACATGGAGTGAGCCAGTGTGGCATAGTCTAAAGAACACAGGGTTGGAAGTCACTGGATCTTGGGGAGACAGTCCCAGGCCTGCCACTTCCTCCCTGTGTAACCTTAGACAAAGCATTCTCCACTCTGGGACTCAGTTTCCTCATATGTACCATGAAGGGGTTGGACTGCTGAAGGGATGCCTGAGGCTCCCTTTCACCTGTACATCTAGGAACTAAGAGTTCTCAAAGGAGCTCCTCATTTAGTTCTCTCTCCCAGAGGCCCTAGCCACACCCTTTTTTGGTTTCTGTTGTAGCATTTTCCTAACATATGTGAGATTTTTCAGTTAGCTTGTCTTTTCTTTTCTCTGGGCTAGGCGTCACCACAGACCGTGACACTCTCTCAAGCAACAGCTGCAGGTCAGCAGGTCCAAATGATCCCTGCAGTGACTGCAACAGCTCAGGTGGTTCAGCAGAAACTCCTCCAACAGCAGGTGGTGACAACAGCCTCCACGCAGCTTCAGGCCCCAGGTGTACCCAACCCCGCCCAGGGGCCAGCCAGCTCTGATGGCCAGAGTCAGCAGGCTAAGTTACAGATGAGAATGCCGACTGTCAGGTTAAAGACAGCTAACAAGCCTAGTTGAGCCAAGCATGGGAAAAACGGGGATATTTGTTTTCTTTGGTCAAGCTCCAGCTGCAAAATAGGCACACCCTTTCTGTTTCCTGGTCTTGAGGCAGAAAGCCACTGTCTTCATAGAGGACATTTTATTTATTTCTGAACCTTGGAAACATTCTCACACCAAAACACACGACCTTTGGAAAATTCTTGTCAAAACCAAGTAGTGTAATTATTTTATTAAAGTGTATCCTTCTCTTACAGAAAAGTGATCCTTCCTGAAAGCCTCTCTGTACTGTATAACTAATGGAAACAGTGACCATGGTGATCAGTACTCTCCTTCTTCATTCATGGCAGTGTTTTCTCCAGAGCACTAGTACTGGGTTTTGATAGCCACTTAGTAGAATTTCTTTGTAGTAATACAATATTTTGCACATTACATTTGTGCTAATTGGTTTGTGCAGTGAGTCATAAAATGGAAAGTCTTTTTTAAAACTTTAAAAAAATTTTAGATAAGACTTTAACTTAATTCTTTCACCTTATCCAGAAAAGATAAACCATGGTCCTTTTAGTGGAGGGAACAGCTAGAGTCAGTCACCTGTAATTGAGTTTTCATTCCAAAGAGTAGCCATTGTGTTCTGTGCTTTCTAAAAGTGATTCGTTTTCATACTTTTAAAGGAAATGTTTGGTAATACTATTCATCTAAGCACATTGTAGGTGCATTCCCTGTATTGTCTATTGGCTTATTGAACATGCATTGGGCTGCTTCAGATTGTTTCAGAAAAAATGTTGGGACTCTGATGTCTTGGACTAGTTAGAGCTAAAGTGCCATCGAAGCGTCATAGGCACCACCTGTTTTATTGCTGAATAATCTATGGTGACCTTAGTCTCAGTGTATGTAGAGTGAGAGCTAGATGGAGATTCGAAAGTAGGGATGGCAAGAACATTCTGAGGTCCAAGCTTCGGAGGAGCTGAGAAACATTATATATACATATATTTATATGTATGCAGATGGAGCATCTGAGGGTCCAGAAATAGACCAAGTGATCTATGTATTGTAAATGTGTACAAATTTTTAATACATTGAAAAAAATACGCTAGTCTTATCAAGCAGGATGTTCTGGGCAGTCACCGCATTTTCACTTTCCAGGGTCTCTACTTGAGCAAATCTTGGTTCAGCCTAATAAAGGTGAGAACCTTAACCATCTACTATTTGTGGAGCTGAATGATATTGAAGGAGAAAAAGGGAAGATTCCTGTTGCAGGGTTTTTTGTTGATGTTGTTTGTTTTAAATAAGGGAAGGCAGTAGATGGAATGTTAAGTGGCTATGCTGGTTGATGATGGCATCTTACATACATATCTTTTGCCATATTTTTAGTATGCAAAAAAGGAAAAAGCCTAAATAGTACCTTTTCTCCATGGATATATTTTGCTCATTTATGTCCAGGGAAGGGTAAGGGTATACTGGTTTTTTTTTTTCTTTAACAAATGCCAGTTATGTCTTCTAGCATTCAGAACTTAAAATTTTTATTGAAAAATCTATTTTTCCTCGGTAAATGCAGCATTTTTCCTTTAAGTTTTCTTATTTTAAGTAATTTGTCAAAGAAATTCATCCACTTTTCAATTTTAAAAAACTAGCATCCTACAGATTTCTTTGGATGTAATCAAACACTTTTCTAGCTCTAAGTAAATAGGTAGAAAGTAAAAATATGTTTAAGGATCGTAAAATTGAAGTTTGAGAAAGAATGGAATACTAAAACAACTTGCTACTTTTATGAGATTTCATAATTTGTTAAAGTTTTGATTTTCAAGTGAATTGTTCACACAGAAATACTTAAAGTGAAAACATCACATGTGCATGCTGCTTTTCAGTATGACAGTTTCAAATATTACACGTATTCTAAACTTGCAGAATTAAAATGTATAGAAATTCTCCAAACTTATTTCCATTTGCCCACCCTGATAGTTTTTCTTTAGATCTTCAGAGTAAACCTTTTAAAATGATGATAGAATTTGAATGCATTTATTTTAGAAATGCTCAAGAATTCTCAAAAGGTAATTGTTTAAATAAAACCCCTCTGTAATCCCCTAGCAGTCTTCGTAGACAACTTAGAGCCAATTGCAGAAAAACTTTTAAAAGTTTAAAAACTGGTGTTTTTATAATTGCTGTATGTAATTCTTGTCCCTGTCACTGCTGGCGAAAAGGAATCTAGTCTCCATATTCTTGGCAAGGAGATTTTAGTTAAACTTCAGTAATCCTAATAACACGTAAACTGAATTGACGAGCTCATTGGACTTATACCAGGAGCATACATATTTAAGAGTATAGCATTGAAAGGTTACTCATGCCCTAAGTAGTGTTCTCCATAATCGTTTGAGTACTAACACTCCATCTCCAGTGTTCTGACTCATCCAGTTTCCTTAGCTTCGTGTTTGAAAGGTCAAGCTTTCTGTTTTTAAGAAGATAATGAAGTTTGGTTCAGCAAAGTTGTCTAGGAAGTTTCAGACTGTTACTGTTAGCAAAATTCTGTATTACCATGCAAATCAGGCTTCTCTTATTGCGCTATAATGATTCAAGGGTGTATTCAGGAACACAACAGCAAAATTGTTGTGAGATTTTACTTCGGCCACCATTGAAACCAGTTACCCAGTTATTCTCTAAGAGACATTTGTTTTCATTCAGGTCAGACAGTGTTGTAAAACGTTCAGTGGGGAAGCACATTGCCTGCGTCCAAGTGCTGTTCAGATGTTGTGCCTCAAGGGGGAACGGTTTTTCTTTTAATAAATAAAAATGCTGGCTTAAAAACAAACAACACTGTAACCAGATAGCTGTTGTGTTTTAAAACATACAGGAACAAGGTTGAAATTGTAAATACTTTGTAAACATAAACATTTGTACTTGAATAGTAGGATTTTAAAGAGCACTGACATCCTACCAGATAAAAGGTATAATAAAGTGTCCTTTTTTATAAATCTTTGTTTTGTTTTTCCTAGCACAGTATTTTAGTGATAATAAAACACTAAATCTTCATTATTTGTCTGCAAAATAAGCTGCCTTCTCACATGGTTTAGACAGAGGGTCAGTCTTCTCTTGTTGTCAATTCACGCTCCTGGGTCTAGAGGGGAAGAGCTGGAGATTTTTTCTGTAAATGCTCTTGGTGACAAGGAGAGGAGAAGTCTGTCAGTGTGTCAGGCAGCACTTTGGTTTAGAAAGCTAAGTCTTTTGCTGAAAGCTTGGCAAAGTCCTTCTGAATTGGGGAATGGGAGGCGCCGGTCTATTTTCAGTGGTAATGATTTATTTAATTGTGTGACCTGGCGGTAAATCACCTTCTCAGCTTTCCCATCTCACCTTGGGGATAGTGTATGTTTATATGGAGCCCAGTGCCATCATCATTGCTGCCATCACCACCACCACCTTCATCTTCACCATCTTCATCATCACCATCATGGCAGCTGACATTTGTACTTTGACATTCATTGTCACATGTAAGCCCCCCAATAGTCCTAGGCAAGTAGATTAATTTAGCAAGTGTTTAATAATTAGCTGGTATATGTAAGGCCCTGGCACTGAGGCTACAGAGACAAAATAAGAAGTCCCAGACCTCAGGGAGCTTACATTCTACTGGGGTGGGGACCATAAACTCAGCTAGGAGGGGCCTTGTAGTTCATCCAGCGTTATCACCTTCATTTCACAGACGGCTTAACCAAGGCAACATTGACACAAATGATTGAGTAGACAGACAGTCATTGAGAAGGGGGAGAGCTCTACCTGCCAGGAGCGTCAGGAAGGAGGGGAAGGAGTTTCAGAAGCTGAGGTTGAGGAGGGGGAGGATATCCTAGGAAGGCAGGGCATCCACCCCCAGGCCCAGCGTCTCATGCCAGGGTATGAAGGGGAGCCTGAGGAATCCCAGAGCCAGGCTGTCAAGGGCTGGTGTTCTAGATGCAGATGGGGTCCCTGGAGGGTGGTTTTCCTTTCTCGTTTGACGGATGCCTTTTGCTGTTCACCCATCATTCCATAACATTCCCCCCTCGGGTCTGTCCATGTTGGCCCACACCTGGCCCTGAGCCAGGCAGTGACCAGGGAGGACCTGGGCCGCTGTGTGGACGGTGGAACTCCATCCCCGGACTGTCCGGGCCTGGAACTCCGCCTCCCGTCCTCCCTGAAGCCCCAGACAACATCCCCTGCCTCCTTCGAGAAGCCCCTGCCGAGCTCCCTCAGGTCTAGCGCCTTCCTCTGTTGATGGGCTCCAGTCGATGCCGCACTGGCTTGTTGGTACAGTTGTTTGCGTATTGTTTCTCCCATCAGACTGTGAGCTCCTTGAGGGCAGGGACAGTCTTGTAGCTTGCTTTTCATTTTTATCGATCTGCCTGGTGCGATGCCTGGGACAGGGTGGGCGCTTAATAAATGTTTGTTGGTTGACTTGCATATGAGAGCCCGGGAGGTTCAGAAGTAACTCGAGGGTACTTTATCCGTCTTACAGATGAGGACGTTGTGATCCCACCGGCGGCTCCTCGCTGCGGCTCCCCGCCTGCCTCCCGGGCTCTGCTCCGGTGCACCTCCTCGAGGGTGGGCAGGACGAGGCTCCGGGAGGCCGAGCCCTTTTGCTTCTCCCTCCTGTTCTCCCTCCCCTACCTCCATCCGACGCATGCGCCGTGGGATCTCCCTCGGTCCGGGCGCATCCCGCCGCGGTCCACCCGGGAGCTCGCTGCGCCTGCGCGGGGAGCTCCCGGTCCGGGCGCCCCGACCGCCGGCCCGCCGCGGGACAGCCGCCGCCCCGCCTCGCGCCCCGCCCGCCGGGCCGGGTCCTCCCCGGCGCTGCGCGTGCGCAGAGGCGCCGGAGGGCTGGGGGCGGGGGTGGGGGGGTGGGGGTGGCGGGGCTGTCATTGTGTTCCTGGCGAGGAGGAGGCGGAGGAGGAGGCGCTGCCGCCGCGCCCATGGATCTCCTGTCACGCCGCGGGTGAGTGGAGGGCCCGGCTGACCGGCGGGGGGCCGGGGGCAGCGGTCGCCCCACCGCCGGCGTGACCGTGGACGAGCCCCTTCCCCTGCGGGCCTCCGCTTCCTCGGCTGCCCGAGGGCTGCCCGAGGGCCGCCCAGGTCGTGGTCCCTTCGAGGCCCGTGCCCTCCTCCCCGCCTAGGGCCGGCATTGCCCGGGGGTGGGGGATGGCAGTCCTCATAGGGAGGGGTGAGGGAGGGAGAGGTGGAGAAGCAGCTCAGGGACCCTAGCTCAGGAGCCCAGGGTTGGGGGATGCAGGTCTCCCAGCCCTGATCCTCTGTGCTGGGTTTGATGACAGTGACCACGTGGGGGCTGAGCTCCAGCAGCCTCGGGGAATGTCCCCACTTCTTGGAGGAGGAAACTGAGGTGGACAGCGGTAGCCGAAGCTAAGGAGGCTCCTCTGCCAGCCCTGCCCACTATGCCCCCTCCATGGATCGTGACTGACCTGGACTGACTCCTGCCAGGGGTCAGAGTCACCGAGGGCACTAGCAGAGGCTGGCAGGGACAGCCCAGAGGCCAAAGTTAAGGATGGATAGATGGACACAGCCGCAGGCTGAGGGACAAAGAGACTGATGATCAGGCTTAGCCTAACAGACATCACCACCACCGTCATCAGCATCAACTTTCATGCAGCACTTCAAGGTTCACACGGTGATTCCCATGGATAGGAGCTCATTGGGTCAAGAGAGTGGTGGGTAGTGACTGATCAGCTGTGAGGAGTGTGCCAGCCCAGTGGATATAAAGGATTGACTGACAGAGGGACTGACACACAGGAGAAAGTAGTCTTGACACCGAAACAACAGGGGTCTAACCTCCAGTGAAGGATCTGGTGATAAGACTGACAGGCACATCAGTAAACTGATGGGCACAGTGTCATCAGGCTGACAGGACCATCAGTAGATGGATGGACATGGTAATAGAGCTTGTAAACTGACTGACAGAGTGACAGAATTATGGGCTGATTGCCTCAGTGACTGAGTAATGGATTGATAGACACAGGTGGACAGGTGAAGAGACTGACAGACTGAAGGATCCAGGGACCGGCTTATAGGGACACTCATTATTGTGATAGATATAGGACACTGGGACATGGTGACAGGCAGGCTGATAGGGACACACTCATCCATGATAGAGAACATTGGGACATGGTGATAGGCTGAAAAGGACATACTCTTTTTTGTCATGATAGATATAGGCCATGGGGCATGAGGGTAGATAGGCTGATAGGGACTCACTCATTATCATGATAGTTGCAGAGTGTTGGGACATGGTGATGGGCTGATAAGGATACACTCATTGTTATCATGATATAGAGCATTGGGACATGGAGATACTGGTGAGGGCATCACTGACAGTGAGGGACAGGCTGACCGACCAACAGACATGGTGTTGGCTATGGGATGACTGGCAGTGATGGGCACAAGGATGGGTTGGCTCTACATGGTAACAGGCCTAGTGATAATGTGGCAAGAACAGACAACTAAATGGGCAGAATCACAGGCTGATAGGTGTCATGAACACAGGGACTGACTGATTACTGGTGGACCTCATTCTTGCTCACTCTGTCCAGAACTGTCCATCCTCTCCTGTCAGGGATGTCATCCCCATTCCCTGTCACTTTGCTCAAATCTGTCATACTTATTTTCATCCTTTCTGACCAGAGTTTTTATCTCATCCCTAGTTCTCTCAGATCAAGAGCTTTCACTACATTATTGTCCTTTCTGATTAGAGTTGTCACCTACATCCCTATTCCTTCTAACTAGAGTGATCATCTCATTCCCTTAGCTTCAGAGGTGTTACCTTCTCTGTTTCCAGAAGGTAACCCACCTCTCATCATGCTCCTATTCTAGTCTCTTCTGTTTCAGGTTTTATCTACTAGCTAATCCCTTTCCCCCTAAGCCATAAATTCTCATCCCTCGTTTTGGCACCTATCAAATCCCTGCCCCTAAATCTCTTTAACTTGAACTTAATGCTCATTTCCCCCAGCTCTCCAAGGTATAAGTTACCTGAAGTGCCACTTCTGGGTCTGTTCTAATCTCCCTCAGTGGAAGATTCCTTTGTTGTTTTTAGGGAACAAAGTGGAAGCAGTGTCCTCTAAGCTCACTTTATTTAGCCCAGGTACAAGAAAGGCTATTTATACCTTTTAGAGTATCTCCGAAAGCTGACTTCAGGAATAGTCAGAAGTGGATTAAACATGGTTGTTTCCTCCTGAGTACCCCAGACGGATGGAAACAGACTAAGGAGCCCATGTGATTGTTGTCACAAAAGGGGAGTCAAGTTCATATAGGTTATCTCTCCTTGACTTTAGCTAGATACTGATCCAGTGATAAGGGAACTCCCAGGTGAGTAAACACACTCTATCTACCAGTCCATGTTGGCACCTTCTGAGAGCTGCCTAGAGAGCTGAGAAGTTCAGTGACTTCCTTGTCCAGGGTCCCATAACCAGCATGTGTCAGTGGCAGGGCTGGAAATAGACCTTCCTGGTGTCAAAGTCAGCTCTGTATTACTGTGCCAGCTGCCTCTGACACTTTATCGTCCTTACTTGCAGGAATGTAATTTGACAACTTCAGAGGGTTTTAAAACCCCACTAATGATAGTTATAATACTGCCTGGGAACTAGGTAAATACACCTTATGTATAGGTTGACTCAGTTACAATTTGTGGGGATTAGAGATTTAGAGCTAGAAGGGACCATAAAGGCTATGGAATCTAGCCCTCTTTTATTTTACTGAGCTCAGAGAGGTTGTTACCTACCTGAGGTCCCACAGATTAAAGACCACCTGCCCAAGTGACAGAGACCGGATTTGAATCTGAGTCTTCCCAGTTTCAATTTCAACATTCTCTTCACTGTACCTTGGTGCTTCTTGTTAAATAGTTTGCCTGAGAGTAAGTGAATAAGGGTATGTTAGAGCAATCTGTGTCACCTTTCTACACAAACTGCTAGTGTATTTGTTAGAGTCTTCAAGAAGTCTCAAATTTGTCAAAAGTTTTAAGATTCCATGTCAAATATCAGATACCACTCTGGGTATTATTAAGTATCCACGTTTGTAATCTTTCATCAGATTGCTAGGTGTCTTGCTTGTTATTTCACACAGTTTTAAAGTTTATTTTCCCATCAGAATAATCAAAGTAGAAGTTTAAGGTTGCCTAGCTTTTAAAATGTGTGGCAGAAATGAAGAATGACAGTGAGGCTTTAGTCATCTGTCCAGAGAAGACTAGAGAGAAAGGAACAATATTCCCTGTTCTTAGAAGCTGTACCTCTTTTAGATACAGTCCTAGATCACATGAGGTTTTTTTTTTTTTAACCTTTTTTACCTTTTACCATACTGGTGTCTCCTATTGAGTCTATGATCCACTCAAGCCCCTAGAGCTTTTTCAGACACTCTGCTTTCTAACTATACCTTTCCCTTGTACTAGTGAACTTGATTTCTTGAACTCACGTAAGACTACATTTGTCCTGTTAAATATCATATTGAGTTTTGCCCAGGGTTCTGGCCTTTTCAGATTCCTGACTTTGGCATCCAGTTAGTTGCCACTCCTAGTTTTGTTTCACCTGCATATTTGATAAGGATGCTGCCTCTGCCTTTCTCCAAGTCTTTGGTAAAAATGTTAAATATTAAAAGGCCAAGCACAGTTCCCAGGGGGCACTACCCTGGAGTCCTCCTTTCAAGTTGACATGGAACTATCACAGTCAATCAAGAAATATTAATTAAGGACCTATTATGTGCCAGTCGTTGTCCTGGGTGCTAGAGGTAAAAAAAAACAAAAATGAAACACATCCTGCTTTTCTGGAGATTACATTCTATTGGGGAAACATAAAGAATCCAGTAAATAAATAAAATATTTGCTAAGTGTATACAAAATAATTGGGGGAGACTGCCAGCTGGGGAGGCCTGGAAAGACTTTAAAAGGCAACATTTTAGCTTAATTTTGAAGGAAGCATGGATTCCAAGAGGTGGAGATGAAGCATTCTAGGCATAAGGGACAGCCTGTGCCAACGAACGGAATCAGGATGTGGAACACTGTGTACAAGGAGTCATTAAGAACACCTCTTTGAGTCTGGCCATTCAGCTAGCTACAAATCCACATAATTGTAATCTATTATCCTACTCACATCCTACCCCTCCCTAACATCCCTCCTCCTACTCCAAGAATAGCATGAAGAACTTTTATCAAATGCTTTGCCAAAGTCTAGGTAAATTATCACTATTTTATCACCCTCATCCACCAGTTTATAAAACCTGTCAAAAAAGCAAATAAGATTAATCTGGCACGACCAAGTCTTGATTCTTCTTCCACATAACAGCCTTTTAAAATACTTGACCCTTCTAAATATCCTTCTGTTTTTAAAGAGCTGTATTTATTCTACTCAGGTAATGTAACATGTATGCTGTGAATCAGGTTCTTTGCTTGGGGTTAACTTGATTGCCTCCCAAAAAAGGAGATCTCATAGTATGGTTACAGCACATTCTCCAGGGTTAGAGAGCCACCACTGGGATCAGTTCATACACATTAAGTTATTTTTCTCTTAAATTTATTTTTATCTTCATTTCTACATTCTCACCCTCCCTCCACTCCTTCCTCACACATTAAAAAAAGCAAGAAATCTTATACTCATTATACATGTACAGTCACATGAAACATTTTCGCATTAGCCATGTTCTAAATAAAGAAAAATAAAGAAAAAATACGCTTCATTTTGCACTTTGAGTACATCAGTTCTCTATCTGGAGGTAGATAGCATTTTATATCATGAATCCTTTGGAGTTATGGTGGGTCATTGTATTGATCAAAATTACTAAGTTTTCACAGTTGATTATCTTTACAATATTGTCATTATTGTATAAATTGCTCTTCTTGTTCTGCTCGCTTCACTTTGCATCAGTTCATACAAGTTTTCCCAGGTTTTTCTGAAACCATCCCCTTCATCATTTCATTACAATAGTATTCCATCCCAGCCATATGCCACAACTTGTTCCCCAAACATGGGCATCCCCTCAATTTCCAGTTCTTTGCCTCCACTACAGAAAGAGCTACTATAAATATTTTTGTACATATAGATCCTTTTCCTCTGCTTTCTTTGTATCCCTCTCTTTTCCAACTTCAACATCCCCAGTTCATTTAACTAGTATTTATATAGCATGGTTTCCAGTTCCCTCAGCATCCTGGTTGCCCTCCCGTTGACTTATTTGTTTGACAACATTCTTACTAATGTGAAATGAATGTAATTCATTCACCCCAGAATGCAGCAAGACAGTTCTGTCCCTGTTCTAGACTCAGTGCCTCTCCATGTAGCGCTGAGCAGTTTTTGACTGCCATGGCATACCATTCCCTCACATTGAGCTTGTAGTTCTTTAAAATGTCCAGATCTTTTTTTTATGATATGAACTGTTGTTTAGCTAGTTCTTCTGCCCATAATTCTATAGACATTTAAGCAGAGGGAAAACCCCCAAACCTGTTAACACTATGATCCACTAGTAATGGAATCATGAGATTATGGTGACATAGAGGCCACAGTGCCTTTTCATCCCTGGCCTAGATCTTGCACCTCTTGCATTTAGTATACTGTGGGGACCCCTTGGATGTGTCCTATCCTTAGTCAAGACATTAGACATACTTTTAATGGAGGAGGCCATTTGTGCCCCTCAGCCCCTCTGTATGCTCTCCTTCCTTGAGTCATTCATAGTTGACTTTGTTTTTGACAGTTCTCTAAGTAACTGCAAAGACATGACTGTATGTACTTTGAGAGACAAGGGCTTCCCGAGAGACAGGAGGACTTAACTCCTGTCTCTGCTTTAGAAAGCAGAGTTAATTTGCATTGTCCACTTATTGCTTCCAGTTTTGCTACTTAAGGTGAAGTAGCACAAGTCTAAACCTTCCCTTTGATAACAGGATCTGAGATCAAGCACTGGAAGTGACCTTACAAGCCATCTAGTCCAGCAATCTTCATTTTACTACTGAGGAAACTGAGGTCCAGAGAGATTAACTTATTTGCCCAAGGTTGCAAGTGTGAAAGACAGGAGTTGAACCCAGATCCTCCAATTTTAAGACTGGTTCTCTTTCCACTTTCCATATGGCTCCCTTGATGGTTTTATCAGGTGGAGAGGAAGTTTTCAAAAATTAATAAAAATCTTATATTTTAAAAACTTCATCTTATACTTCAATAAAAGTTTTTTGTCTTTGTTTTAAATTTATTTAACATATAGGGCAATGTCCACTAAAGTCTCTTGATGCCTTCCTTTAGCATGGAGATAACATGAGGTTCTTGAAGGCTGTGGCAGTGGTCCTACAAGATCTGGCAGGTCTTCCCAAACCAGAAGATTCAAAGATAAGTCTGGCTGTGGCCTTGGGTCTGTTGTGCCAGGACTGGCCTCATCAACTGGTTGGCTCCAGGTTGATGGATTTTTTGTCCATAGTAACTTCTGAAAACCAGAATACCAAGTTGTAGAAGGGTTGTTGATAGACATTGGTGGAGGAAATAACTACGCCAATGAGATGACCAGTTCTTAAAATTAAAGAAATATGGGGCAGTAAATGGTGATTAGGATTGAGCAGAAGGCCCTGATTCTTCCTGTCTAATGCTTAAAATTTTGTTTCTAGAAAGCCTGATTCCATAATTTCTAGGTTTTTCAATTAGTTCAGTTTTTCAATTACTTTGAGTATGTTTATATATGTGATATGTGAAAGACACTGTGCCTAAAGTTCTGTGGTGGCTATGAGACCATTATCCCTTGCATCAAGGAGTTTATCATCCATATGGTAAGTAAAACATACACTAAGACAACTGACAATACACGGAAATGTATGCTGTGTGCCAAATGAGTGATTTCTATAATAAACAATTTAGGTGTTCAGAGGAAGGAGACACCACTTTGGGCCACGTAATCAGGTAAGGTGGGTAACATGAGCTGGGCTTTGAAGGATAGAAAGGATTCCAATCAAACAGTCAACCAGCCAGCATTTCTTAAATATATACTATGTGCCAGAGACTGTGCCAAGCAGTGAGGATATAGAGAGAAAATCGAAACAGCTCTTGCCCCTGAGAAGCTTGGATTCCCTTCGGGGGAGACTGCATGAGCACAAGGTAGAGACTAGCAGTTGAGAGTGCCAAGAAGAGCTTTGTGCCAAAGGTGGCATTTGAACTGAATCTTGAAGAAAGCCAGGACTACTGGGAGGCAGAAATGAGGAAAAGCCAGGTGAGGGGGAGAGGTGGGTGGGTGGGTGGGAAGGCGGGCAATAACCCGAGCAAAAGCACAGAGGCTCTAGTGGGCATTATGTTACAGGTATGCACACACTCCAATGGCTCTGTGGCATCAAGGATTCAGAAGTTCCCTCCAATGATGCAGATCCCAGCCCATCCTGTGTGACTTCAGCAGAGGAGGGCCACGCAGTGTTACATCTGAATAAAATCAGGAGTATCACTTTTTCACCCTCAGGACTGCCACATCCAACAACCCTGTCAAGCTAGCTAGTATGCTGCCTCCTTCCCTTTCCCACCAAGCTTCTCTAAGAAGGAGATTTGTAGTCACTATTTATTTGCACAGCCTCACCACCAATTCACCCTTCAGTATTCTCTTTGGCTTTAACTACGTTGGAACTCACTCTCTTAAAAGGTCATTGGAGCCTGCTAGTTATCAAATCCATTGGCTTTTTCTTCCGCCCTTGTTTTCTCTGTAGCATTTGTCACTATTGATCACCTCTCCCATTTTTGAAAGTCTCCTTCCTTTGTTTTTATGAATAGTAATTTTTTTTCTAAATCTTCCTTTAATTCTGAACTTGGCCTGAACATGTTTCCTATACAAATGACAGATTGCATCTGAAACTGAATCTCCACTACATGTAGCATTTTTTGTATATTTCAAATTTAACATGGTAGTTCCAATATTGTCTCGTTTGTTTCTGTCCTTCTGAACTTCCTTCTGCTCCCTTCCGTGTATTTTTAATGATTCACTGATATTCTTTTCTTTTGATAAAATATTACTAATGCTATTTCTACTACCCCTCCTAATTTTCCCGCCCCCCAGAAAGCCATCCCTTTCTAACAAATAAATGTAACTTTATAGAATAAATGCACACATTGGCTGTTTCTGAAAATGCACATCTCAAACTTTATCTCTTGTCTATCACCTGTCTAGTGAGACACGGGAGCCATGACTCGTTACTAGTCTTGGGAATGTGATTGGACTTTGTGTCAGTCATAAGTCTTACATTTTAACAAATTGTTTTCATTTACAATGCTGTAGCAAACATATACGTTTTTCTCCTCATTCTGCTTATTTCAGTTTGCATCAGTTTATTCATGGCTTCCCAGGTTTCTCTGAATCTGTTCTTTGAGTCATTCATTTTAGCACAATAACATTCTTTTGTGTAGTGTTTGTTGTTCAGTGACTCCTTCTTGCCCTTTTCACCCTATTACTGGCTCATTCCCAAGTTGGATTTCCCCAGTTACAAATAGCCCTCCTCTGCTCTGAGAAGTCATTTCAAAGGAGCTGTAATTTTCCTTCAGTTTTTTTTTAAAGCTCAAAGCCCCCAGCCAGAGAAAGCAAAATACTCAGTAGAAACCTCCCTGTTAGATAAACTTCTCCCTTTTCTCTGAGGACATTCCTCCTTCAGTTAGTTGGCTTCTTATTTTTGGTAAGTACACCCAAGTAGCAAGGGCCTTGTGGTTATAAAGACAAAGTAAATATTAAGAACAAAGGCAAACTGACTTTCACATTCCCTTAAGGAAAGGCTTCTAACTTTTCTTGGAGCCATAAAGGAAGAGAAGCCATATGGGATTCCCTGTAGCCAGTCTAGAGGAACACGGGGAAGGCAGAATTCACCAACACAACTTCTGCCCGGACATTCTGTGTGCCTGTCCAAACAGATTTGATCTCAGATCTGTGGCCCCTTTCATTAGGCACTTCCACTCTCCCAGCTTCTCAGAGTTTCTCCCAGTTTCCATTTGACCCCTGTTAAGGAGCTGGATTCCCCTTTGAGGCTCTCTCCTCTGAGGTGGGGCCTATCGTTTTTCATTACATGGCATTATTTCCTTTATTATTTATTCAGTGGATTTATTAATGCCTCATCAAGAGATCAGTTGGTGTGGTCTAGTTATAAGGCCTCTGTTCTGTAATTAGGTCTGTGAAAGACCAACTTCCTTAAAATTGTATTACATCCATGTGCCATAATTTGTTTAATCACTCTCCATCTGATGGGCACTTACTGTGACACAGCATTCTCTTGTTGTGACTCCAACTATTCCTTCCCTGTTTCCCTGTTTTATTCACTTTCTTCTCTTGCTCCTCATACCCCTTAAATGTTAGCTTTCTCCAGGATTCTATTTTTCAGCCCTTTTTTCCTTTTCCTTAGGTAAACTTAGATATTACCATAACTTTCAATATTATTAACTCTTTATAAATGACTACCAAATCTATATCTCTAGTACTGGCTCCCCCTTTTATACTTTAGGTCAGCATTTCCAACTGTTTCTTAGATACTTCCAGCTAAGTGTCTGTGGTACCTTCCTGACCCTTATTTGTCAGTTGCCAAGTCATGTTGATAACACAGCCATGACTTCCCTCGGACCCTTCTTTTCTCTCCCCACACTACAACCACCTGGTTCAGGCCCTCTTCACTTCTCCTCTGCACTATTGCAATAGCCTCAATAGTCTCTGCTTCAGGTCTCTTCTCTTCACTCCATCTTCCACAGAGTTGCCAAAGTGATGTTCTTAAATGTCACTCTCTAACTCAAGAAACCTCAATGCTTCTCTGTTGCCTCTAGAATAAAATAGGAACTCTTTCATTTAATTGATTCACATCTGCCTTTCTAGGCTTACCTGCTTCAGGTACCCTATGGTCCAGCCAAACTGACTTTCTTGCTTATTTTCACATAGGCTGTTCTACCTCCTATCCCTCATGTCTGAAATAGTTTCACCTCTGTCTCTCAGAATCCCTAGCTTCCTTTAAAGCTTAACTCAAACTGAAGCAATCAAAGAAGATATCCAGAATCACAGTGAATGCAATGTTCCACAGCTGTAGTCCCCATCTCTACTCAGGAAATTGTGTTTCATTATCTGTCTTCCAGAACTAAGATTGGTCATTGCAGGTGTAGCGAGACTGTAAGATGGTGTCATTTGTGGCTTGCAGGGAGGCAGTAATAGAGGCTCTAGTCTTTTCTCCTCCCACTGTTCTCCAAGGAAGACTCTAATTCCTGCCGGGGGGGAAGCAGGAGATGGAATCAGAAGCTGACTTTTCTCCTCAGAGAGAGGAGGCACTGAACTAGAATTATATCCATCTCCCTTGAATCTGGTTAATTGAGGAGATGTGGTTTTCAGGTTCAAGTTAAAGTTCTGATCACTGCTCCTTAATGGGGAGCAAAGGACCTCAAGCTTTATATTCAGGGTTTCACAGCTTTCCCACCAATGCCAGTTCCATGATGAACACACATAGCAAATAGCAAGGAAACTCATTTATTTAAGTTGATAGCAAAACAAATCAGAGAAAGTATGAAGTTGAGAATACGTGCCAGACAGTACATATTGAAGGAGCTTTTGGGAATGAAGTAACAGTTCAGCCAAGAGAAAAGATGTCAGATCTCATCCAAGAGGAAATTTCCTGAACACTCTAGTGTAGTGAGCTGGGAATGGGGGATATGGTTGAAGGTCTACATAAAGGCTTCTTCCCAGAGTCTTTTTTTCCCCTTTAGTAACCCCAAGTGGGGTTGGTTTTGCTCATCTCTGTTAAAGGTGGGAGACAGAAGAGTCCAAAGGGCCTGAAGAGACTGGATCTTTCTTCTCTCTTGAACTTTGCACCACATCAACCTCCACCAGTGAGAAGAGAGTCACATGTTGATGGACTTTGGGACTTGGGTTGTACCTATAATCTGAGATTTCATTCAGTCCAAGTTCAGATGCTTTATATTATATTTTTTTCCATTTATTTGTAACCATCGTGTATATTCTAATGGTTCTACAGGACCCTTTCATAGGTTCATAGATTTAGAGCTGGAAGAGAATGTAAGTAATCAAAATCTATTCTAGTCTCCTCATTTCAAGAAAAGGATAAGGGAAGAGTTCTCTCTGTCTAGTTAGTTGGCAGAGCTTCTCTCTCTCCACAGTGTCCTTCATATCTCTTCTCTTTGCCCACACGTTTAGTGCCCTAGTGCAAGGCCCTCATCACCCCTACCACAAACAATTGGAATAGCCTCCAACTTAATGTGTTTCCTTGCCTCCAAGCTCTTGCTTCTCCACAAACCATCCTTTGCACTTCCACTAGAATTATCTTCCTCAGGATTAGGTTTGACCATGTCACTTCTCTGTTCAAAAACCTCCATTTTATATTTATTTTCTGTAGAACACAATGTAGATTTCTCAGAATGGTATGTCTAATGCTCTCTGAAATCCTGGTTCTGATGTACCTTTCCAGCCTTATTTCTTATTACTCTCACACATTTTATATCCCAAGTAGCCTGGCCTAGGCGTTATTCCTTGAATTCCGTATGCCATCTTAAACCCTCCCTATTTAGATTGGTCATCCCCCATTCTCATGATGTACTCCCTCTTTGACTGTGTCTTTCAAAATTCTTCTCTTTTTGTGAGGCTCAACTTCGCTCAGCTCAGATACGATGTCTTTCATTAAGTGTAACCTAACTTTCCAGCTAAAAGTGTTTGCTTTGTCTGCTTCTCTCCTTTGCATTATTTCTCTCTACCTCATAAGTATACTTATCTGCATATGTCTTATCCTCCCATGTAGAATATAAATTGCTTGAAGGTGTTGGGACTAGGTAATTTTTTGGCCTTTATCTCCTGAGTTCTGGCCCGTAATAGGTACTTAATAGATGTTTGTTGAATTTATGTGACTTGTAGATGCAGAACTGTATAGGTACCAAATGAAGCTAAAGTTTGAACCCAAGTCCTATTTCCATTACCCCACAACTACATCTGATATCATCACCTCACTATGTAACCTATTCACCTTTTCATCTTACTATCTACTTATCATTTCTTAAGCGTAGGGATAAGGACCTCACTTCAGATATTCTGTTCAGCTCTGTGTACCACAGTTTGAGAAGGACATGGATAAGCTGGAGAGTAGAGGAGGGCAGAATGGTAACCTCCATGTCCTTGAATCCATGTCATGAGGGATGTTTGAAGGAACTGGGGATGTCTTGTCTGGATAAGAAACAACTCTGGGGGACATGACAACTGTACTCAAGTATTTGAAGGGCTCTTCTGTTTGGGTGGAAGTTCTAAAGAGGCAAATTTAGGCTTGATATTAGGAAAAACTTCTTAACTGTCTCAGAGTAGAATGGCCTGCCTTGAAATATAATGGACTTCCCCTTTCTTGGAGGTCTTTGAGTGGAGACCATGAAGGAGCACTGACTGTCGGGATATTATAGTTGGGGTCCTTTCATGTAAAGATGGGACTGTATGGCCTTTCTTGCTGCCTTTGCCAGCCTCAAGTAATTTATATGTATTTTGTACAACTTTTTTTTTAATTGAGAGGCAGTGTGGCATTGTAGATTGAGAGCTGGCCTCCAAGTCAAGGGTTTGAGTTCTACTTCTAATACATCCTGGCTCACGAACCCTGAGCCAGTCACTTGCCCTCTCAGTGTTCTAGGCAGCGTTCTTAGACTCTAAATTACAGGTGGAACTTTCAGTTACTGTCAGGCTCATGGCCATGAAGCAGAGTTGTTTTTTTTTAATGACCCAAGTTCTTCATAGTTCTGCCCTGAAAGTGTGGGGATGAAATGGTTCATGATGATGCCCCCAGTTAAGGGAACAAGAACTGCCCTCCAGCAGTGAACTCTAGCCTTGTGCTGGGAAGGACCATGGTCTCCAGTATAACTCCTGGAACTGCCCCAGACCTTAGGTCTGGAACACAGGGATACCAGGAAATGCAAGGACAGGGTCAGCCATGGTGTTAATGAGAAATAGGATTAGAGCTATCCAATGCAGTCTTTAACAGAATAAAAATAAAAGGACACAATTTTAAATAGGTGCCAGCTTAAGTGAGACAGAGGTGGAATAAGGATGTCTGTTTTTCTCTCCGTGTTCCACCTGTCTGATGAACCCTTAAAATAAGAAAGAAAGAGAAAGACCCATACACACCGCCATTTATGTCTCTCATGGTCTCTTGTAAAGACTTGGTTTTGGAGAAGGGAACTGAAGATGTTGCTGCCTCCACACACTCACACTGCTCTTTTGTGTATGTGTGGTAAGGGGGCTAAGGGGTTTGGCCAACACTTCCCTTTACCTCCTTGTCCTCTCATTTCTCTTTAAAGAGATCCTCAAAAGATCTCTGCACTGGCCAAAACCCTTGCCTTTAGTCAGGTCTTGTGCTAGCTTCCTCTTTTTTCAAGCTGGGAGGACAGAAACTGTTTGTTTGAATTCAGGGTTTGAAATTTTGAAGTCCCCTGCAAAATCAGGAGTGGCAAGGTCAGCACCTCTACCTTACACAACTTTACCCTGAATTACTTATTAGTATATAACAGAATAAAGGTTATCAACTGGCATCTAAGGAAGTTACCTTAAAGCACCCTGCACAGCAAAGAGACAGCAACACTCCATGTGACACACATAGTACAAAGTGCAGCATCATTTGGCAGGTTGCTTTAGAGACCCCAGGCCTAAGTCACATGTAAGCTATGTCATATGCACAGTTCACAGAGGCCAGTGCATGGCCACAAACAAAAATATATCATGACAACGGTAGACCTACTTGATGACATGAGAGTCCAGATTGCGAAATTAAGCAAGGTTTACAACGTAAAGGAGCTACAAAATAGGCACAATATCAGTATAAAGAAAGAACACAACATGGAATAATAACCAGAAGTATACTTGAATAATCCACATCTCTGTGAAGACATGTAATTACATTCAAGATCAGCACTGGCATTATCATCTGGATATATAGATGACCATATCCTCAGTCTCATCTGGGACATTATCAGTTAGTCTAGTCCAGTGGTTCTCAACCTGTGGGTTGCGACCCCTTTGGGGGTCAAATAACTCTTTCACAGCAGTCACAGGGGTTGCCTAAGACCATTGGAAAACACATATTTCCGATGGTCTTAGGAACCGAGATACTGCTCCTCTATCCTTCTCCAGGAGGGTCCGCCCACATGCAGATATGCCCACATACCATTATTAAAGGGTCATGGCATTAGGAAGGTTGAGAACCACTGGTTTAGTCAGTGGGTGTCCTAACCTTCCTGTGACCTCTCTGTACCTATACTTGTACTAGAGGATGGTAAGGGCTGATTATAATCCCCATCAGAACTATAGTCTTATCCATCTAAATCTGACCTTACAAGGAGCTCAGGTTGGCTAGTAGTGTTACTGTGTTCTGAGGGGATTGTCTGGCCCCAAGGACACTATAGGGCAGCAGGACCAGGCTAGATTCAGTTATATTTAAGTGTCTCTCAGCCTTGACCTGACAATCCAAGGAATCAGTCAGTAAACATTTGTTAAGTGCCTACTAGGTTCCAGGCACAGTGCTAAGGGCTGGGGCTAATAAGAAAGGCAAAAGACAATCCTCATTTTCAAGAAATTTAAAATCTAAGCTAACACACAAAAGAAAACTGTAAGGGAGAGAAGGGGTTTTCTCCATCATTCTGGGAAAATCTAGGGGAGTGCAGCCAGGTGGGAAATGAAGAGATGGTTAAGCTAGGCTTATAAATGGTGGCTGTGGCAGGAGAGGTCACCACCCTTTAATCAGAGGGAGGGAGGGATCTCAGGGACAGAATGTACTGACCTCTGAGTTCTAGGGATGATGTGATCTTGAGAGAGAAGAGGTTCCTGGGGCAAGATGTAGAAACCCGGTGGGAAATGAAGAGGCCCACTGACTCACCAGTTGGCAATAAGTGATTATGCTAAACGATCTTGACTGGGCCCCCACTAGTCTCAGGGCCTACTTTGTCAACACAAATTGCCTAGCCTCTCTGCCACTAGGCAAGAAGTTGCTTCCCACTAGTCTGCTAACTTGTATGGCAAGATTTCTTAACTCTGTCACCTCATAAAAGGGCTTGACGATGAATAGGAATATTACATTGCTATTTATTTCTTTTAGTATTCTTCCAGGATGGAGGTGTAATTGTGCTAAGCTTCGTCTTGTGGATTGCTCCCAGTGCACGTCCTATATCCCACTCATGCATTCTTTTATTTCTCAACAGATATTTTAGTCATGAATGTTTGCATTCCCTCGGCTCACCCCTCCATAAAAGTCAGTTGGTAAGCATGGCTCTTGCCTAAATATCAACAAGTGGGGTGTAAAGTGGGGTACATATACCAAGTGGAGCTGTACACATCCACAATGAAAGTCACATGCTGATGCCGCTGAGATTTTTCTTCTGCTTCCAACATTCCTAGTATGTTCATCAGAGAGCAGCTGACATGTTCAGTTTGTGGGTCCCCTTGAGAGTTGTTTCCTCAAGGTTTGTCCTAGCCAGAGCTAACATCCCTTTGAGCATTTTGCTTTCCTGTTCTCTACTCCCTACCCTGACTGGGTCCTGGTAGGAGGCCCATTCACTGAGAATCACCTCTCCCACAGTACTTTAGCAACTGTAGAGGCTTTCTGGTTCCTAGTTGTATATGCTCAAGCATACCTAGTGAAGTGGTCTGTTATTACCAGTATATGATTTATGTTTTTGATAGCTCCTTCTAGAAATAGGAAATAAATGCAAATTCCCAAGGTTTGTTGATACATATATTCTCTGAGTAACCAGCATGAGTTAGTAGTATTTTTCTTTGCACACAGTAGGCACAAGCCTCAAAATTCTTTATGATATTTGTGGCCATCTTGGGCCAGTAAGATGTTTCTCACTAGCTTGAGACTCCTTTCTTGACCCATATGGCCAAAATCATAACATAGAGCTCTTATTACAGAGTAATTTGCTTTGGGCAGCACCAACTGCTTCTTGGTATGACATATGATCTGTTAGACTGCAGGGTGGTCCTCCATTGCCTGGTTCCAGCTCCAGCCAACTTCTTAGTAGTAAGGTGCTTTCAGAAGACACTTCAGAAGGCACTTCTCTTTTTAGTTTTAGTTTGTATGACCTTTTCCAGCTCTCTGCTCTCCTCACTGTCATCCACAGACACCTGAAGTAAAGAAGATTGGTCAGTGAAGTAAGTGAGATTCTCATTAGTTGCTCCCTTGTTGTCTAGTGGAAGTCTCAGAACATTAGCTGTACCATCACCGCCTGCTTCAGTGAAGTTCTTTGGTTGTTTCATTGAGTTCCCACTACCTCTTTGGGTGTTACTACAGCTTTGATGTCATATGGTCTTCTGGACAGTGCATCGATGTTCACCTTGGTTTTTCCTGGTCAGCAATGAATGCTAAATTCATAGGTAGCTAGTGCTGCCACCCATCTCTGGAAAACAGCATCAAACTTAGCGCTGGTCAGAATATATCAGTGGATTGTTGTCAGTCCATACTTGGAACTTTGCCCCATATATATGTTATGGGAATCTGAAGATCTTCTCTGCCCCTAGGCCCTTTGCTGAAGTGGCTGCGTGACTCTGAGAACCTTCCTAGATTTGAAAGTATACTCTGTTCCCTAATAGGCTGCATGTGGTCATGTGGAGCCTGTGGTGCCAGGCTTGTTTTTCGGGAATACCCGCGCCTTGTAGCTTTGTGATTAGGCAGTAGGTCTAGAGGGCTGTGACATTCTCCAAGCCAGGAGAAGGCTATATATATGCCTTGATGTGAGGTTTGGTTTGGGGCTCACTTTGAGAAGAGTTATGTGATTTGGCCAGAAGAGACTCTGGGAAGCCGTTGAGCTCCCCGGCTGTGAAAAACCCAGATGTTGGTGCTTCCCTCTCTGGTAACTGAATAGGTAACTGATGTAATGTAACTTCAGGCTCTGGAAGCCATGTACTGATCTGTTTTTTTCTGTTTGTTTGTAACTTCTGTTTGTATTCTCTAAAGTTCAGGGTGCCGACTTTTCCCCCTGAACTAGGTAAATGATATTTGATTGATTAAAGTAAGACTGTTAACCCGTTTTGAGTTGCTTTCCTTTAGAAAAGCAGATCTAAGAACCTGTGCTAGTAGCTGCCCTAGGTATGCTAGGGTGCTTGCTGATACAGTATAGTCTTTAAATATCTCTCCAATAGCCCACTTTAAAGCTGAAACTTCAACTTGTGGATGGGGTTGGAGGTCTCACTGCCATTTAAACCTGCCCTAAAAATGCAACTAATTTTATGTGGGCTTCACTTCTATGGAAGTAGCCTTCTAAGCTGGTATCCATATGTAAGACAGGATGCTTGTTTGGGTCAGCATAAGCCAACACTAGCTTATATGCCCAGCAGTCGACCAAGTCTCTAAAAGGGTCTTCATGTCTGTCGGTCCAGAGGTCCCCAGAGGGGTTTGTTGGCTTCAAAACAATTTTGTGTTACTTATCTTTCTGCCCCTGCACCTTTTCAGTCACATATGCATGAATGAGGTCAGTCAGTAGTTTAGTAAGAGCAGCGTTTTAAAAAAATAAATCTTTGATAGTGATCACCAAATTGAAGAAAAGCTCTTAGATCTCAGAGGATTTTGCCCATGTCCAAGTCAGGAGCACTTCTGTCTTTTCTGGGTCAGTACTCATACTGTGTTGTGATATATCATGTGACCCACATATTTGACTGAGGCTCTAAAAAGCTGCTGCTTGTCACCTGAAAGTGTCAGGCCATATTCCTCTAGCTGATTCAGCACATTCATCAGTCTCTCTTCATGTCCTTTCAGGGTCTTCCCAAAGGTAATGATGTCATTGGTACCCACACTTGAAGATAATTCATGTTACCAACTACTTGATCATTCTTTTGGAAGATGATGAGAGCCCCACAGATACCGTGAGGCAAATGGTTGAGTCGGTAAAATTCAGCTGGACAAACGATAGCAATCTTTTCTTTATCTTCCTCTACCACAGGAATCTGATAATAACCACTGATTTAATACAGTCAGAAAACCAATAGCTGATGACCAAGGACATCTTGAACCATTGGGATGGTATCCACTTTGGTTCTCTTATTCCAGGGGTGGGGAACCTGTGGCCTTGAAGCCACACGTGACCCTCTAGGCCCGCAAGTGTGGCCCTTTGACTGAATCCAAATGTCACAGAACAAATTCTTTTGAATAAAAGGCCACACGTGACCTCAAGGCTGCAGGTTCCCCACCCCTGACTTAGTCAGAATCTGGTAGTTCAGACACATACATATTTCTGTTCTTCTGTAGTATGATCCCTATGGGCTATGTATTGGGCCCTTTATATTCTGTGATGATACCATTTTGTTTGTAGGTTTTTGACATGTTTTCTGAGGTCATCCATCACAGATAAAAGTATCTTTCCAGATCTTTCCTGGAATGGCTACAAATCAGTGCACTTGGTCTTGTGGGTTGCTACCTGTGCCCATCTTATATTCCATCCTCTTGCTGAGCTTATGCCTCAACCATGCCTTTTTCTTTGGGTTCACTTCGGTAGTTGAGGAGCTAGGAGAGCCTTTCCGCTGATCACTGTCACTGCTTGACTATAATTCTTCTGTGCACCTCCACACAGGCTTCATGGCTCTGCCTGCCTGGGAGCAATGAATATTTCTCCAGGCATTTGGATCTGTCTTGCTGTGTGTAAAGTGTTTTGTGATTGTGTTCATGTGCTTCCTGTGTGTCTTGGCAGGTAGACTCCCCAATATTTTATATTTTCTGGAGTTACTTTAAATGGAATTTCTTTGTCTAGCTCTTTTTTTTTGCCGGATTTTGTCAGTAATACGCAGAAATGCTGATGATTTGTGTATTTTGTGTCCTGTAACTTTGCTAAAGTTGTTTATTGTTTCAGTTTTTTAGTTAACTGTCTAGGGTTCTATAATGTCATTTGCCAAAAGTGGGTAGTTTTGGTTCCTCTTTGCCTGTGCTTTTGAACTTCAATTTCCTTGTCTTGTCTTATTGCTATAGTTAGCATTTTAAATATGACATTGAATAGCAGTGGTTGTAATAGACGTCATTGCTTCACTCCTGATCTTATTAGAAAGGCTTCTAGCTTATCCCCATTATGGATAATATTTGCTTTTGGTTTTAGATAGATATGACGTATCATTTTGAGGAAAATTCCATTTATTCCTGTTTTTTTCTAGTGTTTTGTTTTTTTAAAATTGTAATGGATGTTGTATTTTGTTGAAAGGCTTTTCTGCTTCTATTGAAATAGTCATGTGGGGGGCAGCTAGGTGGTGCAGTGAATAGAGCACTGGCCTTGGAGTCAGTAGGACCTGAGTTCAAATGCTGCCTCAGACACTTAATACTTACTAGCTGTGTGACCTTGGGCAAATCACTTAACCCCAGTTGCACTGCCCTACCCCCTCCAAAAAGCAAAAACAAAAAGTCATGCTATTTTTACTGTTCTTATTATTGATATGGTCAATTATACTTCTAGTTTTCCTACTCTTGAACTAGCTCTGCATTCCTGGTATAAATCCAGCCTGGTCATAGTGCATGACCTCAGTGATATATTGCTGTAATATCTTGTATTTTATTTAAATTTTTTGCATTAATATTCACCAGGGAAATTAGTCTGTGGTTTTCTTCCTTTGTTTTGATGTTCTCCGGTTTGATATCAAGAACATATTTGTGTCATAGTAGGAATTTGGGGAGAGTTTCTTCTTTACCTATATTTTTAAACTGTTTATATAATATTAGAATTAATTGTTCTTAAATATTTGATAGAATTCACATGTAAATCCATTTAGTCCTTTTTTTCCTTAGGGAGCTCATTTATGGTTTATTAAATTTCTTTTTCTAAGATAGAGTAATTTAAGTATTCTATTTTATATTCTGTTAATCTGCTAAATTTGTATTTTTGTAAATATTCATCCACTTTATTTAGATGGTCAGTTTTATTGATATCTACTTGGGCAAAATAGTTCTTAATTGTCCAGGCCAGCCAGACTTGGAGATTCCAGGGGTCCCAAAGTACCTACCGTAGCCCCGCAGTTGCGCCTGGTTGCCCCAACGACCCTGCAGGTGCTCTCAGTCGCCCCAATGACTCTTTGGAGGAGAACTCTGGATATGGACAGAATAGTCCGACACACCTCAGTGGAGTGGCCAAGCGTCTTTATTGTCTTACAAATCTCCTCTTGCTGCTGCCCCCCCAGCCTTATTCGCCTGCCCCTTTTATTCCCTTTCTGTCTGCCCTTTTGTCAGGTGTCCCAGCAACAGGATCCTGATAGGCGGGGAGTGCTCCTCCATTGATGGTGCATGCTCATTGCCCCCATGTTTGACGTGCAGTCATCGAGGCAAAGTACACACCTGGATGCCTCTTAACCCGCCTCAGGTTTTCCTTGTTAGCAAGGACACACTGACCGAGGTTAGACATCTAGGTAGCTCTAAGGGGCCTTTACACTTAATAAAAAATAACTGCTTTTATTTCATCTTTATTGGTTGTGAATTCATCCTTTTCATTTTTGATATTGGTAATTTGTTTTTCTTCTTTCTTTTCTAAAAACAAAATGGCCAATGACTTATTTACTTTATTGTTTTTTTTTAAACCAGCTCCTAGTTTTATTTATTAGTTCAATGTTTAATTTTTAATGATAAATTTTTATTAATCTCTCCTTTGATTTTCTCTATTTCTATTTTGGTGTTTAATTGGGAATTTTTAATTTGTTCTTTTTCTAGTTTTTTAGTTACGTATCGAATTTTTCAATCTCTTTCTTTTATTGATTTTAGCATTTAGATATATTCATTTAGCATTTAGAGATATACATTTAGATGTATACATTTAGCATATAGATATACATATATTTCCCCCAAATGCTTTGGCTTCATCCTACACATTTTAGTTTGTTGTCTCGTTGTTATTATCTTTAAGAACAAATTACTGATTGCTTCAATGATTAATTTTTTCACCCACTTATTCATTAAGATTGTTACTTAGTTTTCAATTTTTTATATGTGCTTCAAAGATTCTGTTGGATGCCATTTTTATTGCATTATGATCAGAAAAAGGCACATTTAATATTTCTGCTTTTCTGCATTTGTTTATGAGGTTTTTAATGCCCAAATACATGGTTAGTTTTTGTAAAGGTTCCATGCACAGCTAACAAATAAGTATGCTTTTCTGTAACCCAACTATGTGTGTATGTTTAGTTTTCTCTCTTGGAACCAGTTCAGAGGAGAGTAAGGCAAGTATTGCTTGCTCACCACCTCCCCCCCTCCCCATTCTCCTCTCCATTGCATATATTCTTCCCTGCATATCCCATTTATGTAAAATAATTTTCTCTATTCTTCCTTTCTATTATCCTCCTCTCCCAGTGCATCCTTTTCTCACCCAACCATTCTTCTTTTGGGATCATCCCAACATCATAGATTCACACCTGTACCATCTGTCTAAGTACACTCTCTAATGATGATAAAGTTCTGAGGGGTTATGCATATCATCTTCCTATATAGGAATGTAAACAGTTTAATCTTATTTAGTTAGTCCTTATAATTTCTTATTCATATTTTATTTTTTTGTGTTTCTCTTGAGTCTTGTGTTTGAATTTAAAATGTGCTATTCAGCTCTGTTCTTTTCGTTAGGAATCCTTGAAACTCTTCCATTTCATTAAACATCCATTTTCCCCTCTGTAAGATTATACTCAGTTTCGCTAGGTAGGTTATGCTTGGTTGTAATCCTAGCTCCTTTGCCATCTGTAATATCATATTCTATGTTCTCCATTCCTTTATGTCCTCCAGTCTGATTCTGACTATGACTCCATGATATTTGAATTATTTTTTTCTGGCTGCTTGAAATACTTTCAGGATTTTGACTCATATAGTCTTAGGAGTTTTCATTTGGGCTTTCTTTCAGGAAGTGACCAATAGATTATTTCAATTTCTACCTTGCTTTCTGGTTCTAAGATATCTGTACAGTTTTCCTTCATAATATCTTAAAATATGGTGTCGACTCTTTTCTTGTTGATGGCTTTCGGGTAGTCAGTGATTCTTTTTCTTTTTTTTTGTAGGCAGTTAGGGTTAAGTGGCTTGCCCAGGGTCACGCAGCTAAAAAATGTCTGAGGCTGGAATTGAATTCATGTGCTCCTGACTTCAGGGCCAGTGCTTTATCCACTGTTATCTAGCTGTCCCTTAGTCCAGTAATTCTTGAATTATCCCTCCTTGATCTGTTTTCCTGGTCAGTTGTTTTTCCTATGAGATATTTCACATTTTTTTCTATTTTTTTAGTCTTTTGACTTTGTTTTATTGTTTCTTGATGTCTCTTGTAGTCATTAGCTTTCATTTGGTTAATTCTAATTTTTAAGGAGTTATTGTCATTAGTATTTTTTGTGCTTCTTTTATCAAGCTTTTAATTTTCTTTTCATAATTTGTATTACTCTCATTTCTTTTCCCTATTTATCTACTACCACTCTTATTTTATTTTTAAGATTTTTTTCTTTAACTCTTTTAGAAATTCTTGTTGGGCTTATATTTAATTTGCATTTTTCTTTGAGGCTTTGCTTTTAGATGTTTCTAAGTCATTGTATTCTTCTGTGTTTGTGTCTTGAGCTTCCCTGTCACCACAGCAGCTTTTATGGTCAGGTTCTTTTGTTGTTGTTATTGTTTGCTCATTTTTTTCCAGCCTACTTTGTGCCTTTGGAATTTGTGTTAGTGTTGGACTCTACTCATTTCTGGTGTTGAGGGTGAGGAGTGGGAGGGGGGTATTTCTGGCCTGAACTTTGGTCTTTTATGTCCTTCTACTATTTTCACAGTTCAGACTGAGGGCCTTTTAAGTTTTTGGTGCTTCCAAAGTTCTGGGATCTGAGGAGAGGTATGTTTACTGTCCTCCTAGTCTGAGCTCTGCACATTTCTGATCCAGGTTTGGGTCTGTTGACTTGTGAGTAGTTGAGTTTCCATAGACTATTGCTGGACTCAGTCATTGTTAGCTCACTGGAAAGTTTTACAGATTCAGAGTCACTGAACTGCTGGTTCCCCCTTTTGGGGAAACCAGTCGGTTTTTGTCTCCTGCTCTATTTTATTCTATTGCAGGCGTATGTGCAGACCTAAAGGTTTAGAACTGGGGCCTCATTCTGTTCTTCAGCTTAGAACAAGGGCTCTGATTCCTTGTGACCTCTCAGCTCCTGCAACTGGAACCCAGCACTGGGTAATGAGTAACAGAGCTGTCCCATGGCACCTGTTCCTGCTCCAGGTGTCTAGTACAGAGGTCCCCTGGGATGTTCTTCATCCCTGGTATTTGTGCCCTTGCTATCCCTGGGTGCTAGGGCTTTTCCAGGCTGGTGCCACAGCCCTATGCTGCTTTCCTGCTGTCACACTACTGCCGTGCTGTGCTCCTGGCCAGCCCCCACCCCAGTGTCTGCAGACTTCTTGCTCTATCTTCCTAAACTACTCTGAGTTGGAAAAATTACTCTCCGTGACTTTTTCTTGGCTTTTCCAATCAGAATTCAGTTTGGTGTGCTTTCTAGGTCATTGTGGAGGAGGTTGTAGAGGAGCTAAGGCAAAAATGCTACGTCTCCTTTCACTGTCTTGACTCTTCCCCTTCTCTCTATTCCTTTTTCTTTCCCTCTCTCTACCTGTCATCCCTCCCTTTTCCCTTTTCTCTCTCCTTTTCTTTTCCCCTTGTTCTCTATTTCCCCTTCCCTCTCCCCTTTCTGTCTCTCTCCCACCCTGTCTCTCTCTTTGACTGTCTGTCTCTCCTTTCCTCCTTTCCCCTTCTTCCCTCCCTGCTTTCCACTCGCTCTTCTTTCCTCCCCCTTCTTCTCTTTCTTCCCTCCCTTCCTTCTCCCTCTCTTTCCCTCCTTTCTTTCTCCGTCTTTCTCTCTCCCTTCCTTCTTCTTCCCTTTCCCTTCCTTCCTTCCCCTTTGTAGCCCTGGCCACTGTCACAACTGGCTATTTAAGGTTTGTTGATTGCTTAATTGATTACAAACGTTTGAACTGGAAATATTTTCATTTTTCTTTTCAAGGTGTTGGAGGAAAGAGGGAAGCAAAACACAGGGCTAAATATCAGGTAATGCTGTTTTAAAGTTATATCTGTAACACGATTTGATATGCACAAGAACATTTCGGTATATCTGACAGGATAAGAGTCCTCATCACTTGCCTTTGTTCACAATAAGTATAATATCAGACTTTGGCTTTCATATTTAAATTTTGTGATGTTCTTAGTCTCTTATAAGTAATTAGAGTGCTATGTATATCACCAGCTGGTATATAAAGCAATCTCTTAACCTCTTCCATACTCCAGGCTGCTCTTTGATGTCATCAGTTGCTAAGCATTTATTAAGTGCCTGCTGGGTGCCAGGCACTGTGCTAAGCACCGGGGATACCAAAAGAGGCAAAAGACAGTCTCTGCCCTCAAGGAGCTCACATTCTAATGAGGGAGATGGCATGCAAGCAGGTTATAGACCATATAAATAGGCAATACTTAAGAGAGAGAGGGTACTGGAATGATTGGGACAGATTTCTTGTAGAAGATGGGATTTAGTTGAACTTGATTGTAAATTACAGATGCATGATCAGTGGAGGGAGTGTTCTTTAAGGAGACTAACTAGAGAGAGTTCCTTATACCAATGAAAACTCAGCATTAGCTCGTCCTGAAACAAAACAAAACTACAACCCGCTATCCAGTTGGAAAGGACTAACACAGTCAGTTGGCAGTCATAAATAAGATGCCAGAAAGCTTCACCATACCTCTTCTGTTGAGCATTTGACATATGAAATGAGACACAACTATGCGTGGAAGTTTACGTAAGATGGTTTTATTGCCAAGTGTTATTTACCATTGAGGTTGGTTTAGTTAATATAAAATCAGGGAAATAAATCTGTTTGTTTTATATTTTGAATATCAAGGTAAGCTTTTGAAGTTCTCTAAGAGATCTGGTATACAGGGTTATATTTTTTCTCTTGTTGAATTTTATTACCATTATAGTTGGCTTACCTGATATAAAATCAGGGAAATAAATCTGTTTGTTTTATATTTTAAGTTACAAGACAAACTTTTAGAGTTCTTCAAGATTTCTGATATAGATGGTTAGAAGTCATATTTTCTTTGCTGAATTTTATTTTTCTATGAATTTGTTTAGAATTTATTTTAAAGAAGAGGTGATAATGCACCATGGCAACAGTCCTCAGAATGTCCAACTCCAGAGGTCCAGGTCCTTCACAGGTAGTGAAGGGGAAGACCAGCAGTCACTTTCAAATCTACCCCAGTCCCCTGCAGCCCCATTTGCTCCTTCAGCAAGCCCGTCTGCACCACTGTCGCCCAGTTACCAAATACAGCAGCTTATGAATAGAAGTCCAGTAGCTGGCCAGAATGTAAACATTACACTTCAGAATGTTGGACCAGTAGTTGGAGGAAACCAGCAGATCACCCTGACCCCTTTGCCGATCCCCAATCCCACTTCCCCAGGTTTTCAGTTTAATTCTCAGCAAAGGAGGTTTGAGCATGGCTCGCCATCCTACATTCA
>CM053587.1:318403452-318497163 GCA_028646515.1 Pseudochirops corinnae | reverse complement strand
GATAGATAGATAGATAGATAGATAGATAGATAGATAGATAGATAGATAGATAGATAGATACTCTGAGTTGGCATTTTGCTTTGGGGGTTCGCTTTTTAGGAGAAGGATCTTGTGATTCCCTGGTCGAGATTCCAAGTGGCTGTATGTTCAGAGTTCCCCAACTGCTCAGGTGTAAAGGCCCTCTCCATCCAGGGATGTATGTAAAGTATATAGTTGATTCAGGCAGTCAGAGCCCTGTCTGTTAGTCTTTATTTCTTTGCTTGTATTTTCTCTGTTTCTATTTTCTCTGAAGTTCAGGGTGCTGACTTTTCCCCTGAACTAGTGAATGTAATTAAAAAGATTGTTTACTCCTTAAAACAACTATCTTTCCTAGTAAAGCAGATCTAAGAACCTGTGCGAGCAGCCATCCTGGGGGTGCCAGTTGTGGTTGCCACTACAACACCCTATATATTGAAACGCTCATTTTATTTGGTGTTTAATTTCAGAATAAGATGAAATGAAATTTTTTTTTAAAGAAAACAAGGCCAGGTCTCTTTCCTAAGTCTACTGTTTTTAATATTTCATGATCCATTTAATGAGGTGCAGGCTCTGGGACCCCCCCTTGAGCTGTCCTTGAATCTTTGAGGTACAGGCTCTGGGAAACCCCTTGAACTCTGACTGAATCTTCCCACTTGATGAGACATTTGCAGAGGACATAAGCTTTTCATTGTGGCTCTGCCCAGACCTCTGTTATTAGCTTAGCCCTCCATTGTCCATCTATTTCACACCCTTGAGCCTATCAAAATATCAATCCACCCTTGAACTGGCCTAGCCCACCATTGTCTGTTGGCTCCAGGTAGCCTCCAACAATTTCCCACCCTTAATCACTCATTGACCTTATTAACTCTTCCTGAAGACCTTCCCCAAACTTCTTCTCCAGACCACCCCTAGATTCCTCCTACAACCTTCCTGTATATAAGATCCCTTCTTGCCCCCATGTGTGAGAGCACCATAGAATGGCCTAGCACAGACTTACTCTGTGACAGTCTTACTCTGGCCTGCTTGCCCAATGCAAGCATCACAGATACCTAGGCTCCTTAAGAGTCTGTCCAATACAAGCGAACTTTTAATAAAGTTTACTTTTCTTTGGCTGAGATAAGACTTGAGTCGAATTCATTCTGCAGGACCTGGAGTGTTGGTATTTTGGGGTACAGCAACCCTAACCTTAACCACATCACATTTTTATATCAAAGTGTTTTCCTCAAACTCCGTGAGGCAGGGAATAGAAGTACTACCTCATTTTACAGATGAGTAAACTGAGGAATAGAGACATTATTACTTCCCCCTGATCACAGAGCCACCAAGTATCAGAGCAGGGATTTGAATCTGTCACAAGTTTCTGAGGGATTTACCTACCTAACAAAGACTTAAAAGAATGAAGGTCCAGGTTTGATACAAAGATTACCCAAATACTGCTTTGGGGACTCCCAAGAAGCAATTCTGGCTTTGCTAATGTTGTTTTTTCTAGGCTTTTAAGGAGCAGAGTTTTTGGTACACACCCAATTCCTAAGCGTCTGACCCATTATTCTGTGCTGGTGGGGTCAGTGGGCAGAGGGAAGCTAGGTGGGACAGGTGGTAGAAGGCTGGACTCAGGAAGACCTGAGTTCAGATCTGACCTCAGACACTTACTAGCTGTGTGACCCTGGGCTAGTCATTTAAGCTCTGTTTGCCTCAGTTTCCTCATCTGTAAAATGAGCTGGAGAAAGAAATGATAAACTACACCAGTATCTTTGCCAAGAAAACCCCAAATTGGGTCAGAGAGAGTCAGACAGGACTGAAAATTACTAAACAACAAGGAGTTAGATAAAGTAAGAAGATCAATTAAAACATATATACCCTCCATATCCATTTTATGGATGAAAAAACTAAGGCCCAAAGAGATTAGTGGGCTTGCTCCAAGATCACCTATATACAACATAGAAGAGCCCAGGTTTCAGCTCCAAACCAAGTGTAAGTCAAATGCTCTTTCCAATATACCCTCCATGCTGTCTCTCTTCTAGAGATCTCCTACACTGAGGGAGACATGAAGTCAGGTGAAAATTGTTTGGGCACCAGGGTCACTTGTCCTTCCTCCTCCTTTGTCCAGAAAATCAAGTAGTCTTCAAAGTCTGCTGACACCAAAGAGCAGAGTCTTATAAATACTCACTCCAGGCCTGTAATAAATTGATTTTTTTTTCCATGGGAATAAGGATTACTCAACCTCCTGCTATCAAAGGTGGACATCCATTTTTTTTCTCAGTGAAGTAATAGTGAGCCAGCTGGGGACTAGCAGAATGATTTCATAAAACTCTCAAGGATTTATGCTGATGCCAGGACCACATTTCATCCCCAAACTCCCAGCACTTGAAATCCTCAGCATAAAACAAGTCAAGCTTCCCGCTGCTCTCTGAGGCTAGACTCTGGCCTTGTCAGTCACTAAGAGGGGCTGATGTCCTTAAAAATACTCAGGGTATGTCTCTTTTTGTTACCACCCCTCCCCCCGTTTCCATCCAGAAATCAGACCATTCTGAACAGTCAGATAGCCTTTGGTCAGGGTGGGGAAAGCCTGAAGCTGATCCTTCCTAGAGTGACGAGGAGGGAAAGGAAGAGGGGTGGTGGCAGCCTGAGGTTATCTCCTGAGGTCTCTACAGCTCTCAGGCAGACATTGAAACAGCAATATAAATCATTATATATATATATAGAGAGAGAGAGAGAGAGAGAGAGTCTGAATAAGCATTGAGACAAAGAAGATAACATCCTCCAAAGAACAAAGGGGATATCACACAGGTTCACAGTAGGTGTGTGAAGGCCAGGGAGGAACTTTGAAGAGCAGGAATTAAAGATATCATTGAGGAAATGCATGATAAGAAGATGGGCAGGTGGAGTATTCCAATGGTAGGTACCCTTGGAACGTCAAGAGATACTAAGGACAAACTCCAGCCTGGTGGGTGAAGTCCATGTAGCAAACAGTGAACAACATGGACAGAAGCTGCTTGGGATGGACAAACATAAATGGACCGAAGGAAATCCCAAACAGATGAGGTCAAAGACTCAATGAAATGGCAGAATATGGCATCGAGACCAAATGTGATACCCATTTCTGAACTGACTCAGTCTCTAAGGAAATCCCAAACAGATGAGGTTAGAGACTCATTGAAATGTCAGAATATGGCATCAAGACCAAACTGATGGCCGTTTCTGAACTGACTCAGTCTCTGCATCTGCCCACCAGGCTTCAGGGCTGCTAACATCAGGGCTGTGGTAGGACTGACTGAAAGTAAACACTCTTACCAGCCTATATGGTTAACTCCTTCCAGCAGAAATCCCACCTGCAACCCCCAATGGTGTTCTTGAGAGCTGCTGTGGACCAAAAGAAAAGTATCTGAAAAGAACTGAATGATGGGTTTCTCCCAGCTGGGCCTCAGATAGCAATCATCTAGTTGTAGAGTTTCGATGGTCAGCTCCATGGGCACAACCCCTTCACAAACCCACTCACCTTCTTCACACCCTCCCACATCATAGGACGTTTGCAGATGCAGGCAGACCCAAGTATGAGGTTTAAATGACTAAATTATCCAAACTTCTCATCAAGAGTTGGCTGTAAGACTAGGGAAGGAAGATCTTAGCAGGGCTGGCCTAGATTGGGGGTTATTGCTTGAAGACCGCATCTCCTTCCTTGCCTGCCCCCACCCACACATCGATGGACTTTGGTGACTGCTACACAAAGGGAGAAGTGGGACGTGTGTTTGTGTGTGTGTGTGTGTTTCTCCTGTCATTCCCAGGGGGCATATAAGACACAGTAAAAAATAGTATTTAGATTTGTTCTCACTGGCAGCACAAGCCGGGTGATCTGCTTGCCCTCAAAATAACTTTCTATTTATTGCTTTTGCCAAAATGCTGCCAAAAACAAAGAGGAGACAGACGGGCAGAAAAACTTCTCTGCCTGCTTTTAGATCAGAGTGTGGACAAAATGAGTCCCGCAGAGACGATGCTGTTATACTGAGTAAGCACTTTTGTACAGGCCTTGAGGGAAAAAAATTACAGGCAGCCAGATGAAAACGAGATCCTTCCCTGCCTGCTCACAGGGGCTGCAACCTTTCAGGCCACACCATGGGGACCAGACCAGGCATAGGAGAAGCCATCTCCATCTCAGGCACAACATGGCAGGGCAAGAAGGACGTTGCAAAGTGCCAAAGAAAGGGAATGAGCCTTTATATAGTACGTACTATGTAATACGTGTTAAGCACTTGATCATGATTATCTCACTGGATCCTCACAACAACCCTGGATGGCAGGTGCTGTATGACCCCCATTTTATAATGAGGAAACTGAGGAAGACAGGAAAGTGACTTGCCCAGGGTCACACAGCTAGTAAGCCTGAGGTCAAACTTGAATTCAGGTTGCCACCTCGCTGACTGACTTTCGACAAGGTTATTTTTAGTCTTAGAAAACACTCCTGCCCACAGCACGTGGGCCCTCTGTGGCAAGCCCCATTTGTTAGAGAGCGATCTCAAAGCTCCCCGTGAAGAGTTAGCACAGATTCTTCTGAGCCTTACCAAGGGCACACCATCACACTCCCAACTAAGAGATACACCGAGTCATTCTGTAAAAAAATATTTAATCCCGAATCTGGGGGCTACGGGAGTTAAGGGAGAATGCAGTGAAGGCGAGTATGTCAGTCCAGGGCAAAGTATTCTCCAGAGAGGTCACCTCTCCGGCCAAGCAGCCCCTGTGGCTGTAGGAACTCCAGGGGGATGGGGCCAGATTCCTCCTTCTTAAAGTCTTTCTCAAAGATCTGGAGAAGAAAGAGGTTGTAGAGGTGTGGTGATGCCAGTTAGGGGAATAAGAAGGTCCTGTACCCACTGAGCATGCTACAAACCAATGACCAGCCGAGGCTGGGTGACAAGTGTTGGCTCTGGCCACCAGGTGTTGTACACTGACAGCCTCGCGATCCCTGCACTTTCAGGGCAGAGCAATCACAGCAAACATCAGGCCACCCAGCCTTGCCTTCCCAGAAACTTCCATCCATGAGCACACCCACACCCCATTCCCCCAGGAAGCTGAATGGCCATGGTGGGGAGGAATACACACACTAGCATATGTGTGCACACATGCACACACATGCAAACACAAACACTCCCCTCCACATACCTCATAAGGGGAGAGCTCCAACAGCTGGGCAATGCTGACTTCATGAGGGGACAGGGCCTGGTTGATGGCCATGGCTGCTCTGGCTACCTCAGGATGATAATGTCTCTGAAGAGTCTTCAAAAGATGAGATCAGAGCATAGTTAGAACTTCCATCTGACCAGAACCATAGCCAATTCACCAGCTCATCATCCACCTCTGCCTTCTGCTAAGAAGCCCTTAGTCTGATGGGAGAGCCCAGGTTTTCCCCTGGGAAAAAAATGGGCAGCCCCTGGCATAAAGAGGGGGCTTCCGTGCCTATCCCCTTCAGTTTCCAGCCTACTGCTCCTTCTGGCTGGGATATAAAGGGACCAGTTTCCAATGAAAAGGTTTGAGTCCATTCACCTTGAGCTCCCACAGGCAACTTTCCAGGGCATGACTTTTGGCTGGATCTTCTGTCTTCATGTCATAAGGGTCAGCAGTCAGACCTGAGGACAAAAAGCCAGGTGTCACAGAAACTCTACATTCCTAGAGACCATGGACACAAGGCCTAGAAAGAACTGTGATTTGCTGGTGGCCAGAGAAAAGCTAACAGCAAAGTCAGGCCTAAAACCTCCTGCCTCCCAGCTCAGGGGTCCTTGCATGGAGCTCTGCAGAGAGCTGAGAGAGCACTGGCTGTTCCCTGTGCCCAGGGAAGTGGGCTGGGGGAGATGGAAAGAGGAGCAGGAGGAGGTGCCTAAACCCACACACACAAATCAGGAGGAGCTGCAGGTTCTCTTCCACGGAATCTTCCAGCACTTAGTCCTTCCCTCTTGCCTTTTACCAAAACACCAATTTTTCACTTAGAGGTGGTAGAACAGCCTCACATCAAGGCATATCTGAAGCCTGATGAGGAAGGGCTCCCTTCTCACTAAGACTGGCCTTGCCCTGCCTACCGCCCTCATCGCTGACCTTCTCCAAATTGTGGTATGAGGTTCTTGTGGTATGATACAGCCACTATCTGGGGTGTCCTGGGAAGGGAGAATCTTATTGGACTTAAGCCCAAAACGTGTCATTTGGCTGCAGGAAGAGGGTTTCTGTCTGCCTGTGCTCAAGGCCGAGGCTCAGGACCAGTAAGTCTCCTGACTCTCCAAGCATGTGGGAAGCCCAAGGCCACCCTGGCCCCTCCTCACCACTGGCCTCGGTGCTGGGGCGGTGGATCAGGGCCTTGCAGGCAGGATGTCTTCGGAGCAAGTTGCAAATGAAGGGAATGACCATGAGCAGGGCCTCTGGAGGGGCAGTCAGGGACAGGCGGCATAGGCGTTTGGCAAAAGCAGCCACCAAGTAAGCAGGTAAGTGCCTGTCCAGAAAAATGCAGTTAGAGCCTGGAGAGGGTGGGGAGAGAAGCTGCCCAGCTCCCTGCCTGTAGAACCCCAGGAGGCCCACTCCAGTGAGAACAGGTGAACCATGCACTAGGAAAACCTGATACTCTAAAGACCTTGTACGGCAGAAACCAAAGGCACTTTATGTAACAAAAGAATTCACCACAAGACTATTTTGGTTCATTTAATGTAGGTTTGATTTATAAGATTTTCTATTTAAAACAGTATCTCCTGGCTAAAATAAGATAGACTGATATATGTGCTTTCTTTCTTCCTGTGCCTTACTTGTTCACATCTGGCATTAATGGATTTTCTGTCTCCATGGCCTCTACCTGTGACCAGGCCTGTCTGGGGCTGGCCGGCCATCAGGAGCCCTAGGCCAAATCCAGCTGTGCCCCTACCAATCCATTTGTTCAGACAAACTAAACTCTGTATACCTCAGCTTTATCACTTCTAAAGTAGGAAGAGTAACTCCCTTCCACCTCTAAAAAGTTCTCCTATCAAGAGTCACAAGGTTAACCCTATACAAGTCAACTGCTTTGGTTTTGTTCCATGGCCAAGATGGACCCCTAACCCCAGCCAGCAAAGCCAGACATGTGATGGTTGCAGGGCCAGGATCAAATCTATCTCCTTCTCACAATGGTTGGCTTCAGGCACCCTGGATCTTCTTCTCCACAGCCACATTAAGACTCTGTGATGACAAGGCTAGGTCCCTATCCCTCTCTGCCTCTGCCACATCCTCAAGACTGGGTCAGCACCAACCCACTCACTCCCTTCTGGAACCCCACCACAGAATGGTCAGTACAGCTTCCCAGACTCTCCTGGTTCTGCCCAGGCCAGGGAAAGTGACCTTTAGGGATTGGGAAGACGATTTCAGACTCTCACATAACACACCCATGGCATGCTCAGCAGGGAGGGTAGCTAGGCTGGGAGGGCCATTTCTCATGCTCTTATGCTCCCGGGACATATACTCACGAGGAAGACAAGAACAGGTCTGCCAGATGGAAAAAGCGTGCTCGGTACTTCACATGGAAAACAGACGGATCCAACAGGCTGTAGAGCTTTCGATAGAAGTCAGGGTACTCGCTACAGTAGAAAGGAACAGAGCAGGGACTCAGGAGACCAGGCGAGCCTGACTTCAGGCCCCTTAGAACTGGGTCTGGTCCCCTTCTAGGAGTCTACTCTCTCTGATCCTCAAAATACCTCCCACATGGGAAAAATAGAAAATCATTTCCCTTAGGAAAGAAGAAACTGAGGCCTGGAGAGGTTGCCCTAAATTAGATGGCAATCTCATGGGAGAATGACCACCCATACACAGACTTCCCATCCTCCCAGACCCTGGACTCCTAATCAATCAACTCTGCTTCCAGCGCCCAACTCTCAAGAACAGGGCTGGCAGCAACAGACATCTTGAGGAGAGAGACAGGGGTACAAGAAGGCACAGTCACAGATGATGACATGTAACTGTGACCAGAGAGAAAGGGGGAAGGCCACACTCAGAAGGAGGCGGGGCAACTCAAACTTCAGGCCCCCAACTACCCCTGCCAGCCTCTTCCTCACCAGCCCCACTCACAGATTATGCTGATGAATCAGGATGAAGAGCCCATGCAGGGCCAGGAGGCTTATGGCACCACCTGCAAGAGACGGACAGAGGCCATCAACCCACATCAGCCTCTGACCAAGACACAGCCATCCCGACCCCAAGCCCTTCCTTCCCCAGAGACGGTCCTCACTCCCCCCAAGATATGCACAGGAATCCCCAGACACACATCACATCAGACATCCAGACAACCTGCCTCCAGACATCCAGACAGCCCACCCGAAAACACCTAGACGACCCACCCTCAGATATCCAGACAGCCTGCCCCTAGACATCTGGAGAACCTGCCATCCAGACACACCCCCCAGACATAAACAATAAAACAAGCTGATCCTTCTATAACATTTAGGTTCACAAAGCACCTTCCATACATTATCTCTTTTGTTTCTCACAATAACTCTCCAAGGCAAGCAATTACACTATCATCCCCTTCTCACACATGACAATACTCAAGGTTCAGAGAGGGGATGTGATTTGCCTGTGGTCCCATGCCTGCTATCAGAGGCAGGATTAGAACCCAGGCCTTCCTGACTCCAAGTCCAGCACTCATAACATGAGGCAGCCCCTCAAACACATTTTCTGACCAAGAAAGACACACACACTCCTTGCACATATGGACATGGTCATCCCACCCCAGCCACAGGATAATTCCCCCACTCCCTGGTGCCAAGCACTGTACCAATGTCGTAGGCATTTGTGAGGAAGTCGATCATGAGGCTCGGCTGGCTCATGTGGGGCAGGATGGAATCATGCATGATCATGAGCACCTTCTTATAGAGGCTGACAGGCAGCTGCAATGGGGACAACACCAATGTCTAGGCTGCCCGACGGCTCCCCAGTCCCACCGTGCTCTGGGCCTCATCAGCACCTTTGCTCCAGCAGCGTCAGAGCCCTGGCCATAGGAGCAATGCAGCCAGAGATAAGGAGCGGACGCCCACCCTCTTCAACCCCATGACCCAGCCCAAGCCCCCACAGACCTTCACAAGGAACCATAGCCCAACCCTGGCCCACAGCTTCAGTCCTACCTTGTGCTTGAGAAAACTGAACCACATCTTCTCAAAGACGTGTTTGTGCTCCTGAAACACAAGAACAGGGCAGCAATTCAGAGGGTCTCACTCCCCAAACTCTACTGCAGGGAAAGTGAGGCAAACAGCTCAAAAGTACTACTGTGCAGGGCGGTCCCCCAGTCCCTCCTCTCCCAAACCATACCTTCAGCTGAGTGACCTTCCATTTCTCCAGCATCTCTGTAAGAAAAAGAGATGGGGAGACAAAGTCAAAAGCTGACAAAGTGTCCTAAAAGTCCAAACAAGCAGCAGCCACAAAGGAGAATACAACTTGGGACCTTACCAAGCCCTTATTTCCCCTTCCACATGACCTAAGCACGTGACTCAGGTAGAACTCTCAAGGCCTCATTGAGCTCACATAAAATGATGTCAATACTGATTGATGGAGAGTCCTTCCCAGGAAACCAAAAGCCTTTCATGCTCTCTTCTCCTCTGCCTCTTCCCAAACCAAGGACAAGTCCCTTCACCACTCAAAAGTCAAGCCGAAGGTATAAACTCTTCCTACAGGTTCCCTCCCTATTCCTAAAGACCCTCACCTTTGTGCTTCACATAGAAATTCGAGATGTCGCTCTGCTGGCGTGGTAGGCTCACAGCCGAGATCAGGGTGAAGGTGTTGCTCCAGAACGTGGAGGGAACACCCTGAGAGAGAGACAAAGTCACCAGACTGAAGAGAGCTGGGGCAAGTACCAGACCTCTCTATTTTCCTTCAACTCTAATCTGCATCCCTCTTCTGTTCTCATCACTCAAGCTCCTGGCTTCCTCCTCCCCAACTCCAATACCACTTCCTTGCTCGTGGCCATCTAACTGCCAGCTCTTCTGAAAGGATGTGATTCACAACAGCTGGATTTCAATCACCCTGGCTCTACCTCTCAGCTATGAACTCTTAAATGCAGTTATATACATAACAGACCCAGGGCAAAAAGAAATCCAACTACAACCCTAAAGAAAACCAGACTAAAGAAAACTCAGATCAAATAAAGATCTGAACTAAGACTGAAACTATGGCCATGCTCATGACATTCAGAGAGAGCCCCACCAACCATCCATCACCTGTTGGTGTGTGTCTGTGACCCTGGCCACCAAATCCACAACAGCCTGCATCGTATGGTACCGAACATCATCATGCTCCAGGTACTCCTGGAACCGGGAGATCAGCAGAGATGACTCCGCCTCTGTCGGAATGAGGCCTTCCACAACAGACTAGGAGTCAAGACAGGAGACAGAATCAGTGACCAGCTCACTCTCTGAAAGGCCCCACGACCAACAAGAATCTCCCTGCTTTCGTCTGGGCTGTCCTGCTGTGAGATTAGCTTTGGGAGGCTGGGGAGAAGGTTCATCCTTTGGGGAAAGGACAGAGACAGCCCCTTCCTTGGTCCCTTTATGGGGTGAAATGGGACAGGGAAGCATTTCAATTCTCACAATCTCATTGGGAGGGATAAAAAGAATTTCAGGGGACTGCCTGGTTTGATCTGCAGTGTGTGTAAAGATTTGATGAAGGAAGAAAGAAAAGGATCTGAATTCATTAAAACAATAAAGCAGGGGAGGCTAGGTGGCACCGTGAATAGAGCACCAGCCCTGGAGTCAGGAAGACCTGAGTTCAAATCCAGCCTCAGACATTTAACACTTACTAGCTGTGTGACCTTGAGCAAGTCATTTAACCCCAACTGCATTGGCCTCCAAAAAGTTTTAAAAAAACAATAATGCAAATTTCCATTATTTCCTCTGGGATTATCTGAGAATAACTTTTAATACCTGGTCAGCTCCCCTTCCCAGCTCCCTACCCCCAGTCTCCCACTAGCTGGTATATGCTTAGAGGACACAAACTAAATGAGACTGAGCCAAAACACAAGGAGAAAGTGTCTAGCACACAGCCCTCAATAAAAACTTGCTAAATGAAGACTAGACCAAAATACATGTCCTGTAAAACCAAGCAACTGATTTTTAAACTCTCTGTCCTACTGCTTGCTTCCTCATTTACTCAGGCCTCCTTATAACAAAGATCCTCCCCTACTTAAGCAGCCCCACAAACACCATACCAAGAGGAGGCTTCGAGGGAACAGATAGTTGCCTTCCCATTTGGACTTTTCCAGCGGGTGTGCCCCCTCTAGCTGCACAAACTTCATGAGTGTGCAAAGGGCCAGTTCCTAAGGAGAGAGGGAAGAGAAGAGAGACATCAGTGAACACCTGGAACCCAGAAGAGGGCCAGGGAGTGGGAAGCAGCCAGCACCCCACCCACAGATCCTCTAAGCCCCATTGCTCAGCCCAGACCACAGTGAAGTTTGCCCTCAGTAACAAGAATGGCTGCTTGGGGGAAAAGGGAAGGGTGGGTGTATTCTTTATAACTAGCTGAACTTCTTTATACCAAGGTTCCAGCCTCCCCTTCTGATTTGGTCCTGGGTATGGATGGAGGGCCTGTGGTCAGCCTGCTAGGTGGACTAAGGGAAGATGCCACTGGAATTCACTACACAGGATGACCCAATCATGTTTTCAGTGTTGGGATTTATAGTTATGTTTGTGCTAAAATGCAGAAACTGTCCTAAATCCCATTTAAAGGCATTTGAAACTATTAGAACAAATAGCTGTTTTCAGAAAAACAGAATATGGCCCTTTCATTCAAAAGCTTCCAATGGGCCATAGCTTTGTTTGTGCTGCCTAACACTAGTCAGAGATAATTTGACACCTGCATTGCCTATATCGGTTCACTGTAAATGGCCTGGCAAGTTTCTTCATGTGGATAGCTCATGAGGGGGTGATATGCAAATAGTCACATTCAATTCCATGTTTTCACACTTGGGCCTTAAAAAGCCAGCCTCTAAAAACCATGCTCCAAGTTTCTGAGAGAGAAAGAGAGAGAGAGAGAAAGAGAGAGAGAGAGAACAGTGGGGAATCCAGTGGGAAATGATCCATTCCAGAACAATGGGAAAAAATGCTCTGAATCTACTGAGGAGAGTGGGAAGTGACATGGGCCCACATCTTCTATCCCATCCACCCCTCCCTCCAACCCACGCACCCATTTTGAGGTCCAAGCACTGGCAGTTTTGTACAGCTTTGCAGTTTAGCTGAAGACAGGTTGGTAGTGAATGGAAGACATGAGAGAGAACATGAAGCTAAAGGCAACTTGATGGTAGAAGCAAAGAATATGCCTCTCTAACTCCCAAACTCACCTTGACCTTGAAAGAACGATGGCCCAAGAGTTCCGAGAGGCGTTTGCAGCAGCTGTTATATCGGTGTCTCATCCATACCTTATACTTCCGAAGGGCACTGCCAGAGCCTAGGGAGAAGTATTTTTCTGCCCTAGAATCTCTCTCTTCCCACCTATATTCCAACTGACATGTACCCCACAATACCCAACAGGCAACAGCTCAAGCTCTTGGGGCAGAGTCTAAGAAATCACTCCAGCCATACTGGCGTAAAACTTCACAAGCACATGGGAAATTTCCCCAGCAGCCTCCCTAGTATTCACTTGAAGACAACATTCATAAGGGTCCTAGGCCCAAAGGCTACAGTCAAACCAAGATTAGGTACTTTCTGGTTCTTTTACAGGATAAGCGATCACCCTCTGTCCTCCAAAAATACCACAAAATATATTCTGAGGCCAATTAGAGAAAAAATGTCTGATTACTCTGCAGTATATAACTTTTCTTAAAAAAAAAAATACAGCATTAGACTTGGAAGTCAGAAGACCTGGATTGGAGTCCTGACTGGGCCACTTATATTATCTCTGTGATTCTAGGCAAGTCCCTTAACCTTTGTGACACTCAGTCTCCTCTTCTGTAAAATGGGGACAATACATCACAGAGTTGCTACAAGGAAAGTCCTTAAACAGAGAAATGTCACAGAATCACAAGCATCATAGAGAAGGGGCCAAACCAAACGTGGTATTGTACAGTCTGATCCCCCATAAACTGTACTCCACAAGCAGTACAGCAATCCCGCCTCTACTGGGAGATCTCCAACAATGGGGAACCTTCTTCTCAGGTACCCACTGAGAGACAACTCTAACTGTTACTCGGATTGTTCCTTACATCAAGTCTAAATCTGTGCCTCTGCACACTGCTCTGGGTCTAACACCTGGGACACAAAGGAATCACTGACATCCAATTACATGGCACATTACAGTTGGCAAAGGGATCTATCTATCAATATATCCATGAATCGTCTAAGCCCTGTCGCTCAGCCCAGTCCACAGTGAAGCTTGCCCTCAAGAATGGCTGCTTGGGGGGAAAGGGAAGGATGTAAAGGTGGATGGTGTGTTCTTTATAACTAGCCTAGCTTCTTTAAACCAGGTTTCCAGTCTCCCCTGAGTGGATGAAGGGCTTGTGGACTACGGTGCTGCGTTGGGTGGACTAAGGGAAGATGCCACTGGAATTCACTGCACAGGAGGATCCAAGCATATTTTCAGGGCTGGGAGGCTCAGTCAGGCACTAGTCAGCATTATCTCCACTCTACAGCTGATGAAACTGAGACCCAGAAGGGAAGGGTCTCACCCAGTGTCAAGAGACAAGATTTGGAGCTAAGTCCCCTGCCCCTGAGCCTGCAGCACACATCTTCCATCTTCTACCTAAATCTTCTCCAGGCTAAACAGCCCAGGCTCCTTTAGGAGATTCTTGCAGGGCAGTATCTCAAGGCCCCTGACCATCTCAGAGACCTGGCCCTCCTCTGGACCATCCCCAGCTTTACAACGTGCTCCCTAAATGAAAACGGCAGTGGCTAGGGAGGAGGCACCCACTGCGCCTTCCACAGCAGTGTCTGGGGAGAAGGCACCCCACTGGGCCTTCCACGGGCCAGGACAGGGACAGCCAGAGCCAGGCTGGTACCTGGGGGGCGCCGGACGAGGCATCCTCACCTGCCATGGCTGCGTCCTCTTCAGGGAGGTGACCCACGAAGAGCTCGCCTCGCTCCAGCAGGGCCCCGAAGAGTCGGCTACAGGTGTGGACAGCGCTGAGCACGTCATCTTCCTCATCAGACTGGGGGGCACAGGGGTGGCAGAGGTCAGTAGCAGCTCCTCAGCTGCGCTACCTTTCTCAACAGATGAGTCACCGAAGCTGTCCACTGCCTAAGACTTGAGTGATTCTCTCAGGCCACGCACAGCTCAAAACCCGGTTTTTTTAAGCTATACGCTGTCCGTGGCTCAAAATTGACTGACGTTATTTAACCTAACACCAGGGCGGCTGGGGGCGGGGGAAGGGGCGCCCCAGCGTACAGAGAGCTGGTCCTGCAGCCTCGAACACTTCCTGGCTGTGTGACCCTGGGCAAGTCACCTAGCCCTGCTTGCCTCACTTTCCTCTTCTGTAAATTGCGCTGGAGGAGCAAATGGCAAATCGCTCCAGTGTCTTTGCCAAGAAAACCCCAAAGGGGGTCAATGAGTCGACTGAGACAGACTGAACAGCGAAAAGCTAACAACAGCTTAGCACTTAAGAGATTGACGTAAGCAGCGAACAGCTTAAAACGCGCTGAACTGACTGCAGGCACTGAAGCCAATCCTTCACACCGCGTCAGGGCTGGGGGGACACCGCGTCTTTTCGAGATTTCCTTTTGGGGAGGGCTCCACACTCTCCCTGGGCTGAGAGCTCCCCACCCCCCGCAGGGCGCCCCGCCCCCTCGGACCGCTCACTGCGCTCCCCGCCCCCCCCCCCCCGTACCAGCAGCACCCCCAGGATGTCAAACACGGCGTTGGCGCCGCTCCGGCTCTTCAGGACGGCCTCCAGCCACCGGCCCAGCTCCGCAGACCGAGACTCCGACTCCATGTGGCCCGACCGAAGCGGAATTCAGGCTCGCGTGGGCGGAAGAAGTGGAGTGGGTGGGGCGAGGGAGCCGGCCCCGCCCCCTCACGCGGGCAGCGCCGACGTGTGTCGTGACATCATCTCCCCGCGCCGTAACCCTGTGCAGAGCGCCTTGAGCCGCGTGGGGAGAGTGCTGGGGCCGGGCCGAGCGATGGCGCTCTTCCGGATCGCCAGGTAAGCAGGGCGCGCTGTAGGGCTCAATCCGGGTGAGCCCGGCGCTGTGGGTTCGGGAGTCTGGCTGCCTCCAGGAACCTCCGGGACCCTTCCCTGTTACTGGTCCCCCACCATCACCCCTCCACGTTGGGGGAGGGGGCGGAGCCAGGGAGGTGAAGGCGCAGAGGCTGGGGAAGGGGAGAAGGGAGTGTTCAGGAATGGGGAAATGGGCGGAGCTGGGGGGAAGGGGCGGGGCCAGAGAGGGAGAGAGATGGGGCAGGAACTGAATGGGCGGGGCTGAGGCCAGAGACTTAATTAAGCCATGTATAAACTACGCATGGGTTAAAATTTATTAACATTATTTAATAATGCCAGAGAAGGGGCCAGTAGGGGTAGGGATGGGAAAGGGGGTGGGGTGGGGAGAAGGGGCGGGGTCATAGGGGACCAGTAGGGGCAGGGATGGGAAAGGGGTGCGGGGTGGGGAGAAGGGGCAGAGCCAGAGAGGTTCCGGGGTCTGTCCACTCACTGGGTCACCTGGCACGCCTCGGGCAGGGGGCTTCCCTTCTTCACTTCACTTCTGCACACTTTCCTCGTGTGCAAAATCGAAGGAGTCAAACTGGATGGCCTCCAAGGTCTCCTTTAGCCCCGACAATCTGTGTTACAGAGAGAGGTTGTGGTTAGACCAGTTTGGGGATTGGGAATAGATAATGAGAATGTGAATAGGGCTGGGAAGGTGGAAAAGAAGGGACTCGGTGACAGACACAGCGAGGACTTGTCGCTCCAAGGTATCTTTGGCCCCTGTCCGGTGGGGAGGATGAGGAGTATTTGTAGGAGGGGTTTGTCTTTTGCTGCTCGGCACAGAGCAGAGAAAGAGGAAGAACCTGTGAGCGTTTAGGCAGAGGCAGGATGCCCCTTGGCTTTAGGATAAGCTCCCTAACAATTAGAGCCCCCCCTTCCCCCCCCCCCCCCCGCCAGTCCGTGGATTGCCTCAGGAGCTTCTTGCTGCCCCCCCCACCCCCCGGACATCTCCAAGGAAAGCTTGGATGAGTGGGCATCAGGAGTGGTGGCAGCAGAAGGGCAGGGGTCTTGTTTGGATACAATACAGCTTGGACTTGATGGCTTCTGAGGTCCCTTCCATTCTGTGAACCACAGAGTGCTAGAGGGACATCGGGGTGGAGATGCCCCTGAGCATTTGGAAATAGGACTCTTGGACTCAGAAGAATGCTTGGGGCTATAAATATTGAATTGGGAGTCATCTGCAGAAGAAGTCAGAGGTAAAACTATAAGGAGGCAGCTGGATGAAGTGGAAAGAATCCTGGCTCTGACGTTGGTCCCTGGACCTGGGTTCAAATCCCATCACTTGTGTGACCTCGGGCATGTGACTTTACCTTGCTCGGCCTCAGTTTCTTCATCTATAAAATGAAGAAGTTGAACTAGATGGCCTTTGGTCCTTTCCAACACTAGATCTTAGTGGAAGCCAAGGGAATGTATAGAGAGAAGTGGACCGAAGGTGAGCCTTGGGGACCATCTACTATAAGTACATAGGACACAGAGAACAAGGAGATGGCCATATGCCAGAAACCAAGGGAGAAGAGAAGATGGAGAAAAGCCAGGAGGGCACACAAGTATCAAATGCTGCAGAGAGGTCAGAGGATGAAGATGAGGTCATGTGATAGAAACAAAACTCGTTGGAACAGGGGATCTTGGCTTTGTACCACCCAATAATGTTGGCAAGTCCTGGTGCTTCTCAAGCCCTTTGTTCCCTCATCTAGAACAGGATGGAGAAAAGGAGGAGATCCAGACAGAGGGATCCAGGGAAAGGCAAGGAAGGAGTCAGGAACATTAGGGAAGACTTTATGGAGGAGTCTGTGCCCAGGAATGGCCTCGAAAGACCAGAAGGATTTCAGTAGGGGGGAATAGAGAAGGGAGCAGAGTGAGACAGGAGGTGGCTGATAGGCCAGCATCCTGGTGGCTTCTCCTCCACCCTCACCCACAGCAGCCATTCAGTAGCCAGGGTCTGTCCGTTCTGTCTTTCGCCCTTTTCTCCATTCACAGTGCCAGCCCTCCCAATTCAATCCCACATCCCCTTTCCCCTTAGACTAGTAGAATAGCCTTTTAACTGGCCTTCTCACTTCCACTCTCCCTCCACTCCAATTCATCTTCTAAAGAGCTGCCAAAGTAATGCTACTCATGTGCCAGTCTGGTGGCATCATTTTCTCCCTCCAAAATTTTTCCCACAGCATTTTGTCTCTCCTTTTATCTCCCTGGTACTTTGCCTGGCGTATTTTTTTTAACCAGTGGGGCATATCACCCCTTAATGATTTACTTGCTCCCTAAAAATGGAGACTGCCATTTCTCCTCATGTGCCATGGCCCAACCAGCATGGATGGGCTATGCCCTTCACTGGCAGAGGGGATGCCCAGCTATATGACAGCCATTGGAGCAATGCACACATCTGACCACTTCACTTCTCTGCTCAAAAACCTTCTGTGGCTCCCATTTCCTCCTTGAGAAAATAAATACGGACTCCTCAGCCTGGCATTTAAGGCCTTCCACAAAATGGTTTCCTCTTACCTTTCCAGCCTTATTTCATTCACCTTACCCTCCCCCCATGCACTTTCCCTTTCCCTCGGACTACTGCCATGTAGATACCTAGCCTGTCCCTCCTCCATGCCCAGAATGTCCCACCTCATCTCTACCTGTCAAGATCAACCTCTTCTTTCCAGGCTGAGCCCAGGTGCCAGCCTTCCCTGATCCCCCTACCTGAAGTTCTTCTTTCCCTCCAAAACTTTTCCAATGGCATTTTGTCTCTCCTTTTGTTCCCATGGTACTTTGCCTGGCATATTTTTTTTTTTAACCAGTGGGACATATGACGTAATGATTTACATGCTCCTTGAGGATGGAGACTGCCATCTTTCATCATTGTGCCCTCCCTGGAACCTCACATGGGCCGTGCTACAGAGTAGACACCATCTTTGTTGAACTGAGTCTAAAGGAGGATTGTGGAGGGAAACGGGGAGAAATGGATCTGGAAAACAGGATCCTCATGTCAGACATTGACATTGCACAGTGTACAGTGACATGCAGGGTGGGCACATCTCCTTTGACCTTGTAGCATCCTGGGGAGGTTGGTGCTACTCATGTTACATCCCACAGGTGAGGAAACTAAGGCCCAGACGTGTCTGGTGACTGGCCTGTGGTCACCGAGTTTGCAAGTGTTGTAATTGAGATTCAAAGCAGAGTCTCCCCTTGCTCTAAGCCAATGCTGTCTCCTCCAGGTTGCTTGAAAGGCCTTGAAGGCTAATTTTGTTCCATAGACATTTGGAGCAGAGGAATAAATGTGGTCAGCCCTGGGTGCTTATTAGATTACTTTGTCAGCTGTGTGAAGGATGCATTAGAAGCATTAGAAGAGGGCAGAGGCAAGGAGGGCCAGCTGGGAGACTGTAGGAAAGGGAACAAATAGGAGAGGAGGGGCCAGATGTCAAGGTAAGACTGACCAGACCTGATGTCTGCTTGGATGTGGGAGGCGAGGAAGAGGTCTAACTCCTTTACGCTTGGAGCCCTCCAGCCTGGAAAATGATGAAGATCAAAGGGGCCCAGAGGGCCTCAGATGTGGCCTGGTGCCAAGAACATCACCTTGGCCCTGGAGTCAGGCCGATAAGGCTTCAGCAGGACCCTGGGCAAGCCTTCTTACAACTTGGAGCTTTGCGTTCTTCCTCTGTAAAGCAGGATGTTAATCTTTATACACACTATCTTAGAGGATTGTTGGGAGGATGCCTTTTATAAATGAATATGGTTAGATCATCCTAGGATTCTCTGTGTTTGAAGGTCATGGGTTTCATTGTGAATTGGGTGTATTTGGATTTATTGCTGTGACTTTATTGTTGAATTTAAGTTTGTGACAATTTATTTAAAAATAAAAGATGTGGGGAAAAAATTAGGGTAAGAGAAGAGCAATAATTGACTAGATAGTGCCAAGGAAATAAGAATGCTTCTCTCCCCATACCCACAGGGATCCTGGGTTTAGGGCCTGGCCCAGGCACTGATGATTTCCTTTATCCTAGATATGAGGAACAAGAAAAAGCAAGTAGTACCAAGGACCAAGCCCAGGTGCTCCTGCAGAGGCTTCAGATTCAAGCCCGGGAGCGGCAGCTGAAGAAGCAAAAGCAGCAGGAGGCCAAGGCTGAGACCAGCTCGCCTGGGGACAAGACCCTAGAACACCCTGGGCCTACAAAAACTAGCCCAAGTTCTCCAGCCCCAGAGGAACCTAAAAGAAAAGCCAAGAAGAGGAAACGGGGGGATGGGAGCCCCCACACATTAGAAGAGTCAGAATCAGGGGCAGACCCTGAGTCCAGCCAAAAAGGGACCAGCAGCCCCAGAAAACCAAAGGGAAAGAAGAAAAAGAAAACAGGGAAGAAGGATCCAGAAGTTGCTGCAGGTGAGAGAAACACCATCCAAGATGGTGCCAGGAAGCTAGGATTGCAGCATGAGCAGCATTAGTGACCCTCACAGGCTACACATGTTATAGAGAAGGAGTGATACCGTCCATCTCTCTCACACCCCCTCCCCCCAATTCTCCCTTTTCCAGGTAAAAGCAGTGAAGAGCAGGAAGAAGAAAAGGGCTTGATAGGAGCCTCTGATCCCTCGGGAAAGGCCAGTGAAGCCCAGCACAGCGCACTCATTCTGGGAGTGCCAGACAAGAAGACCCTTCCAAAGGTAGGCAGTGAGTTCTCACATCCAGGATGTTCTGCTCCCAACACAACTCTGGCCTTTGCCAAGGGTCTCCTGGTTTTAGCCAGCAAAGTGAGGTTTGCGGGTGATGGTGCTGATTTGGTGAAGTGCCTATGATACAAGGAGTAGGAGGGTGCCTCTTAACCCTGTCCCTGGTCTTGGCTTTATTTCCTACATCCTTCTTTACTGATCTGTCACTTTTTTCACAGGTCCAGCCTTTCTTACCCAAATGGCTTGCAGAACCCAGCCGGGTCCAGAAGAGCGTCAAAGATGATCTCATCCCAATCCAGGATATTCCTGGAATCCATCCTTGCCTACAAAAGAAATTAAAGACCAATGGCATCTTGTCCTATTTTCCAGGTAGCCCCAATGCTAGGTCAGCAGCAAGGGCCCCTCCTAGTGTACTGTTTCCAAAGTGGTAGCCCCTAGACCTGCGAAATACTGTCCTTCACACTCTAACATTCTTCTCTGATACCTCAGGTTTTCTCTTATGGAAAAGTAAGACTCCACACAGCTGCTTTACTTTCCCTGAAAACATAAGTAGTAATCTGAGGCAGCCTTGACCTCTTACCCTTTGGTTGGCCAGTGTCTTTGTAGCCATGGCAGCCTCAAAACCTGCAGTATGGTGCAAGAGAGAGTCCCTCAGGCAGGGGCCCTGACCCAGAAGGACATCAGGCTGGGGAGACAAGGTGCTTGTGTTTCTTCTGGCCTTGATGGTGGCCCCCTGATGGTCTGGGGCGAGTTGGACATCGGCCTTCTTCTCCCCACCAGGCCAGAGCAGTAGGTTGACCTTGGCCACATCAGTGTCTTACAGCTTCTCTGCCATCTGCTTGATCTGATGCTCCTTGGCCTCCTGTCTGACCTGTCCTGTGTATATGGTGATATCCATCCTTAGAGAGGTGTGGCCTGGTGTAATGTTGGCCCCCCCTCCAACATTAAGAGCAGTGGGGCAGGCACCACCTCACACAACCTCTAGTCCACAATCTGTTTCTCTAAAACAGTGGTGCTGTTACCTATGGTGCCTGCTTTGTGAGAATCATAGGAGACAGGATGTACTTACAGTATTCTGCGGACATTTAGGTGACGGGAAGTATCAGCTGTTGTTTCTGTGCCTTGGTGTTACTCCCTACTGAGCCACCATCTTGTTCTCTGCTCTGTCCAGTCCAGGCAGCAGTGATTCCTGCCCTCCTGGAGAGTGCATCCCATGGGTTCCTGGTGGGGAGGGGTGGCTACCAGCCTAGCGACATCTGTGTGTCTGCTCCAACAGGCAGTGGAAAAACACTGTCCTTTGTCATCCCCGTGATCCAGGTAAGCTGATTAGGACAGAAGGGCAAGGAACTATGCTAGTCCAGGGGGACCTGCCTCCAAGGGGTTGCTGAGTTCTTCCTGTCCTCAGGCCCTGAATGAACAGGGAAGAGCCCAGCTGGGGGGTCGTCAGCAGGAGGGCAGCCTCTTTGAGGCAATTTGGCTGAAGAATCCTGTGTGGATTTGTCCCCAGGTCCTGTTGGAGCGGGTGGTGTGTCATATACGGGCGCTCGTGGTGCTGCCAACAAAGGAGCTGGCCCAGCAGGTTGGTGGTCCTTTGTTTTCTCTGGTTTGCTGTGGTGCCTCAGGACAGGCAACTCTAGACTGTGGCCAGAGCCATTGGCTCAGAAGTCCTTACTCCCTCCAGTGCAGGGGTTCCTAACCTGGGCCCAACTCCCTTGGGGCTCTATGGTTAGGCTTCAGGGAGTCCCTGAAGTTGGATGGAAAAAAGATAATGGTTTTATTTCAATATCATTAATTTCCATTGGACTCCTGTGTATCTTATTTTATACTCTAAAAATATTGTGAAAAGGGGAGGCTTCACCAGACTCCCAAAGGCGTTCAGGACATACGCTCTTACTGTCCCTGCTTATGGCATCACATGGATGGCCGCTTGTGGAGGGAGCTGAATCCTAGTAGCATTTGTCTTCAGGGGACATTGTGCCCGCCGAGCCCAGCTGCTGCCCCTGCTACTCCTGCCTAGCTCTCATTCACAGTCACCTTTTGGGGACACTAGACCTTAAGCTGGTCCATCCCTCAGCAGCTTGGTACCAGGTGCTAGAGGTGTGGAGGAAAGATTAACAGACCCTATTTCAAGTAGCTCGCCCTCCATAGAAATGATCCTGGATGCTTGCTAGTGCCACACTCTGCTCCTTCCCTTCAGGTGAGCAAAGTGTTCAACGTGTATGCCGACGGCACACCTCTGCACATCGCCCAGATCACTGGGCAGAAGTCTCTAGCGAAGGAACAGGAGATCCTTGTCCAGAAGACGTAGGTTTTATTGCATCTGTGCTGACTTCTTCTGTCAGGCCCTTTGGACTGGTGGAGCCAACCCTCTGTGGTTGATGTTGGCTAGGGATGTTCAGCATGTCTCTGGCCTTTTCAGCTCCAAAAAATGAGTTCCTGGCACCCATCTCCCTGCCTGAACAGTGAACTGTTCCTGAACAATGCCTACAGTCTTCCCACAGGCAGGAGGTTGCCCCTCATGTGGCCCATCCCACAAGAGACCTCCCTGGTCTTCCTCCCACACTAAACATGCTCTTCTGTGTCCATGGCCCTATTGCCAATGCCAGACCCTTCTGGAATTCCCAGGGGCTGTTATGAGACCTGTGAAAGAAGGTGCTTAGATTGTGCCTCTTCAGGGAGAGGTTCAGGGCTAACCGGTGGCCTTTCAAGACAAGTGGGGAGGAAGAAGGAAGTTCCTCCCATCTTGAACCATGCTTGGCACCAATTACAGTGGTGTTTTGTGGTGTTGCAGGGACTCTGGCTACTGCAGCCTGGCAGACATTGTCGTGGCTACCCCTGGCCGGCTGGTGGACCACATTGATCAGACACCAGGCTTTAGCCTGAGGCAGCTGCGTTTTCTGGTAAGTCAGCCCAGCCCGGGACCTGCCCTGTCAGCTACAGACCTAGCCTGGGTCAGTGCCTGGGCATCTGTCTGCTCACTGGGGTGTTTTAGCTGAGTATAAGGACCAGAGTGGCCACTGGGGCACTGAGGACAGTATTCCCTGTTGGTTGTTTGCTGGGGGGGAAGGCATGGGGTGACCGGGGGACCTTGGTGTTTGATAAGCTGCAGCTTTCCTGGGAGCAGGGGCCTGTCAGTCAGGAGCTTCCCGGGGGTTCCTCTGAGCATGGCCACCCACCACTCTACAGATCATTGATGAAGCCGACCAAATGATTGACAGCATGCACCAGTCCTGGCTGCCACGGGTGGTGAAAGCTGTTTTCCAAGATGACAGTTCCCCAGGCTCCAGCCCACTCCTCCAGAGGGTGGAACCCCGAACTATAACTGCTGCCAGGTACTGGAACTGGACAAGATTTTTTTCCACGTACTAATTGTTCCCCCATCCTACCTCCCACTCCTAAGGAGAACGGGACTGTGATTGGTCATTTCTGTTGAATGAAGGTTGTCACCCATCCCTTTTCAGGAAGGAGCCAGGCTGGTGGGGAGAGAGGAAGGGAAAAGGTGCACGTGCCAGCCAGCCATCTTGTCCTGCTTGTGATGGATATTTCCTTTGTGAGCATGGGGGGGACTTAGAAGAATGACCCAGAAGAGCAAGGACTGGCCTTATTGCTATTTCCAGACCCAGCAGGTAGTGGGCTGCTGATAGCATCCTTCCACACCGCACATGGACACTCTGCTCTGTCCTTTTCAGCACGAGCCAGCCTCATATGCCACTCCAAAAGCTGCTTTTCTCAGCCACACTGACCAGGAATCCTGAGAAGCTTCAGGAGTTGGGCCTCTACCAGCCCCGGCTCTTCTCCACTGGCCTGGAGAGCCAAGGATCCACAGCTCAGCCAAGGACTGAGGAGGCTGGGGAGGGAAAGTATACCTTCCCTGCAGGGCTCTCGGTGAGAATGGGGCCTCCCAAGGCCCAGGGGAAGATCCTGAGGGGGAAGGAGGGAGGAGCAAAGGCTAGCCTGGCCCCAAGGGAAAAGGAATCTGAGCAGCTTCAGGTCCCCGACTTAGAAGAGTGGGTGTTATAGCCAGCTCTGCAGCTTCCTAGCAGGTCACTTCGTGGGTCTCATCAGGCTCTCTCCATGTCTCCCACAGCACTTCTATGTGCCCTGCACCCTCAACTCCAAGCCACTGGCCATCCTGCACTTGATGCGGAACATGAAGTTCTCCCGGGTTTTGTGCTTCACCAACTCCCGGGAGCACTCCCACAGGTGAGGGCCAGAAGGCACGGCAGGAGGTGCCCTGAGGTGAGTATTCTCCACTGAGCACCTCCTTCCCTTCTCTGCAGGTTGTTCCTACTGGTCAAAGCCTTTGGGGGGGTGCCTGTGGCTGAGTTCTCCTCCAGATTCGGACCTGGCCAGAGGAAGACGATCCTGAAGCAGTTTGAACAGGGCAAGATTCATCTGTTAGTATTGTGAAGGGAAAGGGCTGGAGGATAAAGAGCAGAGAGCACAGAAGGGTTGGGCCTGCAGAGAACTGGCTGCTGGGCTGGGGATGTTGTTGGAATGCAGGTACCAGCTTGGCCCTGTTCACTTGCTGTTTGTTCTTAGACTGGCAACTGCCCTGGACCCCTCCACGTGGCAGTACAGCCCAACATGGGCCCAGTGAACTCGGCCTCTGCCAGGGGATGCGTAGTGTCTAGCCTAGGAAGAGTGGGGCTATGAGATGGGGCAGATCAACCAGCATTTGTTCTCTTGACCTCGTTACAGGCTGATCAGCACAGATGCCACTGCTCGAGGCATCGATGTGAAGGGAATGAAACTTGTTATCAACTACGATGCCCCGCAGTACATCAGGACCTACGTGCATCGGTGAGGGGGTGTGGGGCCACTGGGAACAGGGTATTTCTATCCCTCTTCCTTCAGACCCCAATCTTCAGGGAGCTCTGGTTTTTGTGTTACTAACCTAACCCCTGGGCACCTGCCTCCATGTTGTGTCTGATTTCAGGGTTGGCAGGACAGCCAGAGCTGGGAACACAGGGCTGGCATTCACTCTACTCCTGAAAGTACAGGTGAGCCCCAGGAGGATACAAGTCCTATTCCCATCCCTGCTGCCTTCCCCGCACATGCCCCCAACACTGTGTCAGGGCCCTGATCCTGGGAGGAGAGAACTTATTCCTAGTGGCTAGTTACCTATGAGGAATGGCTTGAAGGAAGGCTAACCCCAGTTCTCTACTGTCTGGAACTGTTCTCTTCCCCAGGAGCAGAGATTCCTTCAGATGCTGAGAGAGGCAAGAGCTCCAGAGCTGGGAAAGCATCTAATCCGGAGTGAGCACCTGAAGTTCCTGGTGCCTCAGTATGAGGAGGCGCTGTCTGAGCTCCAGAAAACCATCCGGGTAAGGGCTCAGGGTGGGTGTGATGGGCCTCGAGACCCCAGCTCTTCAGCAGCCATGGGGCTGGCCAGCTCCCCAGGCTATGGAAGTGCGGAATACAGCAGCCACAGCTTCTCATACCTGATAATGACCAAGTAAGCAAAGCCAAACCAGGGACTTAGGCAGTGTACCTGAATGACACACTTATTTCCCAGCATGCCTTTGGGAGTTTAATAGTAGCCCAGCTGCCCAGGGCTAAGAGCTTTAGCTACCAAGGTGCCCAAGGTCTGGGGTCCTAGGATTTCAGCAAAAAAAGGGAGCACCGACCCACAAGGTGATGAATGCCTCAGGAGGCCATGTGAGGAGAGGCACAAAGACCGACCGTGCATTCAGCACTGCTCAGAAAGAAGGGCTGGTCTTACCCACCTGGAAAAGGCCAAAGCAGGAGAGGTAGCTCCCCAAGGAGAACCACCATCAAAGGCAACAAGATTGGTCAGCAAACCTGCTGGGTTAGTCTCCTAGGCAGGATGGTACCCCAGCAGGCAATGCCCCCTCCCCCAGTCTCGAGCATGCTGCTCTGTGGAGACCTGATCCCTGCCCTCTTTTCTCACTCTGGCTCTTTTCTTCACAGAACGAATGGAAACAAAAGAAGGCCTGAACCTGGCAGGAGATGGCTGGTGTGTGCTGGGCTAAGCCCAAGGGGGCATTGTGGCAACAGAATATAGAGCTGCTGATCCACTGGGCCTTGGGGACTGGTGTGTGCCTGCTGCCACAGATAGGCGTGGTCTGCAGACTTCATCACTGTCCAGAACTGCCTCCTGAAAATGGGCCACCGAGCCCAGTAATTGCTGGGCCACCAATCATAGTGGGGATGGAATAGAACTTAATTTTAAAAAGTGCCGTGTTTCTATCAAAACAAGTACTGCACTCAAGTGAAGAGAGAAAATGAGATCTATCCAGGCTGTTTCTGGATGAATGTAGAGGAGGGGACATTCTCTTGGCCAAGTATTGGCATATAGCCTGAACACCTAAACTTTGGATATCAGTGCTGCTGCGGGCCAGCAGTTACAGAGGTGGTCAGAGACAAAGTCAAGGGGCTTCAGAAAAAGACGCCACATCCGTCCTATTGGAGATGAAGAGAAGTGACTGAGGCTATCAGGCTGGATTCAAGTCAACTGTCAACCCATGTCAATAAATGCCTACCATGTGCAGAGAGTAGCAGGATGAGGGGGAGGCAAATGTTCCATCTGAGTGAATCCCTGGGTGCCTCTAGGCTGTTTATTCATTACAAGTTTCTAAAGTTATCAATTTTACCACACACACCATATTAAATTGGAAAGAATGCCACCGACTATAAAAACGTACACTTTATTACACTCTGTTTGGTAGGATACATCACAATTCCATACAATCCTACAAAGCAAGTACAAGTGCCCACATTCATCAGTAATTTATACTTGGCCCTGCCTTCCTAGTACCAGCTGACCACTGGGGGAGAGAGATTTTTTTTTTTAAAGTTAAGAAAGGTGTTTCTGTCTTTGCTGATTGATGGATGGGCCACAGAACCAGCCGCCTCTGGCAGACCATGCAGTGTTTGTGCAGGACACAGCTGAATGTTCCAGAGGAAAAACAAGCTAACTTGGCATGATTCTGAAATGGGCAGCAGCATGCCAGGGATGCAAAAGGTTTTCTTCCTTTTGTTGCCAAATTTAACAAACCCAAATGGCACCTTGAGCCTACCTCACTGTCCATCTGAAAAGTCCTGAAAGATAAATGGGTAGCAGTGGTTTCACAGTCAGGGACTCAGTCCAGAAAACAGCCCAGTGCTCAGAAGACCTAGCAGTTTTGACCTAGACCGGAACCACCAGACATGGTATTTCCCACTTGAAACTGAGAAGCTCTATCTCTTGCATTGCCATTACATTTTGCCTTATACCAAGAATGTTGTCATATCTTTAAAATCGTTTAATAAAGTAAAAATGCTTTTAAATTTTTAATTAAGCTACCACCAAAACATCAATTAATCCCACATTGCAGGAAAAAAATACTTTAAAAAAATCCACTGTATGGAATGTAATGGAAATATCCCCCCTAGTTACTGTCACATGAGCCACAACCAAGTAAAAGGCAGGACCAATTTAAGAGGGGCTCTTTGGGCCTCTTAAGTAAGCGAGCTTTATTTTCAGAAGGTTCATGTGGGTAAGTCTTAGGACCATACATTATATTGTATCATTTCTTTAAAAATGAGGCAAGCTCCTTTAGGACAGTAATAGACTGTGACCTCATCCTCCAAACATCTACCTGAATATACATTCATTATTCTCATTCACTTTAGTAAAATAATCATATAAAAGTGTATTTCTTTGCACAATTCAGAATGAATCTTGGGTTTTGTTTACTTTCCTCTCTTCCCCAGCTGAAGGCTGAATAGATTTTATACTGAACACGGAAACATCACAAAAGCAAATGAAACTTAAATTAAACCCCAGCAGTTAAAAATTCTCCCAAACTGAAGTATCAAACTAGACAAATAGGAAATTCTCCAAGATACAAAGTGAATACTCCTTTTACAAAAAGGTTACAGTTTTACTATACATAGAACTAGGATCAACACACTCAGTACATTCCAATATAACCATTATCACAAAGTGAAGAATGAGAGCAGACGCGCACACGCACACGCACACATACGTACAGCTTCAGGAGATGTACACAGAACCAACAGTTCAAAAGAATCACTAGAACGGAACATGAGATTTTTTTAAAATCTTAACTCTACGTCCAGATTCAATTCAACAAACATTTATTAGGCACCAACTAATGTGCAAAGCAGTGCTAGGCGCAGATGGTCACACTGAAAGACTACGGATTTAAGAGACCACATGACACCCAGACTTGTCCTAGGCGGGACTGCTTATGTAAGGGGAGGGGGTAGTTTTAGCCAGAAAGCTTGCAGCCCAGGCCAGTCAGTCCAACTTCTGAACAGACAAAATGGCCTATGATATTAGGGCTGCCATGTTGGACCATCCACTTTAAGAGGACAGAGTCTTTCTGACAAATGAAAAGAACAGAAAGCTGACATTCTTTATGTAGTTTGCATTAATGCTCAGAAATGATGGTCCAATAAGAGCAAGAGTCATCTTTTAAAAAGTAGGATTTCGCCGATTGTGTACAATAATAGGTAAAATGTAACTTCTTAAAGGTGCTTTATAACATCAGATAACCTTTCCCTGGCATTTCCAAATTCTCTCTGGCTGGCGGCGTTCAGGCACCCCTTCAGTTGGTTTTGGGCAGTGCCTTTAATCTGACAGCAGACATCCGCATCTGTCCTTTGGATTGCTGACTCTGCCCGTCCGAGGCTGGAGGGACCTGTCCAGGGTTCGGTCCCCCTGGGACCTGCAGCTGTGGTGTGGCTGGGGTCACGACTTGTTGCTGTACAAGTTTTTGCTGAACCACCTGAGAAGCCACTGTTGTTGCAGGAAGCACTTGCACTTGGTGTGGGCCGGCTGCAGTCTGGGACATCGTCACAGTCTGTGGCTGAGGCTGAACCTAAAGATGGGAGGGGACAGGACAAGTAGATGGTTCCACGTGATAAGGTTTAAGCCCAGACTTCATTTGCTCCCTCTGGAGAGAGAACAAAGGGCAGTCACTGCTGTCACACTCCCTGAGGTCCAGTCCCACTGAGTAGCCCTCATACTTGGGTACTGTTTACCAACAGTTAGGAGGATGACAGCACACCGAGAAACTGGGCCCCAACACTGGCTTCCATTATCTCCTCACTCAACCCCCCAAATAATCAGGGGCTTTAGCTTAACTCCAGGTGAAATTCCTGGCATTCCCAAGATGAATTGAGACTGAGCCTATCTGCTACTGAATTTATTTTTGGATCTGAATGGCCCACTGATACAGTTGATTAGATCTCATTCACTTGTCAAGATGATAAGAACATCATACTGATTCAATCTAGTGTTCTTCACCATTTAAGACACAGCCTACACTGAAAATAACATCTTAAAAAGAAATCTGGGCAAGCTGACCTTAATAGTGTTAGCAATTGTGCCTTCTTTGACAAATGGCAACAAAACAGCCCTGGATTATAAACATGTATTGAATATCAGTACTAGGCTAGATGCTGTACAATAAAAGCCATGATTCCTGCCCCAAGGACTTCCAATCTACAGCAGAAAGACAAAACAGAGACAGAAGACAGACAAAACAAGTAGAGTCCAGTGGGAAAACAAATGGAAGGAGGAGCATGTCCAGAAGCCCAGAGTCCCCATCACTGACCATCTTCGGAGAGTCTGTGGCAGCCCAGGAAAGCCTTCCCCAAAGAAGTTTTGAGAGAGCAGCAGTTTGTCAGATGGGAAGGGGGAGACTATTCCCAGAGAAGGGAGCAGCATGCAGGAAACAGACCCAAGAGTGGGAGAACAGAGCCAAAGCTCCGTCTGAGAGGCGAGAGGGGAGGTGCGAAGGCTGGGAAGGAAAAGCATGGAACAGCAGAGTGACCAGAGACAACTAGAACACGTACTGAGTTTCAGTAATGGAATGAATGTTGTGGACAAAGACAAAGAAAATGATCAGTTACCTTCAGTCATGTCTGAAACTTACCTGCTGGGAAACAGAGACCATCTGCTGAATACTGGCCACTGTTGTTTGTTGCTGAACAACTTGAGGAATCTTTGCAACCTTGAAGAAGTATGAGGGCAGGTTAATACAAGAGAATTGGAATTTCAAAGTAAGAAGGGACTTCAGAAGCCAATGAGGCCGCCCTATGCTGGAGGAACAAGGGGCCATCCAGCCTGCACTTAAAAGGGTGATGGAGGACTTCCTTACAGCCTCATCCCCTCTGCCACTGCCTCTGAACCTGACTTCCCCATCTCCATCCTGAGATGCAGATCTCAAGGCAGAGGGAAAGGAGGAGTCCTTAATTCCCTGTGACTGATACAGCAAGAGTGAAGAGGAGCAGGGCAAAGTCATTCCAAGAGGTATAATTTGCCCCTCGAAGGCACATTGGCCTGACTGTCCTCTGGAGGTGTTACCTTTGAGACCTTGGGGGTGCAGAGATACCACTGCCCTACCTGTATCGGGGCTGGCACATGCTGGGCTCCTGTGGGCTTTGGGGCCTGGGACAGAGGTGTTGTCAGGAACTGAGTTTTAATGTTGGGCTGAGGAGCATAAGCCACTTTCTGCTGCTGGGCGTGGACAGTGACTTGCTGCGCACTGATCTAGAGAACAAAACAACTGTCTGCAGAGGAGGTTCTGGGAAATATGTCATGTAGCAGTGACTGTGACTATAGGCCAGGGAATCTGCTCAAAATACTGTCAAATGTGTATTTCTAAACTAAAGACTCGATTTGGAAAGATAAGGTAAAAGTCAGAAAATATGGCAAACATCAGTGAGAGTTATTTAAACTTTGACTCTATACAAGTGTCGTGTGAATATCCACAAAAAAAGGTGGGGAAGACAGAGGGAGGGAGAGAGTGGGGTAAAAGAAAGAAAAGGGAGAGGGGAGAGGAAGAGAGAGAAAAGGAGAGAGAAGAGACAAAGAAAAAGAGAAGAAATGTGAAAGGAAAGGGAGAGGAGTGGGGAGAGAGAAAGAAGGAAAAAGAGGAGAGAGAAGGAAGAGAGTAAAGAGGGAGGGAGGGAAAAAAGAGAGAGAAGGAGAGGCAGAGAAAGAGGGAGGAGAGAGTGAAAGAAGGGAGGGAGGGAAAGAGACTGGAGAGAGAGAGAGATCCTCAAAGGGCCCAAAGGAACCCTGCAGGTTTTCCTGGGAATGGTACAAACTTCCCATAATTTACAGCCTTTATAGTATGTAAGAAGAAGTCCATACCCCGTGCCCATTAAGGGGCTCAGAGAATGACCCCTACCTTCTGCTGGACAGTTGCTTGATTTTGAGGCTGAATGACTTTCTGTTGCTGGTGGTTTTTGAGTTTCAGAAGCTGTTGGACATGCAATGGCTGAGCAACTACTGTTGGTCCTATACAAGAAAAACAGCAATGGTATTTAGTATGCAAGAATGCCAGTCACTATTACAAGAGGTAGATTTTTCCTAGCATTTTATTCATGTGTTCAGAAAATGAGAGTTGAAACCAAACAGGAAAGCAAAGAGATCTTCCTCTCTTCCCCCACTTCCCTACCCCAGTCCTGGGCTTTCCACTGGTTAGACCCAGACCCTCCTTTCACAGGAAAATGCTTTGGTTCTGTCTCCCATTCTTAGTAGAGCAAAGGCTCAGCAGGCCAAGGACTACAGTTAAGACCATTCAAATAAGGACCTGCGATGATGAAAAAAACAAAACCAATACACTCCACACTGAAGGGCTTTAATAGGCCTGATACACATCATGGAACTGAGTCACTCCACCTCTTAAAACTAAGCGACCAAAATGCCTAAAGGCATAGACAAGTACCTGTGGCTTTCTGGGGCTGGCTGAGAGCCCCCCCGATTCCCGTCCTGGTCACTGGAAGGGTTGTGACTACCGGCGATGATGCCCCAGGAGGTTTGGCAGGAGCTGTGGGGGCAGTCTGTCCAGGAGTTGGAAGCTGGGAAGTGGCCACACGGGTCTACACGGGAAGAAGCAAGGGCCATGTTAACTTCCCAATGCTTTGAGTCTGTCCTGAGTCTTTAAAGGGTGGAGTCAATCAACAAGTATTCTTGAAACATCTACAACATGCCAGGCACTGGGCTAGCTTCTGGGGATGCAAGACCAAAGACTGAAACAACCCCTCCTCCCAGGGAGCAAATGTTCTGACAGGAGAGAGAACAAGTATAATCACACATGTATAGCATAAAGGTGAAGTTAAGTACAGCCATAGGCAAAGCAGCTAGATGAAAGGCTGCATGAGAGGGCGCACACTAGTGACTGGGCGGGGGGTTGGCAAAGACCTGGTCTGCAGATGGTGACCTCCTCTGAGGCAGAGACCAGGCGTCAGTGCCATCGGCCACATGGAATAATGGCCACTGTAAAGGCCCCGACAGACAAGGCCAGCTTGGCCAGCATCAGAGTCTGCTTGAAAAGCTACTCTACACATGATGATGGAGAACTCACAAGGCGAGCGACCTGAAGATTGGCCACGGTGGTGCCAGCCAGCACTGCTCCCGGCCTGGGGCTCTGGACACCAGCAAGCTGGGGAGAAGGTGCTGGAAGCGGCAGCAGAGGGGGCATGGGAGGAGGTGCTGGTCCTGGCGCAGGCGGCTGCTGGGGCGGCAGCGGTGGCTGAGAGGCTTTATGCTTCTGCAGCTTGATCAGGTGCTCCTGCAGGGAGATGAGAACATTCATTCTATTCTGCTTTACTGAGAGCTGCCAAGGCTTATGTAACTCTCATCTGGTTACTGATGGACACTTTGAAGGCTGAGAATTCAGTAAACTGAACCTTGTACCCACAATTCCATTTACATACATACACATACATATATATATATATATATATATATATATATATATATATGTAAAAGACACCACACATGTTTTTACATAATGAAAAATACAGACATTAAGACAAGATACTATACTGCTATAGCTACATTGGCCTTAATATCATGAGACAACTAATATTCATGCCTGTCTTTAATCAGCAACAGTCAAAATAACGAATGAATATTTTAACTGATTATGGAGTTTCAAATCTATTCATTCCCTACTGGAATGAAATTTTTAATATTTGGGTAAATGTATCTAATTTGGCTAATTAATGGCTTAATACATCAATTTTTTTATGTATAGGAAACCCTCAATCAAATGCAAGCCCAGCCACACTTAAAATGTCAACAGTACTTCATTTTATACAAACTTATTTACCATTAATCATTTTGGTTTTAACCAGTATTTTTATCTATATTATCAGCAAATAATTATTTATAAAAATGAAAGGTTTTCCAGGGCTCCTTGTGTAACCTCCACTATGATCCTATTCTGATGACTCAGTGTAGTGTGGAGGTTTTCCAAGGCCATGCTGGTAAATGTTTAACAATCAGCTTTTCGGGAGTGGAAGGGGGTCAGAATGTACTCACAACATACTTCTAAGGTTAATCTGCATTATTAACATTTTTCGCATCACTGTCTTAAATCTAGACAATCAACAAAGCAATAAAGCACGCCCCGATTTGTAGCATTTGTTGATTTCCAAAGTGTAAATGCTGACACTAAAAATTTAACAACCAGCTGGCACAAGCTAGTTCCAAGATACCCCTGAGGTCACCTCACCAGCTGAGAGCATGTCTGTTGGTCCTACCAATCTTGAAAGGCTTCGAATATGGGTTCAGTGACAGATTATATGTCTACCATCCAAGGACCAGCCTCACTAAGTTCGGAGAAGCTCATTACCAGGCTGGCTGTCGAGAGTGATGCATTTTCCTGCCACCCTAACGCACACACACAGAACTTCTACCAAATCATTGTGGGGCTAAAATATGCGTCAGTGAAGGAAGCACCCTAAATGATGACACTATGTACTCATGAAGCACAAAAATAATCAGTAGATGGAGGGCATCTGGAGGGCTGAGCAAACCAAACAAGCTGACAGGCTCCTGGTTACAGTACCCAGTTCTTTAATATGCTGTTAGCAAGTGCTTAATAAAATACTTTTTCTTCTATTTATTTTGTTTGAAACCTCATTATCTTCCCATCATCTCTTCCTTCTCTGTCTACCCCAACAGTTCAGAAGTTCAGGGGTTCGTTCTATCTCCTAAAATCTCTTGCAGTAGATGTACAATCCTCTCTCCTTCCACTTCCACCACTTTTTGAGTACAGGCTCTCATTAACACCCATTGGACCTCTTAGCACCAAAGCCATTCTACTGACAACAAAGACTTTCTAAGTTAGGATAACTTTCCTACAGTTTTTATTGGGCCTGGAAACTTCACCAGACTATGACTTGCCCTGGCATAGTGGGATCCACACCTGAGTTGCTGCTTGCTGCTGCTGCTGCTGCTGCTGCTGCCTGAGAAGCTGAAAGTGGGCAGGAGTGATGGTTTTGCTGGAAAGCTGAACTCCTGAGGCTGTCCCTGCAAAGAAAAGAGAGAAGCGTCCAAATCCAAAAAGAAAAAAGAAAAAAAAAGAAATCCCCCAGTCTATATTTTGAAGAATGATAAAATTAGTAAGTTTATAGGTAAAACTTCAGCTTATGATAGGATTCTATTCTAATTTTTATTTTTTTTTTTGGTGGGGGAGAGCAGGGCAGTTGGGGTTAAGTGACTTGCCCAAGGTCACATGGCTAGTAAGTGTTAAGTGTCTGAGGTCGGATTTGAACTCAGGTCCTCCTTACTCCAGGGCTGGTGCTTTATTCACTGCACCACACAACCACCCCCAATAGGATTCTATTCTAAAAATTCCTTTTATTATATTGGAAAAATCTGGAGATTATGAAGTAGTTTAGAAGGCACAGTCATGTGCTAAGGATAAAGAAAAATAATGTCCACATAAAAGATGGTTTCCTGGCTTCCCTTTATCAAACCTATACATACAGCAATGAAACCAGTACACAATGCCTACATTCTGCTGCAGACACAATGAAAGTAAATGATCTGCTCAGCTAATAAGTAACTGTGGGCACTGTGCATGTTAAAAATGAATGCTGTACATCTGCACAGCCTTTTTTAAATAAAAGCCCTCCCAGTAAAGGAGTAAGAAAACCCAGTTGTTACCTTGTGTTACCTGAGCCACTAACGACCTTGTCTGAGCCTGCACAGGGGTCAGGGTGGTCATGGCCACAGTGGACGCTGGAACAGGAGTGACTGCTCGCACCCCCTGCGTGGATGCACCAGAGAGCAGCTCTGCAGAAGCAGCAGGTGTGACAGCTGGCCGAGGCTGGCTGTGAACCACTGGAGCAGGAGTGCCACCTCCTGAAGCCTTTTTTAAAAAGAATATAAGATGTGAAATTTTCTTCAATACAAACCAAACATTCTTTTTAAAAAGTTAACGCCTCTTAGCTTGTTGTGAATAGTAAATGCTAAAAGGGGTACAGGGGCTTTCTGCCACTGATGGCTACCTGAATGGTAAACAGACCACCCAGTTCACACCAGACTGAATAATGATCAAGCAATCCAACGAGAAAGGACAGTAAGTGACTCCTTCCACCTAGAACTACTAAAAAAAAAGACATGTGGCCTGCAAGACTACCCCAGGAGCACAGGGTTGCCCTAAACATGCCCAGGATACTCTGGGAGCCTCGGATGGGGACCTTGGAAACCCCAGAGAGGAAGCTGCAGGCAGCAACACAGTGAACGGCATGGCACTGTGGTACTCAGATCTAGAAAAGCCAGGACCTGGGGGTCAGATATCCCAAATACGTCCTGAGATGCCAAAGAGGGCCCTGAAGATCCAGTGCTCTGACCCTGAAAGATCCCAAGGAGTCAGACTCCAGGAAGTAGAGGTCAGCACAAGAGCCCAGGGGATACAGGGCATGACCATGCAGGGAACAGAGCCTGGCTCTAGCACAAATCCTCAATTCAGGAACTAAATCTAGAGAGATGAGTCAATCAAAGAAAATACCAGCCAATTATTGCCAATTAAAGTGCAAATCCAGAGATCCAGAAAAAGCAGAGATTAAGTCCACAATAACAACAATAAGAGACTTAAAGGAAAAACAAACTTTCCACAAAGAATACACAAGTACTTAGAAGAAATTAAGCAAGAGATTTTTCAAAAATGAAATAAAAGCTCCTGAGGAAAGAACTGGAAGGACGGTAAGTAGCTTAGAAGAGAAAGTGGTAAATCTTATCAAAGAAGAGAAATCTTTGAAAACTAAAATAAACCAAATGGAAATCAATGACTCCACAAGAAAGCAAGAAATATTGCAATAAGATTAAAAAGTTGAAAAAATATAAGAAAATATAAAATATCTAATATCAAAAACATGGACCTGGAAGAGAAGTAATTTAAGAATCACTGAATCCTCTGGAAAAAATATGATTTAACAAAAAGGAGGAGGAAAAGGAGGAAGAAGAGGAGAAGGAGAAGAAGAAGAAGAAGAAGAAGTAGTAGTAGTAGTGGTGGTGGTAGTAGTAGTAGTAGTAGTAGTAGTAGTAGTAGTAGTAGTAGTAGTAGTAGTAGTAGTAGTGGTAGGAGTAGTAGTGGTAGGAGTAGTAGTGGTCTGGACTCTATATTTCAAGATATCATATATGAAAACAATCTAGAGATATCAGAAGGTAAAAGTAGATATAATCTATCAATCTCTTCCTGATAGGAACCCCCAAAGTAAAATTCCCAGGAATACTATGGCCAAAATCCAGTCAAACTTCCCAGTCAAAAAAAAATACTGCAAACTATATAATCAAAAGCAGTTCCACTACCAATCAGTCAGGATGATATAAGGCCTGGCTACTTCTACTAAGAAACAAAAAGAGATTTGGGGATGCAGTATTCCAAAAGGCAGAGGATCTAGGCTAATACAACCAGAATAACTTGCCAGCAGAGCTGGGGTATATTCCTAAAAGGAAGGAAAATGGACCTTTAGTGAAATAAAGAACTTTCAAGCATTTCTGATTAAAAAAAAAAAAACCTTAAGTAGGACCACTGAAAATACAAACACAGGAGAATGAAGAAACCTAGAAAGGGAAATTTATTTGAGTGAGTAAAAGGAGTTATATGCTTTCTCATAACTGGAAAGCATGAAATGAGTATACAAACGTGGAAAAAGGGGTGGAGCAGTGAGCATGAGATGAACTAACTCACATCTGAAATGGACAGAGGAATGTTGAACACACATACACACAAGCAAAATAAGCTTCCTGACCCTGAAGTAAGGGTTAAAAGAAGGGTGGGAATGAAAGAACTAATCATCCAAGAGGGTGCCTTAGATCACTTCTTAGACAGGTGGAGAATAGCCAACAAAATGAATGCAATGGAATGTGATTTTTTTCCATGAGAAATAATAAAAGATGATTTCAGAGAATCCTGAGTAGTATGAACTAGCATGGAGTATAATGAACAGAACCACAAGAGTAATTTATACAAGGACAATAACATTATACAAAAAAACAACTCTGAAAGACTTCAAAACTCTTATCAAGGCCGTGATGGGCCACTCCCCCGGAGGACCTACAATGAAGCACATTACCCACTTCCTGATGGAGATGTCATGGACAAAAGGTGCCAAGACATACATTTTGGATATGGTTACTGTGGGTTCACATTTTGCTTGATTTTGCTTAGGACTTTACAAATATAATCTCATTTGATCCTCGAAACAACCCTGGGAGGCAGGTATTATTAGGTAGATATTATCCCCATTTTACAACCAGGGAAACTGTGGCAAACAGCAGTTAAGTGACTCACCTAGGGTCACACAGCTAGTACATGTCTGAGGTTACATTTTAACTCTGGTTCACTCTATCCACTGTACCACCTGAGCTACTTGGAAAAGCCAAAAGCAATAATTTTAAGAGAAGATATGCTCTCTATGCAAAAGAGAATATATTGATCTCAAAGAGAGGATGTGCAGAGACTATTTAAGGATTATAAGTCTCCCAGAAGAATACACACCAAACACCTAAACATCCCAATACGTGAAATAATACAAGAAAATAGCCCAGAACTTCTGACCACAGAAAGAAAATGCCAATTGAAAGAATCCAGAGAGCATCACCAGAAGAAGAAAAACCAAGGCTGCAAACTCCAAGACATATAGTGTTTTAATTTAATTAATTTCAATGACAAACAGTAAATTCTGCAAGTGACAGGAGAAAGAACTTCAAATGAAAAAGAAAATGGAACAACCCCAAGATGATTCTGCACCCACCAAAAACCATAAGAGGGAACAGAATAAAGTGTTCCAAAGAGCAAAGGAATTCAAGATACAACCTATGGTGACATACCTTGCAAACCTGAGCCTAATCATCAATGAAAAAAGATGGACATTCAATTTCAAAAGAGAAATTTGAGGCATTCCTACAAAGAAAACCAGATTTGAACAGATGATTTGCTTTGCAAACACTTCAGACAACAAAAATACATGAGAGCTAAATACAATTGTAACTAAATTAACCCCTCTCCCCTCAAAAAGGGGAAATAATAAAAAGGGCAATCTGAACCCCAGACAAGTAAGTCACTTCATCGCTGCAATCCTCAGTCTCTCTTCTGTAAAAGGGGGAAAACCTGCATTCACAAGGCTATTGGGAGCAAAGCACGTTGTGAGCTCGAAGTGCTACAGACAGATAGGGTGTGGTTGTTGCTGTTATCATAAATATCCACTAAAGTTTTCCTCCAGTGCTTCATCATGGTGTGGAGACCACCCAGAGTCCTCCAAGGCTGTCAGCAAGTTCAAGTTCTGGCAGATCCCATGAAGGTAGAAAGGCTTCCAGTAGAAGCCAGCCCGTGCACCATTATGTTGGGTAATAATCACAAGGTCATGGATTTTGAGCAGGAAGAGACCTTCAAGGTCATCTAGATGACACCTCTCATTTTAGGCCAGGTTAAGTTGGCAGAGGCTTATCTATCACCTTGGAGCTGACTAACTCATGATGATGATTTTTGGCCAAAGAATTTCAAGAATCATGCAATGAGGCATGGAAGGCTTGTTACCTGCTGGGGTAGAATAAGCACCCACACTGATGAAATCATGCATCTGTGAAGAACTGAAGAATTAGAAAACTTAACAAAATTATAGCTGACATGTACAAAGTTCTTTGCATACACCATCTCATGTGACCAGGTAGATACCCCAGTCACAAGATTAGGTCTCTCCTTTGGGAGTGGTTTGGACTAATTACACCACAGCCAATAAGTCTCTCAGAAAATGGAACCTGTGCTGTGATACCTGGAGTGTGGGCAGGAAAGGGAAAAGCCAATACTCACTGCCAGTGGTCCAGGCATAACTGATGGGGCAAGACGCTTATTGAGGGGCTGAAATGTAGCTGCTGGGACTCCAGCAACCGTGTTCACGATGACATTTCCATTCACAGTAGCTGAAAACAAACCAAAGTCAGGAAAAACAGAATATAATTAAAGGCTTTTACTGGTTTCTTTACGAATCACAAACTGCTTTATGACAAAAAACTCTTACCTGTCTGGATGCTTGTACCTGTGACTGCAGGTTTGATTGTTCCAGCCTGTGGAAAACACAGGTTCAATCGTGGTATAAGCTAAAATAATATCCAACATTGTGCACAACACATTTTATTTTTCTGAATTAATCTGGAGTAGAGGCAGAGTGGAAAGAGTGATAGATTTGGGAGTTGGAAGATCTGGGCTAGAAGTCCAGCTCTGCCCTTGGTGGCTAGCATTGTGACCCTGAGCAAGTCACGTGCCCCTTCTGTTCACTTCACAAACACAGTGGGACTGAGCAGCCTGGGTAAGGCACAAACATGAGTGATACTATCATTAGCAGACACTAGTGACCACGTGAACAAAATGAAGAAAGAGATGAGGACCATGGGGGAAAGATCACAAACTAGCATGAAGACATGAGAGAGAGAGCAGAAATGAGACACTTCACTTAACCTGGACATGTATACCCGGGAGCTCTTTCTCTACCAAAAGTAGATATGCTAATAAATTCTTGGCCTGCCTTATTATGCTTGGAGTGAGGGAGGGAAATGGGAGCTAACCACCAATGGGGCTTCCTTTTCAGGTACTTGATGGTCTATGACTAGGTGGTCACTGAGATCCTTTTCAACTATGAATCATTGATTCTGGGATTAATGCTAATCTCATCCTTATAAAAGATGGAAGAACTGACGGGGAGAACTGTTATCAATAAGAGGAACTGGTTTCTAGGAAGGGGTGGCATCCAGTTTGTAATACAGAAGAAAAGGAATAGTTGGACATGCACCTCAAAATTTGGGAGGGCAGACTTCAAAGTGCTGAAAGAAAGTATTTGTTGTTGTTCAGTAAGTTTGCAATAATATTGACTCTGGCTAACACTAAAATTCTACAGGCTAAGTCATCCCAGAAAAGAAGGGAAGCCCAAAAAATGGAATTCTGAAGACACAGGGAAGTTCTAATGAAGAGGAAAAGTCTCTTCTCCAAAGAGACTGATACAGATACCCAGGAAACTCACAGACCAACATGGATTCTACAGACGTGTACAAAAGATGGAAGCAAAGGGGCAGGTCAGAGAATGACAACAAACCCCTGGTGTGATCAAGGAACAGAACCAGAAGCCCCAAGGCTCAGACTGGGCCACAGTCACCTAGGAAAGTTAAGGACAACAGAAACCTTTTTCCAAGTTATACTAGAGGAGAGGGATTATCACAGAAGGTAGAGATGGGGGTGGGGGGCACAGCTCAGGGGAGAGAGGAGGAAGAGGACAGACTGCAGGAAAAAGCCTGACTCAACTTTGGCTTCTGCTACTTTTGCCAAGGAGAATAATCTTTCAAATGGAGAGGAAATAATATAAAATATATACATGTGTGTATGTATGGATACATATATATTACATACATATGTATTCACTTGTATATATTATACACATACTATGTATGTATATGTGAGTGTATATGGATACATATATATATGTGTGTGTGTGTGTGTATACATATGTGTATATATATATATATATATATACACACACACACACACACACACACACACACACACACACACACACACACCCCTACACAAAGAATGCATACAAGAAATGCAAGTCTTGGAAGGGAAGGTGTGGACACATCTCAGGGCATCAGGGCAAGGGAAGGGAAGAGGGGAGGGTAGGAGTAACAAGGTCAGATATGTACTTTAGGAAACTCATTTTGGCAGTTGTGTTATGTAGAGTTTAGAAGGCAATGAAACCAGCTGGACAGTCCAGGAGGGAGAAGATTAGGGCCTGAACCAAGTGGTGACCATGTGAGTGGAGAAGTGAGAGATGGAAGCTGTGAAAATAGAAATGACGCAATCTGACAAGTGATTGGCTATGCAGGGCGAGGGTGGGGAGTAGATAAGGGCCCTGAGCTGCAAACCCAGGAGTGAGCTTAGAGCAAAGATAATGAATTCTATTTTGGAGATTTTGAGTCTGAGGTGCCCATGGAACATCCAGTTCAGAATTTCCAGTAGGCATAGGATGAAGACTAAGCTTAATGGGAGTCAATGAGTGCTACGGCCACCAAAACATCCAACCCAATCTTGTGCTCCAGGATGAGAGAGGTCATAGTCATGCTATTCTCATCATAGCCAGAGCATATCTGAAGTATTATGTTTCGTTCTGGGTGTGACATTTTAGGAAGGGCAACAATAAGCTGGAGAGTCTTCAGAAGATGGTGACCAGATTGGTGAAGATCATCATTCAGCTCAGCAGGATTTTCTCCTGACTCCGTGCCTTTTGCCTGGCTGTCCCCAGTGCCCAGAATGCTCTTGATCTGTCTCCTGGTTCCCCTAGCTTCCTTCAAGACTCAGTTTTCATCCCACCTTCCACAAGAGCCCCCTTCCTCCACACCCCACCAGCACTTCCCTCCGAGGTGATCTCCCACTTGCACTGAGTCTACCTGGCATGCACCTGGTTATTTACACGCCATCTGTCTCCTTAAGGACAAGGATAGTGCTTCTCCCTTGCTCTGTATCCCCACAGCAGGCACAGAGCCTGAAACAAAGTAAGTGTTAAAATAAAGTCTGGCTGACTAACCGTAATATTGAACATCTAATGTGTACCAGATGCGGTGCTAGGCTCTGAGGATGCAAAGACAAAAGTGAAAATAGCTCCTGCCCTCAAGGAGCTTTCATTCTAGCTGCAGGAGACAGCACGTACATGTACACATACATGCAAAATAGATGAGAGGTAATTTGGCCAACTGGGGAAGGCGCAAGCAGCCACTGGGGGCCAATGAGGCTCAGAAAAGCCTTGCTATGAGCCTTAAAGGAAGTGGGGCTTCCGGGCGATGGCGGTGAGGAGGGAGGACACTCTGGGTCTGGAGGACAAGCAGAACAAAGGTGCGAAGGCCTGAGATGTCCTGCCACGGATGAGGAAGAACAAGAAGGCCACTTGTGGCTGCATCAGAGTGCGTGTGGAAGATAACTGGAAAGGTGGGCTGGCTGTGAAAGGTGCTCTTGGCCAGAGAAGGTCAGGTTTGGTCCTAGTGTGACGCAAACGTTCATCAGGACAGGCTGACCTCGCTCAGTGTGCCCGCAGTCTGACTCTGCGACCAGCCAGAAGCTGAAGGACAGCTTATGATTTTGGCTCCAGGAAGGGCTGGCCACCCTCCTGGAACCAAGCATTTCTAACCAGGAATGGTCCTTTCCTAGTGATCACACACTTGATTGGTGAAATGCCTTCTTGGTTAGAAGGAACTACGAAAGGCAGGAAGTCCTGAGCCATCTTTTGAGTCTCCCCTGTGGGACGGACACATTACCTGGGATCTTCCCATCAGGACTCTGGAGAATGGCCCAGGACTCCCCAGCTACATGACCCAGATGTCAATAACTCCCCTGTCAGTGCTGATCACTTGTGATAAGATTGCATAACTACTGGGGTTTACTGATTATGACATAACTATTTAGGGTTTACTGATTGTGACGTAAATATTGGGGTTTACTGATTGTGATCTATATTATTGTTTTATTAATAAATATTAGTACTATTTATGTATATATGTATACCTATATATATATGTATAAAACTTGAGACTTTGTGTCATTTCTGAACCAATCCAAACTGAAACTAAATTAAGCTCCAGCAAGTAAGGTTGCTTCAAAATGTACCTAGAGATAATGGGAGGCCACAGAGTTTGTTGAGTAAGAGAGTGTTATGGTCAGGTCTACACTTCAGGAAATCAATGGGGCAGCTGTGCACAGGGTAGATTGGAGAGGGGAGAATCCTGAGTCAGGGAGGTCAATGAGGAGACCGCTGCACTAGCCCAGGCAGAGGAGAGGAGGACCTGAGCTGGGTGATAGAGATGGGAGTGGAAAGAAGCAGACAGATGTAAGAGATATTGTGGAGATATAACAAGAACTGGCAACTGACTGGACATGTAAGATAAAAGAGAGAGAGGAACTGAGAATGACAACAAGCCTCTGAACCTGACTGGGCCAGGAGGAAGTTGGTGCTCTCAACAGAAATGAAAAGTTCAGAGAAGGTTGAATTTGGGGATAAAGAGAAAGAGTTCAGTTTGGAACATGCTGACTTTGCATGTTTACATAAAGGTGTCAAGCATGTGACCTATGAGCCTCATGCAGCCTATAAAACTCCCAAAATATAACTGGGAAATATTTAACAAAATAAATGAAAAGGCAATAGAATGCAGATAATGTGAATGTGGGATTTTCTAAGTCAATATGCAGCCCACAGAAATCCTTGTAAGTGTTAATGGTTCTCCTTTCTGACTGAGTTTGACACCTCTGGTCAACAGGACAGCCAGTAGATGTGGGCCACTGTGACATATGAAGACAGGATGGAGGTGCTGAAGATGTTCAGCATGGAGCAGAGAAGACTTAGGAAGGATATGGTCACTGCCTTCATGTATTTAAGGAGAATTAGGCTTATTTTGCTTTGTCTCAGAGGGGAATACTAGAAGTAATGGGCAGAAATGGCAAAGATGCTTTTTGAGGCTTGATATAAGGGGAAAACTTCCTAACAATCAGAGGCCCCCAAAGTGCTGGGTCCTCTTCCCAAGGCAATGGGCTCTTCCTCATAAGAGGTCTCGTAACAAAGGCTGGGTTGGCTGCTCCTCAGCTAAGTTGAAGATGGAATTCTGCTTAGGAATGGTCTATGCTAAATGCCAATGAGCTCCCTTTGGGCCATTAGACTTAGGGATTCTGTGAGTCTTTGATTCAGTGATTTTACTTGGACTTTAATTAGTAATTATCCACAGAAATCTAACCTTAAACTTTAAAGTTTACTCATCTTTATTCTTGGTTATTTGTATAAAGTCACTCTAATAACTGACTTAAACCTGGTGAATTCAAGTGAAACCTAATACTCCCCATTCATGCATTTATGGTACTCTCTCTCACTCTCTCCTTCTCTCCATCGCCCTCCCTGCCCCTCTGCTTCAAGTGTCCAAAGTACTGTTTGGTCATATGGCTATTTCAGCAGATCTGAACAATGTCCCTTTAACAAGCTCCCCAATATACACGGCACTGGGTATCACAACAACCAAATAAAGGAGGGAGCACATGGGAACTTTTCTTAAAATATAAATACAGAAGAACTATAGCTTCTTGTCCATAAGTTCTTACCAAGACTGCAGGGTTGGCTACAGTAGTTGCTGAAGGCTGCACTAAAGTTGAGGGTTGCTGGACCACCTGAGGCTGAGGCTGAGGCTGAGGCTGGGGCTGGGGCTGGGGCTGGGGCTGGGGCTGGGGCTGGGGCTGAGGCTGAGGTTGAGGCTGGTGCTGAGGCTGGTGCTGAGGCTGAGGCTGAAGCTGAGGCTGAGGCTGGGACTGGGGCTGGGGCTGGGGCTGGGGCAGGGGTTGGGGCTGGGGCTGCACTTGAGCCTGAGACTGCTGCTGCATCCCTGTTTGCTGCTGGGCTCTCTGCTGCTCAGCCAAAGCCTAGAAACAAGTAGGGGAAAACACCATCATTTCCCACATAGCTAACAGGAGCATCTGCACTCAAGTCTGCTATATTATAGCATATTGGGATATCCCTGGCACAGAAACCAAGCTTCATATCTACAAAAGGAAAAAACAACAGAACACTACAGAGGGAGTCTAATGACAGCTTCCAGGAGGGCTGGAAGCATCATAAAATGCTTCACTATGGAATCACGCCACACAATGTGACTTCTTCTTCAATGTGCAACACATGAATTGTTAATATGAACAGTTAAGAGGTCAGAGACTACTTTCTTAGTGGCTACTTTACCTTCTTCTCCTTAGCAATACGTTCAGCACGTAGGGAAGCAACCTGAATTGGAGGCAGGGGCTTGTCATAATTGATTCCACTAGAAAGAGAAGTAGAGATTTATAGCAAAATTTCAGAGGAAAAACTGCTCCCCATAATTGAGAACTGTTATGAATTCTGGAGCCCTACCTTTCGGCAAACACTGATGCATGTTTGGGATTCTTCTGGAAAGGATTCATCCCAAGCCTAAAAATGAAGCAAATATTACAATTGTGGTAGCTACTACTACTGTTGCTGTTATTAAAAATAGCTGTTGTCCAAGATAAACATGCCTAGTTCATTCAACAGATGTCATACTACACATCTCCTCACCTTCCTCATCAGCATCCTCTAGATTTATTCCAGCTTGTCACAATCCCTCCTAAAACATGGGGCCCACAACTAAAAAACCTTTTGGCAACTACATCATATTGCTGATTCAAACCAAGCAGCTAAAAGCCTAGGCCTTTTTCAAATGAACTGCCTTAAGGTACAGCTCTATAATAATTCTATGCTTGTGCTGTTTATTTTTTGAACCTAAAGGCCCAACTTTACATTGATTCTCCTAAACTTCATCTTGTTAACATCGTGCTTGATTTCTGTGATTTCAGATCTGAATTCAATGCATTAGATATCCTTTCCAACACTTTGTCATGTGCAGATGAAGTAAGAATACTCTATCTTCATTTAACCCCAGAGTTAGTTCTTAACCTGGGGTCCTCAGAGCCCTTCAGGGGGCCATGGAGAAATTTCAGGGGGTCTGTGAACTTGGATGGGAAAAATACGATGTCATTATTTTTATTAATCTCTAAATGAATTTAAAATTTCCTTTAATTATGAATTTTTTTAAAAAATTATTCTGAAAAAGGGTTCATAGGCTTCAGCAGACAGCCAAAGGGGCTCCTGACACAAAAAGATTACAATCCTCCAGTCTAAGATATTGATAAAAATGTTGACTAGACAAAGCTAAACCTTCAGTGCTCTGCTAAAGCCTTGCCTCCCATGAACATAAATACATTAATTATCTGATCTAGGAACAAGTTCAATCAACAATATATCTATTAACCTGACAAGAAGTCTCTCTCATAAACCAATTCCTCTTACCTGTTTGGAAGCCCTAAACTCTTACATTTCTCCCATCTCTCAGGCGTGCACACACACACACACACACACACACACACACACACACACATACACACACACACTATACATACACACATCTGCCTAATATCTCCATTCCCACTCACCCTGGTATTCCTAATGGAAAGGTCTGAAAGCTCTTGTGCCTGCAGACGCCCCCTATCTGCCAACTCAGCTCAAAATCTAATTAAACAAAAAAGAACAATCATAAATAACTTACAGGGGCTTGCTCAGGGGACTTCTCTTTCCTGCAATCATTTTTGCCACCTCAAAGTGACTGATATAAAGCTGGGTGCGGGTGGCACCTTCATCTTGAGCATAGACCTGGTTAATACGAAGTGGACGACTATTCTTGGTCTACAAAGGAACACAAGGGAAAGGTATGAACAATAATCTCCCAATTTATTCTGTTTCACCATTCTGTGGCCCAATGCAGTAAGGCTCTTAAACCCAAGACAAAGTTTACAGACTCTCTTCTGAAGACTAAAACACCAAGCATCAAATCTTCTAAGGTCAACAGAGCCTTCAAGTGAGGATGGTCACACCCTGGAGCTGTAATATCCCCCAAATCTGAAAGCATCCCAAAAGGCACAGAAACAGATGGCCCCAAGTAAATATCATCTCCAAATGAGGACCAATCATGGTTTATGGCAAGGATGGCACTGATCCTTGCAAAGGAGTCAACTGTTACCTAGAGTATCTAAATGTGATGGGGCAATGACTACAAGACAAAATATGACCTCAATCTATGAACAGAAAAAATCACGGCCCTTAGCAGAGTTCAGGCATAGATCCATCCCCCATAGACCATTTCCCCTCATAAGCTCTTAGCACTTATATTTGAAGGACATACTCCCCATGAACGCGGAGAGGTTCTAATCTATCTCCCAGGTTTCTTTCTTCTAACCCATCCTATACACTAGTGCTAAAAAAATCATCCTAAATCATCACTGCTTTAAGGACACACACCCCTGCTGAAACACCTCCATTTGCCCTCCTCAGCTTACAGAACAAAGTCCAGACACCATAAGCTCTGACGTCAAGGCCCTGTACATTATGGCTGTAACCTATCTTTCCATCCCTACATGACATTTAACTTTTGCTCAAATCAGACTTATCTACTTACTATGCCCTTAATATCCCTTGTGCATTTCTGCTTTGATGATGCTTCTCACCTTCTTCCTACCTAATCACCACTGAAAAAGCCTCTAACCCTACATAAGTAACTCTACATAATCGCTATCCATTCTTTAGCATCAGATCAAGTCCTATCTGATCCAAGAAGTCTTCCCAAATGATCCCCACCCACATTCCTCCCCTAAACTTTATTATTTTCACGGGCTATCTTGCCTATTTAGCACACAGACCAACAGACAGATAGCTGTGAATTAATTATCTCTTTGTATATGCCTTGTCTACAAGTCAGGACTCATATCTTATTTAACTTCATGGCTCCCTCAGCACTTAGGATATGACATTTCCCACAACAGGTATATCACAAACAGTACTTCTTGAAAGATACACATACACACAAATATACAAAATTCACCCAGAAAGACTGCCCAGAATGTTGATGAAAAGACTCCATAGAGAATAAAACAGACAATGTATGTCCCTGTTAGGCAAATAGAACTCCTCTATCAATGGGCTGGGTATAATGTAGGAATTTTTTTAACATAATACCTTACCAGTATGACTCCACAATTAGCTCAAATAATTCTTTTTAAGCCATCTGATAATACCTACCTTATAGATGTTTTTGGTCTTCTTTTTAGGGTTTGCTTCAAACATGAGCTGTCAAATAAGGAAAATCAATTAATATCAAAAAGCAGTCGATTTCATCTGAGCTTTATTTACAAAAGGGAATTTGTTTTCTCAAGTGTGGAAAAAGACATAAAAACAATTTAGAGACAAGAAAATATTTTTCATAATCTCCTCTACTTCATAGACAACTCTGCAAAATGTCATATGGCTAGGCTTTTCTTCTGTATAATAATAGCTAACATGTATATATTATTTTAAGGTCTGCAAGACACTTTACAAATACTATCTCATTTAAGCATCATAAGAACCCTGTGAAGCAGATGCATTTATATCTTCAATTTGCAGATAAGGAAATTGAAGCTGAAAAAGAGGAAGTGACTGGCCCAAGATCGTGTAGCTAAATAAGTCTCTCAGGTAGGATTTGCACTCAGGTCTTCCTGACTCCACTTGCAGCACTCTGTGCATCCATTGGCAACACAATCCCCCTCCCAAATGACAGCAAAACTAGGACCCCCAGCCTATTATCAACTCTTGTTACTCTTAACAATAATCACAATGGCCTCATCTCCCATTGGCCTAGTGCTGTGCTGGGGATGAAGCAGCTTCATACAAGCATCTGTAGAGCAAACGTTTGCTTCTCTGAATTACAGATGAGGACGGCCATGTGCCCATGGTCACAAAACTCATCAGGGTCAGAAGCAGAACTCAGAACCCCATCTCCTGGGTCTCTGGTCTAGGACCTTTTCCTAATGGCACAAAATGCTATCCCATAAATCTTAAGAAATACCATGACACACACCTAGACTTGTGAGCATTTTAAAAATCAGCTCACCTTCCCTTCTTCCCTTGGAATGATGACATTTTCATAGCGGTTTCGGCACTGTTTGGGAGAGCGGTAAACTCTGCTACAGGAGTTGACAACATCACTTACAAGATCCCAGTTAGGGGTGTGTGCTGGTGACACAATAGCAAGATTTAAAGGAAGTTCGAGCAGCTGTTTTACAGCCTAAAAGGGGAAAAAAACCATCATGTTTAGACACACCATTTCAAATATAAATATCCAACACAAATCCCAAGACTGGAAAATCTTCCCAAATTTAAAAAGAAAAGCAGAAAGTGTCACCACAAGCCCACCGTTGTCTGGAGAATCTACACTACAAGCCCCTCACCTGCAGCAATGCCCAGTCTTCACTAATGAGCCACTCGGGGCTGTCCTGCCCAGTCTCTGCTGTTGCTTTGACCCCTGTTGGAGAAGGTTTGGCAAACTGAGTCTGCTGCTTCATCAGAGTGTTCTTCTTCTGCTCTCTCCCCTCACGGCGCATCTTAGACATTCCCGGAGTCACCCGGTCAAAGAGGGATCGGGGAGGAATGACGACCTCCCCATGCCGCTGCTTCTTCTTCCGTCCAACAGCTAAGGAGACAGCAGAGAGCAGCATTAGTAAAGGCAAGCACGAGGAAGAGAGAATGCAAAAAGCCTAAAGAAAAATCCAAGGGCCAGCAGGCTGATGAGCTTCTGGAATACCACCTAGACACATACAAATGTTCCACTATCACTCCAGATAGTGGCTGCTTTACAACACCTTACAGACATAATAGCGTCACTCTTTTCCATATTAACTTTGAGCAAAGCAACAACGGAAAGCTGATCAGTAAAATCCCACAGGGCTGAAACCATTATGTGTGTCCATTGACAATGAACAAGATTAAGCCTGAATGCATAAATGAGCACCCTGATATCTTACAGCGGGTCTGCCCAATAGCTGCATCCCAGTTGCCACATGGCACCTCTTGTATGACCTAGGCCTAGCTCATTGTGTTTGTGTAGTTGTGGCTCAAAGGCAGTCTCTGTTGAGCACCAAGTCAATCCCACCCAATCTGGGTGCCAGTATGCCAGGGCCCTAAAAAGCTACAAGGTACCCAGAACTCATGCCAATATTTCACAGAGTAAGGAAAGGTAAGAAAGAAATATGGCTAGCAGCAAACTCTGTGCAGCCAAGAGGATAAAAGATTTCTAATCTGAAGATAATCTGTCTTTCTATGACTAAGTTGTCAATGGAAAGCCTCATTACCAGAGGGCTCAGCTTTGGGTCGTCTGTGCTCCTTTCTCACATACACGGGTGGCAGCTTGGACTCCTGAATGGGCGTAGCTTCATACATTAGGCACATGACAGGATCGATGTAAATGTCATTGTCGTCCTGAGGGGGAGTGGGAGGGGTCCAAAGCTGCAAAATGGTAAGATCATGCTGGTGACACAGCCTCTCAGCACATGTGCAGGACTATACTTCTCAGATATAAAAAGGAAAGCCTGTAACTTACTGGCATTATCTCGGTTTGTCCATCTGGACCTTCAGAAACATATTCCTGCATTAAAGACACAAGTTCTTAGAGTCAGATGGTTATAGGCAACATGTGGTCCATTGCTAATGGAGAAATCACCACCAACAACTGGGAAATTCTGAAATTCCTAAATCACAGTCCAATCCAGGCAAGTTTTCTATCCACAGCTAAATCTGACAATGTGCAACGGAGGAATCAAAGCCACAACGACTGATGGAAAGCAAGGGCTTGGGACCCTCTCAAGCTAAGGGTGCCTTTCAGAATAAAATAAAAGGAGTCCTTCATGCTCAGTTAGTGTTTTACCTCATAGAGTTCAGGGCACATTCTAAGCCAACACATTTCAGCAAGCTGAAAAAAGGTTATGGTTAGGTGCTATTTTTCTAAGGGTTAGAACAGTAAAATGATTCTAGTGACTTATTCTTACACTTTGCACTAAAAGTCCCTTCAGTAAGTGACAAGTGAATGCAGTTTATGTGGAAAAGTATTCAAGGGATTCATAGACAGACAAGCTTGTCCCCCTACAAAAACAAGAAAGTAAAGCATGGAAAACGGGTTCTCTCCCTGTCTGGTGCCCTGCCCAGTTCACACGGGATAGATAATCCTGGCTTACAGTCAACTTACTCTCTTAGATGCCTTAAACGCTGAAAACTTTCAGTAGCAGATTTTATCGTCCTATAATGTAAGATATCATATATTGCATTTATGCAAGGATAGGTACCTTATTATAGGCATCTTCCCTCGTGTAAGTCAATAACTCCTCTTCCTCCTCTAGAAACATGCTTTGTGCTTTTTCCTTCAATTCTCTCATATGATGGAGTTCCCAAATTTTCTTCACATTCTTCAATTTCCTCTATTTCAAAATTGAACAACAAGGAAGCTTTACATTTTTAGATTTTTTAAATATTCATTAATAGAAAGTGACTGTGTCATTTGAGTCCTGGTAGTCAAGGGGGCAAAGGAGAAGACCCTGGGGACGCAGTGAGATATAAACCCTAGACTTCAGGAAAGCAGATTTCAAAAATTTAGAAAAGCAATACGCATAATCTCATGGTCTATGACTCTAAAAGAAGAGACAGCTCAAGAGGGATAGGACTGAATGAGTTCTGACACTAATCATAAATGAATCTGATGAGGAAGAGAGTCGGAAACCACCCAAAGTGACCAATGTGACTACACATGGAAGGAAGCTCCCTGAGCAGCTCAGAGTTGAAAACAAAGTATACAAAAGTGGGAATGAGAAAAGACACACAAAAGGCTGGTCTAGAGCTATAACAATAAACTCTAAGGAAAACTACTCAGGATGGGCTGAGACTTGAGATAAAGACTAAGGAAAACAAAGGGCATTCTTAGAAGTCTAGAACAGGAAGAACAGGGAAGGAGCAGGTCGCTCCCTCACGTGCAAAGTGTGTCATTACAGGATAATGAAGAGACAGTCAAACTTCTTAATTACCTTTTGCTTACAACTTCTTTACTAAGTTAGAGAAGGCCCTAAACAAACATGGATGGTTAAAAGAAAGCAAAGCCCAAGATGGATGAAAATGGAGGTAAGGAAACCCTCAGCAGTACATCACATGAGCAGAATTAAATAAGTCCTGGCCCAGATGAATGATGTATCAGGATGGGGAAAGAATCTGCAGATGAAATCACTGTAGTGAAGGAATTGTGGAGATGAGAACAAGAGGAATATGGAGACAAGGTCTGATTTTCAGAAAGAAAAGGGAAATCATGCAAACTACAGACCAATTATATTTACCACAAATCTATGGCAACATTTTAGAAGGAATTATCAAAAAGATGTTTTGTGAGCTCTTAGAATGAGAAATGATGAGAAAATAAGCCAGCATACTTTCATTAAATACAAGCCATTCCAAGCTAAGATTTTCTTTTTTTGACATAAGGAATTTTTGCTACTGATGAAATTTGACCCAAATAATAATAATGGTAATAATAAGATGAATGACACAAGGAAATGACAGCAGTAGTGAAACACATCATTGTGGCTTGTGAATATTTAGTGCCAGCCAAACACCTCCCCCTCATGACTAGAATCACAGAGGTATCTAGGTAGTACAGTGAACAGAGAGCCAGGCCGAGAGTCAGGAAGAACTGCATTCAAACCCAGCCTCACTTAGCTAATATCTGTGTGGCCCTGGGCAAGTCACCTGACCTCTGTTTGTCTAGGCTGTTGGGAGGATCAAATGAGATAATATTTGTACAGTGCTTTATTTAGCACAGTGCCTGGCACATAACAGGCACCATATAAATCCTTCTTCTCTTCCCCTTTGCTTATGCCCTGAAGCTCATGATCTTTCATGGACCAACTGAGGACAAATACCCTGTACTCCAAATACAGTCTTCAGAATCTTTGGGAGAATTCTACTAATGAACAATACTAGAACAGACTCATTATCACAGGCCATACAGTTGTCTACAACTGCTGAGGCAAAACGTCAATCCATAAAAACTTAAAAACAAACATTTTTAACAAATGTCACCATACCAAGCACTAACAATCTCCAAACCATATGGAATAAAAAACCTTGCAAAATACAGAGACCTAACAGAGAAAATTCAAATCACATAAGAACAGGATGAAATACAAATCATCACTGTGGTCTTGTCTGCTACTCAAGTTGTACTGAGAGTATTTTCAAGGAACCTCCAGAGGATAAACTTGCATCCTACTACTTTTATTGAATCAGGAGATCTTTCATCCACCCATTCTATAGTCTGTAGAATATTAATTATTTAAAAAAAAAAAAACAACTATCAGGCATAGCAACCAGTACTGGAAACATTTCCATCTGAACCCCATCAAAACGGATGAGAACAAGATGATGATGAGGATGTGGATGATGATGGTTGACATGTATGTATCACTTTAATATTTACAAAGTAGATACTATTATCTCATTTGATTATCACAATGTCTTGTAAGATAGGTATTCAAAATGTTAGTGTCTCCCTGTTCCAGATGTGGGGAATGAGGCTTTGACTAAATGACTTAGTTTTGCTCATTAAGGGCCAGAAGTCAGATATGAACCCGATACTCTAGATTCTAAGCCCAGCATTCTTTCCACTGCACCATGAGATCAATGTAAAGTCCAGAGTTTAGAGTCAAAAGTAAAACAAAACAAAACAAAACAATTGTACAAGGACCAGACACAAAATGAATGGCTTAAGGGCAGTTCATCTGAAAAAAACTTGAGGTTTTAGTTGACTACCTACTTGATATGAGTCAAATATTTATTTGATAAGCTCGACCCTAAAAAGCTAGCCTTACCCTTGACTCTAGCATGAGAAGAAGAGCGCCTAGTCTCAGGGGAGTGATGGCATCATTCTGTTCTGCACTGCTCAGACCACACATGTGGCAATGCATTTAGGTCTCAGCACCACAGACTCACACACGTCCAGAGAAGGATAAATGACTCTCTTCAGGAACCACTGAAACACGAGATTGTTGGAGGGCACAAGAGCAGCCTTCTGATATCTGAAGACAGATTGCTCCAGGGGACAGAATTAGGACCAATGAGTGGAAGATATGGGGAGGTAGGTTTTAACTTAAAGAAAGAACTTTCTAATATTTAGGAGTGTGCAATGATGGAATGGGCTGCCTTTTAAGATAGTGAGTTCCTATGGTTGAAATGATAGTGAAGAATCTCCCACAGATCCTGTAAAAGGAATCTCTGTTTCTGACTGTAGGTTACATGAGACCTCTGAGATTCCTTTCAACTCTGGGATTTGGTTATTCTAATATAATTTTCTAACTATTAATTAATAAGCATAACAATAATAATTTAGTGAAACTTCCTCATAGATGGTGGAATGGATAAAACACTGGGCCTGGAGTCAGGTAGACCTGAGTTCAAATCCAGACTCTGACAGGAACTAGCTGTGTGACCCTGAGCAAGTCATTTAACTGCTGTCTGCCTCAGTTTCTTCACCTGTAAAGTGGGAATCATAATAGTACCCACCTCCCAGGGTTGTTGTGAGAATCAAATGAGATCGTGTTTGCAAAAAGAGCTTATTACAATGCCTGGTACAGCATAAATGCTTAATCATTGCTCATTCCCTCCCTTTCCCTCATGGGATTTAGAGCTGGAGAGGACCTTACAAGTCATCTAGCCCAGGGCCCTAATTTTACAGACAAGGAAACTGAGGCTCAGACAGGTTAGACAAGTCAGAACAGTAAAGCCAGGATTCAGATCAGGTCCACTGACCTGGAATTCAGAGTTCTTCCCACTATTACACAAGAATTTGTTTTAGCCAGAACAGACCCCAGAAATCATCTAGTCCAATTGCGTTTACAGACAGAGGTCAGTAAGCATTTCTTACGCACTCAGTTCATGCCAAGCACCGCCCCCACATCATGTGACTTGTCTAGGTGTGCTCCGAGTGTGCTTCAGGTCCCTCCTATGTTCTTTCCATGGGACCGTACTATACTTCTGCACAGTCAACAGAAACAGCCAACTACACAGGTACTATTATAAAAATGTCCCTGTGCCTTATGGAATCTGTCTTATTTTAGGTACTCTGCTAACTGGAGCAATAAGCAGTCACTGAGAGCATAAGTAATAAATAGTGGCTACGCGGCTTGTATTAGAGTCAGGAAGACAAGGATTTGGGTGTAGCCACGGGCAAGTCACTTAGCTTTCAGCTGCCCCAAGACAACATTCCGATACTATGAAGTCCCAGACGTGTTTCCCGTCTCCTTCGGTGGAGGGACTTTTCCACTCCAGGAGACCCTCCCATGGATCAAAGTTACAGGTCCAAATTAAAAAAAAAAAAAAGAAACTGATGAAGTTTCTACAAAGTCCTTTATACTTCTCAGTTGTGAAATTTTATATTAATTCTATTACCTTGCAATAATTTAACTCTACAAATATGAAGCCTAAGTCAAAAGAATAAGTCAATGCCCATGACTAACTTACTGGTTATTTTGTGCCAACAAAAGTACACAAAAATGGGGGAAAAAATAAATTCATAACAAGTGCCCCCTGGGGTCCTTATGCAACTCAAGACAATTGGAATTTATTCATAACAAAGGCTTACCTCTATTATTCTCTGTCCACTCTCATCACCAGAAACGTGGAAGAGCTCCAGATAATTCAATGCGTATTTCTCTATGGGAGTAAGCTATTTGAAAAATATTTTGAAGTTCAGTTACTATTGAGTCCTTTGTAAAAAATAACATTTGAGCCAAATTTATTGTGCTGTCTGAAGAACACAATCTAGTCTAAATAAGATATAACACTAGAAGAGACTTGGAGGGTTTAACTAGTCCATTCCTCTACCTTCAGGCAAGCCTCTGTAGTTCAACTCTGATCAACGGATAAGCATTTAATTCAAATACTGCAGCAGGACTAATCTTTTTTAATGTTTATAGCAAAATGCAACATTTCTGAATATATCAATCAGCTCTCACTTCACTGTTATAAATATTAACAATTTATAAGAGAAAATATATACTTGGTCAACAACTGCAAATAATTCCTCTCTCTGTGAAGGCTCTTCACATTTCAAGTCATCCAGATCTGAGATGAAAGCTGTTGGGAGAGATTCCATTTCAGTTGTTCTTACTTCCTCTGCTTGTTTGATTGGCTCTTCTTCATCTTCTTGTTCAATGCTGTTCAAAGCCTTTTAAAATAAAGGGTTTTGGAAATGGAAAATTGAAACCACATTTTTAAAATCCTTTAGCCTGGTTTCTGACTCAGCTACCATGGGACTAGAGAAAACATATTTCAACAAATGACAAGGTCAGTTACCTCTAAAATGATTTCTTCTATAAGAATCATATATCAAAAAACAGAATTTCCAACAATTTATTCATTTCTCACATTCTAATCTTTGATATTCAATTAATACCACTATATTGAAAGTTTGTTATAGACAGATTACTGAAAAAAGACTATATGCATCAGAGAGAAACCCAAATACATATATATCAAAACATAGCTATATCAAATCTTGTCTAAAATATATTAGTGCTTCTATCAGATAGAAAATATTTTAGTTTTTCTAAATATCTAAATATTGAAAAGTTTAAAACAGCCCTAAGAAAGGGAGTGACCAGAAAGCTAAAATTCACTAAGAATAAAAATGTATACTGTTGTGATTTAAAAAAAAATATAAGGGGGTGGCTAGGTGGCACAGTGAAAAGAGCATCAGTCCTAGAGTCAGGAGGACCTGAGTCCAAATCCGACCTCAGACACTTAACACAAAAACTAGACATGTGACATTGGGCAAGTCACTTAACCCCAATTGCCCTCCAAAAAGAAAAAGAAAAAAAATAAGGTTTGTTTTTGGGGGGAAAAGTAAATTTGGTACAAAATCTAAGTCAAAATAATGATAAATTTTGGGACATTAAGCATGAAATTAAAAGCCAAAGAAAACACTCCATTTTTATCTTATTCCGTTGACTCGCTTCTTCCATTTTACCTTAGTACACATTTTATTCACTTTTACTTCTATTTCTTACCTCTATAAAAGGTTTTGCAACCTTGGGTGCAATTGTTTCAGCCACAGGAGGTTCCTGAGAGAGAAGAACAAATTCCTCAGCTTTCACTCTGAAGCCAGTATCATCCATAGGAGAATGGACCTCAAAGAGTTCCTGGATAGTTTGCTGGAAGAAAAAAAACCCAACTGTTAACTGTCAATATAATTCATCTGTTGGCAATGATTTGGATTTGATATTTCATTAGCATTCACTTAAGAACATCTAAACCTCTAAGGAGGGAACATTTAATATTAAAGAAATGTTGTCTTATGAAACTTCTGTCCTTCAAAGTTAGAAGACCATAGGACATAGAGCAGGAAAGGCTGGAGAGATACTTGAGTTCTACACTCCCCTTTTACAGATGAGGTTCAGGAGGGTAAAGTGACCCAGAGTCACACAGCTCTCAAGTATGAGTGACAGTTTCAGGGTCAGGCCTTCAGGCTTCCAAATCAGAAACTTCTTTCCCTACACCAGGGGTTCTGAGCCTATAAGTTCAATATGTGCTTCTTCCTGGCTTTGGGAAGCCAGGTCTACTCAAGGAACTCTACCTCTCCTTTTTTAATAGAATACAGGAGGGTAATAACCAAGAGGACAAAAGTCTACTTCTTAAGAAGAAACTTCTCACCCCATATATAGTTTATAATAAGCCAAAAAAATATTTGTTTTCTCTTACTTCCAGAGCTTTGGGGAGAAATTACAGAGGCCAGGGGAGGGAGGAAAGGGCTCAGACCTGTGATTTCATCAGTGTGGGAAAACGCTCTTGTGAGATCTCCCTGTACTGATGCAGGCTGGGGTCTCAAACACTTGCCTCAGACATCGAAAGGTTCAATGATTTGCCCGTGGCCACAAAGCCATGGTAATGCTCCAACCATCCAGGTGCTCTCTCTAGTAATGTAAATGGAAAGCCAGGCAGGCCTGCCTACATTGTGACTCTTGCCTATGTCTCCCACAAGCTCACCACAAGGGCACTACCCAACGTCCTGGGGGCCAGCCTTCCTCAAGTTCTCACAACACTACAAGCACACCAACAAGCATCCTAGTTGACCATCAATCGCCCTTCACTTTCCCCAGTGACCCCCTATCTTTTTTTTCTATAATATTTCTTTGATGACATCCTTTAAACAGGTTCTTTGTAGTGCCTTGCTATATGCTGCAGCCTGACTATACCCACCTTGCCCCTTCCATTGTCTCCAGTGTAATGCTAATTTTTAATCTTCACAGACTTTGGTGTTCCATGACTAGGAAACATACCACTACCAGGAAAATACTGGTAATGGAAAGAAAGGAAAAATTCTGGGTAATTTAAGGAACTTTGAAATTTCCTGAAAGCAATTTGGTCTACTCTTCTCCTCCTGTTTAATGGTGGGCCCGACTCAGTGTGTGTGTGTGTGTGTGTGTATGTGTATGTGTATATGTGCGTGTGTGTGTATGTGTATGTGCGCACCCTACACACTTTGCCTTATCTAATACTTGTGTTCACAAAGTCATAAAACAAGACTCTCTTTGTTGCTATATCTTTCAAGGAATATTGCATAATTTTGATCCATGTAGGAGGAACTCCTTGTTGAAAAGAGCCTTTAAGGCAGTATTTTATTCTACTGATCACATGCTTTCTTATAATCAATAAACAATAAACAGAAGTATCTTGTATTCTCTACATTTTTCAGTCAATTGTGTGCTGGTAAAACTGGGGTCTCCCGTGGAATATCACTGGCTAAATCCTGTTTGCTCCCTACTAATGCCCTCACCTAAGATGCCATCAATGCATTTGTAGTCAATTCTCATAAAAATCTCATCTAGATGGACATAAGGAATACAGGTCACTTCAGCTGCCTTTCTTCTGTATTAAAAAGGTCCAAGATTTTTCACACTTTTGGTTTTCCCCTCCCTCAGAGACTCAGAGAACTGATTCCTTAATACTGTGACAATTGTGCTGCCTCCAGCAAAGATCTCCATGTCTAACCTAGCTGCTTTTCACTCCTTTGATCTCTTTTGTATCATTTCTCTCTCTATAAGCACATCTAGGTCTATAAAGCTAAGAGTCCAAAGAGTCCACTGTCCTTGATAACAGAAAGAATTTATTATAGAAATCTTTGTAGATCTTTTCCATTTTAATTCTGTTTGCTGTCCTTTAATTTTCATACTCAAAGGCCGTTGGGTGATTTTGCATAATTCCCAGTGGTTTTGCCCTCCCTTCCTGCCTTCTATTTCATGTGGCAATTTTGGTCAAAGTCTTCTATCATCTTTCTCTAGAGTAGACATCATCATCTCCATCATCTCTTTTCTTCAGAACATAAACACAAATGCGTTTTTATTCTAGAGTGGTATTGTGCTTATCTTCCATATTTCCACATGGCAAGTATAGCAAATGTTTGCTGATTAAGTCATTTTTAGATTCTTTTGGTCTCCTTGTCATAGGAATTCATGCACATCAGTTAGACCTCTGTATGAAATCATCATTGTAGTTGTAGTTGTCCTTTCATCCATTCTTACTCCATTTTCTATCATCAATAACTCATTTAAATAGGTCAGGATAGAGTTGTTTTAATTACATGCCACGACTTTGTCATGATTTTATTCTTTTCTCTAATTCTGGTCTTTGCTGTAACAAGTCAGTGGGCTGAACAGACACAGATAAATGATGTGGGCATCGTCGATAACAAGCCATCCTATCAATAACAAGGTTTTTTCTTATGTTCAAATATGACCAATTTCCTTTTTGCTTACTATGTCCAATGACTTTTAATTCTTTTCTCAAAGAAAAGAATACACCTCATGATGTACAGACGTGAGACTTTTGTACAATCCACAAGTCCGTGACCTCTCTCGTTCCTTATTTCTGATTAACATTTTCTAATATATTTCTTACCACCCACACCTATTTCCACATTTGCATTTCAGTCACTGAATATCATAATGAGATTGACATGAGTCATTTCCTTCAGAAGTATGTCCAGCTGCTCAAGCAGTTCATACAATTTAGAGTACCAATAGCGAAATTTAGGTTAACAGACAATCTAAAATTCCTAATGCTGTATCAGAAATCCCCTCCTCTTTTACTGAAAGGTAAATACCTGAGTTAAGAATGCCATGGTATAGTCATTTCCTTGAGCTGCTACTTCTCTAATTAAATCTTTGGTACCATTCTTCAACAGCTTTTCTTCTACAGAATTACCACTTACAAGCCTAGAGAAAATACCAGATACAAAATTAAACATTAGTGCTTTCATGTCAATTAATATATTTGAAAACTAAATTAATTTTTTCAATTTATTTATTTTTAGTTTTCAACATTCATTTCCACAAGATTTTGAGTTACTAATTCTTCTCCCTGTCTTTCCCCTCCCCCCACCCCAAAATAGAAAGCCTACTGAATACCCCTTCCCCTAATCTGTTGCCTCTTATATCCTCCCCCATTACCCCCGTAACTTTCTAGTAGGGCAAAATGGATTTCTATACCCCAGTGCCTGTATAGCTTACTAAATTAATATTTTTAACTCATAAATAAATCAATTAATCATAAATCAACTCATTGGATTCACATGTATATCCCCTGGGTCTAGTACAATGCCTTGTACAAAGCAGGTACAAATAAATGCTTGTTGGATTAAGAAGTTTTTTATTTATAGAAAAAAAAATCTGTATTAAAATTCTCTTAATTTTAGATATAGTTCAAATAAGCCATCTGAAAGATTAAATAAAGCAGAAATAAACAGGCAAACCACTCTACTTAAAAATAACTTTTTTTGTTAAACTCTTTATTTTTAATTCATAAATGTATTAAATGCCTACTATGTGCAATTCATTGTGCTGGGTATTTAGATATTGATTCTGTCTTTAAATTACTTGTCCTGTAAAGATCATAACCCTTCCCAAAAGCCCGTCAACACCTATTAAAATTAGAAAACAATGATCTGAGCAGATTAACATTTTGTCATTATTTGAAAGTCACTACTGTAAAGGAAACAACGAAGTTTCACATATTTCACTTTTGAGAATGATAAACACAGTCATTTTTCAATAACCGTACCATAAAATCATTGGTTCAGTTATACTGAATATCAGGACAAATTAGCTTTATACATATTTCAATGGATCTGTGATCCCCTCAATGTGTTTATTCCCTTCAATACTGTAACCTATTAATGCCTAAACATCTTGTGTGAATACTGCCAATTTCCCCCTGTAAGTGCTCCACAGGAGATCTAGTCAACATGCTGGGTGGCCTTCTTTGAATTCTCCAGATATTACAAGGATATCAATACTTAATTTCAATCCTTAAAAAACCTCCACTAAGACCATCCCATCCCACCAAGCTCTTGTCCTATACAGTCCCCAAACTCCTAGAAAAAGTCATCTAAACTCACTGTCATTGCCTCCACTTCCTCTCTCCACACTCCAACCCTTTTCAGTCTGGCTTCTGACCTCAACATTTGCTTGAAACTGCTCTTTCCAACATTACCAATGATCTCTCGATTGCCAAATCTGATAGTCTATTCTTAGTTCTCATCTTTCTCAACCATTTACTGCTTTGTTGATTACCCTCTCCTCCCAAATACTCTCTCCTCTCTGGGCTTTTGAGAACCTATTTTCTCTCTTGGTTCTCCTCCTATCCATCTAAAAGCCTCTCAATTTCCTTTGCTCATTCATCATCCAGATCACACTCCCTAATTATGGTTGTTCCCCAAGATTCTGACCTAGGCCCTCTGTTCTTTTCTCTCTACACTTTCTCGGTGACTTCTCCAATTCCCATAGATTTAACTGTTCTCTTTATGTCAATAACTCCAAGATCTATACATCCAACACCAGTCTCTCCTAAAGCTTCAATCTTCAACTATTAGACATTCAAACTAGATGCAGTGAAGACATCTCCAACTCAACATGTCCAAAATTGAACTGATCTTTTCCCAAAAAACTACCTATCTGTCAGACTTCTCTGATTCTGTTGAAGTAATTCAACAGAAGTTCTTCACAGCTACAATGTTCTTCTTGCTTCCTAGGTTTGTAACCTTGTTTTTTTCCCCTCAATTCCTCCTTCCCTCTCACCTCACGTAGCTAATCCATTGCCACATCTTACCATTTCTATCTTCTACCACTTCTCTTGCATTTAATACCTTCTCTCTAGTGACACAAGTGCCTTCTTCACTTAGATCTTTACAACAACCTCCCTGTCTCAAGTTTCTCCCCACTTCAGGCCATCTTCCACATTGCTGCCAAAGTAATTTTCCTTAAGCACAGATCTGACTGTGTCATGTCCCTACTTAATAAACTCCTAAGATTCCTATTGCCTCTAGAATAAAATATAAACTCTATGTTTAGCTTTTCAAGCTGGGCACGGAGCAGCTCCATCCTATTTCTCCAGCTTCCCTGGATATGACTCCTCTTCCCACCCTCTAAGATGTATTCAGACTAACCTTCTTTCACTTCCTCAAACATGAAACTCCATCTCCACTTTCTGTGAATTTGCACTGGCAGTTTCCTGCTCCCAGCATATCCTCCCCTCCTCATTTTCACCTCAAAGAATCTCTCTCTTCAGATGGAACTCAAGCACAACCGTCTGCATGAAGCCTTTCATTATCCTTTCAACTGCTAGTGCTAATTACCCTTTTGTTTATATTTGTTCTCTATTTATTCTGTGCGTATTTATATGTTACTGAGGGATTCTTTCATTTACAGTAATTGCATCCTCGTCCCTAGTACAGTGCCTGGCTTATAATAGTAAGTGTTTAATAAATACTTGATTGACTACTTGAATCCTTTGAGGACTACGGTGTTCCACAGTTCACAGTAATATAACATCACTGGCAGAATACTGCATTTTAAAAATGAGCCTTTCTTTCAGGGGAAAGCTTGGAGTCACTAGAATAACTTTGTGATTCCCCAAAGGCAATCCAGCCTGATCTCCTCTTAATCAATTCTAGACCTCACTCACTGGGCATTGACGGTGTCTGTACAAGGGGTGTGTGTGTGTGTGTGTGTGTGTGTGTGTGTGTGTGTGTGTGTGTGTGTGTGTGTGTGTGCGTGCGCGCACACGCGCGTGCTTCCTACTCTAATACGTATCATTGTCTGGACAACATGCCTTCTCCATGACTTTTCCTGTGTGAGTGATTAGGCCAAACTTTTTTGAGTGTTTACAAATCTAAGCTAGTGGGCTCTGCAGTATAGAAACCAATACGATGTCATCTCAAAAAAGAAAGATCTAGAAGATTTCATCCCATATCCCTCTTCAACTCTGATTTTGTGCTGGATCTCCTCCATGACAGTGATAAGCACCTTCAGCAAACAAACATCTCCCTGTTCATTACTTATGGGGTATAAAAAGGAGGTTTGTATGAAAATGAATCTTTTGTCAAACCTTTTGAAAAACATTGAATAATGTTATATATACATGGGTTGGAACAGAGTATAATGTCATTTTCCTCTACTCAGTCAAATACTTTTTATAGTCAACAACCAATAAACATAGTGGAACCTGGTGTTTACTACATTTTTCAGTCAATTATATGATGGTAAAGACACAGTACACTGTGGCATAGCACTTGAGAAAGCCTGCCTCTTTTCTTCTTAAATCATCACAAAGGATACTCTCAATGCATATATAATCTAAAAAAAACTTTGATATGAATGGGAAAGTATACATATGGGTTGATTGTTGAAATACCCTCTGTCACCATTTTTTTTCTGTCAATAGGGTTGGAGATTCTTTTTCCATATCTTTGGTATCTTTCCTGCTTTCAGGTACCCTGAGAATTGAATTTTCAATTCCTAGAAACTATGTAACCTCCAACACATACTCCCTCTGTGTATATGGATATTTATTCCAGTCCAGTTGCTTTCCCCATTTTTGTTTTCATTGAGTTATTTCAACTTCCCCTATAAGTACATCCAAGACCAAATGTATTGGCTTCACTGTCCTTTATAGTGAAAAGTGGTGTTAAATTTTTTTTTTTTTGCAGAGCTTTTCCATCTTCATTTGTTTGCTGCTATGCTTGAAATTTAATTCAATTCATCAATCATTCATTTAGCAATTATTATGGTCCAAGCACTGGGCTAGGTACTTGGGATACATAGTCAGAAATGAAATAGTCCCTGACCTCAAGGAATTTACAATCTAATGGTAGAAACAACAAATACAATAATAATTTCCTACAAAATGTATACAGAAAAAGAGAGGTATTAATTACTAGGGAAATCAGGAAGGGCCTCTAATAGCAGGTGGCACAAAAGTGAGGTTTGAAGGGAGTTGGGGAGTCCAAAAGGCAGAGGTGAATGAAAAGGCACAGAGACAAAGACAGACAGCAGTCTAACTTTCTAGTGGGCAAGTCTGGCTAGAACACAGCCTAGGGCAGGAAGGAGAATAACAGGTGGTCAATCTGGAAAGATTGGTTGAAGACAGACCAGAGGGCCTTTAAATTCCAGAAGGTAAAGGGAGGCACTAATGCCCAGATCTATGATTTAAAAAGAGGAAACTAGAAGCTTTGTGGAGAATGGATTGGAGAAAGGCAAAGCTAGATACAGGGACACCAACAGAAAGTTATTGCAATAGCTCAGGTGAGCAATGATACAGGGCTGAATTAGTGAATGTAGTATGAGTGGAAAGAAGGAGACAGACATGAGAGGTGTTGTAGAAGTAGAATCAACAAGATTTGGCACACTTTGAATATGTACGGTGAAGAAAAGGATAAGAGATGAGGATGAACGGTAGGTTACAAACTTGGGGTGACGGAAGGAGGGGTAGGTTGAGAGGGAATGATGATGAATTCTGTTCTGGGAATGCTGAATTTGATATGCCTATGGAGATATCAAAGTAGAGATGTCTAGGAGGAAAGACATGTGGGACTGGAACTCAGAAGACAGATGAGGGCCTGATATGTGGATCTGGGAGTCATGAGCATAGCAATGAGAGGTGAGGCCATGGGAATTGAAAAGGTCACCAAGAGAATGGACAGGGAGGTACTTTCAATTCATTCGTAAAAGTTGTTTTTTACTGGACAATTAGTACTACTGTTTCCCTCCTCTACTCATAGATTAATATGTTGTCTCTTGTTTAATTCTGGGCCCAATTCACTGTCTATTTTTAGGTAGGCTGGATTACCTTTAGAAATTATAAAGTTCTTTTACTGACCCCAAATTTCTACATGAAACCAAGACCCATATATTCTGGTGATACTATATTCCTGCAAGTCAGAAACCCTACAGACTACAAAGAATTAAAAATCATTATCATTCAATGGCCAGTAGAACAGCCTGTACTGTGTATGAGCAGGCTACAGCACACATAAATAGAAATTACAAAGGAATAAAAGATGCCATCAAAGAAATGAATGCTCAAAAAAACGCGCTGGTGATGAGAGCAAGAGATAACCGATAGCCCATGTGCTCCACTCAAATGATGCCAAGAGGAAGGGAGGAAGGCCACCAGCACCTGAGATGGAAACCTGCCCTCCATGGTGAATGGAAAGGAGGACAGAGACAAGAGTCCCACAAGATGGGCAGGCATGGTGAGGTTACATTTGCATTGTTGAAGGGATTAACCATGTCAATGGTATCACAGATACATTTTAGTAAAGTAAGTTGTTACTTACTACTTTTTTACGTGTATTATCAACTCCTAATTTTAAAGTGAAAAAGAAAATATAGAAAAGCAGTTCTATGCAACCTGTATATGTGGATGTCCTTGCATCTCCCAATTCTATCACACCATTCTTGAGCCTTTGCGTCCATCACAGGATTTAAGTCATTATCATAAAACACAACTGTGTCGGCTTCTACAAGATTTACACCTGTAGAGCGACTGTGGGTGGAAAGAATGGCACAAAATATCCGTTTGTCTCTGTTGAAACTCTTCATCAGTTCCTAAATAATGAAAAAGATCATTAGTATTGAATTCTATTATATTGATATATGATATATAAATAAATATTTACATGTAAACATATATTTATATATCATATATAGACTTATACATATGTATTTAGAAGAGTATAAAAGTCTTCTAAATTCAGAAGAAATAAAATAGTAGGGGCATAGTGAGGGAGGAAAGGACAAAGGAGGGATCTTTAGAGAAGAAGGTGAAGAAACAGGTAAAAGGGGGTATAGAAGGGTCTTTAGATTTATGGGAATGGGAGGATAGGGGAGGGATCCTTGGAGGGGGTAGGCAAGTCATAGGAGAGCAAGGTAGTGGGTAGAAGTAAAGTAGAGGAAGCAGGAGGAATAGGAAAAAAGGGATTTGCACAAACATAAAAACAAAGGTCAGGAGTAGAATATGTTTGGGAAAGTATATGTCTACACATGTATGCATATATGTATATGTGTATGTATAAATCTATAGCTATAGAGAAACATATCTAAGCTTTACTGTAGCCTTCTGGGGGGATGGAGGGAAGGGAAAATTTTTGGCTTAAATTTGGTCCAAAAATGCAAATAATAGAATAATAAATAATAAAGTAATAAAAGACCCTCTCAAACTTTCAAAATGTAAAATAATGCTTAGTCTTGTAGGGTTGTATCCTGATTTCCTGTCCAAGACTGGGGATATTAAACACGTAACCCAAGTCTGGATCCCACAAGCCATATCTTCCACCTGGCTCCTTGATGGCCTTCTTTTTCTAATTCTCACATCAAGACACTAAGTCAAAAGAGATGGATGGCGAAGAGAAAGAGGCAAAAGAAGGGAGAAAATGAAGAATGAGTTAGGTGCCCAATTTTTCCAACATGGGCCATTCATACATCGGGACATCAGACATGAAAATGTTCTGATGTCCTTCAGCTTGCTATCCACAGGAGATGGCATATCACCCCTTGCACCACCCTCCAAAGTTTCTTGCCTTTGCTCTTCTCCAAACTTATATCTCTCCTCCTTCCTTGCAATTATCTACCCAATTTTTCCCAGCTCTCAGCAGTATTTAAGTAATGCTGCTAAGCAATTAGCAGTGTAGCATAATACATATATATACTTCAGAGATCTGTAATTTCACTGGTATAGAGGTTTCCTCCACCAAAAAGACTAGAACACCTCTATACCTTGTCAAATTTTGTTAGAGTTGCCATGACTGAAAAACTATCTCATCTGAAAGTCAACCTAGTGCTTAGCATCTCTGAACTTAGCCAGGCTGTTCCTACCAGTGACCTACACTGGAAGCTTCTAGAGCTGGTAGAAGCTGCCAGAGCTTCTGTTCCCTGGACGTAGGGTCTGACAACCTTCATGCGAGGAGAAGACTCTGCAATAGGGCTTCAGTGAAGGTCATGTCAATGTTTCCAACTTTAGATTGATTTTTCCCACACGACCAACATTAAGCCCCAAGGGCTCTGACTTACACGGCTTATGTATCTGAGCTGACACACTTTGGAAAGCTCTTCGCAGACGGTAAAGCACTATAGAAGTTATTACTGTTATTATTATTTGATTATTTAGGAATTCTCAGCTGAATGCTCGTCTCAGTCCACCCCTGCAAATAGCTTAAATCCTAACTACAGCTCACCTGACGCTGCTCGTAGCTGGCATACTCGTCAATCCTGATGAATGTAAGGAAATGGAAGTTCAAAAATAACTCCAAGATATCTAACATTAAAATCATCTGGGACAAAATTAGCACCCGGCGGCCTTCCGATTTCAATCTCTGCAGCAAGATTGCCAGAGCTTCTAACTTGCCTATTTTAGATGAAACAAGAGAGACAAAAATGAGTAAGAAAGCAGTTAGCCAAGTCAATACCACCTGGAGCGATGACTGTTCCATACCTGAATCGCACTGCACCAGTCGGAGATCAGGGAACTCTAATGAATGTGGAGCTGCTATCTGCTGTAGTTGGTGTAAATAAGGAGCCAGCTCCAGCTTGAGATTGTGCCTGAAGAGGTTCATTTTTTGGCTGTAGGATGGAGAAGGATTTGACGTGCAGAGGTGAGGGGGCGCAGCGATCACGGCTGGTAGCACACGGAGCACCCTGTGGGAAATGCCAAATCCCACAGCACATTAGTCCCAGAGAGGCCCTCACGCTATCCTTTATAGAAGGGAGATACCACACCCTCAAGTCTGGCAGAGGCCATGCCCAGGACCACAAAGGCCACGATCTTTCTCCCCTCCCCTCACTTTCAAATGACCAATCTCGAGGTTATAGTTGTATTCCATTGCATGTCATAATGTTCAAAAATACTTTAGCTCATGATATACTCACACTAAAAGAGGCAATATCATGTGTAGGGTGTTGAGCATGGAATGAAGAAGACCAAGGTTCAAATCTTCCTTCCAACACTTACTAGCTCTGAGCCCCCAGGAAAGTGACTCAACCTCCATGTGCCTCCCCAGGGTCTACCCACTAAGTCTTAGGGACTGATGTTATTCCTTTCAAAACAAAAGCTGAGAGAGGTTAGACAACTTTCCAAAAGTTACACAGGTATTGAGAGTTAAAGGTCAGAGCTAAAGCACAAGACTCAGACACAGGGCACTATAGTGGCAAGAACACTGGATCTGGAACCAAAGGAGCTGGGTTCAAATGTCAGTTCAGTTAGTGCCATTTCACTACCTGTGTGACCTTAGACAGACACTTTCTCCTTTCTGGGCCCTGTTTTTCTCAAATGTCATCGCAGGATTCACTAACTCCCTGATGGAAGAGAACAGCCCCTTTACCACCTCTCGCAGCAGACCCCCAGAACCTCTGCAGCCTGACTGGAGAAGGGAGAGGAGTGTGCCCTTAGCCCTGCTCACAATCCTCCCCACCCAGGATGCAAGGCCTAGAGGCCACTTCTCCTCCCCTCTTCCCTTCATCTGTTAAGCACAGCTCAAAAGAACCCAATTAAGTCCTTTGTGGCCAACCCATGGTATTCTGTAAGCCTGATTCCATTTGCATGAATCAGTCTGTTCCCCCATCAACGGGCATGTCATTACGTGGGATCACGCAGGGAAGGCTTGGGGGGCTAATGTTGCATAAACTATTTGTGCTAGGACTCTGCACTTTCAGCTGGGAGATTAGGACCTCCCTGAAGATGATCTAGTCACATAGTTTGGTTTTATGAAATACTCTAGAATTTTCCCAAGCATAGCAGAACCCTAAAACTTGGATTCAACACTCATTTCAACTTCAGCTGGAAGATGAGTGTTGTGCCATTTAGAGAGTGAGCACAGGTCCCAGAGGGCAGATAGCACAGGCCCCGGGCTTCCCAACAATACCTAGAGTTACTATGGGGTCGACGCCAAGTCCACTCAATGAGTTTTCAACCTCATTATGATGGGTGGCTTAAGGATGGATTCTTACAATTCATACAATAATTAAATACAAATTATCAGAAAATGTTGAAGGTGTAAGCCTAAAATAGCCTCTAAAATGCAGCCCTTCAATACAAGGTAATCATTAACCCAAAAACAATATAAATTCTACTACTATAAAGGTTTTTTTGGAGCTTACTTGGCTTGGTACCTGCCTAGAAAACCATAAAACAGTAAAAAAAAAAAAAAAGAAAGCTTAAATTTCAAAATACTTTTTTGAACTCTGAATTATACAATCAAGAGAAACACTCTTCATTCTGCCTGGCTTAACAGTCTCAAAATATACTCAATTTCAGTGTACAGAGTTTGGCTACAATAACAAGCACTTTAATGTGTTTCAATTTCACAAGTAACTTTAAAAATTGGACCATAAAAAAAACTCTCCAGAACTACATGAGTAAAATGTAGAAGCTATTTAGGACCATCCAAAAGGCAAGTAAGTGCAGAAATGGTTTGGGTTGGTTTTTTTTAAACTCATCAACCAAAATGAGAAAAGCATAATGCTTATTTTTAGAGATTCATTTTCTGTCTAGACTTCACAAAAACAAAATGGGTTTTCAAATGCTGGAAAATAATACTGATTCTTTCAGATCATTCACATGACAGTAAGAAGATCTGGAAATGATAACCTTTTAATGGCATCCTGTAGAGATTCATTCTGTTGATGTGATGTCAATCTCAGATACTGTAGTGGGTCTGCTGAACTTTCTGGTGTACCCGAGGAAGGACAACAATTCACCAAGCCGGCCCACTTCCATTTGTCTCCAGGGTAATAATGCTGAGATGCCTTTCTTTCCCCAAACAATGAGCAAATTCCCAATACATCTTTGCCATAAACAGGAGCTCTGGAACAACGTCGTTCATTGCCAGAAAATATCCTATCGAGACGCTCTTTTAAAAGTCTGCTTTTTTCTGCCAATGATATCTTCATCCACCCCAAAAAGAGAGACAAGACAGAAAATGGTTTTTAAATACAATAAGATAAAATTGCTAATAGTCAAGAGTGGCAAGTGGGATAAGTTGTTTGATACATTGAAACTACATTTTAAAACTTGTTGCTTCATGCCAAAAATAATTATGCAGTGTAAAATTTAAAATTTTAGCAAATACTTGGAATTTTCAGCAAAATTTGGGATAGATAAAAACCATTGTGATAGATAAAAACCATTTTATCATCTAATTCTTTTATTTAAGAACTGGACTCAAAGTAAGAAAGTCTAGGTTAAAGTTTCACATTTGCCACATACTGGTTTTGTGATCCTGGACAGGTCACTTAACCTCAGATACCCACGCAACTCTTCAAAAATGTAAATTGCAGAGATGGGGCTAACTACACTGATAGGAGTTCCCCACTAGAAACTCCATACGCCAATGGAACCCCAGAACCAATTTTTTTTAAAAATCCTAAAAAAAACATATTTGTACACTTCAATTTAGTACCAAATAAATAATTACCTGTGTTTGAGTTCCTGGTGATTTGGATATGATTCTTTGTTCCCCAGAAGGCAGGTTAACAACTGCAGTTCTGCTGGGCATACCAACTGAGAAATAAAGAGAAGCTTTTTTGTTTTTCATTTCCCCTCCCAAACATGATTAGAATGCTCTAATTTCACTAAGGTCACATGGCCACTAAGTAGGAATCCAGAGACCTCTTGGAGTAGACAGGAATCACTGACACATCCCTGAGTTATGATTACATCATTCTAAGTTCTTTGTGGGCACGGATCATGTTTTATGAGGGGGCCTCAGGGTATTGCACACAACAGTATTGAGGAATGTCTGTTGAATGAATGAAGGGACCTGACCTCTCAGCGTATCAGTGGATGCTCTCTGCCCTCTAACACTCTCACAAGGATGTTGTGACCTGTTAATGAGTTGATGGAATCATTTAAGATGGTGCTATTTAAGATCAGAGGACATCTTTATAGAACAAGATCAACTTTAAAAGTTGCCTTACACAAAATCCCCACCTAATAAAGTCAAGATTCACAGAATCTCAAAGTTAGAAGGGACCTCAGAAGTCAAATCCGGAAGTCCAACTCCACAACCGAACAAGGAAAAACTTCTACAATAGCCATGACAAATAGTCATCCAGCCTGTTATGGGCAGCCAGGTGGCAGCATCATGCATACTGCTCTGGAGTCAAGAAGACTCATCTTCATGAGGTCAAACTTAGCTCAGACACTTGCTAGCTGTGTGACCATGGGCAAGTCACTTAACCCTGTTTGCCTCACTTACCTCATCCATATAATGATTTGGAGGAGGAAATGGCAAACCACTCCAATATCTTTGCCAATAAAACCCCAAATGGGATCATGGGGAGTCAGACATGCCTAGAAAATAACTCAACAATAGGAAGCCTTTGTTTGGATTCCCCCAAGACAGGTACTCCATTTTGGAATCCTATTATTTGTTTTTTTGATTTCCTAAATCTACCTCTCTACAACTTTTGCAGAAGAACTCTCCAGAAGAAATGTGAGCACTTCCCAAAACCTTGAAGACTGCTATCATGTCCTCCTTAAGTCTGCTCTGCTCCAGATTAAACACCTGCAGTTTTTCAACTGATCTTCCCATGGCATGGCCTCCACACCCTTCAACACACTGGTCTATCCATCAATAAACATTTATTAAGACACTGTGCTAAGCTCTAGGGGCACAAAGAGAAGCAAAAGACAATTCCTTGAGGAATTCACAATCTGACTGGAGAGACAACATGCAAACAAGCAATATACAGGATAAATGGGAAATAATTAAGAAAAGGAAGGCACTAGAATTAAGAAGGGTTGGGATGGGCTTCCTGTAAGAGATGGGATTTTAGTGCAAGGAAATCAGAAGGCAGAGATGAAGAGGGAGAGCATAGCAGGCATAGGTAACAGAGAAAGCGCCCAGAGCCAAGAGATGGAGCATCTTGTTTGTGTAACAGTCAAGAAGCCAGTGTCACTGGATCAATTAGAATGGGCTAGGGAGTAAGGTTTAAGAAGACTGGAAAGGGAGGAGGGGGGAAAGTTATGAAGGACTTTGAATGGCAAGCAGAGGATCTTGGTCACCTTCCTCGGGACACACCCAGTTTATCAGCTTCTGTAGGATTATCTGAATTAGGGTTAGGGTTATCAACATCTGTGGCATTTTCACCTCCCCTTCCTCTCTGGATGCAGTCAAGGATTGCTTTGGCTTTTCTGACTGTCATGGCTCACTGATGACTCGTTATTAAGCTTGTCCTGGATCTCTTCTATCTCCCCTTCTACTTGTAAAGTGAGCTGCAATTTCACTGAGATGACATGTTGATAGGGAAATGGCAATCAGTAGACCTGGGATCAAATGCTGGCGTCACACCACTGACTTGTGAGTAATCTCACAGAATCTCATGGGATTAATATAAGCACCTTAAGGGTAAGACCCATGTTTTATTCTTCCTTGTCTTCTATGGAGGATCTGATCCATTAACTTGCACACAGATCTTAGTGCTAAGTAATGCTTAGTGCTGTTTGCTGAATGAAGTAACAGATGGGTATTTCATCCCTTCTCATGCTTCATGAGAAAGAATCTGACCTCCAACATTCTCACAAGGATGCTATAACTAATAAGCTATTGGTGTCATTCTGGAGCCTAGAATAATTCTGTGGGTTAAAATGTGGGAAAGTTTTGTTGCACAAAATGTTCACCCAACGAAAGGATTCATTTCATGTAAGAATGTAGTACTAAAGCAGGTAAGAAAGTGGTCTACCTTGGTGAGAGACTGCTGCAGAGCCCAGCATCTTTCCGTGATGCTGATTTCCTAGTGTGCTGAGAGCATTTTGTCCCATTCCAGCCTGAGAGACAGGCTGCATAACAAGAGATGCTTGGGGACGCAAATACTGCTGGCCTGGAGCAGAAACAATCTGAAGAACATTTCCTGCAAGAAAGCAGGTAAATGGAGAGTCATAATAAAAAACTACAAAGCGTCACACTCTAGCCAAATTACTTAAACAGGTAAAGAACAGCTATTTGGAGAATGTCTGACCTAAAATGAACAAAGGCATGACATCGGTCATCTGAATACATCAAGTTCTTGATATCAATTCATTTTATCAATCATCTAGCAAATACAATCGCCAAATGGCAGAAAAATGGAAGACATGTCTTGTTATTTAACCAATTAGCTTCATTCTGTTTCTGTGATTTTCCTCTCAACATACATGTGTTGAATTTTGTCTCTATGTAGCCTTGTTTACTTTAACAATTTCACATAAGTTACCAATTATTTGATAGCATTGAAAAGTTCAGAATTAGGAAAAAAGTTTAAAATGTGGTGGCACTGGGGGGCCAGGAGAGAGCCTCAATCTGTCAGCATTACTAAGTGTCCACATGTTAACATGTGTAAAATGTTTCGTAAACCCTAATGCACTCTGCAGCTGCTATTACTATCACTAAAGTAGGTACCATGGAGACAGACAGAAGAAATACTATGGACACATCCTGTCTATTACGTGCTTTTATAGAAGACCAAAGATACCCACGAAACCCCTCCAGCATCTGGACAAATGAGACACAGCTATGAGCAGGGCCATTCATCGGCTTATGGGGAGCAGGAAAGGAGATGTGGGGGGAAGATCACTGAACCTGGAGTCTGAAGACAGGAGTCAGAAGCAGGCTCCATCACTGACTAGGAGCACTCACATCCAAGAGACTCTTTGTTTATAACATAATGGCACTGGCCTAGATCACCTCTAAGGCCCTTTCTCCCACAAACACTTTATGGCTACATGTTCCTCAAAGAACCTTCTCTTGAACGCCAGCACTGCTACCTACCCCACCTGAGTATTTCTCATCCTACATCAGAACATACCAATGGTCTCTCCCGAGCCCCTGACTATATGCTTTCAGGAAGCTCCAGCTAGCATCCCTCATGATGATCGATGAAGGGCAGTTATCTTCTAGTTAAAAACACTGCCATGTTTGCATTCCATGCTTTCTAAGATGTAATGAAATCTAAAAAGAATGCCCCCAAACAAGGCATGGGGAATGTCCTGTGAAGAACAGCCCTGGAGAGATCCATTAGGAGAACCATAGTCACCTCTCTGACAAACAACTCTACCCCTTGGCCATGGGTAAGTTACCCACTCAAAGATGACAGCACCTTGAAGCTGCAGAGGCTGGCCGGCAGTGAGCTGGCAGAGCTGACTATGTGACAGAGTGAACTTATTCCCCTGAAACTGCAGGGTTACAGGGGTCTCCGTTTGAGCTATCCTGCCTTGAGCTGCTGTGAGAGGAGCCCGCTGAGCACCTTTCATCACCTCCCCACCTGAAAAAGAAGAAAACAGAGTAAGCCCCATCCCTGGCTTGAATAATCTGAGGTGGGTCAGTAAACAGAGCAGGAGCCCCACCCCTGCATGATTCCACTGGAGACATCTAAAAGTGAAATGGATGTTCAGTAGGAATTACTTTGTCACTTTGGGATTCAGGGGAAAACAGTAAGCTTCCATGAAAGCTTCCATCATCTCATGTGACATATATTATTAAATCAACTTGAACACTCATGTAACATTCTGTGATAAAACAGATACTAAAGGGCAGCTAAATGGCGCAGTGAATAGAGCACTGGCCCTGGAGTCAGGAGGATCTGAGTTCGAATGTGGCCTCAGACACTTAACACATACTAGCTATGTAACCTTGGGCAAGTCACTCAACCCCAATTGCCCTGCCTTTCCCCTGCCAAAAAGCAAAAAAAAAAAAAAAACAAAACTAGATACTAAAATGAATTATATGCCATTTCACCAGGAAAGCTCAACAGAAAAAACAAAAACATAATAAGCAGCTAAATTTCAAAATTTGCCACTGAAGCAAATTGACTGGGATGTCATGACAGAACAAATGAGGCAGGACTGTCCTGAGCAGGTGTAGGACAGATCTGATGGAACTGAGCTACAGCAAAGTTTAAAATCCCTAAGGATCCAATGCATTATACCCACTGCAGATGGCACAGACACTGGCACCCCTCAATTGACACAATTATATTATACTTGTATATTATAATTATATTGTTCATGTGGCTCCCAACCTTCCCACAGATTCTTTATTTCTTTCTTTCCTTCCTTCCTTCTTTCCTTTCTTTTCCCAACACAAATCTGTATTTAACCTAAAAGAATCAGAAAAAAGTTAAGTATTTGATCTGAAAGAAATCCTCCCAACAGAGCAAAATGCAGAAGTAGGAAATTAAGATGCCACCACGAACATATTCTGCCTGAAATCCTATGATTTCTAGCCCAAACTGCAATTCTTCCAGACAAAAGCAATGAAGTAAGCAGGGCTGATCCAAAGAGTGGGAAACAAATGACTGACCACACCTTAGGGTGTTTGGTAGCTCAACCTCACCACAAGAAATCAATGAGAGAAACCTGGAAAGGGAGGCCACTTGCTAGGCAACTGGGCCTGGGCCTGAGAGGTCAGTACCAGCCTCTGAGGAAACACACTCTGTTGGATGGTGTGTGAGGGGGTCTGGGGCTGGGGCTGGCCTAGCTGGAAGGACTGGGCTGAGTTCTGACTCTTTTGTTTCACAGGATTGGCTGTGCTAGCTGCTGTGGTGAAAGTCGCTGCTGGCTGGTGTCTTGGAGCACTGGTAGGAGCCTGAGATGTCTGAAACTGTGCTGCGGCCACTATAATCAATAAGGTTTGTTTGTGCAAAGCTTACAGAGGTTTCAACTATTACTTGAAGCAACTTAAATTTAAAAGAAACCTTTCAAGATGATATTGAGATACATTCTTATAGAATATCCATCTTGGGACTAACTCCTTTTTACTAAAATCTAATTGCCTTCTAAAGACTAGTTATATAAACCAGAGGGCTGGGAATTCAGAAATGCCGGTCTGAGTAATCACCATCAGGGCTGAAATAAAAATTGAGCATTTCCCAGTCTATATTACACCACTGAGAACTCCTCAAGTCTCACCTGCCAATCTGCTATCAGAATGCTGGTGGGCTATGTATCATATGGGCCAGGCAGGATAGCTGAAGACCTATTATGTCATAATATTGGCATATGTCAATAGCTTCCAAAAGAACAGTGCCTCTCCTTACCTTGATCTACAATGGGGGACCTTCCTCGCCCTTGCCCTGGTTGGGCTCCTACAGCCGTGGTGACAGTGCGCTGTATTTGAGGGCTTGGGAAAACAACAGTCTTGCCCTCTGGCTTCTGTCCGTACTGCACAGGTTGGAACAACCTGAAAACCCAAATTAACAGAAAGCAGTCAATTAGACGGCATTAGAACTATTCTAACAGACACTTGGTGATCTTCTTTTAAAGGACGATTCTCAGTCACATTAAGGATTAAAGACTCTCCTCCGGGTGGAAACCAACACAATTCATGAGAAGCAATCTACGAGAGAAGTGCCCTATTTTTTCTCTCTCGCATACAGTGCCCACTTAGAGCTTAGCAACAACTTCTCAGTACATTTTCAAAGAGAACAGAAAAGCATCCTTAAATGCAGCCACAATGGCTATCCAGCAGGTCCTTTCCAACAAGAATGTGCTCATCAGAGTCAATATGACTGTTACAGGTGGAACGACCAGACGGGAAGCTCAGGAAACAAAAGGAAGACAAAGAAACGGTCTATGAAGAGGCCCCAGAGCCAAGGGTCCTTTTTTCTACCTAATCTATGGTGCAAGTCAAAGTCTCTGCAGAGTCTAGACTAGCAGAATATGGGTGGGGACAGGTGTCAAGAAGTATTTTGGCAACATTCAGTGTCATCTGAGCAAATACACCTGCCCTACAATGCATTACAGATACTGGTGACCCACCCTTTTAGAGAAATCTATACTTGGAAAATGTATACAGCCCAAACTCATGGGATCAAAGCCCCTGCAGTAGGCTTGATATGGCTGTCCTATCCATGAAAACCCCAACCCTACTCTGTCTTCATGCAAGTCTTAGATCCAACTGATGAAAGACCCAGACACAACACAGCAAAAAAGGAAGCATATGGCCATGTAGTCGTCCCTTCTTGTGGCCATGATCTACAATTTCACCAGCACAGAGAATTCCTAGGGAGGAAATCTCCCCACCCAACGCACATCTGCACTTCCCTGAGAGGTCAAGTGAGACTTCTCCAGAGTCACAGCATAAGTATGTGTCAGAAGTGAGATTCAAACCTGGGGCCTTTGGACTCTTCCTTTCACTCCATAACCTAAAATTGGCCTGTCCCACAAGTATGAACTCTGTTTTCTCACATTTAAAACCCAAAAGGCCAATAGTGAGCCAGCTGCAGGGAGCTTTGCCCTACCTGTTGGGCTTGATCTTGACAGGCCGGGGCCTTGACTGGGGCAGAGGTGATGTGTAGATCTCCTCCATCAGCTTCCTGCTTATCTTTTGTTTGGGCAGCACCTGGGCTTCATAATGCGTCATTTTATTTTCCACCCCAATCAGATCAAATATAGACATGTCAGTGTCCTAGGTTAAAACAAAAACAAAGACCTTGTTTCCAAGATGTTTAACAATGAAGCTTGGTCCAAATGTCATACAAAATCCTCTGAGTCAACTAGGGACTTAGAGAGTGGCCCTCAGAGGGGCAGCCATGGCTGGAGGCCTCTTCCTCTGGAGGGAAGAAGAAGCCTCTTGTGAGGCTTCAAACCACCTCCAGACAGTGACAGACATCATTGAGGGAAGTGATTCAGGCCAAGAATGTTTCTATCCAATTAATTCTAGCAGAGTTAGCTACCACTGAGAAGCAGCAAGGCATAAAAGCCCTGAAAGTCAAGTCATGAGAGCCTTGGGTTTGAATCTACCTTGGCTTCTCAGTCATTTCAGTGCCCAGACCCTCTGTTTTCACATTTATAAAATGGGTACAATGGCTCTCGCACCTGCCTCACAGGGTTATGAGGATGCAATGGGAGCTCAGAGCATTCCTCACATACCAGCCATGTTTCAGATCAGTCAGATGACAGACTAACATTCAACTGACACATTCACATCATCAGGGATCAGAATTCATCAGCCAATAATTTAGTAGAAGGAACAAACAGAAAAGACAATCTGAAAACCCATCAAAAATATCAATAGTTGCTCTGAACTATGGCTTAACCCCAGTGACCTGTAAGCTAAATAGGAGGCCAGCTTTGCCCCTGAGGAGCTTGTGACCTGTCTCCAATGAAGCAGGGACTGTCCCTCATCGGGGAAGCAGCAGCCCCACCCCATGTGGGTGATGGGGAAAGCTCCCACTCACCTTCCAGAGCCCGCGCTCAAGGGCCTGCACAATGGCAGTAGCAGTCCTGAACTCGAGGGCCTCCAGCACATATGAGGCACCTGAGAGCCTGGGGTCAATGAGGTCGGGGTGGTTACAAATCCTCTGCAGCTTCATCAGGACATGCAGGACACTGACAAACTGTCCACTCTTGAGAGCTTCCTGGGTTCTATGAACATAGAAAGAGAAGGACCCATTAAGCCTTTGTCCCACTGGCTAATCAGAGTGGACATGCAGAACTTATTTTAAAGGCCTTGATTCTAGATCCTGTTTCTACCACCCTGAGTCGTGCCCTTGTCTTAGCCTGTCTCAATGCCGCACTATTCAGCATGTGGGCTCCCCACTGGCTGGGCAGGCACAGTGAGCAGCCCAGGCAGGACCACACACAGTGATGCACACATCCACACTGAGCAGCAGAACTGTACCCCCTCCATCCATCCACCCAAGCACTGATAATCCATGAAGGACTGGGGACTGCCTCTGGGCCAGGCCTCTACAGGTGCTGGGGAAGGAAAGCCAAGGAATGGAGGGACAGAGCCTTGCCTGGACTTACCCTGGCTGGAGGATCACGTCGTCATACAAAGCCTTCTGGCGATTAGAAAGGCGGCACTTTAGCACATGCTCATATTTCTTACTGAGCTGCTTTTCTACATCTCTTTTTGATCTTCGTAAAATGAACGGCTGTATCATCTAGGAAAATAAACACATTTTATTAGAGAAATCCTTATTAATACTATTATGCCCATACCATCCATCACAATGTGTGAAAGAAAACTAGATTCCTACAGACAGACTACACTGCTGCTCTGCCTAAAGAAGCCCTGACACAGCCTGAATATTGAGGCAGAGCTGTCCCATCCTTGCAGCCCATACAGAGTGAGTGCCTCTGACCCTCTGAATATAGCGCCTGCAGCGCTGAATACAACACTACAGCCACTGAGGACTCCTTGGCCCCTCACTCTGGGCTTGGACACCCTCACTGGGGTTTCCTTCTTCACTCCTCTGGTCACTTACTCGGCTCCAGACAAACACACCTGCTCTCGGCCCCTTTGTTCATCCTCTCCCACTCCTGATCCTGAGCTTTCTCCAACATTGCTCCCTAAGCCCAGAAGAATCATTTTCTTTTATATTCACTGAGCTCCTCCCTTTTCTTCTCTATCAAGTTCACTTCAGATCTCACCTCCCCCACTGACTCATCCCTGAAGGGAAGAAGGTAGAGAGAGATTCCCATCTAACTACACTTCTGTTTTTCACACACACATAATATTTGGGGGGTAGTTTTCATTCTTGAAAAGTATCTTCAGGTCACATACTATGTTTTCATTATCTACTATGCCTGGGTGGTCCAAACTTTGCAAACCTTAGAATGATAATATTAATAGCCAAACATTAGTAAGAGATAGCTAGAAATCATAAAAAGATTTCCTTAAATTCCTTCTTTATTTTCTCTGCCACTCATTCTTAAAACTGAGCAGTGGAGGAACACTTAGGTAAGTCCCACTGGAGAACCTCTGGAAATCCACATATGTCTTCAGTGGCATAATACAGCAATGCAGATTTTTTTTTTTAGTAGTTTATAGTTCACTACAATAAATACTGAGAGTGGGGGAAAAAACCTGACATACTCTGTGCAACCTTATGACAAGTTTGTGACAATAATCTTGGTTCTCTTCACTAGCAGCTTTCACTGGAAAATCCAAATATGGTCTTGAAATTCCAGGAATCAGGAAGTGCACCATGGTCCACAATTCCATCAGGGTATTATGTAAAGGTGTATCGATCAGAAGCAAACGATGTTGACTGTGAAAAAGAAGAATGAAATAATTCATTTGTGCTTATTCTCATCTCTCAGAAATCTTTATTATCCCAACAAACATCAGCAGAAAGAAATCTGATGGTTTTTAAAAAGCTAATGATCGATATTCTATTTGCATTTTATCAAGTTCTTTACCTGTTGAGTAAATGCTCAGATCTAATACTTGATCAGTTCAATTACTCAGGAAAATGAATCTCTCAGAAATGTTAGCCTTGGCACTTTTAACAAAGTTTACTCAACAGGAAGGTTTCCCTATTACTAACCTTCCAGTAGTACCACAATGAGAAGCTATTAAACATTCAGAATGATACTTTCACCCCAAATGTATAAAATATAAAAGTTACCTATTTGTTCACCTAACATCGACATTATTCATTTCTAAAACACTAAATGTGGGGTGTTGGTCCCAATGCCATAGATTGAAGTTAATTAAATTTGAGCTCTGTATAAAGTGTGCCATAGGCTTATTTCCAACAGTAAGCCTTTCAGATAACTTTGAACAATTTCCTTTGAATCTAACCTAACCATACTCTGATATATAAGTAAGGGAATAGAAAATAGTTACTATTTCTAAAAATTTTTTCTTTGCTTCCTTTTAAATAGAAGCAGGGAGTGTGGGGATTTGGGAGAGGGAGGAGCGGGAACAGGCAAATTCTATTTCATTACTTATTTTATATGTATTATTTATATAAACTATTCATCTCATATTATACACTCTTAAAAGTGTATGGGGGGATGGGGCAGATAGATGGCACAGTAAATAGAGCACCGGCCCTGGAGTCAGGAGGACCTGAGTTCAAATCCGGCCTCAGACACTTAACACTTACTGGCTGTGTGACCTTGGGCAAGTCACTTAACCCTAATTGCCCTCCAAAAAGCAAAAAACAAACAAACAAAAAGCGTATGGGATAATCTTTGTATTTACTATATGATAAAATATAAAAACTGAGCTCTAAAGAAATGTGATAGAGGCATAAGAGTGTAGTCGAAAGGAAATTTGAAATCTATGCACACTATAAACGCCTAGCATTTCACTGCCACCTCACGGGGTGTGTTCACACACCCAAACACACATATTCGATGACAACGTTCAGCCACAATTCTTCTAACACCTGTCTTTTTGTTTCACTTTTAAATAAAAGGGGGGAGGGTGTCTCAGTTACTTCCATGAGGAAAAGAAATACTCCACGTGTCGGACTGACCTCCGGAGACTGAAAAGTGCCTCCCAGTGTTTTTCTGTCATGTTCCTGATCTGCTGCATTTCATCAACAACCAAGTACCTCCACCTCACTTTGGCAAAGGCCTGATGTCCTTTAAAGAAGTGCTTGTAGGATGTAATACACACGTTGAAGCTGTTGGGTTCAGTCCATTCCTTCCAAAAAGAAAATAATCCATTATGAAGCTGACATTCCAGGACTGCAGGGTTGACACTGAACTAACACGGTGACAGGGGAATAAAGTATCTTTCAAAGGAGGCCAACACTATGCAAAGCCCTACTGCAGCCAGTGCCTAAGGGGAGGTGCCGTCACTTTTAGGCTTCCGTCTGAGGCCCTTCCAAAGGACACTGACAAAAACCATCAGTGACTGGCACATTTCTCCAGCTCTTACACCGTTTGGGAAAGAGGCGGCCCAACCACCATTGGTCATCCATTCCAGGCTGGTGGAGGCGCCCCGTTTCTAACACAAGTCCCTCCTTCTTCACCACTAGTTCATCTCTCTGGTTCTCTCTGACGTAGGTATGGATATGGAAAACAACTGATTACTAGAAGGTGAAGAAGAAAATGGCAGAGCAGAGATGACAATAAAGAGGAAAGGCTCCCACGTCAACGGTCTCAACACAGTACCTGTCTCTTTGCTCTAAGCTCTCTTTGGCCGCCAAAGTAAAGAAGAATCTTCAAGCCAGGGCACCAGCGTTTCAGTTCAAGTTCCCACTTCAGTATATGACAACTCCTAACCACAATGAGGTGGGGGCCCCAGTTACCTACAGCAAAGATGCAGTCAGAGACTGGAACCTAAAGGTATCAACTTTCAAATAAAATTGAGGTAAAATGAAAACCCTGACATTGTCAACGGCACTGGAGATTGATGTTGCTTGTCAAAGAGAATCAACATTTCTTTCAGAAATCTAGAAACTCATATTTTCCAAAAGTGAATTTTAAATGTATATATTTTAAACACTATAACTTATCTTTTAAATGTACAGTAACAATTAAAAACAATGTACCTTTTCACCCCAAAATTAGACATAAAGAACACTTAGGGCAAAATTTCATCATGGAAATTAAGATATTTCAAACACCTAAATTTCAATAGATTTACTTACCTTCATTACAAGCTAGATGTGCAAAAAAGGCAATAACTTGTACGGTTTTGCCAAGTCCAGCATCATCTGCCAAGATGCCGTTCAGATTCTTCCTGTAGAGTTTGGCTAACCAGTCCAGCCCAATCTTCTGGTACTCTCTGAGAACCCCATACAGTAGGCATGGGGTAGTGAACTTTACCTGTTCAAGAAAAAAGAAAAAACATCCCACAACTTCTGGGGACTGTATCTTTTTTTTTCAATCAAGGAAAGTGACAAATGCTCCTCAATGTAGCCCAACAGATACTCTCTTGGCTTACATATTTGGAAAATACTGACATAAGTAATTTCTCTGAAAAAATCAACTAACTGATGAAACCAAAGCCAGCGCCCAAATAACTGACAAAGCCAAATGGTACCTTTTCAGAGGTACCCTAACCCTAACCCTAAGTTTTCCATGAAGGATTTAACACACACTGATTACAGTGTTTTCTTCCTAGCAGTTGCAGCTGGAATGAAGCCCATGTTGGCAGCCCATCCAAGAAGCCAGCCTATTCCTGGACCCTGCACTAACACCCGCAAGCAGTGGAAAACCAAAAAGATGTACCGCAGTGGTGATGCGGGCACTGCCCTTGGGTAACAGAGTTTCCGCTGCTGCCACCACCTCTGCAATATCTCTCGTGTGTTTCTTGTTAGGACTGGTTCTCTCCACACCTCGGTACTGCCCAACACTGAGGAGCGAATCTATAATGACTACTTCCTTCTTTTCTCTGGCATTGGTGGTCTCTTCTGCATCTAGAGAAGATATAAAAGATGATGTATACAGGTGTCAACGTTTAATAAGGATAATAATAATTGAGTGATTTCTACAATTTATAAGTACTTTAAGAGAACTTACATGAAATTTAAGTATGAAATTTGGTTGTCAAAATTTTAATTTAAACAATTTAAATTTAAATAAAATATTCCTACAGACTCTGCGCTGAGGTTGGGAAAGTAGAGGTCTGGGAATCTGGAACTGACAGTCAAGAGCCAAAGGCAAGATGCCACTCCTCTGCTTTCCCAGCAGCAGATTTCTCCAGGATGCCAAGATTGGAAGAATTAGGTTTATTCATATTTCTTGTTGTTTTTTTCAGTCGTGCCTGACATTTCATAACCCTGTGAACCATACTGTCCATGCACTTCTCTTGGGAAAGATACCACAGTGGTTTACACATTTCCTTCTCCAGTGGATTAAGGCAAACAGAGGTTAAGGAACTTGCCCAGGGTCACATAGCTAGTCAGTGCCTGAGGCTGGATTTGAACTCAGGTCTTCCTGAGTCCAGACCCAGTGTTCTACCTGCCAAGCCACCCAGCTGCCTCTTTATACATATAAAGTAACAATAATAACAGCTAACATTTATTAAGTACCTACTATGGGCCAGGCACTGTGCCAACCACTTTACAACTATTATCTCATTTCATCTTCACAACAACCCTGGGAGGTGGGTGCTAATATTATCTCCATTTTACAGATGAGGAAACTGAGGCAAACAGGTTAAGTGACTTGCCTAGCATCACACAGCTAGTAAGTGTCTGAGGCTGGATCTGGATCTTTCTGACTCCAGGCCTGGCATGCTATGGACTCTGGTGCCACCTAGCTGCCCTGGTTTAGGATCTAATCAACCTCCAATTAGACTGTGACCTCTGGGTGGAGGAGTGCATAGCCCTTGAGGCAGGGACTAGGCTTATTAAAAACTCTGCCTCTGTTTCAGTGCCCAATACAACACTGCTCGCAGTAAGTGCTCAAGAAAACGTCTGCTCTTTGGCTTCTGAATTGTAAGCAAGCCAAAGAGCTTAGGGAGAGCCTCCAGAACCTCCCTTTACAAATGAAGCTGCTACAGGACACACAGGCCTGAAAGCCAGAAGGCCCCAGAGATCACTGGGTTCAACCCTTCTGTTCTGTAGAAGAGAATCCTGAGGCCCAGAGAGGGTAGTGCACTCCTCCATGGGGCACACAGATAATGAGCAGTAATAGAATGGGGACTCATACCCAGGATGGGGTCTATGTGCTTTCCACATTGTGTGGCACAAGGGGACCAGTGGTCTATACACCACAAGGAGTTTCCTATTGTCAGAACAGCATCCTCTTTTGCATTTAAAGCCTTTCAAGGTCTGACTCCAAAATAACAAAAAACAAAATTGAACAGAACGCTGTGTAAATATGATGATCGAGCATGTAAAAATGGGATATGAAAATACCCCCTCCATTGCAGAGGAGGGAGCCACTGGTGCAGTAGACTGCATACACTACTGGTGTGTGCCAGTTAGGTCTGCAGAGCTGCTGGTCCTTTCCCATTTTATTCTTTTGATAAAGGATACTCTCTGAGTGGAATTGGGGGTGGGGGGAGGTGTAGGGGAGATACTGGGGGAAAAAATCAATTAAAAAATTTAAATCATTCCAAAGCAGATACAATCTGGCTCTAAACTCTCCTTCCCAGCAGATTCATATTACTCTCTTCACATACGTTATCTTGGAGTCAAACAAGGTCATTTGCTGCTGCCTATCACAATGGTCTCCACCCCAAATCCTCGCATTCCTGAACACTCCTGCCAGGCATGCTCTCCGTCCTCAGCTCCACCGCTAATGATTCCTACCCAAGGCCACCTCCTGTAAGAACTTCTTCCTGATTTCCCCATTTATTAGTACTCTCTTCTCCCATCCCAAAATTCCTTTGTATATGTTTTCATTTATTAATTCAATGAACATGAAGTAAGCTTTACTACATGGCAAGCATCATACAACGAAATAGTGCCTGCCCTCAGAGAGCATGCATCCCCTTGAGGAGAAACATCACGTATGTATATAAATAAATACAAATTACATGCAAAGTAGTTCTAGGAGGGCGAGGCCACTAGTAACAGGATTACTAACGGCCTGGTCTAGCTAGGAGGCTGCACTTGCGCCGACTCCTTAAAGAAAAGCTAGGTATTCTGAAACTGACTTGTCCACGGACACACTGCTTCCTCAGGCAGGCTTAGCTTTTGTCTCCCTCCATGCCCAGTGTCTGGTGCTTAGAAAGCACTTAACAAATACTTGCTGAATTGGGTTGAAAATGTTTTACTGGCTTTGAACTTGAACTAGATGACTAAAACAAGTGGTTCTATATAAAACAATTTAGAGACTCTTGGCAGAAATGAAGTGGATACAAGCGGTACCCTACGGGTTAAGAAGAACATTAAGAGTTGCTTTTCTAGTACTTTTTGAGGCTCCTCCTGGGGGAAGGAGGTGGGGTTCATCCTATAACTTGAGAGTATCCTAAAGTCCTTTTCCCTTTATCTTGAAATACCATAAAACTTATCCCTGACTTGTACCAAAAAAATTGCTTTTGTCTCCCTTATCCGGTGTCCCTCTTGTCCTCAATCTTTAACCTGTGTCCCCCTGTCTTGTCCTTACTTTTCAACCAGTCATAAATCCTAAAATTCTTATCATAAAATTCTACCTTAATCGTTAACCACCATAGGAACTCTGAAACTACATCATCATCCTGAATAGGCTGTATGTATAGCTTTCTGTCTATATAGGCCTAGTCCCAGCAAAAAAAAAAATATCAGCCCCTTTTACTCATCCCTGTGGCTACAGTAAAAGGTCCGTGTGCTTTCATGTTAAGAAAGCTTCCGATGGCTAAAAGAGAAGTCTGAGTGAATTCTTTCACACTCAAACCATTCTCCCAACTCTGACCTCAACACAAACATCAACTTTATTAGCCCTGGATACAAATAATTATTCCAGCTTTTTAGAACAGAAACATGTAATGAATTTTAATTAAATAATTCATTAGAACTTACCTTCTTCACTGGTAGTTTCTTCACTGTCACACACAGACTGTGGCCATTTGAAACTTCCCACAAAAGCACCTTCATATAACTTGACTAAATCATCCAAAGGCAATTCAGCTGAAGAATGTCGAAAGCAAAATGAGGCATCATTCACTCACACTGCCTAGCAGTCATAAATTTAAGTATCCAATAAATATGTGTTAAATTAAAAGAATAAAAAATAAATATTTCTCAGCAGAGTTCGTGAAGAACACTTCCAGACTCATTCATGGTATGAAAGAATAATGGAATAAAAAGTCAACTTAGAAGAAACAGTTTCTTTCTACTCAAAAACTAATGTTTTCCCTTCCTTTCCAATGGTGGTATGGGAAATTTGGGCGCTGATTACTCCAGGAAAGAAAACTGAACATTTTATTGAGAGGTTTCTAGAAAGATTTATTACCTAATTTACTTATATGTCACCGATCACCCCAAGAATTTTAATTTTTATTTATAAATATTGCTAGATACAGGCAGCCAGATGGCACAGTGAATAGAGCACCAGCCCTGGAGTCAGGAGGACCTGAGTTCAAATGTGACCTTAGACACTTAATACTTACTAGCCGTGTGACCTTGGGCAAGACACTTAACCCCAACTGCCCTGCCTTCCCCCCTCCAAAAAGACAAAAAAAACCCAAATATTGCTAGATTAGTTCTAACGCTTCCCTGGTCACTTCTTACTTCAAATACTTCAAGGATCCATGATGTCACCATGGGCATTGTCTCTACTGATGTGACCCTCTAGACTAGAGCACAACATAGGGTCTTCAGGAGTTGTAAGATTTATGAGCCAGTCAGTGCCAGAAGCAAAGAGCCTTTCCAAACTTAGCTAGGCTGATTCTCAGACAACACAAATACAAGCCATCATGGTGCCCACACTTTCCAACATGGAAGGACTTCCCCCAGTTGTGCTAATGATAGTACATGGAAATCTGTTCCATTTGTTTTTATATGAATTATCTGTCACTTCAAGAGGGGAACCACTAAAGATGAAATCAATGACTCCTTAGATATTTGCTTCTAGAAGGCTGGCACTATGAAAACATTATCAATTAACACACTTACACATCAACTTTTTTTTCTAAACTAATAATGATTCTTTTTTCAGGAGATTATTATTTCCATTTTCAAGAGATTATTTCCATTGTTGAAATAAACTACTGCTATCACTAAGATGAGCTTTGTGTAGATCTTTGTAGGTCATCCTTGTTCAAATGAACATGGGCAGCCAAGTCACTAGGGAAATTCAACACCAAAACCAAATGCTGGCTCATGCTGCCCACTCACCTTCTCGGACTAAGCGGCACAGTTCAGCTTGATGGTTTATATTCGCCTCTTTAGATTCCTGCTCCTCAATTGTCTCCTCCTCATCTTCCACTGAACACAAAAGAAACCAAGGAATGTAATTAGATGACTGCTCTTACATTATATGATTCTACGAACTCATGTCTATACTGGCAAGTATAGTAAGGAAGAAGATTTGGGGGTCAAAAACCCTAGCTCTGGCATAACAAATATATCTCAATGGAGAAGGGTGCTTCTGTGGGGAAAGTTCACATCTAAAAGAATGTCTAAACAATGACTTGACCTGTCAGCACAAGACGGAGTAACGACTGGGTAAGACAGAGCTACTCTTCAAATGAATACCTAAACTCACATGAACTGGAGACACCTATGTAGGAGCACTACATTCAGGTGGCCATCTTACAATGAAGATATGAAATCTTACATACATCTTACATATAAAGATATGAAATGGAAAGCCTAAAATATAAAACCATCTGAAAAAAAGTGGTTCTTGACTTCTCTGCTGAACTGCAAAATACTGAAATCTGCTGTCTTTTACCTGAACCTCCAAGGTAAATGTTCATTCACATTCACTCAGCTTTGAAAAGTAAACTATAGTCTTTCTTGTAAGGGAGTAAGGAGGAGATGGGGGGATATAAGAGAGGACAGACTGGGGGAAGGGGCATTCAGTATGCTTGCCATCTTGAGGTGGGAGGTAGGGAAGAGATGGGGAGAAAATTTGTAATTCAAAATCTTGTGGAAATGAATGTTGAAAACTAAAAATAAATAAATAAATTCTGGAAGAAAAAAAGAAGCACCTTCCAGGATTTATGTAAAATAAATAAATAAATAAATAGATAGATAAATAGATAAATAAGTAAATAAATAAATAAACAGTCTTTCTTCAGGCTACGGAGCTCTGATTATTAAGCAAACAAAAAATTAGATTTAAAAACTAAACTGGAAGTAGCTTCTGATCATTGATTTGCATCTTATTCTAGCAGTTTCCAATGCTTTCTTACTCTACTTATAAAGGAAACGACAAGAAAACAAAGTATCAGCCAAGGTCAGAAACATTTCTTCCTATACCTAATCTGTCACCAAGACTCTAACTTCTTCCTTTAGTTTCCCAGGCCCTCTTCATTTCCATGTCTACCAAGACCCTCACGTCCTGCCTCACCTGCCATCACTAGCCTTTGGCCAGCATCACTGACTCCAGTCCTCCAAATAGTCAATAAAATTTGCATACTAAGGCCCAGCTAATCTTCAGACAGAGCTTTCCTTGGGTCACTCTCATTCGGCTGGCATCCATTATTCCAGTATATAAAGAAACCAGCCCAACTAGAGTGAGTGTTAGGGAGCAATGAGGAATGTAAACCGGGTTAAATATGATCAAGATGGTGCAGAGCCTTAGACATCAACTCCAGAATTTTTTCTTGAAATTATACAATGAAAGTAACCATCATAAATGGGTCTTGAAGAAGGGTTAGGAAGGCTCTTCCTCATCCAGTTTCTCTTACTCCTCCTTACCTGCCTTTCTCACCTCTTTCTCAAACTTCCTAGTCTGACTAATATCAGATCATATCCCACTTCCTCCCAAGAATAGTCTTTCAACCATCCTGATGAATGAGTTCTTTGAACCGCTATTGTAATTTCAATCAGTTCCATAGTTTAGGATGCCATTGTTCTCTCTTTACTTCATATATGTTGGTCCCATCTCCTTAACTAAATTTTAAACTCTCTGAAGGATGTCTTATATTTCTTTCATAAGCATACACAGTGTGGCATTGGAGCACTTGAAAAATACTTACTGAAAGATTAGTTGAAAGATTTAAAAAATAACAAAAATGTTCAGTTCTTCTTGGATTACACTAATAAACAAATAAACTAATACACAAAAGTTGGCAGGAGAAAAGGTGGCGGCCATATGTATGTCAAATTATTGATTAACAAAAAATAAATACCAAAGCTGATCCTTAATAATAATTTCTCTATACTTGCTCCAAGAAAGGAAATTGAATATTTCACACTTGACTGAATGGAAAGAAACAAAGACACGAACACCTAGAAACCTAGCCTCTGAAGAAACAGACCTTCTTCATCAGTCAAAGACGTGCTTGCCTTTCTCTTCTTGCCTGACGGTGAAGTCTACAGTTTTTTTTTTTAAAAAGAAAGAAAATCAAATATTATCAGTCTATAGAGAAAGTAGTGAGTAGACATTACCACAGTTCTCTTTTTTAAACATTCCCTTTTTTACAAATTTTTATTTGCAGCTTAGAAAAAATACATTTTCTACAACAATCCATTGAGTTCATGCAGACTGAACCTTAATATCAAAACATATTCCTATACTTATACCAGTTCTTTAAAAATGTTCATTTTTAAGTAATGGAAACTTTCTCAACTATGTCAAACTTGTAAGTCTAGAAGAATTAATCTTAGGAAATACTTAGTGATCAAATGATTAAAGGAAAAGACAATAATTGTCACCACCCAGGTTCTATCCTGGGTCATCTTCTTTTCTCCTTATATCCTATCTCAGTGACCTCATCAGCTCCTATGATTTCAATTATCACCTCTATACAAATGATTCCAAGATCTTTATTTCTAGACCTAGTGTCTCACCTGAGCTTTAGTCCTACAACACCGACTGCCTTTTAGACATCTTGAATTAGCTGTGCTGTGCACATCTCATATACAACATGTCCAAAACAGAATTCATAATGAGGGTAAGAACTGTGTTTTTGCATTTCTTTTTATCCTTAATGCTAGCCACAGAAACTAGCACATAAGCACTGGATAAATGCCTACAGACAGACCTGACAATGTTAAATCTATAGGTATGAAATCCTTTCTGTATAATACTACAAATTTATTGCCCATATCTGCGTGCTCATTTATCTCATTAAATTTATACCAATCCTTTTAAAACCCAAAGAACAAGATTGTTTTCCATTTCCTACACTCTTACTTTTAATTAAATACAAAAAGCATCTATTAAGTGCCTATTATGTCCAAGACACAGTAGTAGGTGCTGAAACAAATCTTTTATATTCACACAAATAAAGAAGAAAGATTTTAGATAATGAATATCTTAGTATTACTTCATATAATCCAAAGATTATTTATTCTGAGATTTCATTTATTCAGCATTACTCTAGTGGGCTGAAATGGAACCCATGGGCAGAAGTTACAGAGAAGTATATTTTGCTTCAACATAAGAAAATTATTCTAATAACTGTCATTGTCTGACAATGGAAAGGGCTGCCTTGTGAGACTCCTTCCCAAATGTATTCAAGTAGAGATGAGATCACCTGTCAAGTATGGAGGGACAGTTTGAACGAGCTAGCCTCTTAGATTCCTTTTAGGTAAAAAATTAGAAGAATAAAAAGAAACCGCTTACCGTATTGTTTTCATTTTCTGTCTTAACACTAGCTTGTAGTGGCTTTGGGTCCTTAGCTGCAAAGATGATTTATAATGTTCATGGATTTTTATTTTATTCAATTATAAAAACATAACACAAAATAATTTATACTCCACAAAATATTTACTTCTAAAGTGAATGACCTATGGTTTTGTGAAATGCATTAGTTTGAATTAGAATATATAACATTTCAATTAATTAGTTACCTTGTCTTGAATATTTCTTAATATTTAATGCCTGTTTTTGTTTCTCTTGAAATTCAATATGCAGTTTAATTTCTACAACCTAAGAGAAGAAAAACAGACATTGAAACAAGACAGTATAGGCTTTAAAAATCAAATATAATAATATACTAAGCTGAAAAAGCAAGGGCTTTACCTGTTCGATATTAGACCAGAAGTACTCAATTTCCCTAGCAATTGATGCAGCGATACGTCTTAACTTGTTCTGTTCCTCTTTTTTGTTTCTCATTTCATTGAGTTTCTTTTCTTCAAGGTAATGAGCCACAGTTCTGACCATCTAACAAAAATCATTATATTCAGAATAAAACTCACCAAAAATACAGTCCATGCTAATAGTAGAGCTTTTCTTTACTAACTAAGTACATGTGTTCTGCTAGGTAGAATTTTAAAGCATTAGTTCAACTAAAATTTTCATCTTTAATAAGTATTTACTATCCTTTGACACTTCAATACAAAATCCCACAGGGAAGTAGATATTCTACTGGATAATTAATTACTGTTATAGGCAAAGGTAAATTACCTTAAGTGAAAAAAATGGTCAAAATGAAATCAATATAAACCACAATAATCAGATACCTTTCTATTTAAAATTTTTTGGACTTTCATTTTCAGGAATCTAATTTTAAAGCAATGAGAATCAAGTCATCTGATGGCCTTACTCTACCAAAGATCTTAATTAGACTTCTCATAAGAGAAATGTTCATAGGAAATATTAACTTGTATTAAACTGACTCCAGATGGAAGAAGTCATTTTAGGAATTGAGAAGTTGAAAAGTGATCAGTACCTCTAACCAAATTTGCATGAGAAAATTCAATTAAGAGGGAAAACTGAACCACAGTATATGCTTAAAGAAAAACAAAAATGAAAAGTATAAATCTACACAGTAAGTAAATAAAGGAATGTTATTCCCAAAGAACTTAGGAAATCACAGAATCTCAGAGTCATAAAGAACCACAAACGTCATCTAATCAAAGCCAAACCTCAACAAAAATCCCACATGCTACATACACTTGGCGAGACCCAGCTGGTTTATACCTGAAAGTCTCTAAGGAAGGGGAAACCATCCATCACCACCTTACGCAGCAGTCTACTCCACTGTGGAATAGATCTCACTGTTAGGACATTTTTCTTGACATCAATGTCCACATTTGTCCTTTTTAAGCTTCTATCACGCACTGCTGGTTCTGCCCTCCAGAGCCCAGTAGAACAAGGATGATCCTTCCCTTCCAGGTGACGACCCTTCAAATGCCAAAAGCTATTATATCCCTCCTGAGTTTTCTCTTCTCCAGGTTAAATTCCTTCAACAAGATCCTCCTATGTCATATAAAGTGATTCTTTACCAAAGAATCATCTACAGAGAATATTAACTTAAATATGAACTACTGCATTTAAATATTTCTAGAACCTTAGCTACTTCACAGTGAGGCTAGGATGCAAAGGAATTTAAAATAGAAGTATTCTCAGCAGTACTGCCAACTAAAAGATAAAATAAGTTAAATTAAAGACTCATTAAGAATATAATTTGAAATAACTGAAAAATATAGTTTAATTAATAAAAATGCAACTGAGACACATATCCAAAATATACCTTTTCTGTAAAATGGGGTAGCCCTTATTGGTAGATATTCCAAGGAAATAATATCATCTCCTTCTACCTCTTCCAGGAGCTTCCTAAATTCATTATCTCTCTTTAAATCTTCCATTTCTTCCCCTCCAATAGTCCTTTCATTTCTGCCTACAAATGTTATCAGGTCTCCTTTATCCCCACAGACCTTTCTAGAAACTCTGCTACTTCCTCAGTCTGCCACCTCTCTCTTTCCCTTTGCCTACAAAGTCCAAGACTCTCTGTCTACACTTCTTCGCACATTCCTTCAAATTGCTTCCTTAAGGGGGTGGAGCCAAGATGGCAGCGTAGCAGCAGCAAGATATCGCAGCTCTCACATAGCCACCCCAAAATACCCATAAAATATGACTCTAAACTAATCCTAGAACTCCAAAATGTACACAAATATACCTTCCACTAAAGTCAGCTTGGCTACGAGGAACCATATCAGCACTGCGAACTGAAACCAGCCTGGCCTGAAGCCACGGCTGTGCCCCAGGGCGGCTAGACGGGAGGAGGAGCCTCTCTGGTGAGCGGATTAGCAGCAGCTGCAAGCAGCGTTCAGAGCTAGGTCAGTGGGACTTGCAAAATCAGGGGAGAAAAGCCTCCGGCCGAAACACCTCCAATGTGGGAAAGCAAAAGGCAGAGGTTTTGCACCCGCCTCTGTATTGCAGCTTCCATGCCCGCGGCCTGCAGACAGCAGGGGGACTAAGCGATTGTTCAGAGGCCAAGTGCTCTCACGTTGAGCGGCCTGGATCCGGATCGCTGTCTTGGGCTTTTGGTTCTGGAGTCTTCATTATCCAGTGAGCCAGAAGTAAGTAGGAAGGGACCCAGCACCTTCCTGAGAGCTACGGCAGCCGGGGGGGAACCCCAGCGATTTGGGACAGAGCTTTCCCTTCTGGAAGCAGAGCCCCATAGAGATTAAAAAAAACAATCACGGACTGACCAACCATGAGTAAGAATAAGCATAAGAAGCAAAGTAAGAACAGCACCGAAACCCTAGATTCCTTCTTTGGGGAAAAGAAGGATCATGGCAAAGAGAGGGAGGAGGAGAGTGCAGCCAGAGCACCCCCACCAGGGGCCTCCAATA
>CM053587.1:318365568-318402952 GCA_028646515.1 Pseudochirops corinnae | reverse complement strand
GGCCATTTTCTGTGATAAGATGTAATGTTGTGAATATTATAATGTTTTGAATGTTTGTCTTGATTTGTAATGGAATAAACAGAGTGTTCACTATATTTTGTAATCTGAACTCTACAAGCTGTTCACAGTAGCATTTCTTTGGGAATCTGCTGGTGCATGGCGTTACAGGGCCAAATAATAGTTTACAGTTATATAGTGATCCATCCATCCATCCATCCATCCATCCATCCATCCATCCATCTATCACCTACCTTTCTGCCAAATCTTTTTGGATTTTCATAATAACTTTGTTATATAGCCTCAGTTTACAGATGAGGAAACCATCCTCCAGAATGTGGAAGTGACTTAGCTAAAGTTGATATAGCAAGTCAGTGTTGGGCAGGACTAGAACCTGAATGTTTATCTTCCAAAGCCAGACCCCTCCCCTTCCCCCAAACATCGCCAGACTTTTTAATTCCCCATCATTAGATGATTCAGAGATTTGTCTAAAATACATCCAGAGGCTCATCTAAAATGCCCGTTTATGTTTCTTGCCAGTAGGGGGAATGATTTTCCTAAATTTACTCCTCTTGATGTGAAGCTAGATTTCAAGGCTTCTTATGAGAGGGGCTGGGTTTGGCGAATAGGTAGTCTTTCTCTTCCCCATCCCAGTCCTAACTCATGGTCACATCACTTTGATTTAACAAATATGTATTAGGTGCCTACTGTGTATGAGGCCCTGAACTAGGGTATAGGAGGCAGTGTGGTAAGATGGAATGAGACTTAGCCCTGGAGCCAAAGGAACTGGGTTTAAATCCTACCTCAGGTTTTTGTTGCCTTTGTGACTTTGGCTAAGGCATTGAACCTCCTTAGGCCTCAGTTTCTCCATCTGTAAAATGAGGGAGTTGGGTTTGCTTAACTATACATGTTTATAAACAGGTTTTTTTTTCTTTCTTTCTCATGGAGAGGAGGTAGGAGGGAGAGAAAGAAGATCTTCATTTTAAAAATTTTAAATTAAGTTAAATTTTTTAAAAAGCAAAAAAGAAAAGACATTAAAAAAGAAATGAGTAGGTTGGACGAAGTGGCTTTTAAAGAGTCTTTCAGCTGTGGTTCTATAGTTCTCTGTGATCTTGTCTTAGCCTCCATACATTCAAGCCATTTGAAAGCACTTTTCTTTATCAAACACCTACCATCCCCAGCCAAGACTGGAGCTACGTCTGACCAGCCCTGAGGGAGGGGTGGCTAGTTTCATTAGGACTCCTTAGAACCCAGGCCTCCACAGAGTGCATTGCAGGGATCACTGGCTCTATTCCCAGTAATTCGCCCACAGTGATATCAGCTCACTCTGAGGCTCACAGACCCATCCTGATGGACTGGAGCCCAAGCTTCGTGTGTGTGTGTGTGTGTGTGTGTGTGTGTGTGTGTGTGTGTGTGTATGTATGTGCGCGCGTGTGCACGCACGCCTGAAGAAGACCCAGATCTTTTCTTACCATCAAATTCCTTTTATGGACTGGGGTGGGGGCAGACTGTCTTTGTCTGTTTAGGTTTGAATACGTCCTCAGTTTTATGACAGCCTGTTAGTCTCCATTAAGACCGAAGAAGTTATAATAAAGCTCGGCAGAGGATTTAGAAGTTTAATTACATTTACAGTGAGTCAGGATGAGGATTGTGACATATGCAAGTGTCACTCACAGTTAGTCACTGCCTCCTCAGGCAGTGAGGGTGCAGGGAAGGAAGGCAGAGAATGGAGGGGCTGATGAGAGCTCTGCTAGAGACTCATGGTATCTAGTGGCTTTGGACTTGGAGACTGCTGATTGAAAGAGTCCTGGAAAGAGCCAGGAGACCTGGGTTCTTGTCCCATGTGCACCAAGGCAACATGGCACTGGGGGAAGAATGATGAATATGGAGTCAGAGGGTCTGACTTCAGTATTCTGCCTTTGCTACTTCCTGGGCAACATTTGGAAAATTATTTAAGATGTCTGGGCCTCAGTTTTTCTAGCTATAAAATGAAGGAGGCTAGACCAGATGCATCTAAAGTTCTATTCAGTTGTAAAATCTCCCCCCTATTCTTCTATTCATTTCACCAAACTCTGCCTCTCTGGGTTTCAATTTTCTCATCTGTAAAATGAAGGGGGCGGAGCAAGCCACATAATGCATCTAATGAAGTTTTCGTGTGGCTCAAATAAGATAACAGGTGAGAAAGTGTTTTAAGGAGTGAGGAATGCAAGGGCTAGAAAGTAACTTTGTTTTCTTTTCTTTGGGCCTGGTGATTTCACTGATTTAAAGTCAGTGGAATGGAGATTTCTTCCACTCTACAGATCAAATTGGTGGCTCCTTAGTAACTTATCCCTTAGAGACCTGCTTGGGACCCTGAGAGAAGAAGATCACATAGCATGTGCCAGGTCAGGTCTTCTTGACTCCAAGGCCAGCCTTGTATGATGTCATTGCTACTTAGTTGTTTTCAGTTCTGTCTGACTCTCCATGACCCCATTTGGGGATTTCTTGGCAAAGATCCTGGAGTGGTTTGCTATTTCCTTCTCCAGCTCATTTTACAGATGAAAAATTGAGGCAGACAGGGTTAAGTGACTTGCCCAGGGTCACACAGCTAGTACATGTCTGAGGCTGGATTTGAACTCAGGAAGGTAAGTTTTCTTGACTACAGGCCTGGCTCTCTATGCACTATGGCGCCACCTAGCTGCAGTGCAGATGATGGCATACCATTTCCAAAAGATAATGATATTAATGTTACTATTAGCCAAAGCTGGGTCCCTTCTAATAAAGCTGATAATTACTAACATTTAGTAACTAAAGCTTTAAGATGCAATAAGACTTTTGGGACACCCTATGTTGTGTCTCCTCTGAGATAAGTACTATAAATATTATTATTCTCACCTTATACATGAGGAAAGTGAGGTTTGGAGAGCCTTGTCCTAGGGCACATACCTAGTATCAGACTCCCAGATCTGAATTTAGGGCTTGTCTGTGTCTTGGATCAACCCTCTTTCTTCTATACTGGTTGGCTTTAAGGAGGGAGCCTGTTCCATCTAGCTCATCCTAGTAACTGGAGTTGTCTGGGCCAGGAATGACAACTGGGTGTCCCTAGAGTCTATGTAAGATCTTCCTCCCCATCCCAGAACTCTGCTGTTGCTACACAAGCACGTGGTCCATAGCGTTATGCCTAAGACTCTCAAACATGCCCCCAAATTGATAGAATGGAGTCTCAAACAATCACTGTCTCAGAAACATCTTATTGTCATCTACTTCACTGTACTTGAAGGCTGACCTCCAATCACCCAGGAAATAACACATAGCCACAGCATACAGAGATCTGGGGAAGGGAAAATGAAGACACAATACACAGCTTCCTTTGCTACCTGCCCATCTATCAGCATAATGGGAAAGACTCACAGAGACATGTTCAACATCTGGGAAGTCTCCTGGGTATCTCAAACAATGAAACCATGTTCCTAGAGTCCTTCCTGTGTCTGAATCTCTCCATAAACAATTGAAACTGCCAAAAGTTCTACTATATTGGCCTGCCTAATAACTACCAACAGCAGGCATTACTTTTTCTCCTCTTTAAATCTCAGAGCAACATGCTGTCTCTGCATGGCAATAATGGCGACACAAGGCAGCTCAGCTGCGGTAAGCCCTGCTGCTTTTTCTAATAATGATGCCCACTAAAGTAGCCCAAATATGTAATTCTTAGTTTACTGTTACTTCTGTTACTGTCTCTGTCCACGGTGCTGACACAGGGCTTGGTCAACACCAGTAACCCATTCCCGAGGCTGTGGAGACTCGGAAGAGACCCAAACCTCTGCTAGTGTGTGGGAACTAGGAGCTGTTTGGAGGGAACCATTCTTTCCTGAGGGCTCTGTCCCCCCCAGTCATCTTTTAGAAGTTTTGTTCCTTTGTTGAAGAAAGGAAATCCTCTTGCTGTGCGATCTTTCTCCTGCCACGCTCTGAGCGATGAGTAATGGGAGATGAATCACAGCCCTCGATCGGGCGTGTTCTACTTCTACCGCTAAATTTGCATAAATATAATATCGTGGAGAAATAACAAGCCCCTCTAAGGCAAATTAATTATCCCAGCAGGACATTCATTATTCTGTAGCTAAATCTCTCACTATTACTCCCTGGGCTTTATTCAGAATGAGGGTGTACAATCTCTTTGCCTCCTGCCCCCACATCCCTTTTCTTTTGCTCTATGTCTCTGTCTCATTTTTTTGTTCATTTCTCTCCATCCTGTGCCCCTCCCCCTTTTCTCATCACTTGCTCTGCTTCTTCTGTCTCCATGCTGTTCCATTTCCTTTCCTACCCCTCAGTAGAATGTAATCTTCTAATGTGGAGTGACTGTTTTGTTATTCGTCTTTGAAGTCACAGTGCCTAGAATCGTGTCTGACACATAGTAGGTACTTAATAAATGCTTGTTGGCTGACTTCCATGTATTCAACTGTCATCTTTATACAGATGATTCCCAGAGCTACGTATCTCTGCCTGTGGTCTTCTGCTAATAAAGGGTTTGGTTAGGACTCTGGGGGAAGGTTGTTGAGAAGGAATTAAGGGTGGTAACATAGAGCCTTGGCTCCTGTGAAAAGTAAAAAAAAAATGTCCCAAAGTTTTTTTTCATTATCTTCTCATTTGTATTTCCATAATAGCTCTGGAAGATAACTCAAGGATTACTGAATGAGTACTGAAGAGGGCTATCTCTGAGACACAGAGGGGTTAAACAATTTGTTTAAAGTCACACAGCAAGTTTGTGGCAAACATTGAATTAGAAGCCGGGCTTTTGTTGTGTCTCCTAGCAGGGGGTATGGAAGTAGGGTGGGAGCAGAGAGAGATTAGGGAGAGGAGAGAGAGAAGGGAACACACACTTAATGATGAGTACTATCTTGGGAAAAGAAAGTCAGGGTCCAAATCAAAATCCCTCTAAGTGTGAACTAGATTCTAGGCTGGGTTAAGGAGCTGTGGTTTTTCAAAATGTCAAAATCCTAACAGCTGAAACAAAAATCAGGAAAACCAAGGGCAGAGTGGAGATTTTAAGTCAGAAGTAATGGGTCAGGAAGCAATTTGCCAGAGGTATTGGTGAAATGACTGTCACCAAAGACTGTCCCAACACAATTCTCATCCCTGAGACTTTAACCAGTCCTAGTGGTGATGTGTGTTTCCCATCTCACTTCTTTCCAGGGCCGATGTATTGGCAGGTCATGGTTATGTGCCCAGTCCAACATTTAATCACTTGTCTAAGGTCATATAGGTCTACAATACCCCTTCTTGACTTGATTCTACCACTAAGACTGTGGGCTAGGAAATTCTCTCATGTATGAATAATGATAGACATAGCCCAGGCATTATGAAAAATCCCTAATTGTGGGTTCCTTTTGTGCCATGTGAATAGGCTTTGATGGGGACAGATCCTTGTCATCATTAGAACAAGGGCCAGAGATGTCAGAGAGTCTGATGTGTCAGCTGCTTCCTTGCAGAATTAGTGGCCCAAGGGGTGAAATTCTAGAATGGATTTTCAGTGATACTTGGGGAAAAATACAGCCTTCACTTGTCATTCAAATCTCAATCTAAATGAGCTATTACAAAAAGTAGGCTTTGGAAGCAAAGAATGTCCTTTGTGAGAGGATTTTACTAAGGGACTCCATTGTCATAAATAGGGCACAGGGACAAATTTGGCAGCCTAGGCTCTCTAAGCATTAAAAGGCTTATAAATTATAAAGAGACAGCATGGTATAGTGGAGTTGGAGTCAGGGAAGCGGGTTTAGGGCCCACCTTGGACATTTATTAACTGTGTGACTCTAAGCCTCAGATTTCTCATCTATAAAGGGAGGGGGTGGGGTTAGCTGGCCTCAGAGGGTCCTTTCCACCTCTAAATCTGATTCTATGCTGATCATTTGTAATCATCATTCTTACTTTTACAGCTTTTAACTCAAACTGCTGAGTAGGGAAGACAATTAGGAAAACAATCTGAACTTTAGAGACCCAGAACAAATGGGACCCTAAGTCAGAGTCATGCATCCCTAAACTGGAGAGATGGGAATGGCACAGAGATGACCTAGAGACTTGGCCTTGACCTTCTGGAATTTTATCATCCAGCAGAACAACACGGCAGAGTGGAAATAGCATTGATCTGGATGCTAGGATCCTAGATTCTGAGCTTGAAAGGTGATTTAGAGGCCATCTAGTCCAACCCCCTCATTGAGGTCAGAGACAAGGACTGGACCAAGATGACATAATTAGAGTCATGGATTGTTGGAGTAAGAAGGGATTTTAGAGGTCATGTCATGCAGTCCAAACTGCTCATTTTACAGATAATAGCTAATGTTACCATGGTGCTTTAAGGCACTAGGGGGCACCACAGTGGACAGAGCACTGCACCAGGAGTCAGGAAGATCTGAGTTTAAATTCAGTCTCAGATACTTACTAGCTATGGGAGCCTAGGCAAGTCATTTCATTTCTGTTTGACTCAGTTTTCACATCTGTAAAATGGAGATAATAACAGGACCTACCTCACAGAGTTGTTGTGAGGATCAAATGAGATAACCCTGAGCAAACCATGTGCTTTAAAAAAAAAACTTAATAGTATTTTATTTTTTCTCAATTACATGTAAAGATAGATTTTTCAACATTCATTTTGATAAGATTTTGAGTTCCAAATTTTTCTCCCTCCTTCCCTCCCCCCCTCCCCAGACAGCAAGCAATCTGATACAGGTTATACATGTTAAACATATTTCCACATTAGTTATGTTGTGAAAGAAGAATCAGAACAAAAGGGAAAAACCATGAGAAAGAAAAAAAGCAAAAGAAGAGTGAAAATAATATGCTTTGATCTGCACTCAGACTCCATGGTTCTTTCTCTGGATGTGGATAGCATTCTCCATCATGAATCTTTTGGAATTGTCTTAGATCATTGTATTACTGAGAAGAACTGAGTTTGTCACAGGTGATCATCACACAATATTGCTGTTACTGTGTACAATATTCTCCTGGTTCTGCTCCCTTCACTCAGCATCAGTTCAGCTAAGTCTTTTCCAAGATTTTCTGAAATCTGCATGTTCATTATTTTTTATAGCACAATAGTATTCCATTACATTCATATACCACAACTTGTTCAGTCATTTCCCAAATGATGGGCATCCCTTCAGTTTCCAATTCTTTGCCACCACAAAAAGAGCAAGCAATGTGTTTCTAAGCACCCCAGACAACACTCTAAAGCTATAATATGTGCAGCTGTCTCATTCTGGTAGAGGGAATGTTCTCAGTGGGAGTTTCTTGTAAAATTCTCAAAATTTTGTTCTGTTCTTCAGTGCACTTTAATAATGGTTCAATAACTCCCATTCCTTTATTTTATGCCTTTGTTACATAACTGTCATTGGTCCACTTTCCCCTCCCACATCTTATCTCCCTGTTAAAAAACCAGACCCCCAAACCTTGTAATGAATAAGCTCAAACAAATGAGCAAGAAATCCGCACATTAACTATGTCCAAAAATGTAATTTTCATTCTGTACCATTAATCCATCACCTTTTTCTCAGGAGGTGGGTAGCAGGATTCATCACCAGTAGTTTGGAATCATGGTTAGCAATTGTGTTGATCAGAGCTCTTAAGTCTTTCAGAGCTATTTGCATTTTCATTGTGGTAGTTATTGTATAGATTATTCTGGTTTTTCTCACTTTAGTTTGTATCAGTTCATACAAGTCTTCCCAGAGTTCTCTGAAACTATCCCTGTCAATATTTCTTACAGCACAGTCATATTCTATTACATTCATATGCCCTAATTTGTTCCGCCATTCCCCAGCTGATGGATACCCCCTTAGTTTCCAGTTCTTTGCTACAATAAGCAGAGCTAACACACAAACACGCATATGTATTTTAAAGCTTTCCTTTTATTCTAAATCTTTTTTTGATTTGTGATAAGACAAATTCAGTGGCTTTACAGGCATAGTTTGTGTTGCCTTCTGGAATGACTGAATCATTTCACAGTTCCATTGATAGTGCTTTAATGTGCTTCCTTTCCCTCAGCCCCTCCAACAATTGGGGGAAATGTTTTTTTCCTTTTATTGTCACTTTTGTCAATCTAGTAGTTGCAAGGTAGAATATGCATTACTCTTAACTTTTTTTTTTAAATGGATGGCTTTTGTTTTTTACATCACCACAATTTTTCCATTTCCCTTCCCATAGAACAATACCATAGAACAAACAGTATTTTTTAAAGACAAAAATAAGAAAAAACAAGAGAAAAATCAGCATAATTGGTCAACATATTGAAAAAGTCTGGAAGTATGTTCAATGTGCAGCATTTGTGGACCTCTACCTTGGCAAAGAAGTGGGTTCTGAGTGTCTTCTCATATCTGTTTTTTTCAGTTCATGGTTGTTCTTTGTAATTTTGCAACATTCATTTTTAATTTTTGTGTGTGTGACTGTTCTTTCCACTTAAATTGTTGTAGTTCTTGCATATATTGTTTTCTTGGTTCAACTTACTTTATCCCACATCAGTCCACATAGATCTGTTCAGTGCTTCTCTCTCTCTATAATTTAAAAAATTTTTTGTAATATTCATCTACCACATTTTGTTTAGCCACTCTTTATTTATTTATTTGTTTGTTTTTTTTGCTTTTTTGGAGGGCAATTGGGGTTGTGACTTGCCCAAAGTCACACAGCTAGTAAGTGTGTCAAGTGTCTGAGGTTAGATTTGAACTCAGGTCCTCCTGACTCCAGGGCTGGTTCTCTATTCACTGCGCCACCTAGCGGCCCCAATTAGCCACTCTTTAATTGATGGGAATCTACTTTGTTTCCAGTTCTTTGCTATCACAGAAAAGTGCTGCCGTAAATAAGCTAGACATATATGGGGACTTCCTTCTTATCAATACCTTCTTGGGTTATATGGTCCAGAATGCAACGTCTGTGTCAAAGGCTATGACCTTACTTTCATTATTAGGGATCCAAAGAATTTTTTGTATTGTTGTTGATAACTTGGGTTCCTTTCTTTAAGAATGATTTGTTTAGGGGCAGCTAGGTGGTGCAGTGAATAGAGCACCAGCCCTGGAGTCAGGAGGACCTGAATTCAAATCTGACCTCAGACACTTGACACTTACTAGCAATGTGACCCTGGGCAAGTCACTTAACCCCAACTACCTTGTCTTCCCCCCTCCAAAGAACAAACATACAAAAAACCAAGAATGGCTTGTTTATATGTTTTGGTCCTTTATGTATTGGGTAACAGACAGTCTTTCTTTTAGTTGCTTGGATAGAGTAGTGCCTGCAGGTGAGTCAGCCCTCTTCTTGCCCTGGGCTTGAGCAATTCCACGGTCACTGGAATAGAAAATTCTGCCTCCAAATATTTTTCCTTTTCTGCTCTGAGAAATGTCTTGGAGTCAGCCATTTGAGAACTGTCTTTCCCTCTTGGTGGGCCCGGGCAGGCAGCATGCTATAAAATTAGTCACCTTGGAGAAGCCATCTGCTATAGCTAAGGATGGGACCACATTTCCTTCCTTTGAAGAGTCCCTTGAGACTGTGGGGTGCCATTACGATTCTCCAGTTCCAATTAGGTATGTGCACACTACTGTGCATGTGTATATGCCTGAGCAAGCATGTGGGAACTAGCAAGAGAATGAGCTTGTCTCTGGAGGAGACAAAGCCAAGGAAGATACTCCCTGGGGCATTTGCCATGTGGTGGCAGAGCCTGAGCTAAGTTGGTCTATGGGGACTGCTCAGTTCTCCATTGATTTTCTGCCTTGGTGATGTAGAACAGGGGAGGGACCCAATTCCTTTTGACTGATAGACTGTAGAACAAAATGCAGAGGGTTGGGTGGGAAGGATTGTCTCTGGAGGGTGGGGGGCTCTGGCTTTAGTGATGTATCCTGAAGAATCTGTTGTGTGTATTGGGGGATGTAGGAAGGATGATGGATAATCAGCGTTCCCTATGTGGGTGGACTTCACATCCCACAATGGTTGTCTTCCCCTAAAACTTGTATATCAGTGGAAGTTGTTTAAATCAATTCCAAATGTATGGGCTGGTGCAAAACTGCTATTGCAAATTATTTCTTCTTTCTAAGCTTCGGTTTCCTCACCTGCAAGTTGACAATCTAACCATGGTAAGGGGCTGCTGTGTGAGGAACTCTGTGAAGGACAGTGAGGAGACAAAGATGTACCCGTAGGAGCCCAGCATCCAGCCTTGTCCCTGTAGTCATTCTCAAAGGGAAGCAAGCCTTGTGAACATGACCTGGAAGCAGGCGCTGCTTCTCTTGCCTTCTCAGAACCATGGACAGCTACTGGAGACCCAGAAAAGAACCTTCTCCTGACAAACGTCCTAGGCACTGTCAAATGGCTCAATAGCTGTGACATTAAAGAAGATGCATTGCCATCAGCATTGCTGCCCCATCATAAAGACCATTTCTGGTCTCTCTATAGCAGAACCCTTTCCCTCGTTAAAATGGGAGCTCCCTGATAACAAAGGCTGTCTTATTCTTCTCTTTGCATCCTCAGCACTTGGCACAACATACATAATAAACACTTAATAAATGCTTTTTCACTCACCCAGTGACTTATTCATTGATTCATTCATAAAAAAGAATACAGTTCCTGCCCATTGAAGAAGCTAATATCTAATAGGGAGCTATGACATCTGCTCTGGTTAAGTGTCTGTAAATATCCTTAAACCTTGATGTCTCTGCAATCAGGAGTTTATCTAAAGATCCTAAAGATGACTCTTGAGGGAGGTAGATGCAATCAGGAGTTTACCTAACACTTCTTGAACCAATTCAATTTTCCTTCTCCTTATTATTATTGATATTGCTGTTATTATTTTTTTTGGGGGGAGGACCCATAATTTCAAAACTGTAAGGAGCTTCCTATGAGGAACTCCCACAGTCAGCACCTTTCTCCTAACTTAAGAGACATAGAGAATTCCCTGAGAGCATTGATAGGTTAAGTAACTTGGCCATGTCCGACAGCCAGGACGTGGGAGAGGCGGGACTTGAGTGCAGGCAGTCGTCATCACTATTGTCAGTTTCAGGGTGTACAGAGTACCGTCCTTATCACAAACCTGTGAGGCAGTTATTGAAAATGTTATTCCACACATTTTATAGATGAGGAAACTGAGGTTCAGATGGGGAAGTAACTTAATAGTAATGAAAACTAGCATTTATATAGCGTTATCTCATTTGAGCCTAAAGACAAGTCTTGAGGGAGGTAGATGCAATAATTATTCTCATTTTATGGATGTGGAAACTAAGGCAGGCAGATGTTAAGTGACCTACTCAGCATCACACAGCTAACACATGTACATATACACATTCATATACGTATACACACATACACATGTATATATATGTGTATATATACACGTATGTATGGCAGAGGTGGGTTTTAAACCCAGAGTTTCCTGATTCTGAAATTTCCCCTCTATCTGTTATGACATGCTGCTTCTCTAAAATATATACAAAATTGGTACAAGCTAATCTATTTTTGAAGGGCACTAATAATTTAGGGAATCAGGAAGGAGGCAGCTAGGTGGCATGGGAGAAAGAACATCAGACCTAGAGTCAGGAAGACCTGAGTTCAAATCTGATCTCAGACACTGTGTGATACTGGGCAGGACACTTAATTCTGTTTGCCTCAGTTTCCTCACCTGTAAAATGAGCTGGAGAAGGAAATGGCAAACCACTCCAGTGTCTTTGTCAAGAAAACCTCAAATGGTGCTCTGAAGAATTGGATATAACTGAAAGGACCGACCAACAATCAGGAAGGACCATCTGTAGGTTTTGTGGGAGGAATGACCAAGAGGCCAATATCAATGGATCAGAGAGTACATGGGGAGGAAGGTAGAAGGTAGAAGGCATTTGAAAGGAGCTAGGGTTTCTAAGAGGCAAAGCTGATGCTGCTTTCTGCTGTTCAGTTTCGTCTTCTGTTCCCCTCCACCTTGTTTGATATGTAATGAGCAATCTGAGGTGGCTTCCAGAGGGAGACATTTGGGGGTAGGTTAGGGCCATGTGTGGATTGGGAGGACAGCAGCTCTTTGGACCAGCATGGCCCATACAGGGCACCTCTGACATCCATTTCTGTGTGCCTATGGTTTCATGTCTCCATTGGAATCTGCTGTCCCTGTGCCTTTGCCTAGCTGTTGAAAGGGAAGTGGGAGTTGCTGAAGACAAATGAATGAATAAAATGAATGAAAGAGCATATGTCAATTACTTACTGTGTGCTGGGTACTTGCTACCTCTGTTTTGGAGATTTCTCCCCCTCTGCCTAGCCCAGGTGCTGTCCTTGGCCTTCTTATAGAGAGGAAAGCTCTAGGACAGAACCGTCAGGGAGCCGAGGAAGCAATTCTGTTGGAGGAGATAACTCTCCTATTGATTGAAGAGGGTACTCACACATGATATTTCCTATGATAATGAAGCTCTCAGACATCCTCCCCAGCAAAGTCCCTCTGAAGTAGCCCTTTAAAGTCTAATATGCTGCTGGAGAAAAGTCATCCCCATCTCCAGCCTCTCTTCCCTCCCAATGCTCATCATTCCCTGGCACTGTCCCATTCCCTGTAATGTCTTAGGTGGAAGGCAAGGGGGCAATCTGTTAGATCAGATTTGTTTTCTAGGGGAATGTGGGCTTGTTTGTTCCCCAGCATCTATCACTAGACTGGGCACCAAGCCCACTGGCTGCCAATGATGAGTTGTCCATGACCTGACTTGGAAGGCTTAAGATCACAATCCCTAGTGTGCACGTATGTCCCATCTGTCTTCCACCCCTGTAGACCACTCTCAGACATACGATGAACTGCCTCCTTCATGTCACAAGCCTCCTGGGTCCCCCTAACTGGCATTTATCCATCAAGATGTCTTGTAGTTTTTTGAGCCATTTCTGATGGGTTCAAAAAATGTTTCTCAATCCTCTTCCTCCATTTAGATGAGGAAGTATTAGTCTTTTTACAGCTGCCTTAGGGTGGTGGGCTCTAGCAAAGGCTTTTGTTAGACTACTTTCCAAATCTGTCTTGGCTCATTTTGCAGTTTCACAATCTAGTCAGTGAATGAACTCTTAGCATGGCTAGGCTCTGTGCTAAGTGCTGGGGATACAAAAAAGGCTAAAACATGATCCTGGCTCTTAGAAGGCTCACATCGCAATACTAGAGACAGCAAGCAAAAAATTAAGTGCTATTTGTATAAGATATATATGAAGTGAGTGGGCAGGAAATCTCTGAGGGGAGGCACTGGGCTGGTTGCTGAGGGGAGATCAGGAAAGTGTTCATTGTCTGCTACTGCATAGGTGCTAATTATTTTAAACATGTTCTCATTCAGTTTTGATTTCGGGATGCCAGGAAATCTCTTAATGTATTCAGATTCAGTCTTCCTTTTGATTTCTTTATGCTTGATGTGTTTTGCCTGGAGGAGATGAAGGCATTTCTAGGCATCACCTTCATCGGCTGGTTTAATGTGAATTTTGGATTCAAGTTCAAAGCCCTCAGTCTCTATACTATTGTTGTTGTTAATTTTGTTCTATTTTTCGTTCAATGGAATTCAGATAAAAACAGCGTTGGGACAGGCAGTCAGTCAATAGGTCATCAGTCAACATTTATTAAGTACCTACTATGTGCCAGGCACTGTGATTAGTGCTGGGCATACAAAGAAAGACAAAAGCCACCCCTGCCCTCGAGCAGCTCACAATCTAATAGGGAGACAACATGCAAACACCCATGGAGAAACCAACCAGATACAGGATACATAATAAGTAATTAGCAAAGGGATTAAAAGAGATTGGGAAAAGCTTCCTGTAGAAGGTGAGATTTTACCTAGGATTTGAAGGAAACAAGGTGAGGAGGAGATGAAGAGGGAGAGCATCCCAGGCAGGGAGGGCATGCCCTGAGACAAGAGATGGAGAGTCATGTGGGAGGAACAGCCAGGAGATCAATATCACTGGATCAGAGAGTACATGGGGAAGAAGGTGGAAGGTGTCAGAAGACTGACATTATTCTTTTATGTTCAGTGTTTGATGGATTGTTGTGCAGGTAGATACAATGAATGAGGCAGGTAGGTGGAGCAGAGGATAGAGTACCAGACCTGGAGTCAGGAAGACCTGAGTTCTAGTATGGCCTCAGACACGTCTTAACTGTGTTACCCTGAACAAGTTACTTATCCCTGTTTGCCTCAGTTTCCTTATCTATAAAGTGAGCTGGAGAAGGAAACAGCATACCACTCTATTATCTTTGTCAGGAAAACCCCAAATGGGGTCACAAAGAGAGCTGGTCATGATTGAAATGATTGAACAGCAATAACAGATAAAAATGAATGATTTTTGCAATTGAATGAAGATGTTCCAATGTAAGCCCATCTTCTGTAGTCTCACTGAAAATATCCTCTCTAGGAGCAGACAGGATGATGAGTATGCTATATGTTTCTTTCTCTCATATGGTTTTCACTTATTTCACTGGATTTCTATATTTTGAGACCTTTTCATTCCACATAGTTTTTGGTATGGTAGCATCTATTAGAAAAGCAGTTCTTAATTTTTTTGTGTGCCAAGTGGTGTGTGTCTATACATACTGTAAGCAACAGTTTTGTCTTTAAGCTCCCATTTATGCTGCATATATCTTGCATGTACCTAGCTGTTTTCATATTTTCACTCCATTAGTATGTAAGCTCCTTGAGGGCAGGGAACATATTTTTGTCTTTCTTCGTATCCCCAGCACTTAGCACAGTGTCTGGCACATGGTAAACCCTTAATGCTTGTGAACTGACTGATCGATGGACAGCAGCAATACAATATTTGTTGAACAATCAAAGACATTTTGGTGCTTGTATTTGTAGTATGGAGACTAATTTCTTTTATCAGTTTATGAAAAACAGGAAGCATCTAGCATATAATTCTGGCTATTTGATCTTGTGAGGACAATAATAAGGACAGAGTCTTGTCCTGTGATTTCCTTGGTATAGGGAATTCCCAGGGAGGAAGCTCTTTCTGCCAATGCAAAGTGGCATCCTCTCTTCTTTTGTACAGTTTCAGAAAGTTGCCTCAGAAACATAGAAGTCCCATGACTTGCTCAGAGTTACACAGTTAATTATGTGTCAGAGGCAGGATTTGACTTCCTGACTCTGAAGCCAGCTTTCTAAATCAGCTTCAATGATACCAATAATAATAAAACATCCCAGTTGTTGTTATTTCAGTTGTGTCCAACTCTTCCTGACCCCATTTGGGGGTTTCTTGGCAGAGATTCTGGAGGGATTTGCTGTTTCCTTCTCTGTATCATTTTACAGATGAGGAAACTGAGGCAAACAGGGTTAAGTGACTTGACCAAGGTCACACAGCTAGTAAGGGTCTGAGGCCAGATTTGAACTCAGGAAGATGAGTCTTCCTGACTCCAAGCCCAGTGCTCTGTGCACTATGGCACCGCCCACATGCTCTCATAGTATCCTAACGCTCTTATCCAATTACTTTAGTTACTTTATTCACTTGTGTAACAGGCTGCAAAACGTTAAATATAAAGGAGTAATAGCAGGATAGCGACCTGTCCCCTTTATATTTTTGTCTGAACTCCACCAAAAAAAGATGAAAACAAGAATATAATCACAAGATTATATAACAATAATTACAATTACTTATTGTAATCATTATATTATGTAGCGAACATATATAAAAATAATAAAATGAGATCACAAACTCTCCCAGAAGAGGCAATGATAATATGAGTAATTTCTCCTGCATTCCTTTTTTGTTACAAAGCCTTTGAGCACCTCTCTCCCTGTAATCAGTTCTCTCCCTCTCATCCCTCCTTCACTGCAGTCAAGTTATGCTGATCCATTCCGTAACAACGAAATCGTCTTCAGAAATGGCCCAGATTATGTGAATAAGAGGCAGCTCTGCGTGGCTGAAGGATGTAAGACAGCACTCCGACGTCCTAGCTGGATATTATAGCTGAAAGGTATTCACTGAAAACAAACACAATATCCCTGCCTGAATAAACGAATTAAAAACGTGCCCACAGAAAACCCTGCTGCCACAGGAGAATACCTCCAGAGGCGGATTTGGAGCCACGCATGAGTGTGAAAACTTGAGGAGTCCCTGGCTTGGTGTGGTCACGCTGCTGTTTGCAGATTTTTGCAAATAGGGAGGGCTGGAGGTTCTGGGGCCTGCAGAGGCAAGGAGTTGCCCCAGTGGGCTCCTTGTAGCCTGCTTGCCCAAGCCTGAGCTTGGAGGGCTATCTTTTCACTATGTGGAAGGTAGCAGGGAGAGAGCAGGTAGTGAGCAAGGTCTTGCTTCCCAGCTCCAATGTCCCTACGGCCTGCAAGAGAGAGGTCAGGCCGAGGTGTAACTGTGGTCATCCTGTGGCCGGGACATTGACCTCAGTGGAAGTGGTCAGGGCCTAGCCCTATCCCCTGGTCATTGTCACGTAAGGACGAATCTCTTGCCTGTTCTCCCAGATTGTGATACTACGTGCTCCCAGCTGAAAGGTTCCCAAGAACATTTGTCTGGGCCTCTCCTCAGCCCATTCCACATTCTATTTTTCATTATACTTATCTGTTTATCACTTCCATCTGCAAACGCCAGTGTCACCACACCAGGCCAGGGACTCCTCAAGTTTTCATACTCATGCTCCCTCCTCCAGTTGAATATAAGCTTCTTGAGGGCAGAGGCTGTGCCATTTTTTGTCTTTCTAGCCACAGAGCTTAGAGAGGCAGTGTGTCTTTAAACATGCCGTGAAAGTAATCTGGACAGAGCACGGGGCTTGGAGTCAGGAAGATCTGAGTTTGAATCCAGCCTTAGACACTTACAAGCTGTGTCCTTGGGCGAGTCACTTAAATGCTATAAAATGAGGATAATAAGAGCACCTGACAAGAAGGTTGTTGCGAGAATCAAACGAGATAATACTTGTGAAACACTTAGAACAGTGCCTGGTATGGCGAGCACTATGTAAATGTTACTTATATAAATTATCATAAAATTGCTTATTATAAATCCTAGGATCAAAGATCTCCAGCTGGGAAGGGACCTCAGAGGCCATTTAGCCAAACCTCTTCATTTTACTGCTGGGGAAACTGAGGCCCAGGGGAAGTGAAATTACTTGTTCAAGGTCAAATAGACAGGACACATCAGAGGTGAGATTTCAGCCCTGGTCCTCTGGCTGCAGGGAGCTCATTCCATGGCAATGGGGACAGTGGAGAGAGACCTGGAGTCATGAAGATCTGAACTCAGGTACCCTCTGTATAACTGTGGGCACGTCACTTAATCTCTCTTGGCCTTAGTTTCCCCATCTGTAAAATGAGAGTTTGGGTTAGATGGCTTTTAAGGTCTCCTTCCAGCTCAAAATCTCTGATCCTTTGATGACAGTAGTGGGAATCTCTGACATGTAGCACATTCACAAAGTGCTTTACGCATAGTGTGTTATCTGATTTGATCTTGCCCCAGTATCACAACTGTTATTATTTCCATTTTACAGATGGAGAAACTGAGGCTGAAGTGACTTGCCTGGGAAAATACAGTTAGTAAGCATATGACAGATTCAGATCCAGATCTAGTGACTTAATTAGTATTTTATCATTCAATTACATTTTTCTTTTAAATATTTAATCTTTTAAAATTTGTCCGAATTTGCTGGGTTTGGTGGTGCACCTCTGTAATCCCTGCTCCTGGAGGAAGCAGAGGTTAGTGGATTGCTTGAGCTAGGGAGTTCTGAGCTGCAGGTGGGCTAAAATTGATTGCATGAATGTGTTAAGTCTGGCACCAATAGGGTGAGCCCCTCCGAGGGGGTGTCACTAAGCTGCCTAAGGAGGGGCAAGCTGGCCCAAGTCAGAAAAAGAACAGCAGCTTAAGGCTTCTACGCTTTCTAGTATTGGGATCAGGTTTGTGAGTGGGTTCTGCCCTCCTAGTCTGGGAGAGATTAGTGAGGCTTAATCTTCAAAAAGTCTGAATTATTGAATATCATATTATTATGTCTCAAGGCCCTCATTTTTGCCACAGAAACTTGTCTTCAATTTTTATGGAGGGGCAGCAGGAAGATAACATTTAGTACACAAAAATCTCTTAAGAGTAATTTTTGTTCTGTAAAAAGTGAGACCTGGGGCAGTTAAGTGGCAGTGGAGTGCTGACCCTGGGTATATAAGTTCTAATCCAACTTTAGACACTTATTAGCTGTGTGACCCTGGGCAGGTCACTTAACCCAAATTGCCTAAAAAAAAAGGAGATCCATTTTGATTCCTTCAGAGTCACCTTGTATAGGAAAGATTTTCCAAGTGCAGGTAATATTTTGTGGCATCTTATAGACTTCATGGAGACACTTGATTCTTTTAACTTCATAGTTTCCAAAATCTTCTAACTGTCTCTGGTAATTTCACAATTTATATAACCAGTGACTGTCACATAGAGATGATCTATCATCTGTTTCCGGGAGTTAGTCCCTTTCTGCTTAAGATAAATGGAGCTGCCTGGTAATTAAGTCATAGTTACATAGGCAATGAAAAATCGGTAATGAGATTCAGAGAATACATCCCAGTGATAAGGAATGCTCAAGCATTTAATTGGCATTTAGCAAATTAGATAGAGCAAACTGGATGTCAATGGATATATTCCCTTAAAATGTCAGTTGTTATTCTGAATGTTGGAGAATACCACCCACCCAGTAAGTCCTTTTCCATCAGTCTGTCAGGATGGGGGACACTTTCCACTCACCCAGTATGAACAATTCAAAGTATCAACCACTGTTACATCCCCCTACTCTCCCACCTCATCAGTTCTGGGTACATAATAGGGGCTCTGTAACTATTTGTTGAAGTGAATTGAATTATACAATTAGTTATAAGAATGATCAATCAATAAAGATTTATTAAGTACCTACTATGTTAAGGTACTATGTTTAAGCATTTGGGATACAAAAAGAGGCAAAAGACAATTACTGCCTTCAAGGAGCTTAAAATCTAACGAGGGAGACAACATGCAAATAAATTTACACAAAGCAAGCTATATACAGGATAAATAGGAAACAATTAAGAGAAGGAAGATGCTGGGATTAAGAGGAATTGGGGAAGGTTTACTATAGAAGGTAGGATTTTAGTTGGGACTTAAAGGAAGTCAGGAAGGTCAGTATTTGGAGCAGAGGAGAGAAAGCATTCCAGGCATGGGGGACAACCAGAGAGAATGCCTGGAGGCTAGAGATGGAGTGTCTTGTTGGAACAGCCCCAGGAGGCCAATTGAAAAGTATGTGTCAGGGAGTAAGACATAAGAAGACTAGAAAGGTGGTAGGGGGCTAGGCTATGAAGGGCTTTGAATGTCAAATAGAACATTTTGTATTTGTTCCTTGAGACAACAGGAAGCCACTGGAGTTTACTGAGTAATTAATGTGATTGGACCTGAGCTTTAGGATCACTTTAGTGTCTGATTGGAGGATGGATTGGAATGGGGAGAGACTTGAGGAAGGCAGACCCATCAGCAGCTATTGCAGTAATCTGGGTGTGAAGTGACAAAGACCTGTAGTAGGAGGATGGCCATGTCAGAGGAGAGAAAGGGGCGTATTTGAGAGATAATGCAAGGGTGAAATTGATGGGCCTTGGTACCAGCTTGGGTATGAAGAGGCATGAGAGATAGGGGTCCAGGGTGACTTCTAGGTTGGGAGCTTGAGGACGGTGTTGTCCTCTACAGTAATAGGGAAGGTGGGGAGTGGGAGGGTTTGGGGGAAAGACAATGAGTTCAGTTTAGAACAGGTCAAGTTTACAATGTCTATTGGACAGTCAGTTTGAGATGTCTGAAAGGTAATTGGAGATATGAGATAAGGTCAGCAGAGAGATTGGGGCAGGAAAAGTAGATTTGAGAGTCATAATAAAATGATAGACTAATGAAGAATGAAATGAGCAGAACAAAAGAACACAATTTATATAACAACACCAACATCACAAAGACAACTTGAAAGCTATAAGAACTCTAATCAAAGCAATGACCATCTGTGATTCCATAGGACAAGCTATGAAGTGTTCCACTCTCCTCCTGACAGAGAGGTGATAGACTCAGGATGCAGAAGGACACATTTTTTTCAAAAACATGGTTTTTGTCTTTTATCACTGGGGAGGGAGATTGGAAGAAAAATGTAGCTTGCTGTTAATTCAAAAAACTTTAGTAGAACAGAGAATATAACAGGAATTGGAGTGTGAGATATTGCATATAACATTTTAAAAATGTGTTGTTTAAAAAATGTTGTTTAGTCAGAACTTTTTTCTCTTTCTTCCTTTCTTCAAATTTTATTTCAAGGGAGAATTTTCTGGGTGGGCCTAGGGGAAAAACATGGTGAGTGTGTGTGTGTGTGTGTGTGTGTGTGTGTGTATAATACACAGATACACACATATAAATATATATGTAAAATATACACATATAAATATATGTGCATAATATGTCATGTAAAAACAAAAACTATCAATGTGTTTATTTTTTCAAATTTTTGTTATTTATTTTAAATACTCTTTTCTTTTTAAATTTTGAGTTCCAAATTCTCTTTCCCTCCCAAACCCTCCCACACTCATTGAGAAAGCAAGCAGTATGAGATCAATTATACATGTGAAATCATGCAAAACACATTTCCATATTAGCCATATTCTGAAAAAAAGCAAGAAAAATAAAGAAAATGAGAAAATTATACTTTAATTTGCACTCAGAGTTCCTCAGTTCTCTCTCTAAAGGTAGATAGCATTTTTTCATCATGAAGCCTTTGGAATTGCCTTGGATCATGGTGTTGATCAGAGTAGCCAAGTCTTTCAGAGTTGATCATCATTATAACACTGCTGTTACTGTACACAATTCTCCAGTTCTTCTCACTTCTCTTTGCATTAGTTCATATAAGTCTTGCCATGTTTTTCTGAAACTGCCTTTATCGTTTCCCACAGCACAATAACATTCTCTCACAATAATGTGCCACAACTTGTTCAGCCATTCCCCAATTGATGAGCATCCCCTTGGTTTCCAATTCTTTGCCACCACAAAAAGAGCTGCTATAAATATTTTTGTACATATAGTTCCTTTTCCTTTGATCTTTTTGGGATAATGACCTAGTAGTGGCATTGCTGGGTCAAAATTATTCACAGTTTTATAGTCCGTTGGGCATATTTCCAAATTGTTTTCCAGAGTGGTTGGACCAGTTCACAACTCTACCAACAGTACATTACTGTGCCTACTTTTCCCTCATTTCCTCCAGCACTTGTCATCTCTGATAGGAGTTACCTCAGAGTTATTTTAATTTGCATTTCTTTAATTGATAGTGATTTAGAGCATTTTTTCATATGACTATAGATAGCTTTGATTTCTTCTTCTGTAAACTACCTGTTCATATCCTTTGACCGTTTATCAATTGAGGAATGCCTCTTATTTTTATAAATTTGACTCAGTTTTGTACTCATACATGTTCAAGAAATGAGGTATTTATAAATGAAACTTGTTATAAAATTTTTTTTGTATTACTTCATTGCTTATAGTACCTGTGAGCAAAATGTAGTTTCTCCAACTATCTCTTTTAATTGGGTTTATTTTTGCTTTGTCTGAGATCACGACTGCTACCTTTGCCTTTTTTTAACCAATCACTCCCTGAAAGAAATACCAAAATGAAAATTCCTAGCAATATTGTTGCCAAATTCCAGAGCTCCCAGGTCAAAGAGAAAATACTTCAAGTACCAGAAAGAAATAATTCAAATATCATGGCACCACAGTTAGGATCACATAAGATTTAAAGGAGCAGAGGACTTGGAAAGATACACATAGAGCTAAAATAAAGGGCAGGAGCAGAATCCAATGTGGTATCATTCCACAACTTAGTTTTAGAGAGTTGCCTGGAGGCCCCAGAGGTGTTGGGATCACACAGTTAGCATATGTCAGAGTTAGGACTCAAACCAAAGTTTTCTTGACTCCCAAGCAGCCTCCATATTCTCCTACCAGTCTAAAGTTTGTGTGCCCACTCCTAATTCTAGATCTTGGCTCTAGAAGGAAACTCACAACATCATTTAGCTCAGCCTCCTTTCTTTAAATGATAGTAAGCTCTCATTGACATTGTCTAACTTGAGTGAAGTCATACTATGTCACTGAGCCTCAGTTTTCCCATTCACTAAAATGGAAATATTATTCACCTTGTTTCACAGGGTTGTCCTGTTCAACAAAGAGCATTTAACAAGTGCTTCTTCTGTGTGAAGAAGCAGTTTGGTATAGGGTGTGTGTATATATGTGTGTGTGTGTGTGTGTGTGTGTGTGTGTGTGTGTGTGTGTGTGTGTGTGTGTAAGAGAGAGACAGAGACAAAGAAAGAGAAATAGAGAGAGACACATACAGGGAAAGACTGAGGGAGGGAGGGGGGAGAGAGAGAGAGAGAGAGAAACAGAGACAAAGAGAGAGACACACACAGAGAAACAGACAGAAAAAGAGAGACAAGGTAACACAGAAAGAGACACACAGAGAGACACACACAGAGAGAAAACACACAGAGAAAGACAGGGAGAGAGACATAGAGAGACAGAAAGAGAGAGACAGAGACATACACAGAGACAGAGAGAGACAGAGACAGAGAGAGACACACATCTACAGAGAAACAGAAAAAGAGAGACAAAGTAACAGAGAGAGACAGAGACACAGAGAGATAGAAAGAGAGAGAGATAGGGTAACAGAGACAGAGAGAGAAAGAGAGAGAGACAGAGAGACAGAAAGAGAGACAGGGTATGAGAGAGAGAGAGACAGAGAGACAGAGAGAGAGAGACAGAGAGACAGAAAGACAGAGAGACAGAGAAAGAGAGGTACAGAAACAGAGAGAGATAAATAGGGAAAGACCTAGAGACAGAGACAGAGTCACCCTGAAAGCCAGAGAAGACCTGGGTTCTTGTTCCACTTCAGAGGAAATGCCAAACTGTATTGATAGAGGGAGTTCCTAAGCCAGGCATTCCCTAGACCACAGACCTGGTCCCTATTCCTATTGTGTTCCATTTTCTGCATGAAGCCTTTCCTGATTCCCCCCTCCTCTAAATGCTGGTGCCCTCCATACCAAATACATACATACATATAGACATATATGTATATGTATGTGTATATATACACCCTTGTTATCTCACTCATTAAGAGTAAGTTCCTTTTGAGTGGGAATTATTTCATTCTTGGGACAGCCTTTGTATCCCCAGTAGCACCTACTCTGCATTTTATACATGCTTGCTGTAAATGGGACAGATGAATAGAAAGACAAACAAACAACCCCAAAACCTCTTATTGTGAAAAATACTTTGTTAGCTGCAGAATGCTCTCTGATCATGATTCTGCTGCAGCTATCTTTGAGTCTCTGGTTCTGCAGCAATATGTAGTGGGTGGAGACTTTGGGTTCAGGTCTCTTGCTTCCTGGTGAGGTACTTTCCCCTTTACTGAAGTGCGTGGATTTAAGACAGGCAGGATTAGCTATAGAAGCTTAACACAGCCTCAGAATGGAGTCTCCTAAGGCTGCCAAAGGGGAGATTCACTGGCCCCGCCCAGAGGGTGACTAGGACCTTTTTTTTTTTTTTTTTTTTTTTGCTGTTTTGGTTTTCATTGCCTCAATTCCCTGGAGCTTACACATAGGTCTTGGGACTTGCTACTCCAGGGGAAACTTTGATTTTTCATTCCATCTATTTAAATGATGGCTTCCGTTCCCTTTAGATACTTTGAGCACATTAAAAGTATGTTAAAGAAATGTTAATTAGCCCTGGGAAGAGATGTATAAAAACGAGAGGCGGGAGAGGGGGGTGGAAAGGATTCTGGATTGAAACAGCAGCCCTGCTACTGACTAACTGGCTGTTTGACCCTGGTGAGCACATCCCTTCAGCCCTTGGAACCTGAGTCTTCTTTTTTAAAATGAAGAGGTCACACTGGATGATCTCCGAAGTCCCTTCCAGCTGCAATATTCTCTGGCTCTTAGCATTTCGTGATCTAAGTGCTACAGCTCATTCCGCCAGAGTCAGCGAACACCATTTTCAGGGGCTTCATCATTGCACACCGCCCCCCCAGCGCAGTTTTGCGCAAACCACCAGTTTGCCAGGGACTTACGGACTGGACGATTGCTGAGTGTTTGCTCATGGCTGTAGATGCATTGCTCCCTAAGTTTCTTATTACCAGCTGTGTGTTTGCTTCTCTCCTTTGTGTTCTCCACTAAAGTACTCCCCCAGGCCTCCTCACCAACATTATCGTGGTGAAGCACAAGCTTCAGGTATCCTACCCATCAAGCCCCAAGGATGAATTGGACCTGGTGCCCAAGGACCTGCCTAAGTGAGTTGAGAACTGAATATTGTCTCAAAATTGGGTAACAGAAAATGTGTACTTTAGCGAAAATTCCATTTGATTCCACAAACATTTATTAAGTGCTTATTATGTGTAAGCCACTAGGTGGCTCAGTGGATAGAGTGCTGGACCTGGAGTTAGGAAGACCTGAGTTCAAATTTGACCTCAGATACTTACTAATTGTGTGACCCTGGGCAAGTCACTTAACTAACATCTGTTTGCCTTAATCCACTGGAGGAGGAAATGGCAAACCACCCCAGTATCTTTGCCAGGAAAACTCCAAATGGGGTCACAAAGAGTTGGTCACAACTGAACAACAACTCAACTATATATGTGTGTGTGTATGTGTGTGTATATATATACATATATATATATATATATATATATATACTGAACTATATATATATATATATATATATATATATACATACATACACACATACACATACACACATACATATATAGTCTCTCCTCTTGAGCCACATGGCCCAGAATTTGGGTAAAATCAGGTAGGTTACACAGACTGGATTAGGTACATTTTTAAGAAAAGAAAAAGGATGCTTAAAAAAATAGCATAGCCATTTACACCAGACCAAAGAAAATGGAATTTTCTTTATCAGTCTTTAGTTAATTAACATTTGTTAGGCTCCTACAATGTGTCTGATTAAATAGAATAAAGAGAAGTGAGTTCCTAGAACTATTCAAAGCCTTATGAGTTTTCTTTTGTAACCATAAAATGATTGGGAAAGGGGAGGCCTTGAAGGAGACATTCAGTACACTCAGTGTCTTACAGGTAAAAAAAATCACAAAATGGAGTCTCACTCTTCTCCCAAAAGTCCACATTCATGAAAAGACTTAGGAACTCAGTGGCCAACCATGAAACCTGATGACCAGGGACGAAGCACTGAATCTACCTCCTGATCAAGAGATGATGGACCAAGGACAGAACCAAACAATGTATTTTTCAGACATGGCCATTGAGAGAATTAATTTTGCTTGAACTATGCAAATTTGTTAAAAGGGTATTGTTTTTCTTTTTTTTTCTTCAATAAAGGTAGGGGGAAAAGGGAGGGAAAGAAAAACACAAATGCTTCTTGATTAAAAAAAATAAAATTAGAAGCATTGAAGGCTTGTTTTTCTTATTATTTCCCTTGAGAAATGGCAATTGAGCATGGCTATTGAAGGACAAAGGTGTTTAATTAATTGACAAGCTTTTACGGGTACTCACTGTGTGCCCAGACCAATACTTGATCATTTAATATGAGAGACTAAAGCAGAAATGAATTCCTGCCCCAGTGAAGCTTGCTTCTCTTGCCAAATTATTATTTTTAAAAACTATTTTTTGGTCAATTTAAATGTATTTGCTGTTTCTCTGTTAGAAAGTAAGCATCCTGAGTAGCAGAAGTGTTGTTTCTGAGATGATGTTAAATACGTAGCTTTCTAAATCAACACAAAGTCATCAGGAATCCTTATGTACCATTTAGTGCCCCCTGTCCATTTGAGTTTGCAATCACAATGCAAAGGAAATATAACTCCAAGCAACCAATCAACTAACAAGTATTTATTAGGCATCTGTTTTATGACAGCTAGGTGGCACCATAGTGGATAGAGTACTGGACTTGGAGTCAGGAAGATTCATCTTAATGAGTTCAAATCTGGCCTCAGACACTTACTAGCTGTGTTACCCTGGGCAAGTCCCTTAACCTCTGTTTGCCTCAGTTTCCTCATCGGTCAAATGAGTTGGAGAAGGAAATGGCAGACCACTCCAGGTTCTTTGCCAAGAAAACCCCAAATAAGGCCACAGAGAGTTGGGACTGAACACCAATTTTTGAGCACCATTTTTCATCCATTCATTCATTTTTGCTAATATTTCCCAATTACATTCCAATCTTGTTGGACTGTGGGATGCATGTTTGATATCTCTGGTGTAGTGGATAGAATCTTGAAATTAGAGTCAGCAAGGCCTGAGTTCAAGTTTCCCTCTGACGCTTATTGGCTGGATGACCATGGACAAGTCACTTGGGTTTTCTGAGCCTCAGTTTCCATATCTATAAAATGGGGACAATAATACCCACAGTACCTACAGTTCAGGGACGTTGTGAGGTTGAAGTCACATAATATTTTGCATTTTGCAAACTTTAAAGTGATGTATGAGCATCAGTTATTCTTTGAATCCCTCGCTCACTGGCTCTCTCGTACAAGGTGAGTGCCTCTGGCCATGGTGCTAACTCAGCATGTGCTAGTCTTTTCTCACAGATGAGTACCTGGCTAACTGAGCAGTCCATGGTCTGTGTAATGAGCCTGCCCTACTCTCCAGGTCCACAGCACAAGATGTGCTGAGTAGAGAAATGAAGGTGACCTTTGCCACTGCTGATGTGTGCTGATTGGGCTGGACCCAGGTATGTGACATTAACCCTGGGACAGGATCATAACTGGTAGTGTTTGGCTCAGCACAAACTTTCACAAAACATGTTTGAAATGGGCAATGTAGAGCTTCCCTGATATTAACTTTTAAAATCAATTTCAGTGTTGATGATGGTAGAGAGAACCTGGGGGTACACAGGCTTATTGGAGAGACAGATCCTAAGATTCTGTAAAGTCGCTGCTTGGGAGACTGCTATTAGTGAGAACTAGGAACAGGGAGCTATCAGGGCCAGGAATTGCTTACTTACTAGGTTTTGGCCAGCTAGGAAAGTGCCATCTTGTAATTTCCAATTTAAATGAATTATTCCTGCTAACTGGGTACTAAGCTCAGATGTTTCTTAGCTGTTGAAGGAATATGAATGCTGGGTATGGGCCTTCTAAATTTTAGTGCTCAGGATAAAAACCTCAATTACCTCATCCTAGCTACTCTGACCTGGGTCAATTCTGTCTGGTTTCCCCTTAGAGAAGTAGCATCAAACTCAATAGAAATCTGGGTTACTAAACCATAGATAAAGATCCCTGCTAGAGGCAAATTGACTTAGAAAACCACGTATTAACATTATCTATATTCCATTGTATTTTAATTTACATTGTTTAATATTTCTCAATTACATATTAATCTGATTCAGGTACTACTTGGCAATATTGTGTGTTATGTGTTTGATACTTCTGCCTTAGAGATTTATTTAGCCCAGGCTGCTGAAACTTCAGTAGGGAGGCTTTCCTGTATCTCTCTAAATGCTGGAGAAATTGGATGAAAATCACAAGTGGGAAAATTAATTTAAAAAACAAAAGTAAGGTGAAAGAGTTCATTTAAGAGCCCATTCACTGGCTCCATGGTTCTATGCATATGAAATGAGATGCAAATGAAGGGCAATGCTCCCTTGGCTTCATGAGAATTTTTATGGAATGCAAAAGATTCTTGAATAATAGTTTAAATATTAATAATGTAATAGCAAATTTGATAATGGAATGAGGAGGATGATGGAATCCTGAAAACAGATTTCCTTCCACTGAGGATGTTCAGAAGCCATTGGTCCCTAAAGCTGGGGAGCTGCTCCTTTACTGTTTCTTATCTTTTATCATCCTCATTGCCATCTTCGTTATCATTCTTGTTGTTGGTTTCACCATCACTTCCTTCATCACCGTCATTCAGTTCCTCTCAACAATGTTTTCATAAGCATTTATTGCGACCAGAGTCTTGTACCAGGCACTGGGGCAGATGCAAAATTTGAGCTGACACAGCCCCTTCCTTCAAGGAGCTTATGGTCCAAAGAGGGATGTAAGAGAGTCACCTAGATAATTTAAATGCAAGATAAGTGCATCAGCAACTTCTTTTTCATCTTCATCATCATCATTACCATCATTGTCACCATCATCCTCATCCATCACATTGTCATCATCTTCATTGTCCCCTTTAGCTTCATCATCATCATCATCATCTTTGTCTTCATTATCATTACCATTTTCATAACCATTCTCACAATGACCTTTTTTGATCACAACCAACATTTTATCTTCTTTATCATCATCTCCATTATTGTCACCGTTAGTAATACCTTTGTTTGCATTATCTTCATTACCTTCATCATCATCATCTTTATTATACTCACTATCATCTGTGTTTTCATTCATCTTTTATCTTCTTCATCATCATCATCATCATCATCATCATCAATGATTCATTTTATCTTCATCTTCTTTATCATCACTATCACCATCAGAATCATGTTGACCTTTATCACCTTCATCATTATCACCATCATCTTCATTTGTGCTTTATCACCATCATTTTCACTACCCTCTCCATCATTACCATTGCTTTCTTCATTATTATTGCCCTTATGTCATCTCACCATCATGTCACATTATCACCATTGGGCAGGTCCTACCCTTCCTTGTAGACTAAAGGGCTCTGGCAGGAAATATCTGTCTCCATCACTTATTTTATCTTCATTATTGTTGCTCTCATGTCATTTCACTGCCATCTTGTTGCACCATCACCATTAGGTATATTCTACCTTCCCCTGTGGGCCATGTCTGGAACTGTCTTCCCTTGGGAGGACATGGAATTCATACTGGCTTAAAAACTTTAGTTATGTCCTGTATGGTATTAGAGCACAGACCTCCAGGATACACAAGAGAATGACCAAGTTGTATGGTTGAGTTTCCACTTTTTTAGTTCAACAATTTTCCACAGAGTTTTTCATTCTTCTGCTAAGAGTCTAACAGACGTGATGCCTAGCTCAGAGACTGGCAGTTGAACTGCTCTTTCAGTCTGAAATGCACCTGGAAGTGACATTCCCTCCCTAGCTTGATATAGTTTGCCATCATTATCAACATGCTATATCCCTGCTTCCATCTCCCCACTCCCCAATGCTTCCTGCTGTGACATTACCAGCAACTTGGTTAATACCATCTTTATTCATTTTTCATACAAATTAATTTTGCTTCGATAAGTAGGCCTTCATGATTATAACCCACTGCAATCAGGGCATTACTTCTAGCCAGCTAAGTGTGGATTCATCTCACCCTTGGTTTTAAATCTTCTACAGAGCCAAGAGGATACTTAAAGGAGAGTAATTCTGAAATACCTCCTGAACCACTAAGAATAACAACAACTACAACTACCAGATTTAGATAGTATTTTAAGGTGTGCATAATTCTTTACAAATATCATCCCATTTGATCCTCATTACAACTCTAGGAGGTAGGGACAACTATTATCCCATCTTACAGATGAGGAAACTGAGGCAGACAGAGGTTAAGTGACCTGTCTAGAGTCAGCTAGTCAATAAATATTAAGTGTCTACTGTGTGCCAGGCACATAAATGCTGGGCATACAAAGAAAGACCAAAGATAATTCTTGTTCTGAAGAAACTTGCAGTGGGCAAGACAATATACAAATAACTCTACACAAATAGATTTTACTTGGTATAAATTGGAGATAATCAAGAGAAGAAAGGTGCTAGAATTAAAGGACAATAGGCAGGGCTTCCTGTAGAAGGCAAGTCCCATAGCTAAAATAAGTGTCTTTCTGATATTGAAGCTGGATGTCTTAAGAAAAAAAATCTGAAATTAACAAATACCATAGAGAATGGACATCTGTACATATCCATAGTAGAACTGAAGAAGAGGAGTGTATATGAAACTACAGGGAAGGAGGGAGGAAAGGAGGAAGGGAAGGAAGGAGGGAAAGAAGAAAGGAAGGAGGAAGGGAAGAAAAGAAAGAGAAGAAAAAAGAGAGGAAGGGAAGGAAAGAGGGAGGAGAGAGGGAAGGAAGTAAGAGAGGGAGAGAGGAAAGGAAGGAAGGAGGGATAGAAAGAGTGTAATGTTAATGGAATAGGAAGATCTTCCCTGTCCATTAATAGGCCTATGTGGCCACATGTGTCCCTTGAAACAGGAGCTGTGTTCACAGGTCTAAAGGTACGCAGGATGGATGTCTTGCTGCTTTCACAGCTATGATACATCCTGAGTCACATAGACTCCATTGGGGGAGGAAGTTGCCTAAGGAGGAGCTTGCTTAGGGTGAATCTTGCTTACAGGGAGGCTTGAAGGAAGGCTTTCACACCTTTTGGTACTAAGCTAATTAGGCATTTAGTCAAGAGGGTTGTGGTGACTTCTGGCTCTGAACCTATTAGTTGAAAAATATATATACTGGGAGGTTGGTATTTTGCTTTGGGGATTCACTCATGAGAAGGACCTTTTGATTCCCTGGATGGGACTCTAAGCAGCCATTTGTTAAGAGGCCACCCCCCTCCCCCAACTACTTAGATGTTGGTGCTCTCCTGGTCTGGTGGTGTTTGTATTTTTCTAATTCTATTTAGACAGTTGGAGCCCTGTCTGTTGGATTCTTTCTTGGATGCTCATTTCTTTCTACTTATTTGTACTTATCTGTCTATTAATTAAAGTAAGATCGCCAACCCTTTAAGGTCTTTCCTTCAGAAAAGCAGATCAAAGAACCTGTGCTAACAGGCCATCCTGGGTGCTTGCTACTACAGAGAGGGAAGGAAGGAAGAAGGGAAGGGGAGAAATAAAAGAAAGAGGGAAGGAAGGAGGGAGGAAGTGAAGAAAGGAAGACTTTCTGGGTCTGAGGCTGGCTTTCACTCCACTGCACTGCATTACCAGACTGGGAGGGCAGGCTGTGTGGAGGGCCTAGCACACCTAGCCCAGGCACAGACTTTATTCTAGAGGAAAGAGGGAGTCAGAGAAGGTTTTTGAGGAGGGCAATGATATGGTCAGATTTTGGAAGATAGTTTTGGCAGCCTGTGTGAGGGATGACTTGGAGACCTAGAGAGCTTGGTGACAGCCTTTGCACATCTGCTACTTCATAATCTGCTCCTTCACACATCTGTTCCTCCCTTGTTTCCAGTCTGCCTTTACCTGGTTGCACCCATATCCCTCTATCTCCCTGTCCTTCAGTTCTTCCTTCCACCTCCCTCTTAGCCCTCTTTCTTCCATGCGCTCTCCCCTCAGGTCTCTTTAGGCATGCACTAAGCATCTCCATTGTCCTACAGGTGCCATCTCAGGGCTGCTCCCACATTCTGAGAGTGGGGGTGGATGCGGAAGATTGCCCAGGACTAATTGTTTTTGCTGCTTCAAATGGAGTTAACATTTTGGGCAATGCTACCTAACAAGCAGAAAATGGTTATTAATTTCATTAGCATTTGGTATAATGGCACTAATCAGGATAAAACTTTTTAGCAATGGCTGTTGAAGTTTGTGTTGTGAGTGTATGTATATTTGTGGTGTGTGTTGTATGTGTGATGTGGGAGGGTATGTGTATGTGTGATGTGTATGCAGGGTGTGTGTAGTGTTTGTGTGTGTGGTATGTGTGTATGTGTGGTACATATGTATATCATGTTATGTGGTAGTATATGTGATATGTGTGTATGTCTGTGCATGCGTGGTGTTTGTGTGCATTTGTGGTATGTGTGTTTTATGTGTGCTGTGGTAGTGTATTGTGTGTAGGTGCAGTGTGATGTTGTAGGTATGTATTTGTATATCATATGTGTACATGTTCACACGCATGGTATTTGTGTGTATAGCACATGTGGCATGTTTGTGTATTTGTGGTATACATTGCATGTGTGATGTGGTAGTGTATTTGTGTATGATATGTATGCATGTGATGTGTGAGGTCTTTGTGTATGTCATATGTGTGTAGTTGTGTGTGTTATATTTGTGATATGGAAGTATATATATATGTGATGTGTGTGGTATACATATATATTTGTGGTGTGTGTTGAATTGTATATGTGTGATGTAGTAGTGTGTGGTTGTGTGTGGTTGTGTGTGTGTGTGTGTGTGTGTGTGTATGTGTACGTACCATTATCTGATCCTTATGTCTGGTGGGGGTACTTCCACCTGTTATTGGGCGTCTGATCTTGGCTTTTGCCACTGCTGTGCCATGACAGGCTGAGCTTGGAGGCAGGGTGGAAGCTGAGAATGGGCTGTCAGGGATTTTGGTTCAACCCCCATCCCCTCCCCAGATTTTATAAACAAGAAGGTAAGCCCCCAGTGGGCAAGTGACTTCCCCAAGATGCCACAGCAAATCATTTGTAAAAGCCAGGAGTGGAACTCAGGTCTCTTGTCTTCTGGTCCAGGGATCCTGCTTCTGCACAAATCCAACTGCACAAACCCAAACCAAACTGACACAAGAGTCACACACTTGGCTACTTGTTTTTATTTTTTCATAATCTGCCAATAGAATATAAACTTACACTATTAGTGAGCACTGGGACTGGAGTCAGGAAGACCTGAGTTCAGATCTTGCCTCAGACATCTACTAGCTGTATGACCCTGGGCAAGTCATGTAACTTCTGTCTGCCTCAGTTTCCTCAACTGTGACATGGAGATAATATTGGCACCCACCTCCCAGGGTTGTTGTGAGGATCAAATGACATAATATTGCAAAGTGCTTAGCACAGTGCCAGGAACACCGTAGGTGTTTAGTAAAGGTTTCTTCTCCACCCCACCCCTTCAAGGACAAACATTATTTATCATTTTGTCTTGTATCCCTAGGGCTTAGCAGAGTAGCTAGCACACAACAGACCCTTGAGAAGTGCTCATTGGATCGGACTGTATTGATGGATGGCTATCCTTCACATTTGCACATGTTCTGACATGTCTGTATCAGACTGGGAGGACCTGCGGACAGAGCTTGAGAAGGGCTGGTCTTCACTGGGTTTGCTTGGACTGAGCTCTGGGACTCGTTCCTCCAGATAGTCAGAATGGAGAATAGTTATTACAGCTAATGACAGCAAGCAGTTTTATAGCACCTTCAGGTCCCGAAGTACTTTACATGTTACCTCATTTTATCCCTGCACTAACCCTGTGAAGCAGGTACTTTTATTATCATCATTTCATAGATGAGTCATCAGTCAATAAGTATTAAGCACTTTCAATGTGCCAGATAATTTACAATATGATCTCATTTGATCCTAATAATAACCCTGTGAGGTAAGTGCTATTAGGAACCTCATGACCATTAAGGAAACTGAGGCAGACAGAGGTTGTGTGTCTTGTCCAGGGTCACACAGCTAGTAGATGTCTGAGGCAAGATCTGAACTCAGGTTGTGCCATCTCCTTGAGAGGCTTTTCTCTAATCCATTTCATGATTAGTGTTTTCTGTATTCCTCACGTGATCAGGTACATACTTACCTGTTTCTGTGTGGAATACCCTCAGCTTTGATAGCAGGGTCTGTCTTTGCATCTTCAGTACCTAGGAGAGTTCCCACACAGAGCATATTGGATGGCACTGATATTGAAATCAAAACACCTGGAAAAATCACTGACCCTGAGTTCACATCACAAACCTGACATCAAGTCTCTGTGGGATATTTGACAAATCTCTTAACCTTCCTATGCCTTAGTCCACTCATCTGTAATATGGGTATGTTGGACTAAATGACCTCTGGAGTTCCTTTCAGCTCTCTGTGACCTTATTATGATCTATGAATCATGGCTCTGTGTCATCATGGCCAAGTGACTGCCCTTCTCTGGGGGTTTATTTTCCTCCTCTGTATGTAAAAGTGGAGTGACTGATTTACTCAATCATGTACTATTTAAAGTAGTATATAAGATGCCTGTATAAGAAAAGGCCTCTAACTTTGCATAAGACTCCCCTTCTAATAAACCAGAAAACTTGGTCTGCTCCAAGGCTCAACTACAAGTTATCCAGACAGTTGAGAAAGGATTCTTTTCAGAAACTGGAGCAGATGTGGCATTGCAAAGACCCCTGAAGAGCAAAGATCGTTTTGAGCTGAGACAGAAAAGGTAGATTTCAAGGAGGGCCTATTGTCTCTTATAGGTGTCTCAGAGCAGAAGACCCAGGTCGAGTGAAATCCCAAGAAGAGTTTGGACCTTTTCTCAATTTTCTCTCCCAGTGCCTATCTATTCATAGATACATAATCTGTTATCCAGTTTCCAGCAAAATATATTTTGCCCCAACCACTACAAAGCCAGGGACTAGAGATAGATATTAATGTAAAATTAGGAAGAGAGCCCAGTCTCTGCCTAAAAGTCAGGAATTTTCCTAACTGGGGGCTTGGAGCTATTGTGACTAAAGTCGTAACTTTTCATCTAAAAGAAATTCCTTAAAGCTGAAGGGAAAGGAATCATGTGGGCCATTATATTGCTCCCCAGGCTTTGAATAATTTAATTATTATGACTGGGTTTTATGTGTACAATAGGGATAATAATTTCTATAGTGGTTAAATGGAGAGAGCAGTGGATTTGGAGTTAGGAAGATCTGTGTTTGAATCCTGCTTCCCACACTTACTAACTGTTGTAAATCATTTAACCTTTCAGCCTCAGTTTCCTCATATATCAAAGGGGATGAAATATGACAACTATCTCATGGGGTTATTGTGAAAATCACATGGCAATTATCAAGGGCTTTACCATCTAAATGTTAATTATAGTGACTACTTTCCAGGACTGTTGTACTTTGCAAAAATTATGATGCTACAGAAATGACTGCTATTGTTATTATTCAATAAAGTGCACTGTGTAGGTGTAGTGTGTCTGCTGTGTGTCTCTTCCCATCCCCCACAGGGCAGGCTGGACAGCTCCTCAGCACCACCCTTCACATCCTGGAGCCCCCTCCATTGCCTCCTGTTCTATCCTTTAACAGAAAGCATCCACTATCTAGCTCCTCATTTATAAACTTGAGCCCCTTGAGAAATTCAGGAGAATTAAGTTTCAATTGACCTCCCAGACTTTGGACTTCAGAAAAGCTTTTTGAAAACTGGGGCTTTGGGTTAATTTGAAATTCAAATGGCCCTTAGTTGATCAGCTTCCTATGGTCCAGCAGGCTGGTTTGTCCCCTGGGGAGGCATCATGGTGGTAAGTAATTGGGCTTTTTATCCCTAGTACACATAGAGTTGCCAGCTTCCTCCTGAAGATTATAGGATTCCTAAAGCACATTGTCAATACAAAAGGCCTCCCCCTCTGGCTTAGGTGCCCCCAACCTCTAATTCAATTAGATTGGATAATCTGTACCCTTCCTGGGCTCCCCAATGAACTCTGGGTACTATTCTCCTCCCTCCCCCAAAGGTGACAGGTTAATCTTCCAAGGTGATATCCTGTGTACTTCCAACAGGACAGAGTTAATGATGTGAGTGAGGAACAAAGGGAGGTTAGCCAAGGAGCCCTGGGAGCTGACAGGATAGAGAATGATGAGCTGGCTGCCATTTTGAGAACGGATGTGGGTCGGTAGGATAGACCCAATTGTAGCTGATACTCAACTTGCTTGATGTACTGGGGTATGGAAGGCCAAGACAGAGGATAGGTCTGGTTAGGGGAGTAGGGAGGCAGCTTGGAGAAGAGGCACAAATTGTGGTCCCAACAGATACAAGCGAGCAAGACAGTTCTTGCCCTCAAAGAGCTTACATTCTAATACTAAAAAGTAACACACAAAAGAGAACTGGAAAGGTGGTGCAAAAGAGTGAGACATGAGGAAAAACATCATAATAATTAGAGCTGTCTCAATGCAGAATGTACTACCTCTGGAATGTCAGAGCCAGGAGGGCCCTTAGAACACAGAATGGCAGAACTGGGGGGGCCTTTAGAACATAGGATGTCAGAGCTGGGAAGGGAGATGGTATCTTAGAACACAGAATGTCAGAGCTGGGAGGACTCTTAGAACATGAAATGTTAAGACCATAATGGACCTTAAAACATCAAAGGACAGAATTCTAAGGGACTTTAAAGACCATCTAGTTGAATTTTTCCCTTCTCTTGACAGGAAAGCAGGGACTAAGAAAGGAAAATGATTGCTCAAGGTCATATATCTAGTAGGTGGCAGAGCTGGGATCCAGACTCTGACTCTAAATCTTTCTGCCATATTGGAAGATGGCCTTCCTGAAGTTGAACATGAGCCATTTCAGGGACCTGGGGGTGAGTGTGAGAAATGTATCTCCTCAAAATAACTTAAGGGGAACATATTACCAGATAATGATTTTGTGGCCATGGGGGGTGTGTGTGGGAAAGTGAGACTCCAATCCCTCTTTTGAGCTTGAAACTAGAATGAAGTGATTGCTTAAGAGTAGAGAAGGTGCAGAGAGGAAAGCTGAACCTTTTCCTATTAATCAATTAATTAACCAAACAATGATTTATTATTCACTTCCTCATATTCAACCAATTGCCAAATCCTGTTGTTTCTATGTTCATAACAGCTCTTGTATAGTTCCCCTTCTCTCCTCTGACACAGCCACCCCCTGGTGTGACCCCTAATCACCTCACACCTTGATTGTTGCAATAGCCTGCTGGTGGGTCTGCCTGCTTCAAGTCTCTACCTATTCCAGTCCATCTTCCATTCAGCCACTAGTGATTTTCCTGAAGCACAGATCACTCCCCTAATCCCCCACCCAATAAACTCTAGTGGCTCCCTATTGCCTCCGGGATTAAATCTAAAACCTTTTGTTATCTAAAGCTCCCCATAATCTTCCCCCTGCCCTCCCAACACTCACTCTGAGATTCAGCGACATTGTCTTCCTTGAACAGGACATTCTATCTCTAGACTTGAAGAATTTTCACTGGCTGTCCCATCCCTGGAATACTCTCCCTCCTCATCTTTGTCTTCTGACTTGCCTAGGTTGTTTCAAGTCTTAGTGAAAGTTTTATCTTCTGCAAGAAGTTTTTCTAGTCTTTCTTAATCCAAGTGCTTTTCCTCTGAGATGATTTCAAATTTATTTTGTATATATCCTATTTGTCCAATTATTCAAATATTGCTTTCTTCTTTAGACTGTGAGCTCCCTGAAAGCAGGGACAGTTTTTTACCTTTCTTTGTTTTCTTGGTGTGAGCAGAGTGCCTGGCATATATTAAGTGCTTAATTGATGCTTGTTGAGTTTGTTAAAAAGCCTACTATGTGCTAGGAGGACAGCTAGGTGATGCAGTGGATAGAGCACTGAACATGAACTCAAGAAGACCCGAGTTCAAATCTGATCTCAGATACTTCCCTGTTTACCTCAGTTTCTTCATCTGCAAAATGGGGATAGTAATATCACTCACTTCCTAAAGTTGTGAGAATCAAATGAAATAATATTTGTAAAGTGCTTAGTACAGTGCCTGGCACATAGTAGACTTATTCTTTTTACATAATAAATGCACTGCACATAAATATGTATATATGTGTGTGTATGTGTATATGTATATATGTGTATACATCCTCATATATATGTATATATATATATATATATATATATATATATATATATATATATATATATATATAT
>CM053587.1:318339594-318365068 GCA_028646515.1 Pseudochirops corinnae | reverse complement strand
ATATCTAGCTAGTTAGTACATACTTATTTGCTTTTCGTCTCCTGTATTAGATTACCAGCTCCCTGAGGGCAGGGACTATCCTTTACCTCTTTGTATCCTCAATGCTTAGCCCAATGCCTATTAGTAGGTGCTTAATAAATGTTTATTGATTGACTTGTTGGTCCTATTATCCTTAGTTCTGTTAGATCTCAGAGCCAGGAGGGACCTTTGAGGTTGTCTTCTATAACTTTCCTCCCTGTCTATAGAAGGAATCCTTAACTTGTGAATTTGTTTTCTAAAAATATTTTGATAACTATATGTCAATATATTTGGTTCCTTTGTAACCCTATGTATTTTATTTTATGGAAGGAAGAAAGGAAACAAACATTTATTAAGCACTTACTTAATATGCCAGGCTCTGCGCTAAGCACTGGGGATACGAATAGAAGCAAAAAGTCTCTGCCCCCAAGGAGCTTACATTCTAATGGGAGAAGACAACATGCAAAAAGGAGTTGGAAAGCATGAAATAGGGACTAGAAAAAAGTTGACTAGGGCCCCTTTACCAAATGGAGGCTCTGGGAGTACAGGAGAAGGGAATCCATCCTTGAGGAGGGGCTAAACCAGGGTGAGCAGGCTGTAGGGAGTTCCAGGGTGGGGAGGCTCTGGAACTGACAGACGTTCCAGGATGACCCAGCAATAGAGGGAGCATGGTTTCCAAGTCCAGAGGAAGTCAAGACCAGGATATTTAAAAATTATCCCTTTTAAGTCATGCTACTGCTAGACTTTACCAGACTGCCAAGGGGTCCATCATACAAAAAAAGGTCAAGAACCTCTCCTGTGGCACCTTGGATAAGAGACCAGTCAACCTTGGATGGAACAGTTCTAAAGACAGAGGAGAGGGATCCTTGTTTGCTAAAACAGTTCATTATTGAGTAACTCTCATGATTAGGTAACACTTCTTCATATTAAGTTCCAACAGACCTCCTTGTATCTCCCAGCCGTTGATGCTCATTTTGTCCTCTGTAGCAACTCAATCCAACTGTGGTGTAGTATAGAGAGTGTTCTTTGTGCAGTCAGAGCATCTGTGTCCATATCTTTCCTATGATGATTCACTATCTGTGTGATCTTGGACAACTCACTCAACGTCCTCCTCTATCTTTCTCTTTTACCTCCTTCCACTTCCTTTCTTTCTCTTCCTCCTTTCCTCCTCCCTTCTTCCTCCTTTATTCCTTGTCTTCCACCCTTAAACATCCTCCTTCTCCTTCCCTTATTCCTCTTCCCTTCTTTCCATCTTTCTTTTCCTTCCTTCCTCCTTTTTTCTTCTTCTCCCTCTTCCTTTTCACCTTTCTCTCTCTTCCTTTCTCCCCCCATTCCTCCTCTTCCTGCCCCAGAATGAAAGGATCAGCTGCCATTTCAGAACTTGTCCCAGACCACTCCTAAGTCTTTAATATTTTTAGAACCCATGATATTAAAAAGTGCATTAAGGGGAGAACATGAGGCTGGACTAGTGGCTGCCCCCACTGGCAGGTTTCTGCTAAATGAGCAGCCTCATCACCTGCAGGCCTTCCTTCCCAAGAAATAGAGAAGGGGGCCAGGTTAAATGCATAGCAACCACAGCTCCTACCCTCCTGCGGCGGCAAAAATGCCATGTTTTTTCTTTCACACTCTCCCTATTGGGCTGGAGAGAGGAGCATTATGTTCTCATCAAGTAGCTGCCTCCCAGAGAGCACTTAGCTCAGATTTCTCAGCTTGTGAGGCACACAAAGCTTATTTCCATTAATTCTCCAATTCCCCCACCATCCTCTGAAGTGGAGGGAGGCAACTCTAAAGTGGTACCCTTCCCTTTTGCAATTATCATATGATTCATTGGGTCCCCACCTCTCTCTGACTTTGGATTTCTTTCTTCATACAGACCCATCTGTTCTGGGGCCAGGTGTGGGGTAGCTTCATTAAAACTCCATTGATGACGCAGCTAGGTGGTGTGGTAGATACAGCACAGGTCCTGGAGTCAGGAAAACCTGAGTTCAAATCCGGCCTCAGACACTTACTGGATATATGACCCTGGTCTAGTCACTTAACCCTGATTGCCTCTGAAAACCTCACAAAATTGTATTGTCCAGGACCCTTGAGTAGGGGGTTGGGCACCCAGGCTGGGACTGGAGAAGATGAGGCCAAGCAAGATTTGTAACCTGGTGAAGTTTCAGAAGAGCTGACCCTTGCAGGGCTGGAAGAGTTTTCAGGGTTCATTCAATTTGATACCCTCATTTCTGAGGTGGAAACTGAGGTCCAGAGAGGGTCTAAGGCAGAGGTGTACTGGGAAATGTTTTAACCACCAGGCCTCAGCAAGGTATGTATGTAGGACACACTTTTAGGTTAAATCTGTATTATTCAAGTTTTATTCATCACTTTCTTAAGTCTAGGCAACCAGAAAAACAATAACTCAAACCCTAATTTGTGGGGTTTGCCTACAATTTCCAAAATTTACTCATACTGATAGTTTAACAACCAGTTCTTTGGAGCAGCTCTGAGCTAGCTTCAGACACACTCCTAGAGGTTAGTGTAGAGACAGAACCAAGACTAAATTCATTCCTAGGACTCTCTTTTCAGCTGATTTGTGTGTATTTGAGGAGGCAAAAAGCTGGGGCGGGGAGGGAGGGGTGTATCCATCAGTTACAAAATCTCAGAATGTCTGAATTGGAAATTCTATCAGTGGCCATCTTCTTTGATATAGCGAGGGATTGTCCAACTTTTGCTTGAATAGCTCCAGTGAGAAGTAACCCACAACCTCTCTGGGACAATCCATTCATTGCACTTTTTGAACAACCTTCTAGTTGTTAAGCTTTCCTCTGATTCAAGTCTAAATCTAGCCTCTGTAACTATCTTGCCTCTCCACCCTGTTAACGTTGGATCTATGATTAATCTGCCTATGGCCAGAAAGCCATTCTCAAACTCAGTAAAGTCAGTGTCGAATTTGATTAGAGAGCTCTCAGGATCCTTGGAAGAGGGGCAGTTTGGACCCTAGGCCTCTTGTGTGAAGTTCTTTTTGGGTCAGAACTAAAATGAGCCATTTCCTCAATCCAGCCTTGTCAGTAAGCTTTAGATCAGAGTCTAATGGATGGGTATACCTTTGTATTGAAACACAATGGAATCTTCTTAGAAAGTGTCCTTTGTTCTTCTCATTGTCTCCTGTATGGCTCTTGTACTGATGAACAAAGGAAGAAACTCGTGCCTTGTTCATTCCCATTAGCTCCGTGGAAGGACCTACAATGCCCTTTAGAGGGCTCTGAATTTCCTGTCAGCTGATGGTCTTGTGAGCACAGCAAAAGGGGATGATGTCCCCCAGCCCCATCAAAACAGTGTTCTCTAGTACATCTCTGGGGGGAGGAGGGGGAAGTTGGCTCTCCTTATGTAGCCTACCTTGGGGAGGCAAGCGTGGTACAGCGAGAAGACCTACCAATGGGAAATCCCTTCTCTGTCTGATGTGTCCTGTCTGTGACCTTGGGCAAGTCACTTAACTGCTCTGGGCCTTGGCTTCCTTATTGGTAAAATGAAGTGATTGGGCTAGATGACCTCTGAGATCCCTTCCAGGATATCTAGATAGATAGATAAAAGTTTATTACAGCGGTTCTCAACCTGTGGGTTATGTTCAATTTGTAACAATGAAAATACATCCTGCATATCAGATATTTACATTACGATTCATAACAGTAGCACGATTACAGTTATGAAGCAGCGATGAAAATAATTTTATGGTTGGGAGTCACCACAACGTGAGGAACTGTATTAAAGGGTTGGGCCTTAGGAAGGTTGAGAACTGCTGGTTTATTAGGTATTTACTATTTGCCAAGGACTGTGCTAAGTGCTTGGAATACAAATAAAAACAAACAACACAGTTTCTGCCCTCAAGGAGTTTAATTCTAAGGTGGAGGTAAAGTCATATTTAAAGGGGTCCTGAAAGGGTGGAGAGGGCACTCCTAAAGGGGCAATATGGAGACTTGTGGAGTCCTGGGTCCCTGCAAGATAAGGCAAAAGACTAAGGCAGGGCTGGGGAACTTGTGGCTCTCAGGTCACATGTGTACCTCTAGGTCCTCAAGTGCGGCCCTTTGTATCCAAACTGTTTGGATTCAGTCAAAGGGCTACACTTGAGGACCTAGGGGGCCACATGTAGCCTCAAGATCAAAGGTTCCCAACTCCTGGACTAAGGAATGGAGTCCAAGTTTCTGTTGGGGTGGAAGAGTAGTGATGACAGGAGAGTAAATCCACAGTGAGGAGGCAGCTGAGGAGTAAAGAGTGGTTTGAGGGGTAATGGGAAGATTCCTCTTCTAGAAATATCTTCTCCACACAAAACTGAAATTTTACAAAATCCTTTCCTTTCAATCTTCCTTCTCCCCTCCCCCTTACTAAAGTCTGCTTTCAGAACAAGACTTATTATCATTTGCATTGAAGTGTAAAGAAAAGATTTAATTTGTGACACCCCTCCCCCGAAATTTGTCTCTAGGGTATAGCTTGAAGTATTGGAAAAGCTGTCTGATGTAAGAGGCCTTTTTAAACTTGACCTTGGAGGCAAAAACTCCAGGCAAAGGGTAAAAGTTGTTGGGAGGTTGATTTCAGCTTGGAATGTCAAGAACTTTAGTGGTGTGAATTGATGGAGGTTGGGGATTGGGTAGAGATGTAAAATCTTACTCTTGCCCTCAAAAGACAAATTTCACAAATACAAATGCATGAATATATTTAAATTCACACCAGGGTCAGTGTGATATGGCAGCCAAGAAACCTCATGCATCCCAAGGTTTTGTCAAGAAAGGCTGGATAGGAAGGTGATAGGTCCTCTGCACTATGCCCTGGTCATGTCATATCTAGAGTACTATGTTCAATTGTGGGCACCACAGTTTAAAAAGCCATTGATAAAATGGAATGTGTCCAGAGGAGGACAAATGAGTTGGGAAAAGGCTTTGAGACCATGCCATATGTAGACAGTTGAAGGAACTGGAAATGTTTAAGCTGGAGAAGAGAATATTGGGGAGGTGGCACATATATCTTCATGCATTTAAGGGATGTCATGGGAAAGGGAGATTAGATCTTTTTGGCCTCAGAGAGCAGAATTAGGAGAATTAGGTGCAAATGGCAAAGAGGTAAACTGAGTTAGTCTTGATATTAGGAACATCAAAGTGCAGCAGGTTGCCTTGGTAGACAGTTAAGTTCTCTCTCACTGGGAATATTCAAGGAAGGGCTGGATGATCACTTGTCAGGTATATTTAGAAGAAGATTTTTGTTTTCCTGTGGTTTTGAATAGATGACCTCTGAGTTCCCTTCTGACTCTGATATTCTGTGAGTCTGTGAAGGAGAAACTTCCAGAGAAGCAAAGCTGTCCCAAAACGAAAGAACTATGCCAGGATCATAAATCTATAGCTGGAAGAGATGTTAGGGTTCATCTAATTTCAGCCTCCTCACTTTACAGATGTGCAAACTGAGACCCAGGGGAATCACATAGAATCTCAGATTTTTGGAAGGGACTTCAGAGGCCATCTAGTTTCAACCTCATCATTTTACAGTTGTGACCAGAGAAGCTAAGTCACATAGGCAGCAAAGGTCAGAGGCAGGATTTGAACCCAGATCCTCTGAATCTACAACCGATGTTCTTTCTAGTATACCAGAAGGAAGCTCTCCATCACTATAGTTCTTACCAGCAGAAGCTTAATGATGAGTATATCATAAATCCTCTTCAGGTATGGATTGGAAGGGACAGCTATTGAGAACCCGTGACTCACTGTGCTGGTCCAGGTAGCTCCTAGGGGTTGTGTAAAGGCGAAAGTACTATCAAGGGCTGAGGGGAGCCTTCCTGATGTCCAGAAATGATATCTAAGGTGTGTGAACCCAATTCCCAGCCTGGGAGTGGGGAAACGTGGCAGTGTTTGACTCTTGCCTTCTTACTGGGACTCTCATTTTGCTGCTACAGAAGCATCACATTTTAGAAAGATTTTCTTCACCTAGGGGTGTTTATTTGTTTTTGTTTTTAAATGCTCCATATCATTTTCTGAAATGGTGCTGCTGAAGACTGAGACACAGCAGGAATTGTTTGCACATATCATTGGGATGGTAATGAGGGACATAGAAGAAAATAATGTGGGTGGTGGCGGGAATAAGCAGGGATTGGTGACCCTGGGAGGAGAAAATGATGTAATTTAATCTGCTCAGTTTGGCTGCATGATGTAAATTCAAGATTTAGTTTAACTCCCTCCCGTTTCAGGTGGCCTTTCCTAGTCACCCCCCATCAATCCCCCAGAGCTTTCCCATGAGATTGCATCCCATTTATGCTAGATGTATTTTGTTTGTACCTAGTTATAGACATGTTTCCTTCCAAATTAGAATATGAACTACCTGAGGGCAGAGACCATGTTTTTGCCTTTCTTTGTATCCCCAGTTCTTAGCACAGTGCCTGGCACATAGTAGGTGCTTGAGGTAACATCTGAAAGCTTAGTATCTAGGTGATATAGTGGTTAGAATGCCCAGCCTAGAGTCAGGAAGACTTGAGTTCAAATAGGACTTCAGATATTTACTCTCTGTGTGACCATGTACAAGTCATTTAACCTCTGATTACCTCAATTTACTGGTCTGTAAAATGGGGGTAATAATAACCACTCAAATGAGGTGATATTTGTAAAGCACTTAGCTCAGTGCCTAGCACATAATAGGAGCTATAGAAATATTAGTTCTTCTTCTTCTTTTTCTTCTTCTTCTCCTCCTCCTTCCTCCTCCTCTTTCTTCCTCCTCCTAACTCTTCTTCTTCTTTTTCTTCTTCTTCTTCTTCTTCTTCTTCTTCTTCTTCTTCTTCTTCTTCTCCTTCTTCCAAGAGATTGGCAAGAAAGTTGGAGGTTGTTGATAGACATGTAATAGGAGCTTTTATCTATAACTTCTTTCCATTCTTAGGATGTCCATGAGGGGGGAGAGAGCAAGAATCTTCTGATATTACAAAGGGGAGTAGTGGAGAATAGGAGCTGGTGAAAGCTATTTATCAGAGAGCTGCAGAACATGACTGAGATATCAAGGTGGGATGGTAACTACAGAAGAGATGATGGCTCTCTATTGTTTCTAGCCCATAGTATAGGACTTCTCTTTCCCCCTATCCAGACCCATTATCCTTATTTACTTGCTGGTTTATTTGTTTCTTGGTATTCTTCCTAATGAGGAAATTTTATGCCAAAGTTTTGCCCTAATTTCTATACTACTAAAACCATAAATAATTGTTAATTAATTAAACCACAATTAATTAAATATGTTTACTAGTGCTTGAAGGAATGGGGGGGGTGGATTGGGAGACTAGAAGGGAGAAATATATTAGTGACTTTCTTTCTAGCTGTCATTGGCTTGGGGGGAGGCTCATATCAAGAAGATAAAGAGAATTTATCGATTATTTTAAGAACTTCCCAGAGCAGAGAGAACACATTCACCAAAGGTGTCCTCTAGTCCCCTAGGATTTAAATGAGTTACTAATTACAGAGGATGAGTTAGGCCCCGCTTAACTTCTTGGCTACTTGAGAGGAAACCTTGCCCTTAAAAGATAGATGTGTACAATGGAGTGACTGGAGAGAAATTCATGCCCCAAGGGAGGAGTGAGTTCTGTGGAAGTTCTGCCCATAGAAAAGTTTATGTGTGGGGTCAAGTTATTTACAGATATGTTTGTCTGCTCATTCAGTCACCCAGTAGGACTTACAGAATACATGAATTTATTAAGAAAGCATAGTAAAGGGCCAAGGACAGAAGACACTTACATGCAAAGGATAAAGGTGGAAGGAGAGAGGGAGTGAGAAGAACAAATTCAAGAAGTAGAAGAAAACCAGGAGAGGGCAATGTAAGGGGGGAGGATACTTCATTCCTCATCCCCTTTTTAAAATTGATGCCTTCTGTTGTTACAGTCCATTCATTCCCAAATATCTGCTTCCCTCTTCCCAGAGAGTCATACCTTTTAACGATGATTTTAAAAAAGTGGGAAAAAAGCAATTCAGCAAAAACAAAACCAAACCAAACAACCCACTAACATCAACCATGTCTGATATGAATGTGATATTCTGAATTAAAGATATATATATATTTTCTTAACTCTATTCCATGGCCAGTCCTGGTAATTGTGGTCATGCAATATTCTTTTTACGGTTACCTAAATTTACATTTTTTGGTAATCTTTGGGTATGTAGTTCTGCTTTTGTCACTCTATGTCAGTTCATATATCTTCCCACTAATTTGATCCTTTTCCAAATCTTGTCGTTTTTACCTGGACCAGGAGTCTGGAAGACCTCAGTTGAAATCCAGCTATAGCTATCTACTAGTGGTGGGACTCTGGGAAAATCATTTAACCTCTATTTGACTTTCCATCTGTAAAATGGGGATCATAATAGTGCTTAAATAAGGAACAAATGAGGTAATATTTGTAAAGCACTTTGCACAGTGCCCAGCACATAGTGGGTGTGCTTATTTCCACCCCTCTCTTCTATACGCTCTATAATCCAGCTTCATTGGCCTACTTGAACAGGACACCCTATCTCCATGCTTTTTTACTGGCTCACCCATGTCTAGAATATTCTGACTCCTCATCTCTGACTTTTAGTTTCTTTGGTTTCCTTTAAGATACAACTCAAATCCTATCTACAGGAATTCTTTCCCTATCTCTCCAGCTACTAGCCTTTCCCTGCCATCTACTCTGTGTATATCTTGCATGAACCCAGTTATTTGCACCTTGTCTCCTCCATCAGAATGTAAGCTCCTCAAGGACAGGCACTGTCTTTGCCTTTCTTTGTATCTCTAATGTAAGTACTTAGTCAATAGATGCTCTATAAATTCTTCATACTTGCTTCTTATGGCACAGAAATAGTTCATTACATTCATATACCACAATTCATTCAGCTGCTTTCCATTTGGAGGACATCTGTTTTATCTTCCATTTGTTGCTGTCACAAAAAGTGCCGCTGTGAACATTTCTGTAGGGAGGACAATATCTCAAGGAGAGGATGATCAACAGTGTTAAATGATGAAGCAAGGAAAAGAAAGATGAGGGCTAAAATAAGTCAACTTCTTAAGAATGAGAGCTGTTCAAGAGTGAAATGGGCATCCTCAGGAGGTACATGATTCACCCTCACTAGAGATCTCCAAGCAAGGACTGGTAAGGTTCCAGTATGCTAACCATGTGGTGTGGAGAAGCTTTTTTGTTTGGTTGTACAGTTAAAATTGAGGGTGTCTTCAGAAGGCACAAACCAACCAATGCCTCGGTCATTCTCTCAATTGCTATCTCCTGGTGTTTTATCAGCTCCTAGTTTGACTTCTTGGTTAATGTCTGATTGTCTCTTTGGTAAGATACAATACTGTAAGGGGGAGATTTTGAGCCCCTCTTCCTCCAGAGTCAACATGTACCTCCATGAAAAGGAGCCTCTGTTCTTTCCCTTGGAATTTGTTTCATTTTAGAAGAAAGAATTGGAAGCTATGAACTTGTGAGTTTTGAAAGACTAGGAGAGTGAGCCATCCAGGTGTCCAGCAATCAGGGGGTCTAGGAGTTGAGTCCATGCTATTTTACAGCTAGCCCATCATTAATAATCCCAAGGACTGAGGACTTTCAGGACACAGACTTAGGTAGATAAGACAAAGACTCACTGGGCAAATCATGACACATCTGGATGTGAACTTGGTGGGACCAATGCTATGTAGGAACTGTGCTATGTCTGAACTCACTCTCCCCAGATGCTGAGATAACATGAAGGAGGGTGTGCCTCTGAGGTGTTGGAGGGAAACATTTGTGCTCTGTTCCTGCCATATCTTCAAAGCAACTATCTCATTGTGAAGGCTAATTGACATTAAGTGGTTAAAGGCACTGGGACACTAGTTACTAGTGGGTAACAATGGGGAAACATACCCAGAATGGGGACTTCAGTCAATGACATTAGAGAAGAGTTGCCCCAACCCCGCTTGGATATCTCTAGAACTCTGAGGGGAAGATATAGCCACGTGGCTCTGGGAGAGTTGGCCACAGTACGCACACTCCATTCCCACTGAGGTCTCTGGAAGAGTTGGCCACAGTACGCACACTCCATTCCCACTGAGGGCTCTGCTTTCCTTCTCTCTGTCATTCCCCCTACCCTATGCTCTCTATCACATTAGAATATTCATTCACACAAAGGTGAAAATGACTGATCATGAAATGTCTCCTTATTCTCTTCTGAAATGTCTCCTTATTCCGTCAAGGGACAAAGTCATAATCCAAAGGAATAATTCTCTAATAGCCCTCCTTCCTACTCTTCACCTTCTAAAGCAGTGGTTCTCAACCTGTGGGTCATGACCCCTTTGGGGGTCAAATGACCCTTTCACAGGGGTCGCCTAAGCCCATCGGAAAACACATATTTCTGATGGTCTTAGGAACTGAGATACCGCTCTTCTATCTGTCTCTAGGCGGGTCTGCCCACATGCAGATATGCCCACATATGAGTATTAAAGGGTCATGGCATTAGGAAGGTTGAGAACCACTGTTCTAAAGTATTAGATTGTGAGGACACAGCTGTATTTTACCTTCCTCTATATCAGTGGTTCTCAACCTTCCTAATGCCGTGACCCTTTAATACAGTTCCTCATGTTGTGGTGACCCCAACCATAAAATTATTTTTGTTGCTACTTTATAACTGTAATTTTGCTACTGTTATGAATTGTAATGTTACTATCTGATATGCAGGATGCATTTTCATTGTTACAAATTGAACATAACCCACAGGTTGAGAACCACTGCTCTATATTCTCAGTGCTTGGCACACAGTAGGTATTAACATAACTGTTTACTGACTGACTGATGCCTCTCTCCTCAGAGGCCAGTTAGTCCAACCCCTTAATTTTATAGAGGGGAAACTGAGGCTTAGGGAAGATAAAGGGTTTTCCAAGGCCAGAGTTAAGATTTGAACACCATCCCAGGCCTCTCTCTCTAGTGCTATGCTATCTTTTCCAAGATGTTTCCCTATAATCTCAGCATTAGTTTTCAAGCTAGAAGGCATGTCAGAATCCATATAGCCCAACCTCTTAATTTTGCAGATGAAAAAACTGAGACCCAAAGTTGAAAGGTAACATCACAGGTGGAATTTGAACTCAAGTCTTCATGACTCCAAGTTCATCATTCTTTCTGCTATGCCTTTCTCAGAGAAGCTACTTCCTCCTGTGTCCATTTTCAGGGTGGAACTTCTTTCTTGAAGTTGCTGATTCTGAATAAAGAGGTGTAAACTTGTAGGAAGAAAGGGGGAGAAAGAGAGAGAGAGAGAGAGACACAGACAGACAGACAGAGAGACAGAGAAAGAGACAGAGATAGAGAAAGAGACAGAGAGAGAGGAACACAATCATCTGAGCTAGGCATGACTGCTTTTCTTTTGATGTTTCCATCACGGGGAATCTAGTAGGAATGTGAGATTAAAGGGGGCAGGAGGATAAGTCATTTTGATGGTGACTCAATAATTCCCTTTGCTTAGACTTGGTTGGACTTGGTGTCCTTACCTAGATCTTGGAAGATTCTGAGTCCAATGCAGTTACTGCATTTTAAATAAAGGCTGAATTGACTATAGTGGAGGGAGGAAAAGTTTCATAACTGGTAATTTTTCCTTGGGGAACAGTTGCTCCATTTTATTAGAAACAAACTGTTCCTGCTGTGTTTCTAAGATGTGTGCAGCGGTCTAGCAAGAGGGCCTGAGGAAGAGAGAGAAAGCTGCTTACCACTACTCAGAGCAGGACCCCCGGTCCCCCCGCTTCCAACCACTCTGACATCTTGGGGAAGTGTTTGCCATTGGAGACAAAAGGAAAAACATTTGAGCTGGGTCTGCTTTCTTGTTGGGTGAAGTCATCTTACTCTATCATAAATAAGCATCACACATGGTGGCTAGGGGGCACAGGGGATAGAGTGCTGGGTCTGGAGTCAGGAATTCATCTTCCTAAGTTCAAATCTAGCTTCAGATACTTACTAGCAGTGTGACCCTGGGCAAGTCATTTAACTCTGTTTATCTCAGTTTCCTTATTTGTAAAATGAACTGGAGAAGGAAATGGCAAGCTACTCCACTTTCTTTGCCAAGAAAATCCCCAAAAAGATCATGAGGAGTTGGACATGATTGAAAAATGACTAACCAAAAAATAGCAACACACACTTAATGGTGCTGTATAAATTTAGACAGGTCACCTAGGAGGTTCCTAGATGATGCAGTGGATAGAGAAACGAACCTGGATTCAGAAAGACCCGAGTTCAAATTCAGCCACAGGCACTTCCTAGCTGTGTGACCCTGAGTAAGTCACTTACCCTTTGCTTCAGTTTCCTCAACTGTAAATAAAGATCACAATTGCATCTACCTCCCAGACTTGTGACAATCAAATGAGTTAATATTTTTAAAGTACTTAGCATGTTGCCTGCACACAGTAGATGTTTAATGAATTATGATTTCATTCTTCCATCTTGATTTCTCCCTCTACATGCTACAGATCTTCTAAGGCCCAACTCCAATCCCATCTCTTCATGGAGTTTTCATGAACATATTAGACTATCCTACAGACCACTTGGACAGAAGGAGGAATTGGGCAATGAATTTTAGAAATAGTGCATAAACTTTCCTTAACCATCTACTCTTGAAGTAATGTCTCCCTTCAAATGCATTCTTTGAGTGTGTCTCGTCCATAAAATCTCTTGATTCTGAACTTACCACAGATGGCACAGTATTGTGATACAGGAAACCATCACCTCTGTGTCAGGTTATATTCTTAGAAGAGGTGCTATAAGGAAACATGTAAGTTGAATCTGATTTTCTGTTATAAACAATGATTTAATGGGGGTTATGCTCTTCGACCAATAAGACCTAAGGAGAGCCAGTAAAAATAAAGTTGTCTGGAGTTCTGTGAATCTAATCAAGATGGTTTGAAACTGGAAATAGAAAGGGAGGGACGAAAGTGCCGCCATATATCAGCCACACCAGATATCGTTGAAAATAGAAGGCATACGAGAGGGAGAATAATATCACCAGAAAGGGCCATTAATTCACAGGAGACATTATCCAGAAGAAAGCCAGCAATAAAACCCAAGGCCTCAGATGTCTTTGTACAAATGCTCCAAGTAGGGGTAATAAACAAGGTGAACTGGAAATCTTAATGCAAGGCTTTGAATTTGACCTAGGAATTGCTGAGATTTGATGGGATCAGACTTTAGCTGTGGATGGAATTTGACTCTGGAAGGATTTCTTTATTTAAAAGGGACAGAATAGAGAAATGGAATGGTGTAGTGGTATCATATATTAATAAGATATACTAATATGAGGAAATTAGAAACCGAAGAGGAGAAGCATGGTGGAAAGAGCTAGAGGATATGAATCAATGGAGTTCAAATCAGAAATGATGTTACGTAGTACAAACTGACTCTTGGGAGTTTTCAAAGCTCAGCTCAGTACTGTCTCTTACAGGAGAACCTTTGTGATCCTTTTCCATAGTTAGGGATAGCCTAAATTACTTTGTATAGATTTACAAGGTATAGATTTTGTTTTTACTTGTCTGGGTATGCCATTAATTCCTCCCAGTAGGATGCTTTCTTTCTTTTTATCTCTAGCCCTAACACATCTTCTGAGACATAGTAGGTTCTTAATTAATGCTTATTGCATTGAACTGACCACTTAGAAGGTGGAACCTGGGAAACAGATCCTGAATCCAGGACCAAAGCATGACAGAGTAGAAATGTTAGCCTTCAATTAGTCAAACATCTGTTGGTGCTCTCTTTTGGCTGCAAGCAGAGGAGCTAATAAAATTTTTGACTTACCTTAATGAAAATTTCATTCTTCAAAAGGTAGAGGAAGTGGTAAGGGGGTTTGTTATGCTTGACCTGCTTTTGACCAACCAGGAAGAATTCTTGGGGGAGAAATAATAGAAATCTTTGGGCTGGAAGGATGTAAAAGACCACTTTATTACAGCATTTGTGATAGGGAAGTGGAAAATTGGTCATAGTTTAATGTGTGCCCCAGATTTTTGGAGAGTAGATGGAAAATTTAAAGAAAGAATAGGGGGGGTTGCCATTAAAAATTTAAAAGAAAATTGACTCAGAAGGGACAAAAAACTCTCAAGAATGGAATCCTAAAGACCCAAAAAGACATGATTTCAATGAAGAAGAAAAGAGAGTCTTCTAAAGAGATCAATAGGGATGTGTAAGGAGATCATGAAACAACTTTAGATTTTAAAAGATGAGTATAGCCTGAATGAGAAAATAAATTAATAGAAGGAACTTGGGAACCATAGAAGAGAAGCGTGGACTTCTTGCTTTCCCAGAATTCCACCAGCCACTGATGTCATAAACTGAAGGGTTTTGGAGGGTGAGCAGGAGAAATACAAAGAAGGAGAGTACAGTTTAGGTCGAGAGGATGAGAGTTGGGGTTTTTTCTATTGATGTTACCTGAACCTTGCTATACTTCTCTGCTCCTCTCCTCAAAGACCTGTCAGGTTACAAAGACCTGATGGAGCTATGAATAGGGCCAGAGCCATGTAACTGATTGAGATGTGAGTCGTGAGATCTTCTCCTTCTCCTTCACTCCTATCCCTCCAAGTTGGGAAGGATGCGACTCCAGTAACTGAGCAACCCCTCTCAGATCCCTTTGCCCTCCTCCTAATAAGAGGGACAGACACCACACAGGGGAAATTCTTTCTGTCTCTATAGTCAGAAGCATTTTGCATTGGCTGCTATTATTTCCGATGAACTCTCCTATACATCTCTTTCCTATTTTCCTTCTCCCCTGTAATTTCTATTTGTTCCCTTGCTACTTTTTATATTTTTATACCATTGGTAAATAAAATAAATGAGCAGTTATATCTCTATCTGCAGCTGTCTTTATTAGTTTAGAAACCCAATCAAGAAAGGAATTAAGGCTGATTTGATATGACTTGTTGATGAACCCATGTTGGCTTTTAGTGCTTCTCTTTCTAATTTTCCCAGAGCTCTTTGCATTTCCGTTCTTCTCACAACTTCCTCCCCTCCACATGCTCTAAACATAGCAACACTGGCCAACTTGCTGTTTTTTGAACGTGATTCTCCACTTTCTGTCTCCATGCCTTTACACTGGCTGTCTGCCATGCCTGGGATGCTTTGCTCCCACACCTTTTCTTCAGAGTTTCCCTGACTTCCTTAAAGTCTTAGCTTAAGTCTCACTTTCTGCAAGAGGCCTTTTTCAGTCTACCAATCTGCTAGTTCTTCTCTCTCAAATTACCTTTCATCCACTCTGTATATAGCATGTATATACCTAGTTATTTACCTAAGTCTCTCCCACAAGAATATAGAGTCCTTGAAGGCAGAGCCTATTTCTTGGCTTAGCAAATACCTAATAAATATTTGTTGGCTGACTAAGTACTTACAAGATACTTCCACATGAATGCATTCCTATTCTATTTCTATATCATAGGAATACTTAGATTTCACACGTTTTCCAACAGGTACCCAGGTGATATTCTAATAAATTTTTTGTTTGGTTCTTTCAGTCATGTCCAACACTTCATGACCCCATTTGGGGTTTTCTTAGCAAAGATACTGGAATGGTTTGCTGTTTCCTTCACCAACTCATTTTACAGATAAGGAAACTGAGGCAAATAGGGTGAAATGACTTGCCATGGGTCATATAGTAAGTGTTAGAAACCAGATTTGAACTCATGAAGATGAGTCTTCTTGACTCCAGGCCCAGAACTCTATTCTCTGTGCTACCAAGCTGCCCTATATATTCTAATCAGTAAATTCATCTAATCAAATCAGAGACCTGACTTAATAAAAGTGTGGGCAGAGACATATTAATTCATGCATATCAAGGCCTGAGATACTTTGATGAATAAAGGTGCTTGAGACTTCTGTTAGACTGGAAGTCAGTTGGAGGAGCAAGAATATTATTGTAAGGACAGACCAATGCTTTTTTTTCTGAAGGAAGGAATGTTCACTGAGTGGTCTGAGGCAGCTTGAGGTGAGTTGGAGGCAAGGCACAGCTTGCTGGGAGAAACTTCAAGGCCCTGGTAGGACTTTCTCTTTGGCCTCATGGGCTTGAGGTTTTCCTTTAAGCCTGATATCTGAATGTAGGGATTTAGGGAGAGGTCTCGTCCAAGCCAACATTCTCTTATGAATGGTTGATATAATAGGAGGCAGCCTTCTAAAATGATCACACTGCCGAGACAGTGAGACCGTGGAGAGGAGTCAAGAACTGTGGTGATCAGGGACTAGTGGGGAACTGGGGTGACAATGAAGCAGGGGAAGGAGTGGGAAGCAGGCCCCAGAGAGACACTGAGATGTGAGAGAGCCTTGGGTCAAAGAGTCAGGCCTCTGATGTCATCTCATCCTGAGGCCCAGAGAGGCCAAGGGATTTTTCTAGGCCACACAGATATTACATGGGAGACTTTAAAGTCAAACCTATTTCCTCTGATTATAAATCCAGCATTCTTTCTATTATCCCACAAGGCCTCCAAAGTTGAAGACTCTCCCCATTCCTCCTGAAGCCCTTGGGGCTTACATGTTAGAAATGAGGAGAATTAGGAAATTAGAACTAGGAGAAATAGTTCTGAAGCTTGGGGGAGAGAGGAGTTTGAAGAAAAAGAGGTCATTTGTTTTCATATTTTATTCTTGTTGGTTAATAGACCTACTCTTTATTAAATGTTTTTGAACCTCATTGCTTATAGGAAGTAGCAGGGGAGCAGAGAAAGAAAAATACCAAATTGCAAATGTCGCCAAGGGCTAGAATCTTGGGTGGGAGACCAAAGCATCATTGAGGGACCATTGAGGGAAAGATTGAATGGTGTCTGGGTGAGCTGAGAATTAAGATCCTTATGTATCAACTTACCCATTCTTCTCTACTCTAAATACTAAATATTGACATTTAGTAATATTGGTAATTGTTCTTCTCTGCTCTAAACATTCTTTCCTCTTTGACTATAACTGTATTCTGCCCTGGTCAGACCACATATGTTCAGTTCTGGGAGATACATTTTATAGATGAGAATCTAGAAGAGAGTAATGAGAATGGCAAAAATTCTTCAGCTAAAGTTATGTGAGGATCAAGTACAGAAACTAAGAGATATTTAGCTTAAATAAAGGAATACTTGGTTGGGTGGGTGGGAAGGGAATAAACCAGTGGTTCTCAACCTTCCTTTCTAATGCCATGACCCAAGCGTATCTGCATGTGGGCGGACCACCTGGAGACGGATAGAGGAGCGGTGTCTCGGTTCCTAAGACCATGGGAAATATGTGTTTTCCGATGGTCTTAGGCAACCTCGTTCGACCCCCAAAGGGGTCGTGACCCACAAGTTGAGAACTGCTGGAATAAAGTTATATAGCACCAACTATGTGCCAGACACCTTCCCTAACTCACTAGTTACCCTCAAGCTTGTGAAGACACCCCAGCAGATTGGGTGGATGAGAACAATTTGTTCCAATGGCCACAAAGGTGACTGAAACGGGTTCCTTGGAGCACTTAGAGATTGGTTAGATATCTAAGAAGTTAAGACCATCCATTGCATCCCAGGCCATCACTAGTCACCTTGACTTTTGTCTTGCCGTTGGACTTGGATGAGAGTGAAGCTGAGGACTTTGTGCAACTTGCCTCACTTAAATCCAATTCATGCATGAATCAAGACATCACCTGGTGATGTCATTGGTCCTCCTGGAAACTTAAGGACACACAAACAAACAAAGGACAACAACTATGAGCCAGGCCATGTGCTAAGCGCTTTTTAACAGATATTATCTCACTTGATCTCAATAGACACAATAACCGTCTTCAAGTATTTCAAGAGCTGTTAGGGAGAAAGAGGATTAAAATTATTTTCTTCGGTTCCAGAAAACAGAATCGGGAGAAATGAGTGGAAGTTGCAAAGAGACGAAATTAGATTTAATGTCAGGAAAAATTCAGTTGCTGATGAAACTCAGCCACATTATTTCCTTCTAGTCTGTCATCATGGCTCCACCCCCAATCCTATTTATCAGAAAGACCTAGGAAATTCATGTATTCTCCTTGGCTGAGGGGGAGTGCTAGGGGTTCACCAAGCCCTCTCTGATTCTCAGACGATAGAGAAGACCTACCCCCACCTCCAGCTCTGCCTCTCCTTGGACCCGTTCATCCTGTTAGTCTAAGGGGAATACCTCATCCAGTCAAAAGTTCTGAGCCCCACATTACCAGAAATCCTTCCCATCTAAATTTGTTTTATTTTCACTAACGTTTAGATGTGTGACCTTGGCATAATGACCTTAGCACCTCCCTGCATCCCCATGGTCATACTTATCTGTATACAGTCTTTTTGTCTTTTTTGCACTCATTGGAATAAAGAATGCATAATGAATCATCTTGGCGGCAGACTTGTAGCTCCTAGGCTCATGCTGCCCTCATATGGTATTTATAGAGGCCTTCTCCCAAGGCAGAAGTCACAGGAGACACAGAATTTAGTCACTCAGTTCCCCAGATTTGTTTCTTCTGAAAGAAAAAAGAGTATAGGAAATAGAACATGATTCCTAAGTGATATTCTAATTAAGGCATCTAGTAGGGCCAATTGTTAGATGAAAGATTCAGGGACTCCTTATCTGGGTCTTGGCTCCAAAGTGTGACATGGGACAGTTGTCTATGTGGGCAGAGGCTTTGATGGTCTATATTTGTCTGTTCATTGTGCCATTGCTGACTGGTCCTCTGTAGCTAACTATTTGCTAATGGAGCAGAAGGATATAGGCTTGGGCATGCCAGACATGTAGAGAAACTCCACTCTAGTTATTGTCTTGTCTCTTCTGACCCTTTCTACTCTTGACCTCATCTCTGGCACCTACCTCCCTGTTGGCCTATGCATCTGCCACATTTCTGCTCTGGGTTGTCATTCGATTCTCTCTGCACTGTCTTAGCTTCATGGTGTTTTTCCTCCCTGTCCTTTCTCCCACTGCCCCCTCGAGCAGAGATGTGGAGTTCTCATTACATCAAAATGCATATCCATGGGGCACTCTGCTCACACGCCTCTTTAGTTTGCTGCAAAAACCTCATGTCTGGGAAAATGGAGAGCCAGGAAGCTGGATCAGATTATCCTCTCATTCAACTTGACTAATTACTCCAGACACTGGGGCTGTTTCTCTGCTGCATGTTCAGCTACTGCTGCTCCACTCTGCACCTGAGAGAACTTTGAAACTCTAATAAAGGTCACTTCCTAATGGATGCCGTGTGGCTCGGAGTCTAAGTGAGCCTTCCGAGAGCCCCAGGAAAGGCTTATTGTGTGCTTTGAAAAGTCCTTTTCCCAGAAACTTTCTCAGCATTTTAAACAAGTGAATTTAACGTGCTAAATGTCTCTGATGAGAATCCACAATCTACTTAGCCAATGAACCAAGTCTTTTTGCTCTAATGAGAATAGAGAATACATAGTGGAACAACTTTTGCAGAGTGGATCAGCTCTCCCAAAGCAGTGGTAGAGGAAGACCCTGGGGAGGGTCTCATATAGAAGCAGAGTGGTATAGGGAGAGAGTGCTGGATTTGGAGTCAAAGCACCTGGGTTTGAATCCTGACTCTGTCACTACCTGTGTGACCTTGGACAATTCTCTTAACTTCTCTGGATCTTAGTTCCTCATTTTTAAAATAAGGGATTGGACTAGATGGCCTCTAGGTTCCTTTCTGATTCTACATCAGTGAACAAGGTATGGCTCCCTGCTTCCATCTTCTCCTACTACAAAATTTCTATCACTTTCACCTACCTGTCACAATGCCTAAAATCTCCCCTTTGGTGCTTCATTTCATTGGGGAAAGTACAATCTTCTCTTTTATTGTTCAGTTATTTCAGTCATGTTTAACTCTTTGTGACTCCATTTGGGGTTTTCTTGGTAAAGATACTGGAGCAGTTTGCCATTTCCTTCTCTAGCTCATTTTATAGATGAGGAAACTGAGGCAAACAGGATTAAGTGACTTGCCCAGGGTCACACAACTAGTAAGTGTCTGTGACTAGATATGAATTCAGGTCTTCTTGATTCCAGACCATCTATCTGCCCACTAGTCTCTCTAGGTTCCTAAAATTTTTTATTAAAAAAATATCCTATATATTTCCCACACATTCCCAGAGAGCATCCCTTATAATGAATAAAAGAGGGATAAATTGGTTCAGCAAAACCAACCAGTGATATATCAGAAGAGTTTCACATTATGCATAGTGTTTTATACTTATAGTTCTCCACCCCTGCAATGAATAGGGTGGTGGCGATGTGGTTACCCACAAAGAGGGTTAGGGTTGCTCAAGACCCCAAAATACCAACATGTCAGGTCCTGCCGAAAGAATTCGACTCAAGTCTTCTCAGCCAAAGAAAAGCAAAGTTTATTGAAAGTTCGCCGTCTCAGGTAGACTCTTAAGGAGCCTAGGTATCTGTAAGGCTTGCACTGGGCAAGCAGTCCAGAATAAGTCTGTGCTAGGGCATTCTATGGTGTTCTCACACCACAAGGAGGGAAGATGGGATCCTATATACAGAAAGGTTGTGGGAGGAATCTAGGGGTGGTCTAGAATAGGAGTTTGTGGAGGATCTTTAGGAGGAGTCAGATGAGGTCAGACTCCAGTAATGAGTGATTAGGGGTGGGAAGTTGCTGGAGGCTACCTGGAGACCACAGAGAATGGTGGCCCAGGCCAGTTCAAGGGTGGGAACAGGAGCATCAAGGGTGGGAAACTATTGGAAGAAAGGAGGGCTAAAGACTCAGGCAGAACCACAAGTTAAGGCCCATGACCTCAGGCAAATGCCTTCCCTTGGGAAGATTCAAGGAGAGCTCAAGGGGGCTCCCAAAGCCTGTACCTCATCAGTGGGAGTTTCTAGGCTCCTTTTAAGAATTTTCCTCATTCATTGAAGGAGTTCCACATTTGGTCCCCAGCGCTGACTAAATACTCTTAAGAGTATATAAAGACCATCTAAAAATTCATCTTCCTAAATTCAACTCTGACTTCAGATACTTCCTAGCTGTATGGCCCTGAGCAAGTCATTGAGTCCTGTTTGCCTCAGTTTCCTCATCAGTAAAATGAGCTGGAGAAGGAACTGATAAACCACCCCAGTATCTCTGCCAAGAGCCCAGATGACCACTTATCATGTGTGTTGTATAAAGTTCTGATCAGTTGCAGTCAGATACACTGTACCTTGACCCCAACATAGTGATGCCATTTTGGTCCTCTTCAAAAAGGAAGGACAACAACCAACCAGGGTAACATACAGACTAGATCTGATGGTCTCTGAAGTCCCTGTTCACTATGAGTGTGAGGGATAATTTATAGTGAAGTTTCCCCATTCTGAAAAATCAAATCTAGAATGGCTTCAGTATTCACTAGGCCTAGGGGTAGGTCACCTGACCTTCAAGCAATCTGGGGCTTAGAGCAATGGAGACCCTTCCTCAGAGCCAACTGAGCAGAAGATATGCCAAATAAGGTTAAGACTGCTTTCATTGGACACCCACATGTTTCTGGGTCCTTTGTCTCAGAGAGATTCCTGCGCTTAGATTGTGGGTCAGCCCCCCTACCAATAAGAGTGAAGGCCAGTTGGGGGGGGCGGGGTTGGGTTTCTGCATTAGAAGATTATATAACCATGGGCTGGCTTCTACCTGTTGCTCTCTCCCTGCCACCATGTGGGCGACAGGGGCAGGGCCCTTTCTCGTGAGAAAGAATAAAGACCTTTTCTGACCTTAGATTCAGACTCTGAACTCTTTCATCTCACACATGAGGGTTCACTATGAGGGATTATATGATCTGTGTCACCTCTCAGGGTGGCGTAGCTATAGGGGAATGGGCAGATGGGAAGAGGAACATAAGATCAGGGGTTTAGGAAAGGGAGCTGCCTTAGAGACCATCTAGTCCAACCATTTTATGGATGAAGAATTTGGGGTCACATAGGTAGCAAGTCCCAAAGGTGGGATCTGAACTCAGTACTCCAGTGACAAGAGCCAATGGGTTTTAGACATTTTATGTCTAAATAGGAATAAGGAAAGGCCACTGTGCTCTCATGGGACTAAGGCCCCTGAGATTATTTTAAATGTTTCTGAAACAAAGCTACCTCTTACTTATGGCCAGGAAAAGCATCTGTATCCCCAGCACCAAGGTGCTAGCTGCCAGAGGGGTGATTTTGCATTCATGAATATCTTCAAAGTGGATCACTCTGCTCTTAATGGGATTAGTCCAGTGGGGCTCGTATGCTATTTATCCAGTTAGAAGCTCGATATAATCAAATTTGAGAGCTCTTGCTGCTGCATTTACCAAACAAAGCTCAATAATAATTCCCATCCTTTGTTAAAGGCTAATGGTGACATTGGCACATCCCCCAAAAGTCATTGTTTTTGAGTTTTCTTGCCTATGAAACTTGGAGGTTGACATAAAATTTTGCTGAATTGCTAGGGTGCCCTTATTTGAGTGAATCTCCCTGAAGGTTCTGACTTGGACATCCTTCAATGGCTTCTGGTCAAAGAAGTTCAAATTTCATCACCCAACGTTCAAGGCTTTCCACTACTTCAGGATCTGTCTCTGCTGTATAGTATGGTTTTAGGAGGATTAATATTAGAATTGACACTCTTCTACCTGGATGGTTTGGGGCAAATCATTTGACATTTGGTCCTCAGTTTCCTCATCTGTAGAATGGGGCTATTGGACTAGATGACTGTATCAGCAAGCACCCTAGCATACCCAGGATGGCTGCAGAGCTGCCTGCATGCTGACTTCACAGAGGTGAGAGCAGGAATGGTGAGCTGCCTGCATCAGGCCTGTGGCAGAAGCCAGGAGCGGCTGCCTCCTGTGGGAGGAGAAGGAGCTCAAGAGTTTGGAATTAAGCCATAGGACCAGCTAAGGACGGTGCACCAAAGTAGGAGCACTGTATGTGTTTTCTTGCTGCATCCCACAGTTTGGGACCGGGGGGAGGAGGGAGTTGTGTCTATGGTGGATGAGGTAAAGTGCTATGGACCCCCAAGGACCCCACCCTGTTGGTTTTGTTGCCCAGTCACCCCTCAGGACTTGGAAGCAGGGCCTGGAGCAGTGTCAAGACTGGGACATGGCTCATTAGAGCCTGTACCTGATAGTGCCAGGAGGAAGCTTGCAAGGGCAGTGTGGAGGGAAAGGACACCCTCCGCCCCCAAGAGAACTTTATTTGGACATTTTTGTTTTGGATTGCTGGTAAAGAGTTGCTATGTTATGTATCTTGCAAATGTGATGTCTCTATTTTGTGGGGATTATGTTGTATTTAAGAAATGTTAATGCTAATTCAGATGTAAATTGCCTATGTAATGGGCATGAAAGATCTTGGGCCTGAATGTTACCAGAATCTGAAAGTCTTCCCTGCCCCTAGGCCCTCTGATAGGCTTAAGTTGCTCTGAGAACCTTCCATGATTTGAAAGTATATTCTGCCCTCTAATAGGCTACATGTGGTCACATGGAGCCTGTGGCTGGAGACTTGTTCTTCAGGAATGCCCACACCTTATTACTTTGTGATTGAGCAGTGGATCAAGAGGGCTGTGACATTCTCTGACCCAGAAGGAGAGTTTTCGCTTTAGGGCTCATTTTGGGAAGAGTTGTATGATTTGGCCAGATGAGACTCTGGGAAGCCGTTGAGTCTCCGGCTTTGAGAACCCAGATGTTGATGCTTCCCTCTCTGGTAACTGACTAGTTATGGATGCAATGGTCAGATGGCTGGAAGCCCTGTCTGCTGATCTGTATTATTTTCTGTTGTAACTTCTGTTTGTATTCTCTGAAGTTCAGGGTGCTGACTTTTTCCCCTCAACTAGGTAAATGATATATGTTTGATTGATTAAAGTAAGATTGTTAACCCATCTTGAGTTGCTTTTCTTTAGAAAAGCAGATCTAAGAACCTGTGCCAGCAGCCCTCCTGGGTATGCTAGGGTGTTTGCTGATACAATGACCTCCAAGGTCCCTTCTGGCTCCAAATCTGGGATTCTATGATCATGCCTTTTCAGTTTTATCTCATAACCAGGAATTCACTATGAACAACAGTATTAGTTTCTGAAGACAATTGTATCTACTTTACAGGGTTGTTACAACTGACATGCTTTTCCTCAATGCCATGGATTATATTAATTGGACCTATAAGACACCTTTAAGATGATTTCATCTATGCTCCTCCCTTCTATGCTTTCTGGTCATTCACTGGTCAAAATGGACTGCTTGTTATTCCCCAGAGAATCCTCTGGTTTTCCCACCTCTATAATTTCATCTACACTGTTTGTAGTTGTTCATCCTTTGTTTTGAACAAGACCAATGGATCACCAGGTGATGGCTTGATTTGTGTGTGAATTGGATTTAAGTGGGGCAGAGCCCTGCACAATCATTAGTCTCAGTGTTTCTTCCAGAGTCGTTGAAGTCCAGTAGTGGGACAAAAGTCAGGATGACTGGTGAGATGTAGTGGATGTCCTTGGTATCTTTGATGTCTGCCCAAGCTCTAAGCATTCTATGGTGCCTGCTTCAGCTGCTTTCATGGCTGTTAGAACAGATTATTAGGAGAACAACTATTCCTCCAGGAGAAGTCTTCACATGGTTGAGGTAGACACCCTGCTCACTCAGCACCGGAGCTTGAGACCCCTCAGTTACCCTCTACCTGGTTTAGCCCATCTGTTGGGCTGGTTTACCAGGATGTGGCTGCTGTGCATGCTACAGCTTCTTGGAGACACAGGTGAGAGTTGGGTGAAACATAGACATCAGATATTTCCCATCCCTAAAAATCTTTCCCTCTAACCTGGGGTGTATTCCCTCAAGAGCTGATTGTTAAACTTTTAGTGTGAGCATTTACAACTTGGAAATCAGCAAATGCTACAAATCAGGGCTTGATTTATTATTTCATTGATTGTCTCATCTTAGGGAAGTGATGGAGAAAATGTGCATAATGTCAATTAAATTGAAAGGCACATCCATGATTTTTCAGAGTCACTTGTAAAACATTTACCAGCACACGCCTGCCTCTCACCCCAATATGTCTGCCTGTTGAAATCTAATGGCATTTTCTCCATGAAGCCTCCTCTAAACCTTTTCAGAGAGATGTGATTTTTTCCTCTTTTAAATTCCCATGGATTTGTACACTTTTAGGTTTTGTTTATTATGTTCTCCTGTTTAATTACAGTTTCTTAAGGATCTCATTGGAGAGGGGGATGATTGATGAAGGAGATGACCTGGTGGAATGAACACCTCTGAGATATCTTCTACTTTCAGATCTATGATCCTGTGATCTTGTTTTCCATGGAGAAGTGATCAGTCCATTTGCCTCCCTGGCATCCCTCTGGGCCATTGCCTTCCCTCTTCTTTCTCTCATTACCTTTCTGATCGGTGAAACTTGTATTGGGGTTTACTTGTGCCTGAATACCAACGAGAAGTCCCTGGTGGAAATCTTGTGGTAGGCTGAGCATGGGAACCTGCTGCTGAGTGGAGTGGAGCTCTGTGACTGAGCTGGCTGCTCAGAGTGGGCAAAATGTAAGGTGGTACAAAGCTGTAGCTCACAGGCTCTGGGAGTGCCCCTGTGGTTCTC
>CM053587.1:318323476-318339094 GCA_028646515.1 Pseudochirops corinnae | reverse complement strand
TGATTATTTCTTCATGATGCTTACTATGGAAGCATACTGTAGAGCCTCCCCCCCCCCCCCCCCACTTCCCTTCCCTCTTTAAATTACATATTGCACAATAATATTAGGGACAGTACTTTAGTGTGAAATCCTTGCTTCTCACCTGAACGGGAAACTATTTGTTTTTCTTTAACCATCAATTCTGAAACAACATCCTGCTCTGAAATATTTTATATCCTTCTTATGGAAGGATATAATGTAATGATCGATTTCTTTTTAACAATTTTTCCACCGATATCTCTAGTTTTACATCACCTAAATTTCCTCCTGTATCGACAACAAATAAAACCAAGTAAGGAAACATTGAATCAGCAGTTACTGTGCTAAGTGCTGCAGATGCTCCTGGAAAGCTTTCCTGTGGAACAAAGAATTTTTTTTGGAGGGGCGAAGGCAGGGCAGTTGGCGTTAAGTGACTTGCCCAAGGTCACACAGCCATTAAGTGTTAAATGTCTGAGGTCGAATTTGATCTCAAGTCCTCTTGACTCAAGAACTGGTGCTCTATTTTTAAAAGGAAAAAAGACAAGGAGGAAAAAGAGGAAAGGATAACTAGCAAAACTCACCAATGCATCAAAAAAAGTCTAAGAAGATAAGCAGTGCTTTATCCTCATGGACCTTTCACTTGTGCAAAGGAGAGGGGGAGGTATCTTCTCACCTCTTTGGAGTTATACTTGTTCTTCGTAATTTTGTACACCCATTTTTGGGGATTATTTTGTGGTTGGTCATTATTTGTTTGTATTACTTAGTATGGAAACAAACTTAAGAATCCCTCCACTCCCTCTATCCTTAAGCTACACATTACAAAATCATATTAGGTTTAGTTGTTGTTGTTCAGTTGTTTCAATCATGTCTGACTCTTTGTGACCCCATTTGGTTTTTTTTTTTCTGGCAGAGATACTGGAGTGGTTTGCCATTTCTTCCTTCAACTCCTCTTACAGATGAGGAAACTGAAGCAAACAGGGTTAAGTGACTTGTCCAGGGTCACACTAGTAAGTGTCTGAGATCATATTTGAACTCAGAAAGATGAGTCTTCCTGACTCCAGGCCTGGTGCTCTATCCACTATGGCGCCACCTACTTGCCCCATCTCCAAACCAACCCTCTATGTTTATTATCTCTATGCCCTTAGGAAGTCATTTCTAGTTGTGGGACCCTGGACAAATCTTTATGGCTTAGTTTCCTCATCTGTAAAATGAGGGAGTTGGCTTTGATGACTTCTGAGTTTCTTTCTGGTTCTGATCCATGGTCCCTCTCTGGACTTCATGTTCTATTGCTGTAACATGAGGTATTAGATTTGAGGGTCTCCAAGGACCCTGCCGTGGCTTGCAAGGCATAACCACATGACAAGCAGAGAATTGCTAAGAAGAAAGGAATTTCATTAAATAAACATATGATGATAAAAAGAAGACAGGATTGTCACCCAGCAAGAGTGAGTGATGGCTGGCGTATTCAGGGTGCCCTCAAAATGTCAGGAAAAAATGAGCAAATCCTCCCAAGTGCTGGGTAGCTCCACCCTGGCCCATGGAGGGGGATGTGGGGTTTGTGTGAATGGGTGCCAATGGGGGGATATTTGAATCACTGACAGACTCATTGGGGTGTTCCATGATCTTATATTTCATAGATGCTCAGATTCTGTGACATGGAGGAAGAGTGTGGGAGAATGGCGGTGGTTATATTATCCCAGATTTAGTGTCTCTTTATTAACTGAGCTTGTTCATTAGGGGTATGGCAGAATAAGAGAATAGATCCTTGAACCAAGGAACATTTGTGCATCACTATGAGGAGCTCCTCAGACCTCAGCCCTGCTACTGGAGATGTGGCAGGGGCTGAGTGGGCCTGCTAGGGGGTCTGTGATGTTGTGGTGCATCAGCCCCAAGGGCCTGTCAGAGATTTCTGCTGAGAACAGCTCGGGCCAAGCTCCAGAGGGGAGGAACAGTGAATAAATCATCCAGCCCTGTGGAGACTTCCAGTCCCTGCCACAGCAATGGGGTTCCTATGACAGAATCATTAGTTATGCCCCCATTTCCTCTGGGATACAGAGGAAAGGCATTTATCAAGAGGGGCCTCTGTGTCACACTGCATAGTGATCATCAGGGGGGCACACAAACACACGTGTGAGCCCATGCAGACACATTATACATACACCAACACATAACTAACTTCTCTGCATGGGACTCCTGGAAGCTGATAAACTGGGTACTCTCACCTCTGCCAAAAAATACATATTTTAGGACTCCCCAGATATATTCATACATCCAGAGTTCATGTCTCTCCCTTCCCTTGCCACTTCTGATGACCTGGGAAAGAAGATATTTCCTTACTCACACTTATTAGCTCTGTGACCTTAAAGCAAGCTGCTTGAGTCTCAGAACCTTTACTTCCTCCTCCCTAAAATGGGGCTAATTATATCTGTTCCCCCTATCTCAAAAGGGTTGCCATGTGTAGCTGTATAGTTGGAAGAAGGATGGATTTGGAGTCAGGGAACCCTGGGCTTGAATCCTAGCTCTGTTATTGATTCCCTGTGTGATCTTTGACAAGTCATTTCATTTCCCTGGGTCTGTTTCCTGCCTTGTAAAATGAGACTAGATGGCTTCTGAGATCCTTTGTAAACTTTAGAGCCTGCATCAACATCAGCTATTATGAGCATTATTGTTATTTTGGAGTGAAAGCCACTCTTTGCCTCCCTGACTGTTTCCTTTTTCCATTAATGCCTTAGAATAGGGGAAGGAGGAGTGAGAAGCCCAGTCTGTGGTTCCTGGGTCCAGAGAGGCAACTCAAGGGGTTTGAGGCTCTGCTTCCAGCCTAGCTGCTGACCTGCTCAAGGATGTTGCCCTCCCCTCCCCTCTCCTATCCTCCCCTTCTCCCCTCCCTTCTTTTCTCCTCTCCTCTTCCCTCCCCTTCCATCCCCTCTCCTCCTCCTCCTCCTCTTCCTCCTCCTCCTCTCTCTCTCCTTATCCCTTCTCCATTCTTTGCTTACCTCCTTCATCTCTTCCTTTCTCTATTTTTCTTCTCTTACCTCTTCTTTTTCCAGTTTCTTCTCCCCTTCCTCTGGCTTTCTTTCCTTCCCTATTCTTTTCTACTAGTCTGGTGCAGTGGGAAGGGCACTGACTCTGCCACTGGGGGACGTAGATTCAAATACCACCTCTGATGCTTGCTACTTGTGACAAATGACTGGTTGGGTAAACCACCTTGCCTCTCTGTGCCTCAGTTTCCTTATCTGTAAAATGGAGGAGTTAGACTTGATGTTCTCTGAGGATTCTTCTCACTCTAGAACTATGATTCACCTTCTTACTCAATATCCCAGATCTTTGAGACCCAAACTGAAAAACTCAAGCATGCTTGTCCCTCCCTGCTCCTGAGCCATCCTGCTCCCTGGTTTGAACCAGTCCTTAATTAACCATCCCCTTTCTTTGCTGCTTAAACCATTTCCTGCTCTTGGTGCTACTATTCACAGCCACAATAATAATTAAAAAATCATAATCAAATGGCATCTCCTTTCCACACATCATTTCTCATGAGCCACACAGTGGAAAGAGCCAGATTTTTACTTAGGTACAGCAGCAGAGTTCAGAATCTGGCCCTGGCACTTGTCACTTGTGTGACCATGGACAGATCTCTTAACCACTCTGGATTTCAGCTTTTTCTCTATAGAATTATGGAAGGTGGAGGGAGTGGGGCGAGGATAGTAGATGACCTTTTCTAAATCTGTGATCCTAACCACCCTTTTCAAGTAGGTACTTCAGGTCTTATTCTATTCCCATGTTACAGATGAGGACATTGATGATCAGGGAGAAGGGAACTTTCTCAGGGTTAACCAGTTACTGTCAGAGACTGGATTCAAATCCAGGTCTTGCAGACTCCAGGACACATACTCTATCCACAATGCTAAGTTAAGTAGACAAACATTTATTTAGCATCTACAAAATTTAGCCTTCTAGGACCCATTCCCTTTATTCCTATCTCCAATCTTCACATACTCCAGGCCCCAAGGAGCAGTGTTTTTTAGGGTCTGTGAAGGAATTAGATTCTAGATAAAATCAGAAATAGTGTACCACAGCGAATAATGTTCTGGGAAGATAGTAGAGTAGATCAAAAATTTCCAGGCTCTCCAGATTTCCTCCACAAACAATGCTTCCATGAATGAATATAGAGCAGCAAAAATAAAGGGTTATTAGAAATGTAATTTTGTTCCACCTTGACAAAGAGTAGGGCCTCCGGGAATTAGAAAATCCTGAAATTCCATATTGATTGATAGATTTTATCCGTTGGCCTTGACATTGGCTTGCCCCCTGTGAAGGCACTTTTCAAAGAACATGGGGAAAGCAGTGACTAGCAAAGCTGGCAATCAATGTTTGCTGAGAAATTAAATACGGATATTCAGAGAGTAATTATTTACACATAAATGAGTGGCCAAATGAACTGGAAATTGACCTGGAAGATGGATACATAGCTTTTTTTTTTTTTAAAAAGGTAGACTTAATGCGTATGAAATATGTCCTTTCCTGAATTAATTGCTTTAATTTTAACAGATGGGCATATAATTATAAGGTGTCAGAGCTGAATCGGTCAGCATTTTCCCCACCTTGTCAAGGAAAACTATTATCAGAAAGATTTCTCAGAATCCCAGAATCAAATAGTTGGAAGAATTATCCAAGGTTATCTTATACAACTCATACTTAGACAGAGATATCCATGCTAGCATACCTAATAAATGGTCAGCCTGTCTTTGGCTGATGACCTCCAGCAGGGGGGACCTACTTATTCCTACTCCTAAGGTAGCCAGCCCACTTTGGGGCACCATTGGCTAAAAGATATTTTCCCGACAGTAATGTTGCCTCTTTGTACTTTCTATCTCTTGTTTGATTCTGCCCTTAGAGTCAAGACAGAACAAGCCTTGTCATCACTGCCCTTCAAGTATGTGAAGACAGCTGACATGTTGGAGCCCCCACCTTCCACAAGATTTCTCTTTTCCAGGCTGGACACCCCTTATTCCTTCTAACAATCAGACAGAACCAGAAGTAATGAACAGGGGTTGGATAGAAGCCGATTTAGGCTCAATGTCTGGAAAAACTTCCTAATCCCAAGAGCTGTCCAGAAGAGAAATGGGTTGCCTTGGGAGGAGGTGGGCTCCCCTTCATCAGAGATCTTTGGGAAGAGGCAAATGTCTACTTTTTGGGGATATGATATAACCAGGATTCTTTTAGTGTATGAATGTGGCTCAATGGTCTCTGAGGCAACCTTCCAATGCTTGAATTCTGTGGTTGATTCTGTGATCCCTATATGCTGTGGACTCAATCTTTTTCTTGCTGGTTGTCCTTCTCAGAATAATTTCCAGCATATCTATAGGGAGAGAGAATCAGAACTGTCATAATAACATAAAATAAACTATCACGTTATGTTATATTTTATTCATAGTAATAATTCACTATGTACCAGGCACTATTCTAAATGCTTTACAATTGTTATCTCATGACAACCCTGCAGGGTGAGGGATGTTATTATTCCCATTTTAAAGGTGGGGAAACTGACGCAAGCAGAAGTGAATTGAGAAGGTCACACAGCTAATAAGTGTCCAAGGCCAGATCTGAACTCAATCAAACTTCTCCCGGCTCAGTTGCCAATGGTCCCTGACATAGTTTCTCCCTCTCCCACAGCCCTCATAGGATTTTTGTTCTATGGAACAAGTTGCTCCCAGGTATCCTCCCTGCCTCTTCCTGTCTTGTGTTATATGTTGTCTCCCCTTTTAGATTTTAAGTTCCTGGAGGGCAGGGACTGTCTTTCTTTTTATTAATTGTATTATATATCATATCATGTTGCATTATATTATATTGTATCATATCACATCATATATTATATCATATTATACCATATCACACTATATATCATAACATTAAGATATACCAATATTATTTAAAATTAACATGATTGTGTAATGTGATATTATATTTATATGTAAACCATTATTATATTTATAATTTAAAAATAATAATAATAAGTAGAGACTGGATCTGTGATCTCAATGGCATAGGGAACAACTTCCCAGATAAGAAAACTCCTTCTACTAATAGAGGTCAACCCATTCTCTTCAACTTATTAATTATCTTGGGAGGTTGCCTAGGGCATTAAGAAGTTAAGTGATGTGCTCAGGGCCACACTGCCACACTGGATGGTATCAGTATCAAGTCCTTGGGCTTGTGGAAGTGCCTTTTTTTTGAAGGCAGGGGAATGGACAAGATGATCTGTGACAACGACTGTTCATTGGCTAATGGAGCCTGGGATTCTGGGCACTAAGAACTTTCTAATACAGTGAATTGCAAAGTAGGGCTTAAAACATTAACAGACACAAAGGATCCTGGGAGATGAACACAGATGGGAGCAGAGCTCTGAATGCAGGAGTAAATGTCATTTTGATATAACAGAGATGGCTGTCTAAAACCCTGTCTAGCAGCCTGGGCTGTTAAAGGTCAGAGTGTGCTATGAGCATTGTTTTGGGTTAGTTTTATCCCTGGCTGCAAGCTCCTGGAGGGAACTGGGGCAGACAGGGCTCTGGTGGTGGCCAGATGACATTTGTTCTGCCTAATTCAGGTTGGATTTCTTTGTCCTTTCCCAAAATCAACAGGGAAAGGAGAGGAAGGGTAGGGGGTGACTGGACACACAGCTGTTCCATCAAGTTCTATATCCCATGAGTCTGGCTGGGGTTGGAGGTGAACCCTTGGTGGGGCCAGTCTGTAGAGCTCTCTAGAGAATCTGGGAAGGCAGACGGGAGCAACACATGTAATTCTGGGATGGAAGCTGCCAGATTTCTCCTGGCTCTAAGAAGCCTGGGTTTTCTTGCTTGGGTTTCTCCTCACTTTTATTCATCCTTCACTCTGATGCCAAAGTGATTTTCCTAAAGTGCAGATTTGATCAAGTGACACCTTTACTCCATAAATTCCTGTTGCTTCCAATTGCCTCCAGGAGCAAATAGAAAATGCTTTGTCTGGCATTTAAAGTCTTTTACAACAACTTTACAACTATCAGCTCCCAAGTGTCTCTGGTGGCATCTCCCCATGCAGAGGAACTGGTGATTCTGCTATCAGGAGAGTGGAGATGATGGGTAATGAAAGTACCATGGAGAGAAACTGGAGCCTATGTAGACTCTGTCATTGGTTCCAGTCTGCTAACCATGAGGTGAGTGGCAGCCTCTTTGACTGCCTACATAGCCAGAGTTGGACACCCTCCAGAAAACATAAGCTGATTCAAGCCTCATCCATTCTGCTTTCTCCTGGTTTGACTTCTTTCCTGATCACATCTGGCAAGGACTGTGCTGTAAGTAATGGAGAGCTCTTGGGTTTTCTCTCTTCTATGCCTCATAAAAATAAGTCTCGGTCTTTTGATCTCTGTTCTTTTCCATTTTAGGTGAAGATTAGTCTGGAAGCTCTGACTTTGTGGATTTCAAAAGGTCTGGAGAAACACTGACTGCCCCACTTCCTTGGGATGCTTTCCTTCCTCACCTCTGATACCTTGACTTTCTATAAGGTTCAGCTCAGATCTCACTTTCTACAAGAGGCCTTTCCCACCTCCTGTCATTGCTAGGGAATGTTCTTTGATATTGCCTTCTATTTGTTCTCTCTCTCTCTCTCTCTCTCTCTCTCTCTCTCTCTCTCTCTCTCTCTCTCTCTCTTTCCCCCCAAGAAATTGGAGGGGAGCTAAGCCTTTAACTTGCTCTAGGTATGGGGAAGTCTTGGGATAAAGTTTCAAGTGCATGATCCAGAAAGTGTCACTGTCCTCACACAGCTGAGCTGCTGGCTGAGCTTTCCTGTCTATCTCTTCCCAACCACCCCTCTCTTCCTCCCTCCCCTCAGCCCCCCTCCAGGTAGCCCTAGGGAAGCACTCAGCAACTTTCAAAGAAAAAATGTCCACCTGGCATTTCTGCTTTATGTGCCAGACTCAACCTTCAGACAGAGCCCCAGCCAGAGGAGTCATGTTCTTCCTGATTTAGCCATTTAGTTGAAAAATAAAATTTAATGTTTGCTCATAAAAGGTTTCTGACAGCCTTTGGTCAAAGATTCATGCCAAAGGAATCAGAGAGAAGGAGCCCTTTCTAAGAAGCAATAGTCCACAGGCTAGAGAAGGGATGTGTGTGTGTGTGTGTGTGTGTGTGTGTGTGTGTGTGTGTGTGAGAGAGAGAGAGAGACAGAGAGACAGAGAGAGAGAGAGAAAGAGAGACAGAGAGACAGAGAGAGACAGAGACAGATAGAGACAGAGACAGAGAAAGGGAGACACAGACAGAGAGAGATGGAGGGAGATAGAGACACAGAGACACAGAGACAGAGAAAGACAGAAAGGGGGAGAAGGATGGGGAGAAAGATGGATGGATGGAGAGAGAGAGAGAAGGTTAGAGAAGAGAAAAGGAGAGGAGAGGAAAGGAAAAGAGAGAGGGAGAGATAGAGAAGAGAGATATAGGGAAGAGAGTAAGAAAAAGAGACAGACAGAGAGCAACAGAGACACAGAGACACAGAAAGAGAGACAGAAAGGGGGAGATTGATGGGGAGAGAGAGGGGAGGAAGGGGAGACAGAGAAAGAGAGAGACAGATTGAATGAGAGAGAGAGAGAGAGAAGAAGAGAGAGAGAGACTTTTTGTCATTTCCATCCACTGATCCCACTGTTCCTACTTCAGCTCTTGTTGCCCTCTCTCCTGCTCTTGGCATCCCCATGGATGAATCAGCTGTGATTAGGGGTGTGTGCAGAGCGTCCAGAACTTAGAGTTCATCTAGTCCAACCCCTTCATTTACTAGATGAGGAGACTGAGCCCCAGAGGAGTGAATGACTTGTCCAAGGTCTCACAGACAGAAGACAGGAGAGCAAAGATCACAGAACCATAGGTTTAGAGGTGAAGGAACATCAGAGGTAATCAAGTCCAACTCTCTCATTTTACACATAAAGAAACTGGCTGAGAAAGATGAATCGGCTCCTTTGAGTTGACACAGCTAGCAATTGGCTGAGTAGAATTTGAACACAGGTCTTCTGACTCTAAATTTCTCTCACTTTCCATGGAAGGATCCAAACAAGACTAGACTAGGAGAAAAGGGGGGTGATGGGGGCAGGAGTGGAGAGGGATCAGAGAGGGGTCTGCACAGCCTGGCCAGCAATCCTTCACCCAGACATCCCGTGTACAACGGTACAAGTCATTCCTCATGGACTGGGCAGTGTGATATGTCCCTGGACAGGCATCTACCCAGGACTGACTCCTGCTAGAGCTTGATGTGTAAAGAAAGAGAAGTTTTTCCACCCCAATAAATCATAGACCAACATGCTGGATGGAGTTCACCTTCCCCAAGGACAAGAGCAATTTCTCCCTTGGCCGGCTGTGGAAATGAGAGGCATTAACCTGGGTAGGATGGAGTGAGTGGATTTCTTAGTTTCTAAATAATAAAGTCACTAGCCTCCGGAGTTGAATCCCTGGGGTTTGGTACAATTATGCAGATACTTTGTCCTTTGAATCTCTTGCCTAGTGGTGGTGTGGGGGATGGTAATCCATAGGTCTCCCTCCCAAGATCATTCTTTCCTTCCTAAAGATTCGGTGTCCCAAGCTGGGAGAATCCTGCCTGCAAGCCAGTGTCACCTGTGGTTCAAGGCCTAGAACAAGGATTTTTACAAGGATTGGGTCTAATCTCCACCTAGGCAAGATTAAGGGAGGGGAGGGAACAAGCACTTATTAAACACCAGCTGTATATATTGTGCTAAGTGCTTTACAAATATTAGTAATAATAATAACTAGCAATTTCTATAGCACTTACTATGTGCTTGACTTTACAGTGATTATCTTTTTGAAGAAAAAAAATCATAAATAAAAATCACAATTCTTGCTCCTTTTTCCTCACTCTAGAAACTCCAAAATAAGCCCTCCAATAGAATATAAGCTCATTGGGGGCAGGGGCTATTACATTTTTATCTTTGTAATCCCAACACCTAGCCCAGTGCCTAGCATATAGGTGGTGCTTAATAAATGTTTGTTGATTGAGTGATGAATTTATGGTTCATTTCTAGGTTTCTACACATATGGGCAAAATGGTTCCCAGTTCCTACACAAGCACTAAAGATACCAGTGCATCTTGGTTAGAGGACAGCCTTTATTTCATCTCATAGACATAGATATTGCAATCTGATAGAGGTATTCCAGTACCCTGAGCCAAAGAACCTTGAGAATAGCAAGGTTTCCAGCCTAGAGCTAGTAACCATCCATTTAGGAAGATGCAGCTTGGGTAGCTCCCGCAGGTGATAACTACAGTCACAGATACTGAAGACCTAATGAGGACAACTTTTTGTCCCCAGAGTCCTTGCTTGGCATTGACTTATGTTTCAATATGATAAACTGACCTGATTTTATCAGAGGAAATGACATTAAATACTATTAGCTTTGGAGATAAAGACCACAGGACTTTTCCATCTGACTTGCAGCTGAAACCTTCCCTATGTGACTGTGAGCTCCCTGAGGAGAGGAACTGTCTTCTTTCGTATCCCAAATTCTTAGTACAGCACTTTGTACCTTGTAGATGTTTAATAAATTCTTCATTCATTCATTGACAGTGAAGAATATGAATCCTCTGAAAAATTATTACAGTACACCTTCCCCTCCAATAAGTCCCTTTACACCAGAATTTGGAGGGAGGATCCTGAAGATGCGACCCCCCCTTTTGATACAGATACAAGGGATAGGTGCCTTGTTGTAAAAAGAAATCTTATCCTTAAAGATTTGAGTAGGTTAGTACGCTCTCCAATGCTACTTCTGTGTGGGTGGGGGTTTGACCTTGTCAGGCCTGCTGTTGGAGGTGATGGGGGACATTGCTGGAGAGTGGAGGGCTGCATTTGTGAAGAAGGAATGTGTACACCCTGGAGACTCTGATGAATGATAGGTAGCCAGGCCCTCCTGGGGCTGCTGAGTTTCTCTGGGGAATAAGTATTTACATAACACCTACTATGTATGTCAGATGCTTTACAAATATTATCTCATTTGATCCTTGCAATGAACCTGGGAGGCAGGTGCTACTATCACCCCCATTTTTCAGTAGAGGTAACTGAGGTAAAGTGACTTGACCAGGGTCACACAGTTAGTGCATGTCAGAGGCTGGATTTGAATTCAGGTCTTCCTGACTCTCAGCCCAGTACTCTATCCACTGTACTACCTAGCTGCCCCTGGCTATTCATTAAGCTGGGAAGTCAGTATGTGTGTGTGTGTGTGTGTGTGTGTGTGTGTGTGTGTGTGTGCCCGCCCACCACCTACCATCTCACCCCTGACCAGTTACCCCTCATTTGTAATCCCCTTTCTCCTCCAGGCTTGTGGCTTATTTATGATTTTCTTTTTCTGCCCTTTTCTTTTCACATACAAATGCTTAGTTATTAATGGACTCTGACAGTTCTGTCATATGTTTCTGGATAAATATATTGCTATAATTAACTGAGAGTTACAATTTGATTTGAAAGACGCTGGATTCCCCCAAGCTGCCGGAGAGTGGCTGGATTGTCCCTGAGAGCTTAGCTTGGTGGCTGGGCTCCTGAGTGGACAATTGGAATCTTGGACTTTGGCTAGATGGGCATGGAGAGGTGGGGGCTTGGGGGTGGGGGCAGGGGAGGGGAAGAGCATATCTTTCCAGACCTGAAGGCAGGGGAAGGGCCCGGGGGGGGGGGGAGGGGGGGGACTGGGGTCTGCTGCCGGAGGCTGCCTGCTGCCTGTAGCTTCGGTGTGTGACCACAGACCCCTGCCTCTGGGAGGACCTGCCTCCAGTCTGCATCCAGTCTGCAGGGCAGCCAGAGCCTGGGCTCATGAAGCCCTCTGTGAGCCACCCCCCCTAGGGCCTGACTGGTGCTGTGGGTTTTAACATCTCTTGCTCTGATTGCTCTTCTGGCCCTTTGCTCGTTTCAGATATATTTACTCACACTGTGCTTGGCAGAGCTTGTTCCCGGCTCTACGGGGGCTGAGGGAAGAAATTGGGAAGACAACCACCAGGGCCTCATGAGTTAGTTTAATTGGGGAGAGAAAACAAAAATCCTCAATTGGAATCAACTTGAGCCCAACCAGGGTCATCAAGCGAATTAACATGTGAAGCACTTTGTGTAACCTAATGTGCTGTGTTAACTCTATATTGACATAAATGCAGGCTGTTCTCTGGTTGACAGGCATGGAGTCCATTCTTCTCTGGTAGGCTGGACTTAGGTTTGTCCTTCGTCTCGAAGAGGACCAGGGCATCAGGGTAATGATGATATGACTTGCAGTTTACTTTGATTTGAGGGAGGGCAGGCTGTGCAAGGTCGCCAGTCTCACTTTCTCCTCCAGAGCCATCTGGGTCTAGTGGCCAGAGATAGATCGGGAAGACTGGAGATAGCTCAAGATGCAATGGGAGACCCTGGCGTTTTAGGTTAAGGTCTTTTCAAATTCTCACTTTGAGTAAGGCAATGCCCATTCAGTGAATAGGCCTCTTTAAGAAGTGAGTCAAGGGGTGGCCCCATTAATTAGAGAAAAAGAAAAAAAATCAAGCTGGGATGGGGAAAACCCTCAGGGTTGCTGTCCCAAAGAGAAACAGTTGCCATTGACATTCACTCTAAGCCAGAAGGGCCCAAAATACAGCCATTAAGTGGAGCTTGGGCAGGGACCTATTGTGGTCCAATCTATGAGCTTCAGAGGGAACTGGGTTTAAGGTTTGAGAAAGAGAGAAAGAGAGAGACAGAGACAGAGACAGAGAGATACAGAGACAGAGAGACAGAGAGAGAGAGAGAAACAGAGATAGAAAGACAGAGAGAGAGACAGAGAGAGACAGAGACAGACACAGAGAGAGACAGAGAGAGAGAGAGACAGAGAGACAGAGAGAGAGAGACAGAGAGAGAGAGAGAGAAACCTAGTCAGTAAACCCCAAGTTAAGTGGGCAGCTTCTGGCCATCAAAATTTACCCTCCTTTGGAGAGAAGGAGAGGGAGAGGATGCGCTGAATTACCCAACCTGTGCCTGATCTCATCTGATCTTGGAAACTAACTAAGCAGGGTCGGGCTTGGTTAGTATGTGGATGGGAGACCGCCTGGGAATTCTGGGTGCTGTAGGCTGGACTAAGTCCAAGAGGCATCACACTTTCACTGGGAAACCTTGTGGAAAGAAGGATTCGCCTGCCAGTTAACCCACCACTAGGTGGTACAATAGGTAGAATGTTGACCTGGAGTCAGGAAGACCTGAGTTCAAATAATGCCTCAGGTGCTCATAAGGCGCTCACCTGATAAGGTGCTAATTTATAACCTCTCCCAGTCTCGGCTTCCTCATCTGTAAGATGGGCGTAATACATAATAGGACCTGTCTCCCAGGGTTGCTGTGAGGTTTAAATGAGATAATATATGTAAAGTTTTTGGCAAACTTGAAAGCTTTAGAGTGAATCAGTTAATAAACATTTATTAAGTGCCTACCGCGTGCTGAGCCCCATGCCAAACACTGGGGATACAAAGATAGGCCTCTATTTTTATCCCTATCTCTAGCATTTATATTTGTGTTGCTGTTGCACTGTTTGAGTCGTGCCCAACTCTCTGTGACCCCATTGGGGTCTTCTTGGCAGAGGTACTAGACTGGTTTGCCATTTCCTTCTCCAACTCATTTTACAGATGAGAAAACTGAGGCAAGCTGGGTTAAGTGACTTGTCCAAGGTAAATGCCCGAAGCCAGATTTGAACTCAGGAAGATAAGTCTTTCTAATTCTGCCTAGAACAAGCCTTCATTACCACTGGGCCAACCTATTGCAAGTAGAGTCCTGCGTTGTTGTTGTTGAGTCTGACTCTTTGTGACCCCATTTGTTTTGACAGACATACCATTCTACAGCCCATTTTACAAATGAGGAAACTGAGGCAAACAGGGTGAAGTGACTTGTCCAAGGTCACACAGCTAGTAAGTGGATTGGAATGCAGGAAGATGCTAACTCTCAGCCCAGCACTCTGTGCACTATGGCGCCTCTTAGCTGCCCTCATCTATATTCATAGCCACATGTATCCATATATCATCTCTTTCTATCTCATCTGTATCTGTATTTCTATCTCTGTGTTATCTCTGTCTCTACATTTATCTATGGAAATGCTATTATCATCATAGTGATCATTTTTATATTTATACTGTATCTACTCACATATATCCTGGTAGAATTTAAACTCCTTGCAAATAAAGTCTGTTTTATTAATTGCCATTATATATTCATTGCCCGGAGTACAGTAGGTGCTCAATAAATGCTTGTTGCCTGATTGAATATAAAAAAAGAGGGCTTTGACAATGACAGCCATCCCCCAGAGTCGAGTGAGGCTGCTTCAGAAGGTAGTGGTGACTCCTCACTGGAGGCCTTCAGGAAGAGACTTGCGAGGGCCATATGTTGGTATCCTATAAGAGAGATGTTTGCTAGGGTCTGAGCTGGGCCGGATGACCTCCTCGGTCTTTCCAACTATGAGATTTTTTGAGTCAGCGCCTAGTTATGGAACCCTAGAGCATAGCTTATGGCAAGTTAATAAAAATCTTAATTCTTCACCTTTTGTCCGAGCTGTTCCACTTGATGAACTACTTTAAATTTCTTCCATTTAAGAGAACTGCTTCTCCATCTCTGTGGTGCCTGGAGGATGCGGATGAGCCTTTAGCAATGGCCTGTGCCTGGGGACGCCAGAGCGAGACTTACCTCTGCTTGTGGAATCGGCCCCGAGCCAGCTGCTTTCTATGTCCCATCGTTCCAGGTTTAATTTTGCTTTATTTCATCGTTGGGGAAATCAAGCACGGAATTACATTTTGGAATAAAACCGGAGGGGAGGTTAGACAGGGGACTCTTCCCATTTGGCCTTTTTTTGGGTGAATATCAGGACAAGAAAAATGAATAAAGCATCCGACTCCATAAAGGAGCCCCCAGCAGGGATTCTAATTCTGGACATCACAGACCCTCATGTCAGCAAGTCCATGAACTTGAGTGGGAAAGAATGACACTGTTATATTCACTGACCTCTAATTGAACTTTGGAATTTCCTTTAATCATGTGGAAGCCTTATACTGAGAAGGGGTCCATGAGCTTCACCAGACTGCCAACAGGGGTCCATAACCCAAACAAGCTTAAGGAGCCTCAGCTAAGAGATAGTCCCTTCCTCCACTATAATTTTTAAATTATTGCTTTTATTTTTTAATATCCTATATTTATCTGTGAACACGTAGTATTCCTCCTCCCCCATCCCCATTCCCAGTAGAATATAAGCCTCTTGAGGGCAGGGATTGTATTACTTTTGCATTTGTAACCTTAGTTCCTTCCCCAAGGCTTGGTATGTAGTAAGTGCTTAATAAATGCTTCTTGATTGATTGACAGCTAAAAGGAAATACTTGCCAGATTTTTTGTTTTTGTTTTTAACTCCTCTGTAGGTGTAACAGTAAGCACCCTAGCATGCCTAGGGCGGCTACTAGCACAGGTTCTTAGATCTGCTTTTCTAAAGGAAAGCAACTCAAAATGGGTTAACAATCTTACTTTAATCAAACATATCATTTACCTAGTTCAGGAGGAAAAGTCAGCACCCTGAACTTCAGAGAATACAAACAGAAGTTACAAACAAACAGAAAAAC
>CM053587.1:318302585-318322976 GCA_028646515.1 Pseudochirops corinnae | reverse complement strand
ATGCTATATATGCCTGTTAGTAGTTATTGTTACATATTATTATGTTGTTCAATTATCAAGTTATGGCCAACTCTTTGTGACCCCATGCGAAATAGAATTCCAAGCCCTTCCAACCTGAAAGGCTCATATTTCAGTTATATCATTTGGCATTAAAAAAAAAAAACACTCTTCATGGGGTTTTCTTGACAAATATAATGAAGTGGATTGCTATTTCATTCTCTAGCTTTGTGTAGGCAGAGGTTAGGTGATTTGCCCAGGGTCCCAGACAGAGCTAGTAAGTGCCTGAGGTCAGATTTGAACTCTGTTCTTTCTGATTCTAGGCCCAGGGCTCTCTTTATCCATCATGCCACCCAGTTACCTCAATATTATGTATTTGTTATATATTATTATATATGCATATATTACTATATATGTTTATTATTATTCATTATTAGAACAGAGAATGCTATAGTGGCTGAGTGCCTAAGGCAAGATTTAATCTCTCCCCATTCCATGCCCACCCCACTTTCACACAACACGTTGTCTCTCCGATTTGTCCTCAAGTGGTGAGCCAAGTGGATGGAGGGATTGATGGGTCAGTTTGGCAGACTTCTGCTTGAGAGAGAGGGAAGCGAGGAGCACTATGGATGGTATGGGCAGTTTGGAAGAAAAACTCTCCGAGGTGAAGGGAAGGTAGGTGAGGGGAGGGCTGGGACCAGTGCAGAATAGATTAGTTCCTGAGTAAATAACTCAATATAAGTGTGAGTTATTTAGCCTGGGTACTAATTCCAGTTCTACTTACTGAGTGTAAGAAACCCTCTTCCTCCCTTTCTTTCTTTCTTTCTTTCCCTCCCTCCCTCTCTCCCTCCCTCCCTCCCTTCCTTCCTTCCTTCCTTCCTTCCTTCCTTCCTTCCTTCCTTCCTTTCCTTCCTTCCTTTCCTTCCTTTCTTTCCTTTTTTGTAGGGGCAATTGGGGTTAAGTGACTTACCCAAGGTCACACGGCTAGCAAATGTTAAGTGTCTGAGGCTGGATTTGAACTCAAGTCCTCCTGACTCCAGGATCGGTGCTCTATTCACTGTACCACCTAGCCACCCTGTGGACCTCAGTTTTCTTATCTGTAAAATGGAAGGGCTAGACTATCTCTGAAGTCCTTTCTAGCTCTAAGTCCTGAGATGCTAAGTTTAGGGGAGGTTACTTCTTGTCCATGCTCACATTTGTTTATCCTTTCGTGCGACCATGGCTTAGAGAGCAAACATCTGCTCTGGAGGTCAGTGGACGGGAATATTATGGCCTGATGGCAGTATTTGCTGACCTCTTTTGTTTCATCTCATCTGGTAATTGCAGCCAAATGGGACCTAAGGAGGTTTGCCAGTGATCTCCTAGGCAGGTTTAATAAGCTTAAGCTTTAAATATTGACTACCTTGAAACCAGGGACATCTTGTCATATTAATATGTCACCTTGGCCCAAACCACCCCCTTCTGAATTTCTGGCCTTTTGCCTGATGTGCTACTACCCATTCTCTATTGATGGTCCCTGAGTTGGAAAGATGATTAAGCAGGCTGATCACTGTCATTTTCCTTGTCCATTGTCAGCATAAAGAAAGTGAACTCCTCATCCCTGGCCTCTTTGCTAAATCACCATCTCCATTTCTCTTTACCTCCCTTTTGTTGGCTAAACCCAGGTCCACTGGGGCCTCCTGGACAGTTGGCTGACTTCTATGCATCAGTGCTGCGCTGCCAGGACCGGGGGAGGGAATGGGTACCAGATGGATTGCCTTTGGCAACAGGAACTTCTCTGGAGGCAAGAAGAGTTATGGAAATTGAAATATGCCCCCTACTAATTTCTTGGGTTAAGGAAAAAAAAAACCCCACTAGCTACATGATGGATTTGCTGAGCATCTCCAGACTAGGCTGGAAATCTTTTGCCGGGAGGCCTGCATAATTGTAAGTCATGTTTATTCTGAGGGCACACTACTTACTACTCATCAAGCATTACTGAATGCCCAGGGAGCATCCACTACCTACCCAACTCTGCTCAGAAGTCCCTCTGGGGGAGGGAAGAATATAGGGAAAAGTGGATTGAATTTAGAATCTGAGGACCCAGATTGGAACCCTGTCTCAGTCACTGCTTGAGTGACCTTGAGCAAGTCACTGCCCCTTGCTGGGGACTCATTTTCCTTGCAGAACAAGGGGTCATTGGATTAAATGACTGCTAAAGTTCCTATAGGTCTATGATTCTAGGTTTAGCACAGCTGGCTGAGAAAATGAGGGTGTTTTTAGTTGGGTAAAGAGAAGTCTTAGTTGGTAGGTGACAGTTGTCCTCAGGTTTTTGAGATATGTATATATACCATAGGGAAGAGAGATTAAGACTTATTACTATTGGACATCCAAAAGGGGGGAATTAACCAAATTAGGAACAATGGGAGGAAGTTGAGGTTAATCATATATAGACTCGATGAAAGGAGACATTTCCTAAGAGCGAGTGCTATCCAAGAGTGGAATGGGCTACTTTGGGATGGAGAAGGGTCCTCCTTCATTGGCATTGTTAAACAAAAACTGGATAGCCACTGTTGGGGAATGATGTGCGTGGGAGCCATGGAGGTTCTTGCTCAGGCATGAATTGGTCTCAATAACCAATGAGATCACTTAGAACTTGGAGATTCTAGGATCGGGTGACTCTATTGATTTCCAATTAATTAATTTCTAATTAATTTATGTTAGATCAGTCCAGTTTGTATTTGTTTGATTTCCTAGAATAAACAAGCCTCACATTCATTCTCCAAATAGCTTTCCTTAAGAAGTGAGAGGTGATACCTTGTTAGGAGACAGATGTGGGTTTTGTTTGCATTTCCTGCAATTTTTCACTCTGGTTTAGGGTCCCGCAATGGCATGGTCTACACACAAAAAGTCCAGCCAAGAAAAGTCTTCCCAACTAAGGATTTAGGCTCACAGGACTTAGGACTCAGAGATCCTTTTATCTGACCTGTTCATTTTACAGATGAGGAAACTGAGGTCCAGAAGTTGTACTAAGTGGCAGAAATGGAATTTGAACTCAGATCCCCCACTACAAATCTAGGTGTTGTCCTTGACTCTCACGTTCCTCCCCCCCATGTATCTTATCAATTGCCAAGTTCAATTATTTCTTTTTTCATTAAGATTTCTTGTATAAGTCTCCTTTTCTCTTCTTACGCTGTGACCATCTGTATGTAGGCCCTTATCACCTCTGGCCTGGACTGTTGGTTAGCAGACTCTTGGTTGATTTCCCTGCCTCCATCCCATGTTTCCAAAGAGAATGTATGTCTCTACTTCCTGCTAGATGCATTATAAGTGTGTTTAAAACTGAAATTTTCCATGTTTAGCCTTTCTAAAGGCCTCCAGGGTCATGGCCAGTCTTCACTCAGCCAATAGCCAGAGGCTCTTCAGACTCAATCATAGAACTCCATCATTCTAAAGCAGGAGTTCTTCACTTTTTTGATGTCCTGGATTCCTTTGGCAGGTAATATAGTGAAGCCTGAGGGCCCCTTCTCAGAACCATGTCTTTAAATGAATAAAATAAAGTGCATAGGATTACAAAGGAAACTAAATACAGATGCATTTTTTTTCTCAACCAAGTTCACAGACCCAGGTGAAGAACTCTCGTCTCAAAGAGATGACAGAGAGAAGATGCTTTTTTGCGTGTATCTTGTTACCACATTAACGTGTAATAACTTGTGCTGTCTGCTCCTTACTTTCTACTTTTATAGCATCTGTAGGATTACTCCTTACTACAGCTCCTTTTCCTTAATTGCTTTCCCCTCCTTTATTAAAAATTTCCCCCCCTTAAAAAAAATTCCATCAAAGATGCATCTCTAAGTAGAGGGGAAGGGGGCAGGGATGTATCTGGAAATGAAGGAGATGTAAAAACAAAAGCTCCCCCCCAAAATTTTTTAAAAAGCATCTCAATCTTCAGGAATGGGGAGATCTCTCTTGAATGGACTCAGCACATCTAAGGGACAGAAGCAGCCTTTCTTACTAGATTGGAGATCTGCACCTGGCAAAAACCTCAAGATCCTGGACCATTCTTTCTTCCTTCCTGTCCACACCTCGGACAAGCAGTTTGATTTTATTCCCCCAGCGTCATTCATGAAGCTGTAAAATGAAAAAAGGCTGAGGGAGAGGGGGAGCAGATAGACAGAGGAAATGTTCCACTGGCCCATCTTCGTGGCCTCCCATTACCAGAACTCACGCTTTTATTGCATTCGGCTGTCAGCGGTGTGAAGAATGATACTCAGAAGCTGTGCAGGAAGGGACTTCCCTAATAACCTATCAAGGAGTGAGGCTTTCTAAAGGTTGTTGAGGCTTTTGGGGGGAAAGTAATGTTGATTATAAAAGATGTTTTCTCCTTGGAGCCGCACTAACCTTTGACTCTGTGGATAAACCGCTCCCTGGAGCACCACAGTGGATGGACTCCCTGTCTGGACTCCGACTGCTTTGTCCGTTTATAGACAAAGCAAATGCCAAAAGCAAGAAATGTGAGGGAAAATATATTATTTATACAACTCATATTTCTATAGTGTCGGAAGGTTTGCAAAGCACTTTCTATGTATTGCATTATTTGATTCCTCAGTGATGCTATAAATTGGGTTCTATATTATCCCCATTTTATAGAAGAGGAAACAAAGACTGAGAGTTGTTAAGTGACTTGTCTAGGGTAACGCAGTTAAAAAACGTCTGAAGCAGGATTGGAACTCAAGCCTTCCCAACTCCAAGTTGAAGGCTCTATCCATTCTGCCTCCAGAAGATCTTGTACTTTCGTGTGAGGAGGTAAAGGATGAAGAACTGAGTGGGTGTAGAGCTAGGAAAGATTCCACAAAAGTGTAGTTGAGGGTCCCCTCATCTCTGGCCAATCTCAATTCACTGGCTCTCTAGGAAATCTTGACTTTGTAGGAGCTAGGGGCTGGGGACTCACTATAGACTGCTATTTTGTCTACTGAACTCACGGTAACTCTCCAGGGATCATAGAAGCATTGTTTTTGTATTGCCACTACCAGATCTTCCTTCCATCATCACTCATGCCTTTTTTGAGTTTATTCAATCTAAATCTATCAGCCAATCCAGACTCTCATAGCTAATATTTACAAAGTCCCTCATTTCTCAGTGAGTTCAGTGCCTAGCTCCCATTTTTCCTTTCCCTGTTCCACCTTAAGGAAGGCCCCAGACCAGCCATGCTCACCTGTAACCTGGTAGTGCACCTGTCTCTTTGGCCTTTTCCTCTTTGCTCCCACATGGACACCTTCCTCCTTTTCCACTCTTCCCAGCCCTTGACATGTCTTCTCCCATCCTTGAAGGTAGAAGCCATATTTCATTCAACATACAAGTTGATGTTCCCTTAAAACCCAACCCTCCCAGGTCCTCAATCTACATAGTTCACATTTATTGACATCTCCACTCCAGGCTACACTCATGGATGGCCATAGCCATCACCTTGCCATCCCCCCAAGTGTTCCATTTCTATGATCAAGAACTCTGAATTTCCTTTATCTGATCACTGTCTCTGAACTTTCTGTTTCTCCTTCTGCTTGAATCTTTCTAACTGTACTTTTATTTTTAAATTAAAATATTTTGTTATTTAAAATTTTTAAAAATTAATTTGTTACATCTTAAGTTCTAAACTGTTTCCCTCCATCTTTCCCCACCTAACTGTGCTTTTTATCCTCACTGTCATGCCAGTCCCTCCATTCCCTAGTACTATCCCAGACCATCATTCTTGCACTGGTTACATTCTTTTTTCTTCCCAATCTTGACCCCTTGGTGAACCAATTAATCTCCAAAAGATCCTCTATTCTTAAATCCCCATTTCCTTGTCCTAATGCTTATCATGCCTCGCCAGATTCCAACTCAGCATTATTCCTACCATTTGCCCTCCCCCCATCTATTCAGATGTTGTTGAATGGAGTTGGAAGAAATCATGAAACCATCCTGATTGAAAGGTGGGTCCAGGCTAAACACTTGAAAGGAAGCTGGGGAAGTGCTTTGCTTGTAATTCATGCACAACCACAAAGCATTCGAATAATTAATTATAGATCTTATCTGGTCACACAGTGATCCAGTACTGTAGAGAGACCAGTACTTCAGTCATTATTTAAGATGATGATGAAGTCTGGGTTGGCCTGGATGGCTTCGGAGGCTCTGTCCAACCCCAGAATTCTGTGATTCAGTCTTTCCTTCTGCCTCCTCTTGTGCCTGAGTTTTACCTGCCTCTCCTCCTCCCCTTTTGCCTCCTGTTCCTTTTCCAACCCTGATAGTTTCCTGACCACTTATTACCCTGATTGCTTTTTTTGTGAACTAACCTACCATTTGTCTTTATTGACCAAAATAACAGATATTTTGGGCCATGGAGAAAAAACATGTCCTCAAGGAACTTACATTTGGTGGTGGGGGGGGAGGGTGGTGGTGAGAGCATGAGAATGAGGGTCAGTGTGTATGTAGGTAGAAATGTTCTGTGGTGGGTCAGGTTATGGTAGGTAGCTAGGTAGTGGTCTTGGATTCAGGAACACCTGAGTTAAAAACCTGCCACAGATATTGAGAGACCCTGGGCAAGTCACTTAATCTCTCTAAGCCTCGGTTGTTTCTCCTGTGAAGTGGGGATAGCACCCAACTCACAGGATTGTTGTGACGACCAAATGAGTTAACATATATGTGTATATATATATACACATATATATACATATATGTATACACACATATATATAAAACATAAAGGACTATTTTAAATGTTATTTTTAATATCCTAGCACTATATATGTATATAAAAGGTACTGGTTTTTATTTCATCTTAGGATCTCTAGCACTATATATGCATATAATAAATATTATACATAAATATAAAATGTACACACACGAGCTAGCACTAAGTATAAAATGTATATATAATATATGTATTATATAAGCAAGCTCAAATATATACATATAATACATACATGTGTATACATATGAATATAAAAAAGGACTTTTTCATCTTATCCTCCACACTACATATATATAATATATGCACATAAATATAAAATATATTAAAAGGGACTGTTTTTAATTTTATTTTAGTATCCTTGCCACTATATGTACCTATAACATGTATATATCACATAAATCTTTCTCTTTGTCTCTGTCTCTGTCCCTGTCCCTGTCTCTTTCTCTGTCTCCTTCTCTGTTTCTGTCTCTCTGTCTGTCTCTTTCTGTCTCTGTCTCTGTCTCTGTCTCTCCCTCTCCCTCTCTCTGCCTCTGTGTGTGTGTCTCTCTCTGTCTCTGTCTGTCTGTTTCTCTGTCTTTGTCTGTCTGTCTCTCTCTCTCTGCTATAATTTGGGGAAGGCTGAATTCATATTTTCTTCAATTCACCCAGGAAGGCTCTGATGGGGAGATGGTTTCTGGTTGAATTTTGGTTGAGAATACAGCCTCTCACACGCCTCTGCACTACACAGGTTTAGAACAGGAAAGATCTCCAAGTTCAACCCCACCATTTTACAGAACAGGAAACTGAGGCCCAGAGAAAGGATTGTTTTTCGTTTTATTTTTGTATCCCCAGCACCTGACACAACGTATGATGCAGTGGAAATTGCCTACGGGGCTTAGAATCAGAGAACTTGCCTTTGAAACTTGCCTCCGGCACTTTCTACCTGGGTGATCTTGGGCAAATCTCTTCACCAGATCTCCATCTGCTCCTCCGTGACGGTGGAAGGCTGGGCTAGGAGCTTCTGGGGTCCCTTCCAACTTTAAGTCTTGGATTCTTGAATTCTGAACAAGTAGATACTGAATAGGATCCAATTTGCTCAAGGGAACCCCGCTAGTAAGGAGCAAAGCCAAGCCCCGACTCTCCGGTCTTCTAAGCCAGATTCAGGGCTCTTTCCGAAAGGCAAACACCTCCCTACAGGAGAGGAAGCAGACTTCTTACAGAAGGGCTCCACTTCAAAAGAATCCGATAGCCCCAAACCTCAAGCTGTCAAAGTAAATAAATAAAATCAACAAGAATAAATAGTGTTTATGTAGCATGTTAAGATTTGAAAAACACGATGCATGTTTTCACATTTGGTCCTCATAACAGCCTTGGGAAGTAGACACGATAGTATTATTTCTATTTTCCAGATGAGGAAACTGAGGCAGATGGAAGTTAAGTGATTTGATGAGTATCACACAGCTAGTTAAGTGTCGGAGGCAAGGTTTGAACACAGGTTTTCCTGACTCTTGCCACTTAGCTGCCTGGGATTAATTCTTTACTCTACAAAAGGATACCTAGCAGGGTAGTGCGTGAATGGAGCACTGGGCTTGAAATCAGGAAGACCTGAATTCAAACCCCGCTTCAGACACTTACTGTATGACTCTGGGCAAGTCACTTCACCTATGTTGACCTCAGCTTCCTCATCTGTAAAATGGATATAATAAAGCCACCTCCCTCCAGGGGTATCATGAGAACCAAATGAGGTAATATTTGTAACATGCTTAGCACAGAACCTGATGGAATAAGTAGGTGCTATAGAAATGGGAGTTATTCTTTTTCTATACTACAGGGGTCCTTCGTGCATTTAAAGCAGGTGTCAACTGACAAAGACTTGATGTCTACTTAACTGTTTAGGTGAACATCAGGTTCTTACAGTTTTGTTTCTTCCCCCAGAATGTAAGTTCTCAGAGGGTCTGATTCACTCCTGTTTCCCACAGACCTGTATCCCACAGACCTAGCGCCAGATCTTGCACATTGTAGGGACTGAGGTTGAATTGAAATACTGTTTCACAGATCCTGGCATTTCTCTCTTCTTTGGGTCCCATTAGACTATAAGCTCTTTGAGGGCAGGAACTGAGTCTTATTTTGTTTTTGTATCTCCCCCAGGGGCTAGTACTTTAGTTTAATGAATACTTGTTGAATTGCCATGTGATATTCTGGGCAGCTAGGTGGTGCAGAGGGTAGAGCGCTAAGACGAGTCAGGAAGATCTGGGTTCGAATCTAACCTCAGACACTTAGCAACTATGTGACCCTGGGCATTTAATCCATATTTGCCTCAGTCTTATCTGTTAAATGAGCTGGCGAAGGAAATGGCAAACCGCTCCAGTATCTGTGCCAAGAAACCCCCAAATGGGTTCACAAAAAGTTGGACATGAGTGAAACAACTAAACAATAATAATGATGTGCTACTCACAGCCAAACAAATTGACCACCAATGAGCCTTAACTACATGAAATGTAACTCTTGCTTCTCTATCCTAAGAGGATTCCCTAAGCTGTCACTTAACCAGATTAAATAGACTGGGCTTTTAAACAGCACACGGTTGCTAGGAACCACAGGCTGAGGGATAGGATGGAAGACTGGATGCTGTTGATGAGATTGCTGGTCCAATCTGGCCTTACTACTGTTCCTCATACAGGAAGCTCCATCTCCCATCTCAGTGCCTTTGCATTGGCTGTTCCCCATGCCTGGAATGCCTTTTCTTTTCATTTCCACTTCTTAGAATCCTTAGTTTCCTTCAAAGCTCAGCTTTGTAAATCTTAAAGTCCTATGTAGATGACAGCCGTTACTAATATCCAGCACTGTTTGCCTCTTCCTCCCTCTCTTTCCTCCTTTTTCTCCTCCCCCTCTTTTTCCTCCCCCTCTCTTTCCCTCCCTCCCCCTCTATTTTTCCCTCTCTTTCTCTTCCTCCTGTCTCTCCTTCTGACTCTCTCTTCCCTTGTTCTCTTTCCTCCCTCCCTCTCTCCTCCTTCTTTCCCTCCCTGCCCCTCTATTTCCCCTTTTCTTTCTCTTCCCTTTGTCTCCCCCTGACTCTCTCTCTCTCTGTCTCTGTCTCTGTCTCTGTCTCTGTCTCTCTCTCTCTGTCTCTCTCTGTCTCTCTCTCTCTGTCTCTCTCTCTCTCTGTCTCTCTCTTTCTCTCCCCCCCCTCTCTCTCCATACCCCGCTTTCCTCTCCTTGCCATCCATGGCACATTTCTTGCCCCTTTCCCTGACTGGTGGCTGGCAAAGGCAGGCTGTTTGGATGAGGAATGATCATAGCTGTCTCTTCCAGACAGACTTCCCAGGTTATGAAACATTCCCAGGGGGAATGGCTGACTTTAGAAGCAGGCACTTTGAGCAATGCTTGGAGAGTTGCATTACATTAGAGTAAACTCCCTAGATCACAGGGCAGCGCCAACAACATTGAAAATGAAGGAACAAAAGGAAGAAGGAAGACCATGGAAAGCTGTGATTCTCCCGTATTTTCTGATGCTTGCTTTGAGGGGTACTTTGCTCTTAGCAGCCCTGTAACCAAGAGACTCCAAGACATGCTCAAGATTTCGATTTCTATTTCACTAAAAAAAATGGGCAGAAAGCAAAATGAAAAATATAAACAAGGTCCACACCTTATGTCTCATGCCCCTTTGCCAGACTGAGCAGTGCAGAGTGTTGCCATGTTTTCCAGGGTTCAGTTGCTGGGTTGCCTGCTCCTGGGGTTCGCTTACCCATCAACCCCCAGGGAGACATGGGCCAAGTCCAGTGGGTGATGGGCCACGCCCTCTCCCAGCACATTTGCATCACAGCCACCGTGGCTATCCCCTTCACTCATCCTTTCCCACCTAGCTGCTTGTCAATTTTTGCACCAGATAAAAGAATTCCTGTTATAACACTGTATTATGTGTACACAGCTGTGTAAACATACATAATAAATGTGTGTATATATATATATGTGTGTGTGTGTGTGTGTTTGTACATATATGTATATCTACATTCATATTTATGTATGTACAGCTATATTTACATCCATCTATCTCCATTTCTTTTCCTATCTCTATCTCTATCTCTATCTTAATACACATAGGGATTGGGACTGGGTCTGATTTTGCTGATGCAGGGAACTCCTGGTTGAGGAAACTCTCTACTAACACAGGTTGGTATCTTCTCTTCAGCTTAGTCTTAGAGAGTCAGCTAAGGGTGCTGAGAGATGACTTGGCCACATACAAACAGTACATGTCAGAGGTAAGACTTGAACCCAGATCCTCCTGGAGAGACAATGCTCTATCCTTTACACCATGGAGAGTTCAAGCCATTTTTTTTCTGTCAGGCAGCAAGCCAAAGCACCTCAGAGAGATGAAGAGCCCTCCTTCTACTGTTTTTCTTTGAATATATCTAAAACTGTGGGTTTACAGTCATAGGACCTTCCTTCCCCCTGTGGCTGCTGTTAGGATCATGCCTAAGGGAATGAAGCCAGAAGTGACATTTCTGCCATTTAAGGCAGCTTTGTGGCATAGTGAATAGAACACTGGACTTGGAGGCAGGAAGCCTCAAAATCTGACCTCTTTCTAGCTGTAACACTTTGTAGCAAGACACTTCATAGCTGTGTGACCTTGTGCAAGTCACTTATCCTCTGTTTACTTCAGTTTTCTCAACTGTAAAGCAGGGATAATAATAGCCCCTTCCTTCTAGGGCTGTTGTGAGGATCAGACGAGATACCATTTGTAAAGTGCTTAGCACAGTACTGGCACAGAGTAGACATTTAACAAATCTTTCCTTCCATGGCTTTTCTTCTGATGAATTTGAGCAACAAAACACAGATCAGCACCACAATGGCTAATGACATTTATCTTAGAGAAATTGCCTTTAATATAAAAAGGAAACAGGAAACAAGCCCTTTAGAAATGGAGATTGGGGTACAGGTGTACCTCTTCTAAAAAGAGTGAGTAGGAGGGACAAGGAGGAGGAAGAGCATGAAGAATCATGAACTTCACTGGCCTCACCAGTCCAAACAACTCCATAGAATATGGATTTAGAGCTGGGAGAGAATATGGAGGACACTGAGTCGAACTTTTTTGTGGATGAGGAAATGGGAAGCCCAGAGAGACTGTGTCTTGCCCAGGGTCACATTGCCAGTAGACAAGGGAGGTGAGATTCAAACCCAGGACTTGTGGATTCCAGGTAGACCATTGTGAGCAAACCCTGAATCTGTTGTGACTCTGGTGCGTGGCTTGATCAGAGTTCCTGTCCTGAAGCCCATACGGCCGATGCTCTCACTCTGTGGTTTCCATGGGTACACTCTTCCCTAATCCAGAGCGTGGCTTCTTACAGAGGGCTGGGTGGGGAGATGCATGGACCAAGTCTGCTTTTCTCCCATGCAGGCTCCTTGCTACTTCTCTCTCCTTCTGGCCTGTGCCCTCCTGTCCACATTTAGCTCTCCCTCAGGAGAGGATGGCTAACTTGCCAGTCACCATCTGGCTCTGGTTGGTCACAAGATTAGGGCAGCTCCCCAGGGAGGAGGGTGAGGAGGAAGGACAATCAGAGTTTCTGTCCGACAGGAGGTTTTGTCTCTAGAATTCTTTTATATCTATCTGGAAGTTTCGTATACTAGATAGAACATTGCCCTTTAACAAAACATCACTTTATCTGTGTATGTATAGTTCCCCTAACTCTCAGATAGAAGGTTTTGTCTTTGCGTTCCCCAGTGCTGTGCACGTAGAAGGTCCTTAAAACAAATGTGTGGGATAAATGTGCCTGGAGGGCTATTCATTCTAACAAAGATAGGAAAGTCAATTTGCTTTCCCTGAGACTCAGTTCCCTCATCTGTAGAATGGGAATGATAATACCTGTGCAGCCTAGTGTGGTAGATAAGAGAATCAGCCTTCCGAGTCAGAATGACCTGGGATCAAATCCTGTTTTTGCCACTTATTGGCCACGTGATTCAGGGAGAGTCATTTAAATTCTTCTTGTCCCTAAATTAAATCTTTAAGATTTTCGAATTGCAGAGAAGGCAATGCTGTGCATTATTAGAAAGAGCTTTCTTACTGGGAGCTCTCTTTACCTGGTCTGAGCCACTGCAGATCTATCCTTCCTTTCAGCTTCAGGATGCCCCAGCCTTCACTTCCCTGTGATCTAGTCTTTCTCTGAGAGTCTCTGAGAAGTAGCATCTTTTCTCTCTCATTTTTCAAAGTGAGCCTACCTCTTAATGACAGCTGTTGCTGGGCAAGAAAACAGGGGGACAGGACAGCCAGGTCTGGTCTTTCCAAGAAGCCCCCTCCCTGGACGAGGAGGCGCCAGCCGTGTGTGTGGGGTGGGTCATTTCCTGGCAAGGGAAGGCGCTGCACAGAACAAAGATCTTCCCGCTGCCTTCCTTCCAAGTGGGGGTGGGGGAGTGAGAGGTGAGGCATTTGAGAGCCATGAATATAACCGCCAGTTCAAATTTAAACAGCTGCAGGAAATCAATGCCTGGGATGAGTACTTTGCTTGACAGTTTTCCTCTCTGAAATGGCAATCATAAATTAGTTTTTCGCTCCCTTGCATGTTTTTCTTCAAAGGAGGACTTGCAAGTGTCTGCATGCCGGCTTGTCCTTGGAAATGATGGTTGTTTCACTAGTGGGAAGAATGATGTAAAAACAGATGAAAAGCTCTGATCATAACAGAACCAGAGTATGGTGGTGGAGTGAGAAGTTTTGGATGATATGTCTTTAATATTTTGTGGTTTGAGCCTGTGGATTCATCTGGCTGGGGAACTCCCAGAATGGATAATCCCTTTACCTATCCAGCTGAGTGGTGCCATATTGTATAGTGCACTAAGACTGGAGCCAGAAAGACTCATGTTCCTGAGTTCAAATCCAGCCTCAGACGCTTACTAACTGTGTGACCCTGGGCAAGTCATGTAATCTGGTCTGCCTCAGTTTCCTCATCTGTAAAATCAACTGGAGAAAGAAATGGCAAACCACTCAAGTTTCTTTGCCAAGAAAACCCCTAAATGGGGTCATGAAGAGTCAGATGTGACTGAAAATGACTGGACAACAACAAAATCCCTATCAGTATAAATAAATTTGAGTACTGTTGTACTTAATACTATATTACTAGTATTTGTAAAAAAAAAAGTATACACATATATACTTGTTTATAAGTTATATATGTAGTACTGTATTGCTAGTATTTTAAGATTAATTTTTAAAAAATTTACAAGCCTTTATTTTCTCCCTTATCTCCTGCATTATAAAGTTTAAAAATAAAAATTAAAAATGATAACATAACGATAAAATAATATTTTATCCTAGTAGGGGGACCAATAGAGGACCATTGGAATTTAGACCTGTACTTTAGGAAAATCACTTTGAGTAGCTGTAGAGAGGGTGGATTGTAACAGGGATGGGCTCGAGGCAAGGCAAGCTATTTCAATAAGGCAGGTGAGAGGTGATGGGGGCCTGGACCAAGGTAGTGGCCTTGTGAATGGATGGAAGGGGACGTTTTCTGGAGATGCTGTGGGGGTGATGCATAGGGCTCTGGCAACTGACTGAGGTAAGAGAGATCCAGGAGCTGGGGAGGCTGCTAACCTGGGTAATTAAGAAGATGGCACTACTCTTGAAAGTAATGGAGAAGACTGAAAGAGAGGGAGGTGGAAAAAATATAATGAGGTCTGTGATGATTACCACTCATCATTCATGCTGTTGTACCCCCAAATGAAAAGAGAATGGCTGTGCATGTTTGGGGGGCGAAGAGGAGGTTGCCACCACAGAGCCCAAGCCCTGGGAGTAAGGAGCCAGAAGGGGCAGAGTGGCATGAGATCCATGGTCAGCTCTCTAAGAGGATGATTCTGAGAGCAGACACTGAGGGGCATTGGCAGAGGGGACTTCCTCCTCACTAGCTCCCTGGCCCGGTGAAAGGGGTGCTGCAAACACAGCGTTTTAAGTTCTACAAAGCAGTTTAAAGGATCATCTCATCAATCTTCACAACAATCTGGGCTTCAGTGTTGCTCTTGGAATCTAATCCACCCCAGATGCTTCCTGGTTGGGTGATTCTGAGCAAGACCCTTAAGCTCTCGAAACCTCAGTTTCATCACCTGTAAAGTAGGAATAATAATCTCCTCTACGTCATAGGGGTGTTGTGAGGATCAAATGAGATAATATAACCAAAGTTCTTTGGGAACTTTAAAATGCTACATAAATGTTAATTATTGTCCTCTTTCCTCCCTCCCTTTCTTCCCTTACTCCCTTCCTTCTCCTTCCATTCCTTTTTTCCTTCTTCCCTTCTTCCTTCCTTCCTTCCTTCCTTCCTTCCTTCCTTCCTTCCTTCCTTCCTTCCTTCCTTCTTTCCTTCCTTCCTTCCTTCCCTCCTTCCTCCCTCCCCTTTCTCTCCATCTCTCTCTCTCTCAGATGAGGAAACTGAGGTTCAGAAAAGTTGTGTCTAGTTCAGTGTTATAAGGCTTGTAAGTAAGTCTGAAGTGTGACTTGAACCCAGACTTTCCTGATATTAACAGAGGGTTTCCTGCCATACTGACAGTGATTTGTCCATGGTCTCACCCATAGATCTCAGGCAGGACTTGAACTCTAAGCCTTCTTGATTTCAAGGTTGGTCCCCTAGCCTCTATAGCATGCTACCTTTCCAGAATAGCTATAAGAAACAATTGTAGGTGTAACTCTAAGAAACTGGAAGTGTAAATGGGCAATGGGATCATATAGATTTAGAACCATCTGAGTTTGGCCCCCTCCTTTCATGTAGGGGGACATGGAGGCCAGGGAGAAGTCACTTCCTCAAGATCACAAAGGCTACGAGTGGCAGAGCTGGTCTTCTGACCCTGCTCTCTTATCTCCAGATCCATCCTCTTTCCACCCAACCCCGCCAGCTGTCACCACAGCTGCTTCTCTGCTCTTCAGCCACTCTGTAAAGTCTCTGGCTCACGGAGATGGAAGAGCTAATTCTGGTTTGGTTTTCATCCTGGAGCCTTCCGTCCCTTTAATGCAGCATTAATGATTTAAGTCACACTGCAAAATGAATGCACAGGCCCCTCTGTCACGGTTGAACATGTGGCTGCTTTAGCGGCATGTACATGGATGGATCCACGCATGGATAAAGGCTCTTGTAAGGGGACGAGGCGAAAGGGAGGTGGGGGGTAGTTGGGTAAGTGTGACAGTGATAGAATGTTTCCCATGGATTTCACAGATCTTTGAAGCCCAGAACTGGAAGGGATCCAGAGGCCATCTAGTCCAACTTGTAGCTGAACAAACATCTCCTCTACGTTATCCAATCTCACCTTCATGGTTTCCAGAGAAGGGGAAACCACTCCTTCCTAAGGCAGCCCATTCCACTTTCTGAGAAGTCCCTCATCGTTAGGAAAGCTCTTCCTATAGTCTCCTCTGCTTTGGTTTTATTCTCCCAATTTCCACCCTTTCCTCCACCCATTCCTCCCAATTTCTTAGTTCTGGCTTCTAGAGCCTAATTTTACTTCTGATGTTCACTGCCTGTGTGACCTTGGATAAGTCACTCCACCCAGTTTCCTCATCTGTAACATGAGAGAGTTGAACTTGGTGAACTTTTGGAAATTCTAGAACTAGGATCTTATGATCTTTCTCCACAAGTCAGCCTTTCAGATTCTCTCTGGCTCCCCTGGGGTCCTGGTTCTTCCAGAAACCTTTCCCAGCCCCTAGTTAATTCTAGTGCTCCCTCCCCCCTCAAGTCTGCCCTGTTTCTTACTTCCCATTTATCCTCCAGGTAGCTTGCTTGGGTACGGTTGTTTTCATGTTGTCTTTCCCATTAGACAACGAACACCTTTAGAGTGGGGACTATCTTTTGTCTTTCTTTGAGAGTTCCTCAGCGTTCACTACAATATCTGCCATGCGGTAAGTGGTTAGTAAATGCTCGTTGACTGATTGGCTGGTAATTATCTCTGTGACAGAATTAAAGCTCCTTAAGGGCAAGGATTGGTTAAATTTTTTGTCTTTACAACCCCAATGCCTAGTACAGCACTTAACACATAGTAGGTGTTTAATTAAATTCTTATTGATTGACAATGTCACATTCCGGGCCTCTCCCCCCAAGTCTTCTTTCTCTAGGCTGTCAGACTTCCCTTGTCCCTTCCACAGCAGGGTTAAAAGAAGGAAGGGTAGTTTTCTTTTTCTTGGATGTTGTGGAATTCAGCAGCTTCTGGGACGATGCTCATCCATTCTCCCAGGGAATGACCACCTAAGTGAACCTGGGTGGGACACGGATCGTGGTTCCTTAGAAATAACAGACAGTAGTCAGAATCCATCAATGAACCTTGCTCTTGAATTGATTTCGAATTAAATTTTGTTTCTTTCATCCAAGTCAATACTTGGAAACAAGTTCTAATCAGGAGAGCTATTGGGGAGAGTCACTTGCTCAGCGAGGCTCCTGTCTTGGCACCGTCGATGCAGGCTCCATGTTTGATTTCCTGTACTTGTGCGTCTTTTTTCTTTTAATCATGATTTAAAACTTTACCCTGTGCTATTGGAAATGCCATTAATTAGCCCTTTCAACTCTTACAGGAATGCTTAATTATACATTTATTTTCTTTGGTTTCTTGCTCAGGGTAAATTCTTCCCCTCCCCCCCTTCCTCCAGTAGACCACGAAGTGCACCACCAGTCAATAGCCGAATTATGAGAAGTGTAATTTCCTTTACAGACTTAATGAGCTGATGAGTAAATAGCTGTCAGGTCGTCGGACATAGCTATTGATTGTGGTTGTCTGCCCAGCCGGTTCATTTCCCTCCTGCTGAGAATGACAGATCAATGGAGAATCTTCCACAGAGGGCAGGATACGCAAGCCTTCCTCTTCACTTAGAGTTCTGCCCATACCCAGCTCACAGCCAGTCCTCTGCTCCCCTTCTGCTGCCAGTGTTTTACGAGCTCCTTCCCTGCCAAGCTCATGCTTGCAGCTCTGACTTTATGGACCAGCTAGAAGCACAGCTTCCTCCTCAGTCATCAATCCCCACTCCCAAAGGTTAATGTTTAATACAGAGCCCTCTAAAGTTGAGAGGCCATAAGGTAAGGGACTATCCCCACATGCAGAGAGGACACAGTCCTTACTGTTTGGCAAGAGTTTTCTGGAGGTGCTAACTGCTTAGGGTAGATGGAGACTGCTGGGGCAGAGTAGACAGAGGCTACTGGTCAGATTGAACAAATAAATGAAATTTAAAAAACACATGATAAATGGGTAGGGGAAAGATGGGGAGAAAATTTGTAAATCAAAATCTCATGGAAAATAAACAAAAATTAAAAAAAAATAAATCTCATTAAGAAATAAAAATAAACACATGATAACAACAAGCATTTGCGTATTAAAGTCTGCAGAGCACTTCACAAAATTACCTCATTTTATCCTCACCACAACCCTGGGAGGTAGGTGCTATTATCACCTTCTTTTTACAGTTGAGGAAACTGAGGCAGGTTCATGATTAAGTGACTTGCCCAGGGTCACACAGCTAGCTAGTAAGTGTTGGGTCAGGATTTGAACTCAGGTCTTCCAGATTCCAAGTCTTAGACTATCCATTGCACCACCTACCCTCCCCTGTCCTCTACCCAATTCTCCCCTCTTCTTATATCCTTATTAGTGTTAGAGTACCGCCATCATTCCTGTGACTCAGGCTCACAACTTAGCTCTCTCTTACTTCTATTTTTGTGACATCTCTCATATATGATCCCTTCTCTCTTCTGATACTGCTGCTACCCTGGTGCAGGCCATCATCACTGGAAAGCTGGAACTGGAGTCAGGAACTCACGAGATGTTGGGAGTCAGGAACCCAGGAGAGCTGTACTTGTAGTCAGAAACTCAGGAAGCCCCAGAAGTCAGGAATCCAGGAAGTCCAGACATCAGGAACCCAGGAAACCACTCAATTTTTATCTATAAACCAAAGTTCCTTTTAGATAGAGGTTAAGTGACTTCCTTGGTTCTTAGTGTCTGGACTAAGGCAAACACCAGCTGGTTGGTCTCCCTGCTTCAGATCTCTCTCCTCTTCTAGTCCACTTAGCTGTCACACTGATCTTCCTAAAGCACAAGTCTGACCATATCAGTTTTTCCCCCACCCTCACTGTCAGCTTGCCATTCCATAAAATGTAATGGCTTTCTACCACCTCCAGGATCAAATATTAACTCCTACCCTTCCGCCCCCCCATCTTTATCTCTGTTCCATCTCAAAGACTTGTGTGGACAGCTTCCACTTAACTGGGGCAGTTACTAGGTCAAAATAATAGACAGTTACTAGCTCTGGAATCAGGGGACCTGAGTTCAAATACTGTTTCTGATACATATTACCTGAGTGACCTTGGATAAGTCACTTCCTCACCTCTCCAGGCCTTAATTTTCTCATCCCTAAAATGAATGGGTTGGACTATTCTCTGAAGTCTCTGAAGTCCTTTCCAATTTTAGATCTATGATCTTATGATCCACTTTTCTTTCTGACCTCAATGGTCTGATCTGTATAATGGAAATGAGGATTATGGCCTTAAAGAGGAAGGACCATTTCCCAAAGTTAGGACTATGCTTTGGAGTCTATGCTCCAATGTACACTAGATGCTCTAGAGATGGTGGGCATTGCCCTCAAAGAATTCTGGGAAAAGTCATGAAAAAAATGACTGTCTTTGATGTAGGGGGCAGGGAAGTTTATGTAGGGACACCTAAGGTCCCTTTAGCCCTAGGGGAGCTGGCTCAGTAGAAGTCCTCATTGGGCAGATGGTAAATTGGTGGAGGGAGTTCTCTCATCTGGGAGTTCCCTTTGTCAGTGATATTATGCGTCTGGTTCCCACCCCTGTCCTCAGAATCTGACATAGCACTAGGCTCATAATAAACACTTGACAAGCTGTTATTGAATAAATGTTCTCTGAATGTTTTATGGCTGCTATGTCTGACCTTGAGTGATGAGCAACTTATGACCTAGAGATTATGGTATTCTCCCTGAATCTCCTTGGCCATCCTGCCCGCTGGGCAACCAGACCAGGGGATCTTAACCTTGGATCCATGAACTTGGTTTTTAAAAAATTATTTTGATAATTGTTTCAATATAATTGGTTTCTTCAGTATTTCATGCATTTAAAAATCTTATTCTGAGAAGAGATTCAATGCTTTACTAGACTTCCAGAGAGGGCCATGACCCAAAAAAGGTTAATAATGTCTTATTTAGACAGACAGCTCAAAGAGAAAAAAATTCTTGCTGGCCTTCAGGGGCATAGAGGAGGAAATTTAGTCCTAAACAAGTTCCCGGAAAGTAAATAAGTTTGGCCAGTCATAGCCTTTACTGGACAGGCTCCCAGCCTCGGGCACTCAATCCTTCCCATGAGATCTTTGCACTCCCAGTCCTTTACCTCTGATAACTGACCTTTCACCTTATTTTTTGATGGGAGGACCAGTCCTCTGAGCTCCATCAGGCAATTGTGCACTCCCCTCTCCTTCCATCTCCTCTATATGTGCTGTCTTCCCACCCTCCTCCAGCCCCATTAGAATGTAAGCTCCTTGAGGTCAGGGAATCTCTCATTTGCTCGTATCCCCATTGCCGGGCACAGTCTGACAGAAAGAAAGTGCTTAATACTCTCTTCTTTGGTCATCTCTTCTTTCTCTCTCCCATCTCACCCCTCCTACTTCTCTATTTTTCTCTCTTACTCTGTCTCTCCTCTTTCTTTCTCTCCTTCCCTCTCTCTCCTTCCTTTCTCCTTCTTTTCTGTCTTTCTGTC
>CM053587.1:318264970-318302085 GCA_028646515.1 Pseudochirops corinnae | reverse complement strand
TGACATGCCTACTGTGCTCAAGGCTCTGTGCTAAGTGATTTACAAATGCTGTCTTATTTGATCCTCTCAGTGACCCTGGTAGATAGGGAAAGAAGGGAGAAAGAGCATTTATATAGTGCTTACTATGGGCCAGGCACTGTGACAATTGCTTTTAAAATATTATCTCATTGAATCCTCAAAACAGTCTCGTGAGGCAGGTGCTCCACTCTGTCTTCCAGTTGTTCAGATGTCTTCTGAGTCTTCATGACCCCTTTGGGGTTTTCTTGGCAAAGATACTGAAGTGGTTTGCCATTTCCTTCTCTAGTTCATTTTACAGGGGAGGAAAGGAAACTGAGATGAACAGGGATAAGTGACTTGCCCAGGATCATGCAGCTAGTAGGAGTCTGAGGCCAGATTTGGACTCAGGGAGATCAGTCTACCTAACTCCAGGCCTGGTACTCTATCTACTGTGTCACCTAGTGGCCCATTATCTCCATTTTACAGATAAGGAAACTGAGGCAGGCAGATGTGAAGTTTCTTATCTAGGGTCACACAACTAGTAAGTGTCTGAGACCAAGTTTGAACTCAGGTCTTCCTGACCCCAGGCCCAGGGCTCTATCCACTGTACTTCTAGGCACCTCTAGGAAAGGGTGACAAGTTCCCAAGCAATTTTGGGGACAGTGTTTGCTCTTGTGCTATGGGTGTCTTCATGTCATAGATTTACAGATAGAAGGGACTTTTGAGGTGTCTAGTTCAATCTCTTTATTTTAGGGGCCAGAAACCTGATGTTCTTAATGAGAAAATGACTTGTCTAAGGTCACATAGGAGCAAGTCCTAGAAATGGGACTTAAATCAGAGTCCTCTGACTTCAAATCTGGAATTTGTGATTATGAACAGACTAGAATGACCAGCCCTGTACCAAGTGTGCATTTATTTTTTTTTTGCTTATTTTTTGGGGGGGAGAGGGAGGAAGGTAGGGCAATTGGGGTTAAGTGACTTGACCAAGGTCACATGGCTAGGGTTTTTGTGTGTGTGTTGTGTCTGAGGCTGGATTTGAACTCAGATCCTCCTGACTCCAGGGCTGGTGCTCTATTAACTGTGCCACCTAGCTGCCCCCCAGCTGTGCATTTAGGTCCCTCCTGGGAGATTTACCAGAAGATTCTTTTAAAACATTTGTTCAATTATGACTTGGTCTCCAGCAGTTCACAGACTTTGGCATTGTTCTATGAAATCATAGCTGATATTGAGGTTTTCAGAACACTTCTCATGCATCACCCACGTTCTCATAGGATGAGCTTATGAATGGTGGTGCTGAGTCTGAGCATTCTGGTCTTCTCTCTTTTGGGGGGTCCTGGCCTCCCCGGATATTTTTGTCCCTTCTCACCCTGTCCAAGCTGCCTCTCCTCAAAGGAGATACTCCTCTCCCAGTCAGCAGGTCAGGTTAACACCATCCTACAGCAGACTTTGGGATCCCCTGGGAGAGACCTTTTGTCCAGGCACAGAAACTGTGTCCCAGACTTAATTAAAGGGTTTCCAGAAAACTCAAACTGCTGTTCTGGCTCCTCTGACAGGAGGCTGAAGATTTAATTTCCAGATACCTGAGGAAAGAGTCAGGAGGCAGTTCCTGTCAGTTATAGGGGGGCATCAAATCCGGGTGAGGGAGTAGGGGTAATGGTGCTGTGTCTCTCCTGCTGGCAGGGTCCGGGTTTAGGGGGGCAGGATATTTGAGAAGGCCAAGTTGTATTGGGATTGCGAGGGACTCTCAGCGGAGAGAATGTGACCCTACTCTGATTTTCCAGCATCTCCATATCTGAGTTGGAAGGGGTCTTGGAGGCCATTTGTTTTACCTGACACAGTCCCCTCTCTGACTCCTTACAAGGAGTCAGCTCACTTCCACTTGAATACCTCCAGGGATGGGAAGCCCACTACCTTTTCAGGAACTTTTTGGACAGCTCTAGCTGCTGAAAAGCTTTTTCATATCTTTTTCTGGATATGAACCAGTTTCTCTAACTCTTAACAATTGCTTCTACTCCAGCCCTCTGGGAACAACCAGAATACAGTGAAATTCTTCTACATGGTGTCCCTTAAAATACTTGTTAAATAGTGAGCATTTCTATAGTTACTTTAAGCTTTACAAAGGACTTTTACATATGTTAACTCGATTGATCCTCACAACTCTATGAAACAGGTGCCACTACTATCCACACTTTACAGATGGAGAAACTGAGGCTGAGACATTTACTTGATGTGTGACCCTAGGGAAGTCACTTCAAAGATGTCTGCCTCAGTTTCCTCATCCATAAAATGAAGACAATAAGAACACCTACCTCCCAGGGTTGTTGGAGGATCAGATGATATATTTGTAAAGTACTTTGTAAACTTTAAAGTATTTTAATTATTACTCCTGACTTCAAGTTCCAAGCTCTATCACTTAGATGCCTCACACCTATCAGGTGGCATCGCTAAACACCAGCCCTAATCTATTCTCATTCAGAGCCAGCATCTGGAAGACCACTGGTAGGTGAGTTCCAGACAGACCCAGTGTAGTACTGTGGAAGTTCTAAATTTTCTATGGTTTTCAGAGAATGGACAATTTTCCAGCCCCAACTCTTGTCTCTCTCTGGATGATTGCACTCCTATTGGTTGGCTAAAGGATGTTTTTGGATGAGCTCTGAGCCCCCAGCTCCCAGAAATGCCACCTCCTTCTTCAATTTGCTATATTTCACCAAACTGTAGTCACTTGACTTGGAAATTAATGGAGTAGGCCATTCATGTGAACAGACAGATGTGTCTAACTGGAGAGAATGTTTTTACTGTTTTCATAAAATCAAAAAAGGAACGATACAAGACATAATAAGACATGTATCATACAGCTGCCAGCCTTCAATGTCTCAGATCCAGGAAGCTCCCAAACAGTATCTAAGTGGTCTCTGTAGAATTTTTTTTTCTATAGAAATTTTTTAGGACACAGTTTAAATTTCTGGGACTAAGGTTCTGCTGTTACTGGAGAGGCAAGTGTGCCTAGTTCAGGAGTCAACAACACCTCTGCATGTAAGAATTAGGAAAACTTCCCAATGCAACCAGAGGAAGCAAGGACTCAGTCATGGTCCAGTAGAAAACCTACTCTCTCCTGGCAGAGGATTTGAGCTCAAATCTCAATTCTTATGTAACCTGAAGCAAGTCACCCAAAGGAAACCTCCCTGGGTCTTCACTGTCCTTGTTTTCAAAGTCAGAGATATGGATCAGATGGCCTCTGACGTCTCCTCCACCTCCTGGCTCTTATGACTCCCTGCAGCTCCAGGAGAGTGTCTCAGAGATCTGCCCCATTCTAATATTTTGATCGATGATTTGGATGAAGGTGAGAGGAGGCACACTTAAATATTCTAATGATACAGAGTGAGGAAGGAAAGCAAACACACTGGATAAATGTCAGCATCTAAAAAGATATTGACAGGCTGGAGAGTTGGGGTAATAATACCAGAGGATGGGAGGGGTGTTGTGGGGATTGAATGTAATTTGATCTCATCTGACGCACCTATTTGCATGCACACACATGTCTATAAATGTAAAGTACTTTCCAAATCTTACAGGGTTATATAAATACCAGCTATGGTCACGGAGAAGCTAGACAATGTCCAGAGGGCACTTTCTGAGTTGCAGGTATATGAGGATTATTTAAAGGAATTGGGGCTGTTTATCCTGCAGAAGACAAGATTGGGGTGAGGGGGACAGGGCATGAGAGCAGTGTTCAAATAGTGAAGGACTTTCATGTACATTTGTTCTGTGTGGTCCCAGAGGGCAGACCCAGGAATAGTGGAGGGACATTATGGAGAAGTCAATTCAAATTTGATGAAAGGGAAAACTTTTTTTTTTTTTGCTTTCTTTATTTTATTTTTATTTTATTTTAAATTTATTTATTTATTTTTAGTTTACAACATTCAGTTCCAACAAGCTTTTGAGTCTTCAATGCTCTCCCTCTTCCTCCCCAGGGAAAACTTCCTAATGAATGGAGCTACCCAAGAGTAGAATGGGCAGCTCAGGGAGTTGGTAAGCTCCCCGCTGCCGGAGCTTTTCAAGAAGATTCTGGATGACCAATTGTCAGGTATGGTCTAGTGGAAAAGATTCCTTTTCAGGTATGGGTTGACCCAGATGACCACTGAGGTCTCTTTCAATCCTAAGATTCTGTGATTTTATGATTCTATCCCTGGCTCAGAGAAGCTTCTTTAGCCACTGACCTCTTTAATGTGGCTTAATGTATACATGGACCCCAATAAAGGGGATGAAGTTGGGAAGTAAGTTCCTAGTCCTTGTGTCACTTTTCTTGTGCTCATGCCTTCATCTGCACGTGGAGTGTAGCCATACTTGAGGCCACCTTCCCTGAGCATCTCCATCATTTCTTGGGCCATTCTTGGCTATGTCTGAGGCTTCTCTGAAGGACTGAATCAGCAAGCCAAAGGGAAGTCAATCTCAAGTTCCCCTCTTCAGTCAGCCAAGTCTTAACAGCAGACAAGCCGATAAGCTGCTCCTAAGCTCCGAGACATGTTTTCAGATACTTTGAATTAAGTGGGTACTCTTCCTTCTCTAATGGAGTCTTTGTCAAGCCTACTTCCTAAAAATGAGAGGTTTTATGTGGGTCATGACCTACAACCCCCTTACACTCCCTCCTGCCATGTTCCATCTTGCAACCAAATATGCAATTCACCCCCCTTTCATGGAATCTAGTTTTCCTGTTATCTGGGAGGCAGCATGACATAATGAGAGGGAAGTTGGATCGGGAAGCTGTGTGACCTTGAGCAAATTATTTTACCTCTCTGGGCCTGAGTTTATCTTCTACAAAATGAAAAGGTTTCACTAGCTTATCTCCAAGTTCCCTCCCGGATCTAAATATATGACCCTATGAGACTCATACTTCATTTCACCCCACAACGAATACCAATCTCTCATTCACAGACCTCAGAGGGCTAGATCCCTAGTGACTAATGAAGGTTTGTTTTTGGAGAAGACAAAAGTCTAATTTGAGAAATGAATGAGGATGCTGCCTGCTTTGCCTCCCAGTTTAATTAAGAAACAAAAGCCAAGTGAAAATAGCCTGTGTTTCTATTCTAGTCCTGTGGAATAATAATAATAGTGCAGAATCCCCCATGTGAAGATTCGTAGACCACAGCTAATATTTCTAGGACTCTCAAAACCCTGTATGGGGTTTGAGGGAGCATCTGTGATGTGGGGGCTTCTGGAAAGCCACAGGGTGGGAGCCTCATCCTCGGACGTCAGCCTTACAGGCAGTTTCGTGGAGGGAAACCCCTAATTTCCTTGTCTCCTTCCAAGAAAGATCTTTTTGGAAACTTGTTCCTGCTAGGAGGGATCATTGGACTGGGAATAAGAAAACTTGAGTTTTAATGTTTCTCTAGGTTAGTAGGTATGTGACCTTGAGTAAATGACTTAAATTTTTAGCATCTGTTTCAATTCTACTTCACCTCATCCATTTCAATTAAATAAACATTTAAGAAATGCTTACTGCGTGCAAGGCTGGCCTTTGTCCCTCTTCATTCTTATTTCCTTTTCTTCTCCTAGGGCCCTCTGATGACAGCCTTTTCTCCACTTTACCTGCACCAGTCTTCGTAAGAACTATCATCTAATGTGCTGTGTTGCAAACATCGATTCCCTTTGGTTTATGAATCCCCAGCCTTGAACACAATGCTTGGCAAAAACATCTTTCTGTATTTTAATGGAGCTACAATCTCACTGATTTGGTTATCCCTTCAATGATACAAACTGAAACCAACTCAGGCCTGTCCATTCTGTGAGATTCTTCCCATAAATTTACTGTAGGGAGTCTTCCTGACACGTTGAGAGCTTTTCTCTAGATCTCTTAAGGCAGCTGGTGGTACAGTGGATAGAGTACTGAGCCTGGAATTAAGATTGAATTTAAATCCAACCTCAGATGCTCACTAGCTATGTGACCCTGGGCAAGTCACTTAACCTCTGCCTGTCTCAGTTTCAAAAACTGTAAAGTGGTTGTATAACAAGACCTACTTTGTGGAGTTGTCATGAGAATCCAATGAGATAATATTGGTAAAGTGCTTGACCCATTGCCTGGTATGTAGTAGGTGCTATATAAATGCTTACCTTTTCCCTTCCTTTCTTAACATTGCATTTTGACCAACCAATAAGCATTTATTAAGCACTTACTACATACTCAGCACCTTGCTAGGTGCTAGGGATACAAAGACAAATAATGAAAGAGTCTTTGCCCTCAGGGAGCTTACATTCCAAATAGGGGAAGAGGAGAGAAGATGTATGTATGTCAGTATGTATGGAACAAACACAAACTAGACACAAGGTATTTAAAAACAAGGCAGCTTGATGGCCCAGTGGATAGAGCACTGGACCTGGAGTCAGGAAGATCTGAGTTCAAATCCAGCCTCAGACACTCACTAGCTGTGTGACCTTGGGCAAGTCACCTAACCTCTGTTTGCCTAATCTGTTGAAGAAGGAAATGGTAAACTACTCCAGTGTCTTTGCCAAGAAAACCCAAATGAGGCTGTGATGAGTCAGATGTGATTGAATGAACAACAATTGAAAACAAGGTTAGGAGGGAGGGCCTTAGCAGCTGGGGGCAATCATGAGAGGCTTCATGTAAAAGGTGGACCCTGAGTTTTATCTTGAAGGAAAAGAAGGATTCTAGGAGGAAGAGATTAGAAGGGAGAGCATTCCAAGTAGGAGAGGTCTTCAGCTCAGACATAGGGATGGGCAATGGGAGATGGGGTGCCATGTGTGAGCAATAGAGAGAAGGCTGGTTCAGACAGAGGGTACTTACTGGAAGAGGTGAATGGGGTTAGGAAGGTGGAGATGAGTAATCACACACAGGGCTTCACGAGCCAAACAGAGCCTTCAAAAGAGCTACAAAGATAGGAACCAAACATGGGTCCTCTCAAACTGGGACTACCACACCTATCCTGTCCACTTGCCTGGAGAGTTTTATCAAGTGAGAAAATATGTATGAATTGTTGTTCATTTGTGTCTGATTCTTCATGACCCTGGAGACCACACTGCTGATATTGGAGGGGTTTTGCCATTTCCTCCTCCAGTGTCTTAAGGGAAATAAAGGTTAAGTGACTTGCCCAGGGTCACATAGCTAAGTAAGTATCTGAGGTCAGATCTGAACTCAGGAGATAAAACTTCCTGACTCCAGTCCAGGCACTCTATCCACTGAGCTACCTTTCTTGTGGCTGAATCATTTCAGTCATGTCTGATTCTTCATGAGCCCATTTGGGGTTTTCTTGGCAAAGAGTGATTTACCATTTCCTTCTCCAGCTCATTTTACAGATGAGGAAACTGAGGGAAAGAGGGTTAAGTGACTTGACCAGGACCACACAGCTAGCAAGTGTGTGAGGCCAAATTTGAACTCAGATTTTCCTGACCCCAGGCCCAGCACTCTATGCACTGAACCACCTAGCTGCCTCCTAATGTGTGTGGAAAAGCACACCGCAAATTCTCATGTGAAATAGAGATGCAGTTTATGATTTGGCCGCTAGGTGGTGCTGTACATAGCATGTTGGACTTGGATTCAGGGAGACCTGTAACTTGTCTCAGACACTTGCTAACTGTGTGACCCTGGGCAAGTCACATTTCCTCTTTATCTCTCGGTTTTCTCATGTATAAAATGGGGATGATAATTATAGCACCTCTCTTCTGGGGTGCTGTGAGAATTAAATGAGATCACATAAAAAAGCACTGTGCAAAACTTAAAGCACTTTGCTAAATGCTACCTGTTATTATTATCAGCATCATGTCATATAGCAAGCATTCTTTTGATCTTGTATGTGAGTGATGACCAGGCAATGACAACAGTCCTTTAAGGTGAAATCCCTTTTTTTTTATTTGGACGGGTGTGGTCTTCGGTGGTCTTGGAAGCTTGTAGAAGAGCACACCTCTGGATTCTCATGCCTCCTTGAATAGTTACTGGATTGGTCAAGCTCTGAAAAGCCTGCACCTGGGCCAGGAATTATAGGATTAAAGAAATAGAACCGAGAGAGAGACCTCAGAGGCAATCTGGTCCAATCTCCTCATTTAAATCAGTCAACCAACAAGCCTTTAGGAAGCTCTTACTTTGTGCTAGGCATCATACTGAGTACCGGGTTTACAAATGAAAGCAAAAAAGGAAGCCAATTCCTGCCCTCAGGAAGCTTACATTCCAATGGAGGAAGGAAACAGAGAAAAGGGAGCTGAGGAGCCTGATAGATGAGAAGTACTCACTGGGGGGCAGGGAGTTAGACGCAGAACCAGGAGAGAAGGGGAGAATGGGTGGCCTGGGCCCTTCCTTCAAAATGGCGATTCTGGGAGGAATTCACTGAAGGGAGGAGGAAGATGCTGAGGCAGTCAGATATTCTAGGATGAGAAGGCCAAAGGGCATGAGGAATTCTTCCAAGGTCAAAAGGGGTAAGGGATTTTCCAGAGAGAGAAGGCAGCTGAGACTCAGTGGTGATGTCTGGAGGGTCAGAAGCAGAACGAAGAAAGAAATGAATCGTAAGGGTCTCAAGCAGTATTTGAACCCCCCACTTCTTGTCTCTGGGTCCAACGCCCTACCCAAATGTTTGCCAGACTCTGTCTGGGTCCCTGCCTCCTGAAGCTCCAGCAGGAGCCAGTCCAGTGGCCAGGAGGCGGGGGAAGCATTGTTTTCTCTGGAATGAAAGGCAATGTCGAGCAGTTGCCCATTTTTCAAGCTCTTTGGGGAATAGACCTGTCGTTCTCCTTGAAAATAAATTTCCAGGAAGGGACAGGTGAACTTTCCCTGAGTGTCCCTCTGTTGCTCATAAAAAGTCTGGGAACGTCATTACAGCATCTGCGGGAGAGATGATGGATGTGTTCTGGTCCATCTCTGAATCAGAAAGCAGAGGATGAAACATGGTCTCTCTGATGGGGAAAGAAAAGAACCTTTTGGGCCCATTTGTGGCTTGCCTTGAGGCCTCTAACCCTTCAGAGCTATCCATCTTAACCAAGAACTCACCTTCCTCATCTCCACTTCCTGGAATTCCCTCGTGTCTTTCAAGGTTTGACTAAATTTCCAAGTCTGGATTCTCCCAGCACTGCTTTCTCTGAAATTAATTAATTTTTATTTATTTTGCATGTCCTTAGATGTATACATATTTCCCCTTCCCAAGATCCTTGAGGGAGGGGATTTTTTTCCTTCTGTGTGTCCCCTTGCCAGGCACGTAAGAGCTCTTAAGGAAAACATCTTGGATAGGACCACAAGGTTGAAATAAAGTGACGAAGAGCACAAGGCAAAGATGTTACTTCTGAGTCAAAAACAGGTAATTTCAGGTGCTTAGGCTCACAGGCAGGCTCCTGGGATGATATCTCACTGGTCGTACTCTTTGATGCTGTCTGAGGCATCCCCAATCCCTGAACATAGTAAGAACTAAACAGAAAGTCTATTGACTGATTTATTAAGAAGTTAGTCAGTAGGTAACTTTGTGGAGTAGGGGTGTGGCCCAAGAAGGCAGATGTGTGGAGGGTGTTAAATGTTCCTCAGTTTCTTCTGTAAAATGGGAATAGTAATAATAATAATAATAATTCTTTGACAGGGCAGTTTTAAATTCACCATGATAGACTTGTGTCCCCAATTCACAGATTCACAGAGATTATAGATGGGATTGAGTCCAACTAGGACCTGAACACCATATCTCACCAGTGGTTACTTATTCTTTGTTTGAGGGTCTCCAATGTTGGGGAGCCCATTATGTCACGAGGCACTTAGAATAGCCCTAATTGGAAGGAAATTTCCCCTTTACTGTTGTTTTTTGATCATTTTCAATTGTGTCCGACTCTTTGTGATCCTATTTGGGGTTTTCTTGGCAAAGATCCTGGAAAGGTTTGCCATGTCCTTCTCCAGTTCATTTTACAGATGAGGAAACTGAGGCAAACAGGGGTAAGTGATTTGCCCAGGGTCACACAGCTAGTAAGTGTCTGAAACCAGATTTGAACTCAGGTCTTCCTGACTCCAAGCCTGGTGCTCTCTCCACTGCACCACCAAGCTGCTCTAGAGAGAGATATGTGTCAGTTATTATCGTTGAGTCTTTTTTTTCAGATGCCAAATTAGCATCCTTCCTTCTTTTTTCTTAGTTCTTTATATTTCCTCCAGATAAATCAACTGTAACACCTGTCATAGAAATATAGGACCTAGAGTTGGAAAGGACCATGGAAGGGCTATCTAGTCTAGCCACCTTCCAAGGTCAAAAGGGGTAAGGGATTTTCCAGAGAGAGAAGGCAGCTGAGACTCAGTGGTCTCATAAGGGGAAAATACATAAGGGGAAACTGAGGCCCAGGGTCATAGAATGACTTGCCCAAGGTTATGAAGGTGGTCAATGGCAGGGTTTGAACTCAGGACTTTCCAACTCTGTATCTAGCCCCCTATCCACTGCCCGTGGCTGCTGCCTACCCTGGCAGGGACTTTCTTAGTATCATAACTCATATTGCCCAGTATTAGCACCTCAGCTGGAGTGCGGCACAACGCCTACTGTTGGACTCTGAACCAGAAAGACTTGAGTTTAAATGTTGCCTCAGACACTTAATTGTCATGTGACACTAGGCAAGTCCTTTAAATGGTCTTAGCTTTGGTTTGCTCATCTGTAAAATGGGGGTAATGAAAATATCTCTTGTTATGAGATTGAATGAGATATTGTCTGTAAAGAACTTTGCAAACCTTAACATGCTACATTATCATTATGATTATAATTAACAATAATGATTAACATTTATACAGTACTTTCCAGAGGTTGTTTTTGCTTGTACTTTGTTCTCCGGAAGGTGATACCATGACTTGCAGGTGAATTGCATGTAAGTGAGGGAGGGCTGTGCAAAGTCACCAGTCTCACTTTGTCTTCCAGAGCCATCTGGGTCCTAGTGGCCAGATACAGATCAGGACGACTGGAGATGGCCCAGGATGCAGCTGGGGACCTTGGGCTTTTCAAACTAAGATCTTTAATGGGTCCCGGTTTGACTGAGGCAACACCCATTCATTGATTAAGGCTAGGCAAGAAATGAGGCAAAGAATGACCTACTTACCTAATTTAAAAAAATTGATCTGGGAGGGTAAGACCCTCAGGGCTTCTGGCCAAAACAGAATAATTGCTATTTATGTTCATTCTGAGTCAATCATGGTCCAACAATGACCAGGTAGGACTTGGCTTGGGCCCTATCATTGGCCAATCAAGGAGAGCCTGAGTGATTTGGGGTTTTTAAAAAAAAGTTTTTTCAAAGTTTAAAATAAAATTTACATTCCCTTTGGGTAGAGCACCAGCTGAGCTGTGTGTTAAGCTCTTTGCAAATATTATCTCACTTGAGATAATATAAATGTCAGCTATTATTATTATTATTGGGATATCTATGTGGTGCTATAAGGCACAGAACACTGGACTTGGAATCGGAAAGACTCATTTTTGTGAGTTTAAATCTGGCCTCGGACCCTTACTCACTACGTGACCCTGGGCAAGTCACTTAATCCTGTTTGTTTCAATTTCTTCAATCTATAAAATGAGTTGGAGAAGGAAATGCCAACCACTTCTGTGTCTTTGCCAGGAAAACCCCAAATGAGGTCACAAAGAGTTGGACACCACTTAAATAACTGAACAGGAACAAACAACAAAAGTGTTACCAAGCAGGGGCACAATTACATCATTAGTAACTCTTGGCACCCAAGGAAAAAAAAAATCAAATGGTTGTATATGGCAGACCTGGTAACAGTCCAAGGACCTCAGGACACAATGTCTTGGAAATACTCTGGGATGCCAGCTCTCTGAGGGGTAGGCAGAGACCTTCCATGAACCTAATGGGTGGAGACCCCATTACCCTGGTACAGGGGAGGATATTGCAGGGTAGGGACACCCCACCTTCTACAGTCTCCCTAACTACTAGTGCCCTTCTCTCTCAGGTTAACCCATCTAATCAAATATATTTTCTACGTGCCTGGTTATTTACATTTTGTCCCTCCCACTAGAATGTCAGCAGGGCAGGGATGGATGGGGCCTTTCTTTATATTTTTAACACTTAGTACAGTGCCTAGTACATAGTAAGCCCTTGATAAATGCTTACTGACTGACTGATTTTGTATAAGAAGGTCTCAGGATACCACCTCTGATTGTACATGCTAGGCTTCACCTCCCCGGGGTAAACCTTTTCTACTCAGGAGTTTGGGGAGGAGTCATATGGGCCCCTTGGGAGGGGTATACTAAGGTGGGATATAGGAGTAGGGACAGGAGCATTCTGGAGTCAGCAGAAAACTGTGTGGCACAGAGACAATAATGTTAGGTTCACCTGCAGGGAGGAAATGCTCCCCTAAAATGTTGGCGCCTTGCACTGAGACTCTAGCTGCCTCACCCTATTCATCTTATAAACAAGACTTAGAGACTCAGCAATAGATGTGTCCCTCTAAGGTCCCCTCAGCTGCTCAGGTGCTGCAGGAAGGAAACTTTGCTTTATTAAGAACAGGATTTGTCCTGTTTAATGAGCTTCCATGCACATATGTAGAGAAATATCTGACACTGGACTTCCTAAGCACTGGCGACATACTTCCATTGCCACATCTACCCTGACACCATCTGTCCTGGGCATTGGTGTTGACACTGGCCCTGCCAGTTAGAGGCAGGGAACAAACCTGGCATGGAGCATACTGATTGAATGACATAATTTTCCCTGATGATGACTAGACTGAGCAGACATAAAACTTGTTCTTACTGTAAGTAAGCACAACATTTCCTAAAACAATTACAATTCATTTTCAAGAGCTGGTGGCAATTAAATTATAGGAAGGTGGGAAGGCTGGAGAGTGGCATCCTTTTTTTTTTTTAAACAAGAAAGAAAAATGCTTTTCTTTGAGGGCTCCCTGTCCTTCCTCCTTAAAATGTGGAGCCCAAACGTTTAAATAGGTTGCAGGAGGGTGCATTAACTGAGAATTAGGGGCTTTTTAAGCTTCCATCCACCCCCAACTCAATAGATTGGCTGACCTTTCTGTAACCAAGTGGAGTCACTCTGTCTGAAAGTAGCCTTTAGAGCTTTCTCTCTCTGTCTCTGTCTGTCTGTCTCTCTCCTCTCTTCTCTCTCTATTTCTTTCTTTCTCTTTTTTTTCTTCTCTGTTTCTCTCTTCTCTCTCTCTCTCTCTCTCTCTCTCTCTCTCTCTCTCTCTCTCTCTCTCTCCCCTCCCCTCCCCCTTTTTCCCATAAGAGATAAGAGAAGAAGCTAAGAAAGTACTCATTGGTGTTAACTAATGGTGAGGGGCCAGGCAAAGTTTTGTGAGTGGGTCACTCTCTAAGGGTTTTGGAACTGGAGAATCCAACTGTTTTGAATCTCAGCACTGCTGACCAATGAACCTGTGTTACCTTGGTCAATCCACTGACCCTCTCTGGGTCTCTGGTTCTCCCCTTGTTAAATGAGGGCCTGGAAGAGATGGGGCCTCCAAGAGCTATCTCTTTCAGCTCTAAGGCTTTGTCTATGTGAGCTTGGATTTCACGCTCACAACACCCCTGCGAGGTAGGGCAACTGAGGATTATTAGCGCACAGGGCAGGTAAGTGGCTCAGTGGATAGCATGCTGGACCCAGAGAATGGAAGATTCATCTTCCTGAGTTCAAATCCTGCCTCAGACACTTCCTAACTTGTGATCCTGGGCAAGTCACTCAACCCTGATAACTCAGTTTCCTTATCTGTCAAACGATCTGGGAAAGGGAGTGAGAAACCATTTTAGTATCTTTGCCAAGAAAATCCCAAATGGGGTCACAAAGAATAAGACGCAACTGAATAACAATGAGCAGAAACTGAGGTTGGGGGGTTGGAGAGGGTGAAGTCACTTACCCAGGGTCACACAATGTCACAGGCAGAATTTGAATCCAAGTATTTAATTCTCACTTTTCATTTTGTCACACTGCCCCTAGTTTTTGGGCCATCTGCAAAGAGTCCGATTTGATATAAGGGGACAATGCTTTAATAAGAGCTATTGAGAAGTACTGCCTTCACTTTAATTCAATAAATACTTATTATGATAAGGACACAGAATTCTTTCCTCTCAGGAGAAAGGTGAGAGACGATGAATGTGGAATGCTGTACTCATTGCCTGATGAACTCACTGCATTGGTTTAGTGAATTTAGAGTCAGAATCATGGAATTTCAGCTGGTTGGAAAGTGTCTCCAGCTGCCATCTAATCTAATTCATATCCCATAAGCATTCCCTCATCACACCAGAGTGGTCATCTAGTTCCTGACTGAAGATAACTGAAGTGTGGGAACCCTGTGCCCCTTGAAGTAACTCCCTCTATTTTTGGATTGCTCTAAGTGTTATGAAGTTTTTGCTTATATCCAGTTTAAAATTTACCTTTTAGCACTTTTTGGTGGGGAATGGGGAGGGAGGAAATATATTGGGAAAAGACAGTGATTAAACAGCTTCCCCCGACCAAGACATTGCTATTTTTTGTTCACGTTCAAGTGTGTGTGTGTGTGTGTGTGTGTGTGTGTGTGTGTGTGTGTGTGTGTGTGTATGTGTGGGCAATAGGGGTTAAGTTACTTGCTCAGGGTCACATAGTTACTAAATATCTAAGGCCAAATCTGAACTCAGGTCCTCCTGACTCCAGAGCCGGTGCTCTATCCATTGAACCACCTAGTCACCCCTGATAAATAAAAAAAAAGTCAGCAGCATCATATGGCAACTCAGAAAGCTAAGGCAATCCTAGGCATCATTAAGAGAAGCATGGTGTGTAGGAGCAGGATAGGTGGAAGTCATTCTGTACACTAGCCCAGTCAGACCACAATTAAAATAATTCCTATCATCCTGAGCAGCCCAATTTAGGAAGGATATGGATAGTCTTGAAAGCATCCAGAGGACGCTTCATCAACCAAGATGGTAAAGAGCTTTGAATCTATGCCACACAAAGACCAGTGGCAGGAACTGGGCAAATTGAACTCTGAGAAGACACAGGGCAAACATTATTATCATGTCCAAATATTCAAAGGGCTCTAGAAGAGAAGAGGGATTTGAATTGTTCTGTCTGTCTCCAGAGGCTAGAACTAGGAGCAAAAGGTAAGGTAGTGTGGTACAGGGGAAAGAATGCTGTATTTGAAGTCAGAGGACCTGGATTTGAATCACAGCTTGGCCAAATGGTATTTGTGCGACCTTGGACAAGTCTGAATTCCTCTGACCCAGACTTCTCAACTGAAAATATGAGGTTTGGTTTGAAAGTCCTTAAAGGTCTGTTTTACCTTGAAGTCTATGATCCTTAGATACAAGGAGGCAAATTTAAGTCTTGTTATATGGGAAAAAAAACTTAAAAATTCAAGCTGTCCAAAAATGGAATGACCTACCTGGGAGTAGGGAGCAGATGCTGAGCTCCTTGTCTCTGAAATTCTTTAAGCAGAGGCTTCTTGGCCAGTCATTTATGTGAAATGTGAGGTGGTTAAGGGGAGGGGCAGGGTGGATTATTGCTCAGAACTGGACTGGAAGGCCACTATGGTCACTTCCAACAGTCTGTGATGCTGAGATGGGCTGTTTTTTTCCTAAGAAGGGCTGCTGGACAGTGTATCATCTGTATGTCCTAGAAAGCCCCCCTGATCAATTATTAGAGCATGTCGCACAAAGATGGTGAGGAGTTAATTCCCACAGTGGGCCTGTTTCTGTTCTAGCCAGTACCTGAGAACAGATGTTTCTGGTGGCATGAGTTTTCATTTCTCCTTGGTACATCTAATTTGTTTCTCTCTGAAATTAATTTCTCTCCACCCAGGAGCGCTTAATCTCATCAAGTTCAGAGGCTCACTTAGGGGCCTGGATGTGAACTGGCAGCCAAGGATAATTTCTTGAGCAGTTTCACTGAGGACTCCTGCCTCCCCCTAAGCTCTAAACCCTTTTTCCAAGTGCAAGAGGCTTTTGAATTTTAAGACCTTTAACCAGACTCATTCTCTGTTTCATTCTTATCATGCCTGAGTCTCTCACTTTGCGGTGTCTTCCAATTTCATGTTTTTGGCATTTGGCAAAGATATCTTAGCTGTCTGCTTGCTTCCTTCCCTCTTGCTCCCTGCCTACTCTTCCCTTTAATCAGCCCTCACTCTTCCCTTCTCTTCATCACATCTTTTAACTAAGGTACCACTTCTTCCAAGAAACCATCCCAGTTTCCCAAGTTTTCAATATTCTCTTGATCCTCAAATTGCCTTGTATTTAATAGACTATGTACACAATTTATTTCTAATTAGACTGTGGTAGTCCTTGAGATCAGGGGCTACTTTTCACCTTTGTTCAGCTAATACCATCATACCATTCTTTAACGGACCTGTTCCCTGCTAGATGTTGCATCTCAAATGTTCCCTAATGGGCATCTTGATTTCTCTCTACTAGGCATCATGCTCAGGTGGATCTTCAACTATCCATCTGCCTTCAGATTCATCTAATATTCTGTTCAGTATCCATCAGGGATATTAACTACTTAACACAGTGCCTAATGGGTGTTTATTAAAAGCTTGTTGAGTAAAACAACTACTGAAGTTAGGTGGGACAAGGTGACCAATTTCTTTGCTTCTCTCTAGTCCCCATTTCTCTTTCTACTTATATACAAAAGATGAGCATGATGGCGGAAGGTTAATATAATTTCCTGGCTATAATATCATTCAGATACTTTTCAGTTTGAGGAAGTAGGGCCCTAGAGAGATTTGCCCAGAGAGAGAGTATAATAAGGCCTAAAAACAAAAACGGTTTTTGACAACAAGCTAGATGACAGTTGAATTGAGGGAGATTCAGGGGAAAGAGTAGAGGAGAGAGTATTGAGAGAAGAGAGAAAGTAAAAGAGTCAAATAGAACATCTTTTTTTTTTTTAAGACAATCAGGGTTAAGTGACATGCCCAGGGTCACACAGCTAGTAAGTGTCAACTGTGTTAAATGTCTGAGGGTGGATTTGAACTCAGGTCCTCCTGACTCCAAGTAGAACATTTCTAAGAATTCAATTCAATTTACTTCAACAGGCCTGTAATGGGCATGTATTAGCAGCCAGGAATTGTGCTATTGTTGAGGATGCAAAGACAATAATGACGAAATTCAAGAAGAGTTCAGAGGACAGAATTTATCTTAGTTGAACCTCTGTTATCTTCTAGGACAGCCTAGCTGAGTGGGAGAACTTCCTAGGCATTGGCTAAGACGCTGAGTGAGGATAGCTGTAGGCATCTCTGTGGGGGGTAGTCTTATGAATCATAGTGCCACCAGTCAATGGAGAACAGTAGCAGATCGCCATGAAGGTGGTACCACGGTTAAGACATGGTGGAAAGCTGATAATCCAGGCTGAAAGATTAATCTGGAAGCACCGTAGCATTCCCAGCAGGGAGTGGCTTGCTAACCACAGTATCCCTGATGGATATTAAATAGAATATTAGATGAATCTGAAGGCAGATGGATAGTTGAAGATCCACCTGAGCATGATGCCTAGTAGAGAGAAATCGAGATGCCCATTAGGGAGCATTTGAGATGCAACATCTAACAGGGAACAGGTCCATTAAAGAATGGTATGATGGCATTAGCTGAACACATCAATAGCTTTGCTGCATCAGGAGCATGAGATACACCTTCATGCATGTGTCGTGGTCATATATGTTCCCAAAACGTATTCTGTCCACATTCATTCCTCATGTGTGGATAATTTATACATAATTCCTATCAGTCTCACTCTTCTCATGGAGCATGCAAGTATCTCTAGGAGAGTCAACTGAAGAGTTATGGGGAGAATGTCCTGTTACTTTGTTACATTACTATTTTATTAAATATTGTTGTCAACTAACTGTGTCCTCTAGCTGACTAGTAAATGTAAACACATTGGGCTGAGTCCCATGAACTATGATTTGGAGAGGAGTCTGACTCCTAAAGTATCTAGAACCTGGAGGTGGCTTTCTGGGGCCCATGGGTAAGTGGGGTTCTTGGCATTTCAAAATCCATAAGGAAAATCACTTTTTAGGAGGGTTCTAGTTCACAATGACTCTCTTCCTCTTCCTTGGATTGACCTACTGGATGTTGTGAGAGGTTAGAAGGCAGCAACATGGTATCTATCTTCAAGGATCTCTGGCACTTTGCCCTAAACACTTGTCTCATTTAGCTAAGTCATTCTCATGTTAGCCAATGATCATACTATGCCACTGTGTGTAGAAACCTCCTCTTACCATCACAGGCTCATAGGCTTGGAGCTGGAAGTAAACTTAGAGGTTTTAAGATTACAGGGAGAAGGGGAAATGGGAGAGAACAAATATATATGTAGCACCCCCTATGTTCTAGGCATCGTGCTAATTTCTCTACAAATACTATCTCATTAGATCCTCACAACAACCCTGAGAAGGAGGTGCTATTATTACTTTCACTTTACAGTGGAAGAAACTAAGGCAGGTAGCATTTAAGTGACTTCTCTGGGGTCATACAGATAGTAACTGAGGCTGAATTTGAACTCAGGTCTTCTTGACTCCAGGCCCAGTGCTGTATCTGCTGCCAACAGCTTCCTCAAGGGATTCATAGATCTAGAATTAGAAGGCTGCCTAGTTCAAATCCTTCCTTTTACAGATGGTAGAAAGTGAGACAGAGAGAGATGAAATAATTTGCCGAGGTCAAATTGGAAGCAAGTGATGGTTAGGGTGTGAAGCCATACAATCTCTCTCTTTCTTTTCTTTTCTTTTTTTCTCTTTTCTTCCTTCCTTCCTTTCTTTTTTCTTTTTTTCTTTCTTTCTTTCCTCTTTCCTTCCTCCCTTCCTCTTTCCCTCCCTCCCTCTCTTTCTTTCTTTCTTTTTCTTTCTTCCATCTTTATACATATCCCCAGAACTTGCACATAATAGGGGATTAATAACTGTTTATTATTTCATTGATTGATCCTTCTGCCTCTGGGTTTAAGCACTGCATCTTCTCATTCTTTCTGCCTTTCCCTACTGTCTCCCCTCCCCCTCTCCCTACTTCCTCCCCCCATCCCTACACAGTCCATCTCAGATTTATGACTTCTCCTGAGAGCCCAAGGCCTTATTGCATGCTCCAGATCAGGTAGAGAGATCTTTCTTATTTCTTTTTTTCATTAAACTTGCCACCTCTTCAGAGGGTGGTAGTCCTACTCCCTCATCCCCTGCTCTCGTGCTTCTGAGGAACAGTCTGAAACTCAGAGAAGAGCTTGATGTGATATGCCAAAAGGCCGTTTGTTCCCTCCACACCCAGCGCCCTTTCCAAAGAATGTTTCTGTGGGCGACAGTCTGTCTCGACAAGGGCACATGTGGATACAATTCTGTCTCCCCTCTGTCCAAATGCAGCTTCTAATATTCCCTTTTTGACCTCACTGTCTGGACTGTTAGAAAATGGATTTCCGGTACAGCTTCTCCTGTCCTTCCCAGGTCCCCAGAAAGGTTTTGCTTAGGACGTCTTCATGCCTTATTGAGATAATAGAAAACCCTTGAAGAAAACGTGAAAGAAAGACCCATTTCCCCTTCTCTGAAGGGCTCTAAATTAGGAGGAAAGCTCATCGATTATATTGTTTTGAATATACTTCCACTCACTTTCCCAAAGTCAGGCTGCTACATCTTATCCTCAGGGTTCTAAGGGCAGCTGGAGGGCTCAGAGATGTCTCTTCTCTAAGGTCACTGGTTCAAGCCCCCACTGGTTCTGTTCCCACTCGGTGTTAGGTGCCAGTAACTAGAACCACAGATATATTTAATTACTTAATATCAATGAATTTTTCCAAAGGTATAGTTACTTTGAAGAGAAAGCAAGAACAAAAATAAAAACATTCTGTAACAACATTTTGGGGGCACACTCTCCCTTATGGCACCTTGATTTCTGGAGAGAGTAGGCTCTGATTTTGCATACTTATAATATAGCAATGGTCCCACGAAGTTCACTCCCATATACTCATCTCAGCCATTGATAGGTTGGTTCCCTAAGGTTACTCCATACTCACTGGGACACAGATGACAGGCTAGGGGCAGAACCCCAATACTGGAAGACTGGGATGCCTGGAAGCAGACTCTCCTAGCATTTAGGAAGTTACAAGAACAGGTTTTGTTTTTTCTTGCCTTTTCAATGGGTGGGTAGATGAGGGAAGAAGGAGGGACAAAGAGAATTCAGAACCAAAAATAAAATAAAATTGAATTTTAAAAAATCCCTTTACTTAAAACAGAAAAGTCTCAAAGCCTGTTTTGCACAAACCCAGAAGGCCCAAAGCCTTTCCCCTTACAGCATCTTCTTTCATTAGACACCATCGCTGGGGTCAAACAAATTGACTGAGCTCAAACCTCAGCTGAACAAGGGAGACTCTGGTTGCTAGTAATCCTCTTTGAATACCCTGAGATGATCAAAGAGTCTCTTATTAACAATGTGTTTAGCTTGCCAGAACTAGTTACAGAATGTCTACATATGAGTCAGTATCTCTCCAAGGCACTTCATAATATATCATCACTACATTCCATCTGGGGGGATGCCATTAGAGGTACTTTATTCATGTGCCAGTCTTTATAACAATGTGATCACAGCTTGAGAGCTGGGAGAAACCCCAAAGGCCAACTAATCTAACCTTCCCATTTTATAGATGTGGAAACTGAGGTCAAAGGAGGACAAGTGACTTATTCAAGATCTCACTGGTAATGAAAATCAGAGGTGGGTTTGAAGCCATGTCTTCTGACTTTGGAGCTAATTTATGCCTAGAGGTCAGTCCCTCAGGACAGAGAACACTGGAGACTTACCATGGTCACACCAGACTGAAGGGCCCCTGAAAACAAAGCATAGGGCAAAGAATCCTTGCTAAGGGGGTGTTTTGAAGGCAGCCCAGGTAAGGGAGCTACTTTCTTGTGGTCTTTCTGCTGTACCATATTGTTGCGTGATAGTGGCTTTCTTTTCTCCCTGACTCTTGAGTTACCCTCTCCCCTCTCCCCTTTCTTCCAAGATCAGGCTTTGGTGCCTGTTACTGCCCACAACAGAGTAATTCCCTTACTTGTGGTTCCTTCAAAATATCCCCTTAGCAAGGATTCTATTTGAGGCAAGGTTTGAATTCCTGTCTTGGTATCTCCAAATCTAGGACTCTATGCATTATACCACCTGAATGCCAAGCTATAGCCCCTGGCTACCATAATATCATCAGTATTATTGATTAATGACCCAGAATCACTGACCAATTAACATTTTTACAAAATGAGAAGATAGTAAGAACAGAAGTACAACTGGCATATGTTCTCCCATATCACCTTAGTCCCTGGGGACAGTGGTCTCAAATTTAAAGTCTTTGCTACAAAGCATTCACTCCAGAGCCAATACAAAAAGAAGCCCCAGAAAGCAAAGTCTTGGGCTTCCAGTTCTGATTTACTCCTGACCTTGATTTCACAAGATTTGGTCCTTGGGGATGTGTTGGTGGCAAACTCTGACTTGGATTCCAGTTCCAGGAAAGAGCGAGCCTTCTGGCATCTTATAAGGTCATAACCTAGTCCATTCTATCTCCAACATATTTACCTAAAGGGAGGAAAAATTCCCACAAACACCACAGAGGCGCCATGTTCCTGGCCTCAAGTTGGCCCATGTGGGAGACAGGCAACTGGAAGAGGAGGATTGCTGGCCATTGTTATTTCCTCTGTCCCCACCTGGAGGCTTACAGTAGTCATTGCCTCACTCATCAGGCAAGGAGAGTGTTTGATTTGGTAGGCTGGTGTCCTTTGTACAGATACACAGTTTCTGCTCTGTAACCAATTTGAAGAAGCCTTTTCCTTGTGTGGGCAGTAAACGGTCACAGAACACCTACTTATGCAGCTGTCATGGGGAGTAAGGCTTTTCTTTTAAAAAAAAATTAAATTAATTTTAAAAATTAACAAGCTTTTATTTTCTCTCTCCTACACTGAACAACAAGAACAAAATAAAACCCCTGTAATGAATGTGCACAGTCAAGCCAAGCAAATTCCCACATTGGCCATGTTCAAAAATATATTTTGGAGAGTCTGTGAACTTGGATGGTAAAAGCATTACACCTTTATTTTCACTAACCTCTAACTGCAACAAAGCATTTCCTTCAATTATTTAAAAGCATGACTCTGAAAAGGGGCCCATAGGCTCCATCAGATTACCATGACACAAGAAAGGTCCAGAAGTCCTGGTCTAGAAGAGTTCCAGATTCAGAGCTAGAAAGGGCCTCAGAGATCAGCTAACCCAATCCCCTTGTTTTACAGGAGGACCAAAGAGGTGACTTATCCAGGGTCATGGTGAAAATAGGATTTGGATCCATGCCCCTTGAATCTGGAGCTGGTGCTTTTTGCGTTATAGCTCACTGTCTTACAGCTTCATGATTTGATAGAATATCCCTTAGGACTGGGGAAGCATCCCCTCTCTTTCCCCAGGCTTCCTACTAAGTACTAACAGCTGACTCTGATCTCTGACCTCATGTCCTGACGCTTCTGTGAACAAGACCCCACTCTTTGTTTGGAGGATGAGTCATGGTTAGGTCTTTCTTCAATAGTTCACTCTCGTAGGGCTTCTGAGTCCTGAGCACTCAGAAGGAATGGCTCACCATGCTGCCAAGAAGATGCAAGCATCCTAATGGATTCTGCCATTCTGGGACACTGGATAAACTCATATCCTCATGTATCTGTGTACCTACAAAGCCTGTGTTCTTGATGGGTTTTTCTTTCCTTCCTTCCTTCCTTCCTTCCTTCCTTCCTTCCTTCCTTCCTTCCTTCCTTCCTTCCTTCCTTCCTTCCTTCCTTCCTCCCCCCTTTCTCCTTCCTTCCTTCCTTCCTTCCTTCCTACAAATTTTCTTTTCCTTGGAGGGATTCCTTAGGATGTATCATGACATCATCCTTGCCAGACAACTGAATGGTCACTTCTCTGAATCTACCTCATTTTTATGGAACTTTCTGTTGGCCTGTTGGCCTTCTGTTTAGACTTCTTCCTTCTATGTTTGTACCTTTTTTTTTTCTTTTAAAGAATAGAGGAAAAAGCCTATCTAGATTTTTTTTCTGAAGTCAGAATGGGTGTTTTACTCTGCAATCTTACAACACTGGTATCCTGATTGTTCTTTGTATATGACACTCCACTTCCCAACTAAGGGCATTTTCGTTGGCTGTCCCCTGTGCCTGGAATGCTTCTTTCATATCTGAGCTAAAATCTCACCTTCTCTGAAGCCTTTACCGACTCCCTCCATGCTGGTGACTGCCCTCTGAGATTTTCTCCAATTTATCCTGTCCATAATTCATTTATCCATATTTATTTACATGTTGTTTCAGTGTCTGGGGCTCTCCTGACATCAAGTCTCCTTTGTCCTCTTCCCATAAACCTCCTGAGCGGTGCCTCTTCTTTACAGGTTGGGCCTCAGATTAACCTGTTTTTAATTTCATTTCCTTCTTCATCTCAAAGTGGTTTTGGATTTGGTATCTGAGCCAAATAATTGCCTCTTAGCCCTAGAGAAAAACATGCCTAATACACAGAGACAGAGTTCCCAGATTTTAAAAAAATTCAGCATACTGGGGTGGGGGGGTGTTGTCCTCTTTCTGCCTGGAGAATTTCTATACTTAACATCCATTAAACTAATTGTAGTTATTATCAGTGTGAATTCCCCCAGTGGAGGAAAATAGTCCCCATTACCTATAATTTTTTTTGATTCTTGTTACCTTTATCTTTTTTATAAGCTTTTTAAGGTGCTACCTGGAATAAGCATTCTATCTGCCAATTTGTAAGGTTTCTCTTAAAATTACTCTCCAAAGTTCTCCTGGTTGGTGAGTGACAGTATGCATTTTCCCTGGTGATTACTACTTGAGAACACCCAGTGTGTTGGGGCCCAGTTAATAAATCTTTATTTCTAGTTTTTACTTTTTCCTGATGCTCTCTGCTTGACTAAAGACAATCAGAGTTGAATGAGTCGGTTCACCTGTAATACTTCTTGCCACTCCAGTTTTTAGAAGATCCCATGCAAAATCCCAAAGCTGGAAAGGGTGAAGAGGACTGTCTGGTAGAAGGCTAGAATGGGAGGAGCTCTGGGGTTGGAATGAGATGACTTGATGTAGATGTGAGGTCTCCTTCCTTTTCCTCCCTTTCTCTAATTTGTGCCTCTAGAAAAACCACCTGTAGGTATGAGTTACTTTGTGAATCAGTCTTCACTAGTGTGTTCACTTTTACTAGGCAACCAGAAAATGTATTGGCTCAAATCAAGACTTTTAATTAGATGGCACAGCAAGTAAAATACCAAGAAATGATTTCCATCCAGTGCCCTCTCTTCTACCACGCACACATGGAATCAATCATTGTCACACAGGTCACCACACCACTTATTGTAGGGACATGTCAGGGACTCATATGGCCTGGGTGGCTTCATGGAGGACATATATGTAGGTAGATATATATACACAAGAGTATACACAAGGCCAGAGTAATGTGTCTCTGACACTGTAGAGATCACAATGACCTCCGGGAATCTTGCACTGTTTTGTTTGCCATGAGATGCTTGGTCTTTGCTAGCTGTGTACATTGTCTTTGCTGAGAGGTCCAGACACTCAGTAACCATTAGAGAGTGGATACCTACCTGAGTGGGCATCATAAGCACTTCTAGTGAATGTTACCAGCTTGACAGCTTTGGGGGTCTGAGTTGTCCTGATCATATGTATACTCTTCCCGCATGTGTTCATCCATACATGTATACCCTCTAAGTGCATGCCTTTGTCGCATGGACTCTTGGTGTGAACCCTCTGTCATATATGTGTTCCCTAAATATGTGTCCTTACCTCTCTGGTAGCATAGTAACCTGTAGGAGAGTGCACCCATTTATGCAGAGGGGCAGAATCTTCCCTTGTTATATTATTTCTCTATGCTGTTTGATTAAATGTCTTTTCTTTTGAACTACTGATTCTGGGACTGGCTGGCAGAGGTAAAACTTTGATAGGTAGTTTTGAGTGAGTACTGAACCAAACAGTTCTTTGAACTTGGTGTAATTTTTCTGTGAGGTCCACCTGTGAGTAGGAGCCTGGTGCTACAAAGAAGGAATTCTGGTTCACAGACAGCCTCTGGCTCATTCCAACTTTGATTCTGGCTTTGAGACCTGGCTCTGCTACACAAGTAGACATTGGGCCAGTCACTGAATTTCTCTAGAGCTCAGTTTCTTTTTAGGTAAAAGGAAGTAGTTGGATGAGATAAGCTTGAAGGTCCCTTCTAGGAGCAAACCTATGGACTGTGACCTTTAGGAATACAGTGTAAGGTGAATGATATCACTGTACATGGTAGCCAAAAAAGGGCCTACAGTTGATTTGCAGAGAGAGGGAAATTTTCTCTGTTTTTTTTAAAACTTCTTAGCAAGAGTGGCAATGCTTCAGGTTAAAGTGAATGCCTAGGGGTGGCTAAGTGGTGCAGTGAATAGAGCATCAGCCGTGGAGTCAGGAGGACCTGAGTTCAAATCCGGCCTCAGACACTTAACACAAAAACTAGCCATGTGACCTTGGGCAAGTCACAACCCCAAATTGCCCTCCAAAATAAAAAGTAAAAAAAGAAAATGAAGTGAATGCCTAACATGAAGCTTTAGCCATGTTCTGGGGTGCTGAGATCCTTTGAGGAGTCAAAACAGATTGGATGTATTCTGATGTAAATTCACTCTCTCCAGCCTTAACTAACCCTTCACTTTCTACTCAATAACCCTTTCATTCATCTCTTGTTGACTTCTTATTGTGTGTGATGCATCAGCTGAGTCACATGCCCTCTCTTTTCCAGCTCCAAGTTCTCCCTGCTCTTCCTCAACTGATGCCTATACCTCCTACCTTTTGGAGAAGACTGAGGTCATCTGACATGAATGCCCTTAATGCTTTACCTCTCTGCGTTTCTCCCGTTCTTCTTTCCTTCAACTTTGTTTCAGAGAAAGAAATATCCTTCCTTTTGTCGTGGAAAGAGCCCTGCTGTGAGAACCAGGAAAGATCTGGATTCGAGTCCTGCTCTTGACACACGCTAGCTGTGTGACCCTAGGCAAGTCACCTAAACTCTCTGAACTTTTGTGTCTTCATACTTAAAAGGAGGACGTTGGACTACGTGGCTTCAGAGGTTTCTTCCAGCTTTACAATTATGATAGTATCTTTAGTGGCTCACTTTTAGAATTGTCCTGGGGATCAGAGGATCATAAATCTAGAACAAGAAGGAACCCCCAAATCCATATGGCCCAAGCCCCTTATATTACAGATGAAGAAAATAAGACCTAGGGAGGTGACATGTCCAATGTTACACATATAAAAAGCACCCAAGGTGAGATTGGAACCCAGCTCCTCTAATGACTGAGGAATTGCTGTTCCTACTGTGCCGGCTTCTCAGCCGTTATCAGTGTCACTACCTTGCCTCTGTTGATTGGTTCTAATTGATCCCCTGTACACCTTGTTTGCATATATGTATTTCTGTGCTGTTGCCCCTATTAGACTCTGAACTCCTTGGGAAAAGGAACTGTTTTTTAAACTTTCTTTGTATTTTCAACATTTATTACAATACATGACATGTAGTAGGTGCTTAATAAATGCTTGTTGGCTCACTTATCTCACTGATCTTCCCAATATCCTTAGGAGGCAGGCACCATTGTTATGACTATCTTCTTTTTTAGCTCATGAGGAACCCAAGGTTCAGACAGATGAAATGATTTCTCCAGAGACCCATAATGAGCAAGTGCCAGAGGCAGGATCTGAACTCAGGCCTTCTTCACGCCTCGCCAGCCCCCCTTTTCCACTGCTCCATATTGACCAGTCTCCAGGAACTGGGATCCTCAGACTTGTCTGCTTGACCCCACAGGGATGGGCCAGCTTGAAAACACACTTCTGGGGCAGGAAGGGAGAAAACTCATTCCCAAAGTCTCATGACTGGCAGAACTTTAGGACAAGTAGAACCAATTTTGAAGTCATTCCTGTCCAGCAAACTACACCAGCAACCCCCAGCTCAATTATGTTGGATGAAAGATGCTTCTAGTCCCAGCAGAGCCATCACTCACTGACAGAAGAAATAAAGCGCTTGTCAGCTGGTATTAACACAGATAAGCCATTTAATTTAATTTTAAAATTACCACTGGGTGTTTAAAAGAGCAAGCCCAAACAACAAACACGGAGGCGACTCAGACTTCCACCAGCACTTAGCTGTATGACTTATCAAGATTGTCAGTTTAATTGGCTCTGAGTCTTCTGGGAATCTATCTCCTATCGATAAGGGGGAAGGACCTGGGCCATGTGGGAAGAAAAAACAGGCCAAGTCACCTAGGTGATGGGCACAGGCATCACAGATGAGGTACCCCTGGATACTGACTCCCCTTTAGGGATAGAGAGAATACTTGGAAGAGCCATGAAACCCATTGTGGTTCCCTGGGGCAGGGAGGGGGAAAGAAGCATGATTCTATCTCTTTCTTAGGATGCCTCTGTGACCCTGCTGGAGATATGTTGATTCAGAATTGGTCTGCTTCTTCTCATGGAATATTTGAGCAGTGAATAGGACCAGACAAAGTGCCTTGTAGTTTTAAATTCTCAGTCAATCCATCTGCAAGCATTTTTATGCATCTAATGTGCTGATTATGCACTGCGCCCCACTATACTAGACTCTAGGGCTGGACTAGTGATTCCATCAGTGTAGGGAACTCACTTCACAAATGCACATCAGTGGATAATGTATCTTCAGGTGCCATTTGGGGATGGATGACCTATATATTTAGTATGGATGTGACTATATTTGTCATTTATTTGTGACCTTATCTATGATTACCTCTTCCCAATAGAACTGTTTAGTGAAACTAATAACTCCATTTGCACTGGCTCTTCCATTACTTTGGAGTTTTACAGAATGTATGCTACAATAAATAGCTGTTTCTACTTTTTTCTTTAAAAATGCAGATTAACAACTTGGCTTCAAATTCTGGTTTTAGAGAGTTGTCTGGGGTTTTGAGAGGTTCAGTAATTTACCCAGGGTCACAGTCTAGTGTTAGAGGGAGGCTTGGAACTCGAGTTCCTACTGATTCCAAGTCTAGCATCATGGATATTGAGTGGAAATGGAGATAACTCAGGACCTTAAACCATTGGGAATAACAGACTCCATTACAGACCCTGCATTGAACCCAGACCCTGTGACCATTGATGAGGGGACCATCACTGTGGAGAAAGGGTTCACCACAGCCACCAACTGCTGACTAATTTCTACCAACAGACAAATAAGCCTAATGGCTCTGGGAATGACAACATCCCCTAGAGGCCTAGACCATGGGTTCTGCTTCTAGCCCAACCTCTGCAGCCATTGTTTCTGTGGAGACATGGCATGGCAGTCAATTCTCTGGATGTGCAGCCATAGCTACTGAAGACCCAGAAAAGAAAGTTCTTGCTCCCAAAGGCCTTGGCACTATCAAAGGATTCAACATCAGAAAGTGATAGGATTTTGTCAGTAGAGATGATATTTAGGAAGATCCTTTACCATGTAGGTTGCCTCAGCAGCCTAAAGACCTTGAGAGCATAGGGGGGAAGACAAGACAGAGAGGTGCTGGGGCTGGGCTTGGCCTTCTCAGCTCAGGCTCAGGCTCAGGCTCAGGCTCAGGGTCAGAGTCAGAGGACCCAAGTTCTCTTCCTTTTGGCTCCTGGCCTTGCCGATCTGCATGTTGGTTTCCTGTACCCAGAGGGAGTTGGGCTTCATTTTAACATCTCATTCCCATTTATCTTTCAAAATGCACACAAAAAAATCAATACTCCAAACTCTCCTTTGGACTTAACTTAAAAATTGCTCCCAGGCACAAATGAAATTCATTATGGTTGCCTGTCTGTGGAAGTGCTTTGGATTCCTGCTGGCTGCTTCCTCCTTAACAGCCTTCTTTGCTTTGGTAGCTGCAAAGCTAGTCATTCCTCACGTTTCTGCTGCTTACTGCAAAATTAGACCATATTTCATCAGGGTCAACTTTCACAAGGCCCTACCTCCCTTCCCATCATTACTGCTCTCCTTCCCATGTTAGCATGCAGCGTGTGTGCATGTGTATGAGCACATGCACACACACACATTCACACAAAACCACAGAATCTTGTTATGATCTTCTTGATCATGATGAGACTGCACATCCTGATTCATTCATCTCCCTGTCTATTCATTCATGGCTCTACCCCTTAGCATGGCAGGCCCTCTGAACTTAGCTGGGTATATAAGATGAGGGGATCTGGAGTTGGAGGAGCCCTTAGAGATTATCCAGTCCAATACCTTTGTTTTATAGATGAGGAAACTGAATCCTGTGGCTCCTGGCAAGTAACTTATCCTCACTGGGCCTCAGTTTCCCCATCTGTAAAATGAGGGGGTTGGGCTAGATGACCTCTAAGGTCCCTTCCAACTCAGGCTGTGAACCTACCACTCCCTCTCTGGACCTTAATTCTTACTTAACCTTAAACACTGAATGGGCATTGCCTCAGACAAACTGAGACCTGGGAAAGACCTTAGCTTAAAAAGGCTAAGGTCTCCCACTGCATCCAGGGCCATCTCCAGTTATCCTGATCTATGTCTTGTTACTGGACCCAGAAGGCTCTAGAGGAAAAAAGTGAGGCTGGTGACTTTGTGCAGCCCTGCCTCACTTAAATCCAATTCACTCGCAAGTTATGGCATCACCTTCCTGATGTCATGGTCCTCTTGGGAAATGAAGGACAAGCAACAACAGTGACAACAATCTTGGACTCAGTTTGCTTATCTGATCTTCCTTGAAATCCTGAACTTGGGTAATTAATGATAATAATAATTATGACAGTAGCTTTTACATAGAGCTTTAAGGTTTCCATGACCCTTTATAAATATATCTCATTTGATCCTCATAACATCCTAGGTTTATTGTTGTTATTCAATTGTTTTTCAATTGTTTCAGACTCTTTATGACTCCGTTTGGGGTTTTCTTGACAGAGATACTGGAATGGTTTTCCATTTCCTTCTCCAGCTCATTTTATAGATGAAACTGAGACAAACAGGGTGAAGTGATTTACCCAGGGTCATACAACTAGAAAGTGTCTGAGGCCAGATTTGAACTCAGGAAGATGAGTCTTTTTGACACTAGGCCTCAAACTCTATCCACTGGCCACCTCAATGCTCAACACCCTAGGAAATGGGTGCTATTGTTACTTCTTATCTGTATCTTATTATCTGTAAAATAACAAAACCAAGGGTGACTAAGGTTAAGTGATATGCCCAGGGTCACATGGCTAGTAAGTATTTGAGGCAGGATTTGAATTCAGGTCTTGTTGAAGTTACAAAGAGACAAATTTGGACTTGGTAACAAGACAATCTCTGTAATAGATAGAATTCTCCCAAAGTGGAATGGTGATGGATTTCTACTCTCCTAGAGAGGGCTAGACTGTCACTTGTGGACTAAATGGCTTTGAGGTTCCTTCTGTCTCTTGGATATTGTAATTCTGTGAAACAGCCATCAAGAAATAGGAGGGAAGTAGTTTGCTTCAAGACTGAGAACAAGATGAATCTGGTACTAGTCCCCAGGTCTCCTGACTACCAATCCAAGGTTCTTTCCATTGTACTATTCTGCTTCTCTAAGGTTTTCTGGGAATCTGGGTGGGAGGAGGTTGTGGGAATTCTCTGGGATAAATTGTGACAGAGGATATAAGCTGTGCTACATGTGAAGTCAGAGAGATTAGAAAAGAGAGGAAAGGAGGGGTGGAGTTCTTTACTGGGAGAGGAGAAGAGAGGAGGAGGAGACACTGAGCTGAATGAAAAGAGACAAAGAGAGGATGGAAAGTCTTATTTCTAATGTATTGTACTAATCAGGATCCTCCCTCCATTTCCCCAAAACCTTCAAGCAGCAACCTGGCATCTATTTTAATAAGATGAAGTGTTCACCCTGACATTCAAGACCCTCCCTCCCTTAATTGGCATGACCTTATTTTATATCAATCATTCAGTCAACAAACTTTCATTAGGCACCTTCCCTGGGGAAGCAAAGACAAGAGTAATTCACAATCCCTGCTTTTGGCTTTTGCTTCAACATTCCTGTCATTTGGACAACTCTGCCCTCTCTTCTCATCCTTCTCTCTCCCAGTTCTTTGCTTTGGTTCCCATCTGGCATGTCTGGCATCTACCCCTTCCTTCAACCCCCATTTCACTCATTTAAAGCCTTCTTTTTATTTTTAAAGGCAATTTGAGTTAAGTGACTTTCCCAGATCATATAGTCCCCTTTTTATTTTTATGTTTTTGCTTTTTGGAAGGGGGAGGGCAGGGCAGTTGGGGTTAAGTGACTTGCCCAAGGTCACACAGCTAGTAAGTGTTAAGTGTCTGAGGCTGGATTTGAACTCAGGTCCTGCTGACTCCAGGGCCAGTGCTCTATTCACTGTGCCACCTAGCTGCCCCACCCTCTTTTATTTTAAAAAATTATTTTATTCTGAGTTTCACAAACATAAAAAAATCTCTAAATATAAAGCAGAGGGTAAAAGATACACAAAACCAATAATCTTTATTATATACATTATGATTTTAAAAATATATAATAAATTCAGCATGTTACTTTCAAAGCTGACCTGTTTGTATTTCCTCCCAAATTTGTTTCACTTCTGCTCTGCTCATGTTAGTCAATGCCTCAGTGATTTGCTTTTCTTTCTTTCCTTCTTTTCATTTTTGGGTGATACCATAGACAGCTCCCCTCTCCTCTCTAATCTCTCTTTACTCTCTTCTCCACCATGATAAAAAGAAAACTACAATTCTTGAAACAAATGAGCAAGTGCAATAAATCTGCACTTTCTTTGCCTTTAAAGTCCAATTCAGATGCTACGTCCTACAGGAAGCCTTCCTGAACTATTTTGGTGGAAGCAATCTCTTTCCTCTGATTTCTCCCACCATGGTACATGGAATGTGCACACACTTATAGACAACACAAAATCCAGAGATCTGAAAGATTAGCAGGTAAGAAGTGACATGAGAACACTCTCAAGGTCTTTCTTAAGAACTTTGGAATTGATTGCATGACATGGGAGACATTAGTACAAGACCATCCAGCATGGTATGTCCTCATCAGAGAAGGTGCTGCGCTCTATGAGCAAAGCAGAATTGAAGTAGCTCAAAAAACCACAAGATACACAAATTTAGAAAATCCACTCTTTGTGTACTACTTGTGTCCAACTTGTGGTAGAGCCTTCCAAGCTTATATTAGTCTTATCAGCCACAGTCAGACATATTTTAACTAGACTATAACACAGTGATATTATTTTTGTCTTTTTCGAGAACAAAGAACAACAACCACCCAACCCACCACGAAGGCAGGTATGTGGTTCAATGGGTAAAAACTAGAGTCAAGAAGGCCTGAGTTTTAATCTGGCCTCAGACACCTATTAGCTGCATGACTCTGGGCAAGTAGCTTGACCTTTTGCCTCAGTTCCCTTATCTGTAAAATGGGAATGATAATAGCATCTACCTCACAGGGTTGTTTTAAAGATCAAAGGAGATGAGATACATAAAGTGCTTTGTAATGATAGAGTACTCTATTCTGGTTATTATTACTGTTTTGCTTGGACCTGTCCATATTTGTCATTCTCTCTAGTATTGTAGTTATTTGTGTATATTATCTCTTTCTCCAATTAAGTAGTAAGCTCTTTGAGAGCAGGGCTAGTGTTTTATTGATTTTTTTTTTCTGTCCCCAGCACTAACCAGAGGCAGGAGGTTATGACAGATACAAAGTCATTCCTGGAAGTGGGACGACTAGGCTTCAAGACTCACTTCTGACACATACAGACTGTGTGTTCCTAGGCAAGACTCCCAATTTCTCAATGCTCTGGGCAACTAAGACCACAAGTTGGAGAGAAGATGCCAACCTGCACTAAGAGAGAGAACTTCCTTATTTGGGAGTTCCCTGTACCAAAGAAGTCTCAGATCCATTCTCCATCCCATTACTAAGAACAGAGTCTGACATACAGAAAGCACTCAAACAAGCATTTATTAAGAACCTATTAGGTGATGTAAAGACAAAGACAAAGAATGAAACAATCTTTCCCCAAAAGTGAATTAGAGGTAGAAAGGACCTTACCGGTCCATTGATCCAATCTCCATAGGCTCCACCAACTTAGCTGTCTGTCTGAGAAAATTGGTCTGAGTTCTTCCATCTCATCACAGAGTAGTGATAAATAAGGGAAGTATCCTTGACAAAAAAAGATGTTTCACTTTCAGACAGTCCTTGAACCCCATTTTGAGAACTTGGCTCCCCATTACTCTAAAAGGAAAACAGGGTAAAGCTGTAGGTAAGGTTGAAAGTTTCTTTCTCTTTACTGGGCAAAGACACCAAGAATGGAGAGGTCAGGATGAGAACTGCAGAGAACTTTCTGTTTGGCTGGAACAGAGTTGGCAGAGGAGTAGTATAAAAATGGCTGAAAAAGTGCATTAGATGCCTTTTCTGCCTTCTCTGGATACAAACTCTCTCCAACTCATTTCCTTATATCTATCTTGTATCTATTTTACACACATCTGACTATGGAGAGTGAGTAGTATAGTGGCAAAATTGTTTGTCCTTCGTTCTCCAAGAGGACCATGATATCAGGAAGGGAAGGTGACGTCATGAGTTGCAAGTGAATTGGATTTCAGTGAGGAATGGTTGTGGAAAGTTACCAGCCTCACTTTCTCCTCCAGAGCCATCTGAGTTCAGTGGCCAGATATGGATCAGTACAATTGGAGATGTCCCAGGATGTAGTGGGAGACCTTGGCCTTTTAAAGCTAAGGTCTTTCTCAGATCTCAGTTTAACTTAGGCAACGCCCATTCAGTGACGAAAGTTAGGTAAGAAATGAAGCAGAGAATGGTCTCTTTTACCTCTTTTACCACTGCTCTCTCTCTCTCTCTGTCTCTGTCTCTTTGTCTCTCTGTCTCTCTGTCTCTCTCTGTCTCTCTGTCTCTCTGTCTCTCTGTCTGTCTCTCTGTCTCTCTGTCTCCTCTCTCTGTTTCTGGCCAAAACAGAAGCAATTGCTATAATTGCTATTTACATTCACCTTGACCACTCAGGACCCAAACAATGACCCCATAGGCTTGGGCTAGGACCTACTGTTGGCCAATCAGTGAGAGCCAGAGCGATTTGGATTTAAGGCATGGTTCTTAAGAAAGAAATCTAGCTCATAAACCCCAAGATATCTTTCGAGGTTCCAGTGATCAAAATTTATATTCCTTTGAGAAGGAAAGGAGAGGAGAGGGGAGGGGAAGAGAGAAGAGGAGGGTCCCCAGTGGGGCAGCTAATGCTACTCACAGATGGTTGTTTGTCAGAAAGAGCTCATCTGGAGGTAGAAATTAGGAAGACTTGGATTAAAATCATCCCTCTGACATATACTGGCTTATGTGATCCCTGGCCAGGTCAGTCAACTTCCTAGTGCTCTAGGTCACTCTCTAAGGCTATAAGTTATAGAGAAGTTGCCCGCCACGTCCCCCACTTCCCATTGGTAGAGGAAGCTTCCTCAGCTGGGAGTTTCCAATACTAAGGAAAACACAGATCCAGTTCCTATCCTACGCCAATGTACCAAGTGAGAGACAATGTGGAATTGTGGATAGAAAGCTCGCCTCCCAGTCATGAAAAAGAACAATAGTAGTAATAAAAATAGTTAACATTTACATGGTGCTCTAAAGGTGTGAAAAAATGTTTTTTAGGATGCTAGGTGGTATAGTGTGGCATAGTGTAGCACTGGCCCTGGAGTCAGGAGGACCTGAGTTCCAATCTGACCTCAGATACTTACTGTGTGACTCTGGGCAAGTTGCTTAACCCAAATTGCCTCCAAAAAGAAAGAAAACCGTTTTTTTTTTTTTTTTTTTTAGCAAATATTTTATCATTTGATCCTCACAACACCCTTGGGAGGTGGGTTCTATTATTGTTATCCCCATTTTACAGATGAGAACACAGAGGCTTAACAAAAATTAAGTGACTTGCTGAGGTCACACAATTAATAAATATCTGAGGCAGAATTTGAATTCAGGTCTCCCAGTATAGCATTCTGTCTGCTATGCTACTTAGCACCCAGGAAGATATGAGTTCAAATTCTGCCTCTCGTACATATTGACTTTATGACCCTGGGCAAGTCACTTATACTCTCAGTGCTCTAGACAACTCTCTGAGTGTAAGTTGTAGAGAAGATGCTCACCTCCATTTGTAGAGGGAGTTGAAATTGCAGGGTCAAGCCTTATCCCTAAATATGCACATATTCTCTCCCCCAATAGGATATAGGTTTCTTGAAACCATTTTGTCTTTGTAACCTGGAATAGTGCCTGGCACATAGTAGGTAATTAATAAATTCTTGTTGGTTGATTGGAGCCAGATGGGAGAGGATCTTGAATGCTAGGATTAAGATTTATGCTTTGACTCCATAGGCAATGGACTAAAGATTTTTAGTTAGGGGAATGGTGCTAAATCCTATGAGCCTATGGTCATAGCTGTGGACTAGCAAGATTAGAAGAAAGGGAAAGGGAAAGAGAAGTGGAGCAAACAAGCATTTATTAAACACCTATTACCTGCCAGTCATGGTGCCAAGCACTTTACAAATATTCTCATTTCTCTCATTTTATTTGGGAAAGATTTGAGGCCAGGAGATTGGTGAGGAGTCTTTCGAAATTGTCCAATGGTTGCTTTGGGAATAGAGAGAAAGGGCCACCAGATATGAGAGAGACAGTGATAAAATCGAAAGGATTTGGCAAATGATTCAATATGGAGTGTACTCTGCCTTGGTCAGACCATTCCTGGATCATCCCAATTCTGAGCACTGTGGCTGAAGGAGAATGTTGGAGACTACTCAGAGGAGGATAGCCAGGCTAGTGAAAGACCACAAACCTACGGCATGGGAAAAGTGACTGAAGGAACTGGGAGAAGAGAAGACTTGGGGTGAAGCTGGTAGAGGCAGTGGCATGATAGCCCTATTCAACTATCTGAAGATTGGCCATATGGAGGAGGGATTGGAATGTTCTATTTGGGACCAGAGGACAGAACCAGGAGCAGGTGGAAGAAGGAACAATGAAGCCAGTCTAGGCTGGGTTTCAGGAAAACCTTCCTAACAATGAGAGCCGTCTCAAAGTAGATTGGGCTGTCTTGGAAGGCAGTGATTCTCTCTCCCTGGCAGTTTTCAACCAGAGGCTAAAAACCACTTGTCAGGCATCATATAGCAGGATTCCTTTTGTGTATGAGTTGGACTAGAGAGCCACTGAGGCTCTTTCCAACTCTCAAATTCTGTGATCCTATGAAGGGTAGGGAGGAGTCAAAGGTTTCAAACAAGAGTAGAGAGAATTTAGAGGAGCTGAGGCAGGTTCTGTGAGTATTGTGAGTTAGGTTTCTGACGTGTTGAGCCTGAGGTTACTACAACTCTCTGATGCCTCATTCAATCAATTAACCAATGCACATTTATTAAGTGCCTTCTAAGGGACAGATACCAGGGATACAAAAAGAAAAAATGAAAGGGGGCCTGTCCTCAAAAAGCCTACATTCCATAGAGTAAGATAAATGTCCATACATAAGCATATAGAGAACACCGACAAAAATAAAGACAAGACAGCTAGATGGTGCAGTGGATAGAGCATGGATCAGACTCAACTCAACTCAACTTTGACATGACTCAACAATTTTGGAGGGGACCATGCTGGGGAGAGGGGATCTGGAAGTGATTCCTAGAGAAGGTGCCAAATGAGCAGTCTTGAAGGAAACAAGGGATTTTAAGGAGTAGAGATAGGGTAGAAGTGCATTCTAGGCAGGGAGAAGACAATGCAAAGGCATGCAAGTGACAGATGCAGTGACTGATATAATGTGAGGAATGGCAAGAAAGCCAGTTATGTCTGACTCTTCAGGACTCCATTTATGGTTTTCTTGGCAAAGATACTGGAGTGCTTTGCTGTTTCTTTCTCCAGCTTATTTCACAGATGAGGAAACTGAGGCAAACAGGGTTAAGTGACATACCCAGGGTCACATAGCTAGTAAGTGTCTGAGTGGAAGGTACCCTGTTCAGTGAGGGATAAACTCTGCTAAGTCCTACAAGGTTGGAAAGGCTTCAAGCTTGAGCCCAGCAATGGTCTGCTTGCCTGTCGTCCAAGGATCAGTCTAGCCAAGGTTTGAGAGGCTCATCTTCCTGCTGACTGCAGGGCGAGATATTTCCTCATGCACAGCTGCTTTCTAAGACCATCCTGCCAGCATAAGAGGGGGTGGTGATCTGTTATCAGTGGAAGAAGCATGCATCCTG
>CM053587.1:318222961-318264470 GCA_028646515.1 Pseudochirops corinnae | reverse complement strand
ATGAGGAACTGTATTAAAGGGTTGTGGCATTAGGAAGGTTGAGAACCACTGCTCTAAACAAATTTTAGAGCTACCCAAAGTGACAGAGAGAAACAAATCTCCTGCTGAAGGCTGCCTGGCAGGCAAACAAGAAGAGGCGGTTACACTGGGCGGGGAGCTGAGTGCAGTCCCATGTGAGGCATGCTGGCCCAGATTAGCAGGCCAGACTGGTTGGAGTAGACTTTAGGAGAGTGAATCACCAGCAGCTGGGACAGTTTCCAGACTTCTCAACCCATAAATGCCAAAGAGAAAGTAAAAGGATCTCTGTTGGAACGGGCTGCAAAAAGAGCATGGCCTAGCCCCTGCCCCCGGGGCAAGAAGTGGTGGTGGCATGGTGGCTGAAGCTGCTGCCATGGCTGCCTCTGGAGCTCCTGGCCTGTAGATCATCAGGAAACCAAACAACCATTCAGAGGGCAATTACTCTTGCTTTGACCTTCTTGGATTGGGGTGACATCTTTGGGTGGTGGTCCTGGGGTGAGAAACACTAGCTTGCCAGAGCTTGTGATGGCTGTAGAAAGGGCACTCTCTTCATAGCTCTGACAACAGCTGCAAAAACCCCAGAAATTTGGGACATAGCTCTCTCCACTCTGGAAGCAGAGTTCTTTTGTGGCAAAGAGCTAAAAAGTCAAGTAACTGACTGGCAAGATGAGCAAACAGAGGAAGTACTATCAGACTATAGAATCTTTTTTGGGGGGACAAAGAGGATCAAAACATGGAACCAGAAAAGTCTTATATCAAAAGCCTTCAAGAAAAACATGAACTGGTTGCAGACCATGGAGAAGCTCAAGAAGGATTTTGAAAATCAAGTAAGAGAAGTGGAGGAAAAATTGGGAAGAGAAATGAGAATGATGCAAGAAAATCATGAAAAGTGAGTCAACAGTGTGCTAAAGGAGACCCCAAAAAATACTGAAGAAAATAATACCTTAAAAAACAGACTAATTCCAATGGCAAAAAAGGTCCAAAAAGCCAATGAGGAGAAGAATGCCTTAAAAAGTCTAACTGGTCAGATGGAAAAGGAATTTCAAAAACTCACTGAAGAGAATAATTGCTTCAAAATTAGATTGGAGCAAATGGAAGCTAATGACTTTATGAGAAATTGAGATACTATAAAACAGATCCAAACAAATGAAAAAATAGATGGAAATGTGAAATATCTCACTGGAAAAACCATTGACCTGGAAAATAGATCCAGGAGAGATATTAAAAATTATTGAACTACTTGAAAGTCATGATCAAAAAAAGAGCCTAGAAATCATCCTTTGGAAATTTTCAAAGAAAATTGCCCTGATATTCTAGAACCAGAGGGCAAAATAGAACTTGAAAGAATTCACTGATCACCTCTTGAAAAAGATCTTAAAAAGAAAACTCCTAAGAATATCATAGCCAAATTCCAGAGTTCTCAGGTCAAGGAGAAAATATTATAAGCAGTCAGGAAGAAACAATTTGAGGATTGTGGAAACACAATCAGAATACCACAAGATCTAACAGCTTCTACATTAAGGGATCAAAGGACTTGGAATATGATATTCTGGAGGTCAAAGGAGCTAGGATTAAAACCAAGAATCACTTATACAGCAAAACTGAGTATAATGTTTCAGGGGAAAATATGGACATTCAATGAAATAGAGGACTTTCAAGCATTCTTGATGAAAAAACCAGTGCTGAACAGAAAATTAGACTTTCAAATAGGAAAAAAAATCATAAAGAACTTATTAAAATTGAACTATTTCCATTCATTTATGGAAAAATGTAACTCCTGAGACTTTTCTCAATATGAAGATGTATGTATAGGAGGGTGTATGTGTGTATAAATATATATGTGGGTGTATATGTGCATACATGTGTACATAGACAGAGGGCACAGGATGAGTTGAAGATGAAGGGATGATATCTTAAAAATAAAATTAAGAGGTGAGAGAGGAATATATTGGGAGAAGGGGAAAGGGAGAGATAAAATAGGGCAAATTATCTCATATAAAAGAGGCAAGAGAAAACTGTTACAATGGAGGGGAAGAGCAGAAAGGTGAAAGGAAATGGGTCAACCTTACTCTCATTGAATTTCGCTTAAGGAGGGAATAACATACACACTCAATTGGGTATCTTACCCTACAGGAAAGTAGGGAAGAAGGGGATAAGAGGGAGGATGAGAGAAGGGAGGGCACCTTTGGGGAGAGGGTAATTAGAAGCAAACACTTTTCGAAAGGGACAGGGTCAAAGGAGGAAAGAGAATAAGTGAGGGATGGGATAGGATGGAGGGAAATATAGTTAGCCCTTCACAATATAACTACTATGGAAATATTTTGCTCAACTATACATACACAACCTATATTGAATTGCTTGTCTTCCCAGTGGGGGTGGGTGAGAAGGGAAGAAGGGAAAGAATCTGGAAATCAAAGTTTTGAAAACAAATGTTAAAAAAAACTATTTTTTACATGCAACTGGGAAACAAGATATACAGGCCCTGGAGTATAGAAATCCATCTTGCCCTGCTAGAAAGTTGGGGGGGTGGGGATAGGGGAGGATATAAGAGAGAACCGATTGGGGGAAGGAGAATTTAGTAGACTCATTATCTTTGGGTGAGGAGTAGGGGAGAGATGGGGAGAAAATTTGTAACTCAAAATCTTGTGGAAATGAATGTTGAAAACTAAAAATATACAAATAAATAAAAAAGAATAAAAAAACAAAAAAATTGACGCCACACCTAAATAAAAAAAAATAAAAAAATAGGAAACTTCAGTTCAGGAGAGAGGTTAGGGCCAGAGAAATATATCTGGGAGTCATCTGTATCAAAATGATAATGAATCTATGGGAGCTGATGAGATCACCAAGTTAACTAGTTTAGTGGGAGAAGAGAAGAGGATCCAGGACAGAGCCCTGGGGAGCACTTATGGTTAGTAGATGGGACCTGGAGGAGTATCTAGCAAAGAAAAGTGAGCACTGGTTTGATAAGTAGGAGGAGAACCAGGAGAGTGATGAAGTGATCTATTCATGGTTGCTGGGTGTTCAGTGGCAGAACTAGTATTTGAACATATGTCCTCCTGAAATTCAGGCTGCTAGATGGTACTACAGTGCACAGAGTGCTAGGCCTGTTCTCAGGAAGATTAATTTTCCTGAGTTCAAATCCAGCCTCAGACTGTGTGACCCTAGGCAAATCACTTAACCCTTTTTGCCTCAGTTTCCTCCTCCATAAAACGAGCTGGAGAAAGAAATGGCCAGCCACTCCAATGTTTTTGCCAAGAAAACTTCAGATGGGATCACAAAGAGTCAGACACAACTGAGATGATTTAGCAACAACTCCCTGAAATTCAGTGCTCTGACCACTAAACATACTGCCTCACAACTGTTTGCCAAAATGCACCCTTTGTCTGTATTTACGCATGGTTTCTGTGAGTGACCAGTGCCTCAGTCCCATCCCATCTCATCTAACCTAATGAACATTAATTAAACACACATTATGTGTTAGGTACTAAGGTATATGCCAGAGACACAAAGACAAAATTTTTAAAAAATGGTGACTGCCCTCAAGGAGCTTATAGTCTATTGTGAAAACTCCCTGATTATTAAGACATCATTTACTTCTTCCTTTGTTGTTTCCTCTAGCTTGAGCTATACTAGAGTGATACAGAGACAGATTGGATTTTTTTTTTGCGTTTTTGCCATGTATTTCCTGGAACTGACATTAATAGCATCAAAGGCCAGGGGTTGAGGAAACATAGAGATGAGTGATAGTGCCTGGGGACATCTGAGGATGGGCAGGAGTGGCAGGAGGGGAGCTGGGCTGCTGAGAGGGTCTTCAGAGGCCGTGGTCTAATCAGTGAGGCCAGCCCTCCTCTGTTTCTGAAGTCTGCTGAAATCAAACTTAGCTCCTGCAGGGGAGATGTCTAATCTGTCTCCCACGTATGTGGGTTTATGTGTTTGAAAATAATTCTGTCAGCGAGCTATTTGCTTTCTGTTGAAAGGGAGCCTGAGACAGTAGAATAATGGGGAGGGTTTTTATTGCCTTTTGGAGCACAAACTTCTGGGTGCTTTCCACTGGGCCTGGTGAGACTGAATGACCATACTCACATGTTCCCCTTAGGCAAGTGCTGCCAGCCTGTCCTTCAAAAAGAAACAAATATGCTGTGGGCATTGATTTTGGTTAGAAAAGATAATCAGGACCCTGGAGAGGAAACAGCAGTTTGCATGCTGCTAAAGTCAGCAAGGGCGTTTGGGCCTTGCTTCTACTTTGTCAAAACAGTCTAAGAAGACTCCGTCAAGCTCTGGGGATGTACAGCAGATGGGGGATTGGGAGCTGTTGCTGGCAGACCATTAGGAAGGCCCAACCAGCATCTGTGCATCTCTGTAGCTGGTGATTTAAAGGCTTGCTTCCCCTGGGGGAAATTTTAGATGAGATTTCACATGTCACTGGGGAGCGGGGAGCTTCTCAGAAGCACATTACACAGCAAGTTGGCGCCCTGTGCATGGTGTCTGTTAGCAGATGGACGTGGTCAGGAGGCCAGGCGGGATGGTGCTAGCATCCCAGGACAATGAAGCTGATGGGGCCTGTTGCCTGCTTCTGGACCAGCTTCCTCAAAGATAATAGTAACAGCTAACATTTAAATCACATGGAGAGGAAGGGTGGTTTAGTGAATAGAAGGCTGACCTTAGACCCTAGAAGGCCTAGTTTAAGTTTTATATTTGCTTTGTGATCCTGGGGAAGTCTTTTTAGCCTTGCATTACTTTCCACTGGGCCTGATGAGACTGGACATCGCTCAGATGACATGACTGGACGTCTCACCAGGACCAGTGGAAAGTACCCTAAGGCAGCTCCCTCAGATAACATTTTGCAGTGAAAATGCTGATCTACATTGGTAGAGGGCGTTTCCTCACTCCCCATAACAGAAATGGAAGGTCTAGTACCTATCACTATTCCTTGTGTTGTCTAGAATCACAGAGATAGAACTAGAAGTGTTCTCAAAGGCTCCTTGGTCCAACTCCTCCATTTTGCAAGGCAGGAAATCGAGGCTCAGGAAAAAGAGCTGCCTTGTCCAAGATCACATGAGTAGCAAGAAACAGAGCTGGGATTTGAACCCAGGCTTCTCTGACTCCAAATGCAATACTTTGCATTATATCCTGCTGTCTTCTAGATTCAATTTCAGTATAAAAATAAGAGCTAACGTTTATACAATGATTTAATATTTGATAAGGGCTAATTTAATAAACACAACATCCCATTTGTTCCTTGCAACGTTATTGTTTGGTTGTCGAATTTTTTTTCCAGCCATGTCTGAGTTATTGTGACCCCATTTGGGGTTTTCTTGGCAAAGATTCTGGAGTGGTTGGCTATTTCCTTCGCTAGCTCATTTTACAGATGAGGAAACTGAGGCAAACAGGGTAAAGTGACTTGTCCAGGGTCACACAGCTAGTAAATGTCTGAGGTAAGATTGGAACTCAGGAAGATGAGTCTTCCTGACTCCAGACCTGGTGCTCCCTGCACTATGGTGCCACCTAGAGGAAAGGGTGGGGACTTGGCCAAATTGGCTGGAATTGGTTTTCTTTAGTACAATTATTAATTACGTAGCATGAGGGTTCCCAAGGGGCTTATTATTTAGTAGGGTAAATGAGGATTGGAAGTGGATGTGGTTTAGGCAAGAGAGATGACTACAGCCAGATTCTAGCTCCAACTATAGTGTTCCTTAGCTGCGTGACCCTAAGAAAGTTAGTCACCTTCTCTGGGCTTTAGATTCTGCCTCTGGGTATTTCTTCTTGCCTTCCTCATGGGGGTCCTTGTGAGGACCAAATGAAAGAAGGGTCATGAAATCTAACTGAAGGTCTGTCAAGAACAGTGGTTCTCAACCTTCCTAATGCTGAGACCCCTTTAATAAAGTTCCTCATGTTGTGGTGACTCCCAACCATAAAATTATTTTTGTTGCTACTTCATAACTGTAATTTTGCTACTGTTATGAATTGTAATGTAAATATAGGGTATGCAGGATGTATTTTCATTGTGACAAATTGAACATAACCCACAGGTTGAGAACCACTGGTCAAGAAGACCAGAGATTAGCTTAGACAGCAATACTGGGAACAACTGGTGGGAGTGGTAGAGAAAGATTTTGACTTCCTCTAAGGAAAATATTCCTCACAATGACACCTATCCTAAAGTGGGCTGGAAAGCCTTGAGAAGTCCTGACTGCCTTCTCTGTGGTGGGCTGGACCTGATTCAGGCCAGTCCCCTGGTTGGATATCATCCAATAGTTAATAAAAAGAAGTTTACTTAGTCACAACATGGAAAAGATATAGCCCTCAGTTTGAATAGATGTGCTGACTCCCTGGGCAGCTAGGTTTTGCAGTGGATAGAGCACTGGGTTCAAATCCTGAATTCAAATCCAGTCACACACACATATCTACACACACACTTACTAGCTGTGTGACCCTGAACAAGTCACTTAACCTTGTTTGCCTCAGTTTCCTCCTCTGTAAAATGAGCTAGAGTATCCACTCAGGTATCTTTGTCAAGAAAACCCCAAAGGGGATTATAGGGAGTTGGACATGACTGAAAAATGACTGAACAACAAAAAAAAGCCAAGTAAACAACATAATGTCCCTAAGAATCCGTTCAGTTTCTTCTTCCTTGGGTTTAGGGAATTCTTTTAGATGAAAAGTTCTGAATTTAGACACAATTGCTCTGAGCCCTCAGGAAACATTCCCAATACCTAGGCAGAAGTTGGGCTCTCTTTAAAGTTATATAAATATAACTTTATATTTATATCTAACTCTAGTTCCTGGTTCTTCATGGATGAGGAAAACCATAGTTTACTGGAAACATTTGGATAATGGAACAGAAGATTATATTATAGCATATGTGGAGAGATGGGCATTGGGAAGGGAAGTTGGAGGAAGAGCCAATCTTTTCTTGGCACTTCCATCCAGAGGCAGCTAGTTGGTACAATTGATGAAGTGCTGGACCTGGAGTGGGGAAGACCTGAGTTCAAATCATCTACCTTTCAGACTTGTTGTGAGGATTAAATGAAATAATATTTGTGAAGGCTTAACACAGAATAGGTGCTTAATAAATACTCCCTTCCCTCAGCCTTGGTCTTCCTCCCTGAGATGCTTGTAGAGCCAATGATTCCCTTCTCTGACCCAGTTCAGTCCTTGCTTGGCTCAATGCTTGTTCCGGCATCTTGAAACCAAATGCTCAGAATCTCTTCATTTATGGATTGTGAAATAGCTTCTCCTTGTTACACAAGTAGCTTAGGGAATGACTTAGATTCAAATACAATGACTTTGGTTGATTCGGAGAGGCGTACAGCCTCTGCTCACATTCTGATTAGTTCAAACAAAAAGTGTTTTCACCTTGTAAAATGGGGTGGTTCAATTCCTCCTTTACATTGTGGGGCAGGGGGGGGGGAAGGGGACTAGCCTAAGTGGTGGGAAAATGTGGCTTATCATACTTTCACTGGAGGTCTTAAAGCAGAAACTGTATGACCCCATGTTGAGGATGATAGAGAAAGAGAGAGGCAGAGATGGAGAGAGAGAGAGAGAGAGAGAGAGAGAGAGAGAGAGAGAGAGAGAGAGAGAGAGAGAGAAAGAGAGAGAGAGTAGAGAGAAAGAGGGAGACAGAGACAGAGAAATAGTCCAGTCCAGGTATGGAGTTGGACTAGATGACCTTCAAAACCCTTTTGAATAATGAGGTTCAGCGATTCTGAGAAAATTAAAAAAACATATTTTACAAATATGAAACTGTTATAATCATCTCCCAAGAAAAAGTGGAGGATTGAATAATATGCTGACATTGATGGAATCATTTCATGTGGGTCTAGAGGCCAGGTGGTTGTGTATGTGTGCATGCATACATGTGTGTGCATACGTGTGTGTATGCGTGCATATGTGTGTGTTGAGGGGGCAACTTTCCTGGGCAGTAGAACTCAATTAGAGTTCAGCCCAGGAAAGAGGAGGTGGGGCTTCTTGAGCCCCATTAACCTCCCACCTGCCCTTCTCCCCTTCTCTCCTGGAGCGTTTGGCACCAGAGTCACATCCCATCCATAATTCATGCTTTGAAACTGAGAAGTGACTGGAATTTTCCATCTGTCTTGATTTTGCCATTTACGTTTTCTGTGAATACTTCTGCCAGAAGGAGTACACATGATAATTTGACTTAATGATAATTCATTAATGAGAAAGATATGGCAGCCATTTCCAGTGGTAATTCATTCTTCCTGAGGAAGTGTTTAGAAACCACTATGGCAAGAGGAGGGATGCAACCTCTCCCTGCTTGGGCAGAAAGGAAAGACCATAGACTGATAGATCCAGAGCTGAAAGAGACCTCAGGGGCTACCTAGTCCTTCCCTCTCATGTTATAGATAAGGAAACTGAGGCCCTGGGAGATTAAGCAACTTGCTGAAGGTTATACAATCTACCTGTCTATCAACAAGCATTTAGGTGATAGAATGCTGAAATACAAGCTCCCTGCAAGCTGGAATAGTTCATTTGTTTCTTTGTATACCCAGTGCTTAGGACAATGCCTGTCCCTTGGCAAACATTAAATAACTTCTTACTTAATAAATGTTTGTCAAATGGAATTCCAGTGAGGACATAGTTTGGGTTCCATTATTTCTTGGATGGGGCCAGTGATGCAACAAGTAATATGGGATTAGAGCAAGGCAGTGGGAGGGAAAGGTTCAATGCTGCTCCAGACTCAAAAAGAGGTAATTCTTGGTGCTTATAGAACCCGCCCCCTCCCCCCCATATTTGCATCACCTGTTACTGGTACAGAGTAGTTGCTTAAAAAACCTCGCTGAGTTGGATTGTGATAAAAAGCTGTTGAATTGTGAAAGCCACTCAAACCTGGTTTGTTGTGAGGTTGTGTCTAGAAAGTCTTCTGTAAACATTGAAGTGTTACATCAATGTCTACTACGACCTCCAATGGATCTGTGAGCTCACCGCTGTGGGTCATCCCTCCATTGGAGCAGATTACAACCCATCTCTGCTCACCCACCACGAGAGACTTTGTATCCTGGAAATTTACCCTAAATTCACATGAAGAACCTTCTATCATGTGGGGTCCATCTTCTCCATCTGCTTGTATTGCATGGCATCAATGGTCAGCTCTTATTTGCGTTATTCTTTTGTTTCCCTCCCCCTCCCCTCCCCCTCCTCTCCTTCCCTCCTCTCCCCTCCTCCCCCCTCCCATCCTCTCCCCTCCTCCCCCTCCCATCCTCCCCCTCCTCCCCCTCCCCTCCCCCATCCTTTCTCCTCCCCTCCCCTCTCCTCTCTTCCCCTAGTCAGGGCTGGAGGAAGAGCTTAGTTTGTCTCCTTTTCTTCCCCACAATATGACTCCCGTGGATTTTCTTCTCTCCTGCTGCTAAGCTGGTTTGAAGGGTGTAAGCAAAGACAACTGAGGAAGATCTGGCCATAATGTTCTGCCAAGCTCTGCTGTCCCATGTCAGCAAGCACATGAAGACTGATTCCAATGTGCTTGGTGTGGTAATACTTCTTGCCCAACTAACAGGGATCCATCCTCAACCTGACATTTAAAGCCACCCGCAACACTGCTCTCATTTACCTTGCCAGTCTTATTTCTTATGGCCATTCTTCATATATTCTCTATCCCAGTCAAACTGTCCTACTAGCTACCTCCTATAGATGATGTTTTATTTCCCACCTCCATGCCTTTGCCCAGATGGTCTCCCATGTCTAGATTCCATTTCTTTTTCACCTTTTTCTCAGAATCCTGAGTTTCCTTCAAAGCTTGAGTGCCATCTCCCACACAGGGCCTTTCCTGATGCCTGAAGTTTTTAATACTCTCTACCTCTTGATATTTCTTCATGTAACTGTATACACTCTGCATTTACTTATCTGTGTATATCTTGTAACTGTTGTCCTCTTTCCCTTCCCCTCCTCCAGTCTCTTCCCCAACTAGAAGGGAAGCTTCTTGAGGCTATGGATGCTTTGGATTTACAAAGCTAAATGAGTTGTCTTTGAATCCTTGACCCTGAGCACATAGTAGGTTCATGATAACTGCTACATTGAGTTGAACCAGGATAGTGAATGCATTGACTTCATGTCATATTGGGATCTGTTGAAGGAATTTGGAAGGTTTAAGTTTCAAGAAGAGAGGACTCAGGGGGTACATGATAGCTGTGTCTCATGATTTGAAGGGCCAACATGGGAAATAAAGACTAGACTTGTTCTTTTGGTTCCAGAGGACAGAGCCAGGAACCATGAGTGGAAGAGGCAAAGAATGTGGGTTAGGCTTGAAGTCAGGCAACACTTCCTAGCAATGAGAGCTGCTCAGAATTGGAATGGGCTGCCTTGAGAGGGCATGGAGTCACCTTCCTTGGAGCTCTTCAAGGCTGGATGATTGTTGGGAATGTTATAATGGGTATTCTTTTCATCTATGGGTTGGACTTGGTGGCTTTTGAGATCCCTTCCAATTCTCAATTTCTATGATTCTGTGCATTTCTCTTAATCTCCTATGCCCACCTTCAGAAGATGGAGAAGCTGTGCTCTAGAACATGGGGAAGAAGGAGCACACCCTGACGTGTATTCAGACCATGCAGAGAGAGAGAGAGTGTGTCAGAGAGCATTCAATGTTGTGTCTGGTTCATTTGTGGCCATGCCAACCAGGGGAGAGCCATCGGGTTATTAATGACCCCACTCTGGGCCATGCTGCCTCCGAGGCCATGTGGGAGTGCACAATTTATGCCCCCATTTTCCATTCACCACTGCCAGAGATGGAAGACAGATGGTATTTTCAAAGAGATGGTATTGATTTTCCTTCTGCTTCTCAATGAGAGAAGCCATTTATCTCTTTTTAAGGGACGTAGGATCAGAAAGAATCTGCATTCAGTATCATAAAGCATGGGTGTTTTGCAAATGAAATAACATCACAGGAGTCATAGCAATAAGGATAGGGAGTCTGGAGGAGGTGGTGGTGATGGTGGCGGCTGTGGTGGTGGTGACAATGATGGTGGTGATGGTGATGGTGGTGACGGTGGTGGTAGTGGTTGTGGTGGTGGTAATGGTGGCAGAGGTACGAGGAAGATAATTAAATTACCAAACCTCATTGATGCTTGAGTTTCCCCATCACAGATTCAAGGTGATTTTCAGTTTGCTGTTTTCTGTGTCCAGATGAAGCAAGGATGGAAGATTCACCTTGGTAAATCCTCTAGGGATTTCTGTTCCTTGTTTGGAAGCAATTTTGACCTGGATGACCTTCTTTGGGGAGGGTACTCTACACTGATCTAGCCTTGCTACTCAATACCTCCTCAGTACACTCAGCTGTCTCTCCAAACTGTCTAGCTAAACTCTTCATTTTTCATAAGTTGATAGGTTTGGTTTTGACTCCACAAGCATGCCCTCCAGTGGCCTCTTGTAAACCCCACCCCACCCCCACTTTCAGCTTCTTTTTGGGTATTATCTTCCCCTATTAGATTGTAAACTCTTTGAGATCAGGGACTGCCTTTCTTTTTTCCTGTTCATATCCCCAGTATTTGGCACAGTGCCTGGAACATAGTAGGTACTTAATGTTTTTTGACTAGTATTGTTCAGTCATTTCAGTCATGTCCAATCCTTCATAACCCCATTTGGTGTTTTCTTGGCAAAGACACTGCAGTAGTTTACCATTTCCTTCTCCAGCTCATTTTACAGATGAGGAAACTGAGGCAAACAGGGTTAAGTTTGGGACATAGTGCTAGTAGGTGTCTGAAGCAAGATTGTGCTCATGAAGATGATTCTTCCTGATTCCAAGCCCAACATTCTATTCATTGTGTCATCTGGCTGCCTTTTCTTGACTATAACTATGACTATGACTAGATCAATACTGGAAAACAATAGCTATTTATTATCTTAAGTGCCTCAGACAAGCTGGTCCCAAAGTAAGGTTCTGCAGTTTATGATCTGTGTTGTGTCTGGTGATGATGGCAGCAATCTGGCCAAGGTGGAGCAGACTCAGAGTTTCACCATGCCCATGTCATTAGGAGGACCATAGAGCTAGAGTTAGAAGGTGCCTTAGAACTCATCTAGCCCAAATCATTTTATTTTATTTTTATATTGAGTTATATATTTTCGATGAACAAAAATTTATTTATTTTCCTTTCATTCTCTCCTCTCTTGGAAAAAAAGAAAACCCTTGTAATAAATTTCTATAGTAAAGCAAGACAAATGCTCACATTGGTCATGTCCAGAAATATGTGTCTCATTCTGCACTCTGAGTCCATGATTTCTCTGTTGATAAGTGGGTAGTAGGTTGTTATTATGAGGGTAGTTAGGTGGCACCATGTACATAGAGCTTTGGACTGTGAGTCAGGAAGACCTGAGTTCAAATCCAGCCTCAGACACTTACCAGCTGAGTGACCCTAGGTAAATCACTTAACCTCTATCTGCCTTAATTTTCTGAAAATGACAATAATATAATATATCTCTAAGTTGTTGTAAAGATAAATGAAATGCATTTATAAAGTACTTTGTAAACCTTAAAGAACCATATAATTGATAGCTATCATTATCGTTTCTCTGAAATTGTGGGTTGATCATTGTCTTCTTAAGTCTTTCAAAATGTCTTCACAATGTTGTTGCTATTCAATAAATTGTTCTCCTGGTTCTATTCCTCACTTTAGAGATGAGGAAGTTCACACAAATAAGTAAATGAACACTAGATTTCGAGACCAAAGTCTTGGATTCCAAATTTTGCCTCTGACACTTACTACCTTGTATGACCTTGAGCAAATAATTTCATATCCCTAGGCTTAAAGTCAAGTTCACTTTTAAAAGCATTTATTAAACACCTGCTCGATGCCAAACACTGTGTTAGGTGATTGGAATACAAAACTGAAAGTGAGACAATTTTTGTCTTCAAGGAGTTTGTATTCTATGTGGACCTCAGAATCTTCTTCAGAACAAGGGTTTTGGAGAAGATGAATTCTGAGGTCTCTTCCAGTTGTACATCTATGATCATACCCCCTAGGATGCCTTTCAGAGTCGATATAAACTGTGCTTTGAGATAGGTAGTGTTCTGGAGGCCAGGATCAGGTTAAATACCCCTTGGAAGAGGCTACCAGAAGGAGAAGTAATTGATGGTTTCCGTAAATGCAAGGCTTGGCAGGGAATAGGTTGCCTGGTAGCAGCTTCATACACAGTCCCTTGGGCCCTAGGGTATTTCCCTCATATGCCTTCCCCAGATGGCCTTTTCTGATTTATCCCACCCCTACCCTGTCACTTCTTCACTCTGCATTCCTCAATATCTCTCAATTGTGTAATTTTGTTCTTGCTCATATTTTTCTTTGCAATTTTTCACGTTACTTCCTTTGTGTTTTCTATCTCCCCAATCTGATGAGGGACCCAAAAATGGGCTGAGTCCTTATTTTCTCTATCTCCCCCACCTTGCCTAGTTCAGGCTTTATGTGCAGGATGGGCTCAATAAATACTTGTTTACAAAGGATATGCTGGCTGCAGGACAATGTGGAATCACCAACAGCTAAGAGCAGCAGGGTTAATGAAAACCCAGGACATGTTTTGAGTTCTTTCCAGAACCCCTAGTCGTAAATAAAGTTCTATGAAAACCTTTGTTGAGACAGACCTCATAATTCACTTTCATTCCGGTATCTCAGCCATCCATTTAAACATCATCTCTGGCCATTCTGCTTAGGGCTGGGCAGAGGAGATGATCCCCTGGGAAACCAGTGACTAATGGTAGCCTCAGCTCCCAAGAAGATATTAAAACACCAGCTGGGTCTGGGCTTAATGATGGGATAGATACTTAGCTTTTTCATTTTTTCCCCAGAGTCTCTGGAAAGAGTTACAGGATGGTTCTCAAAAGTCAGATGGGAAGAAAAGTGAAGGGAAGAAACATTTATTAAATGCTTAGTATGTGCCAGGAACAGTGCTAAATGCTTTACAAATGTTATTTCATTTGATCCTTACAACAACTCTGTGGGCTAAGTGACTCCCAAGTCAGATGGGTATTTTTCATGGGCAGTGCTCAGAACTGACCAGTGAGCTCCTCCTTCCAATCTTTCTCAGACCCATTGAAAGATTTAGAGTCTTGAAAATTTGGGTTCAAACCCTGCCGTTGACTTACCTAGGGGCTGTTGTATCTCTTCAGTTGAATGTAAGTTTCCTGAGAGGTCCTGGAATCATAGATTTCAAGCTGGAAGGGACATGGAGGTTATCAGGTCCAACCCCTTCATTTTACAGATGAGGAAACTGAGGCCTAGAATTGTGATGAGAACTGGCAGGGAGTCCTAGGGATTATGGATCTAGTCCAGTCCTTACTTCCTCGATTGGGAAACTGAATTCTCAGGAGGGAAGTTACTGTCCCCAGGTCACTCTATGACAAAGGGCAGAGTTGGGATTGGCAGCCTAGACCAGGTTCTCCACCTCCAATTCAGCCTTCTTTCTGCTATACAATGCTGTTCTCAAGCCATGTGCATAGTGATAGGATGGTATTGATTTTTGCCACCCTCATTCTCTCAAAGATGTCCTGGCTTTCTGAGCTTAGCCATCATAACTCAGCTGCTATCTCACCCTGGAACCTCCTTCAGTGAAGGAGGACCTTCCCATACTGGAATGTCCCTCCTCCCAGTCCCTTTTTCCCACTGGTGGATTCCTTTGGGGGGGTGTGTCTCCATTTTGGGCAACAACCCCCACCAGCCATGCTTCATTCCCATCCAGGCTTTCTCACCATTACAATGAAAGTTCCTTGTGAGGGTGTGTGTGGGGGACTTTCTTGTTGCTTGCCTTTGCATCATACCTTGCATTTAACCCAGTGCTTGGCACACAGTAGGCACTTAATAGGACAGCTCTGTGTGACCTTGAGTCAGGAAGACTCATCTTCCTGAGTTCCAATCCAGCCTCAGACACTAGCTGGGTGACCCTGGGCAAGTCACTTAACCCTGTTGGCCTCAGTTTCCTCATCTGTAAAATGGCAAACCATTCTAGTATCTTTGCCCACAATGGGGTCACAGAGTCAGAGATGACCAAAAAACAGCTGGACAACAATAAAAACCATTTAATAAATACCTGCCTTCCTACCAGATTTGAACTCAGGAAGATGAGTCTTCCTGACTCCAGGCCCAGCTTCTCTATATGCTCCATCATGCCACCTTTCTGCCTCTTTTAGCAGGAGTAATACCTAATTAAGTAGAACAAATTAAATTAGGGAGCTACCAGATGGTGGCTTCTTCTCTACTCCTTACTCCACACCGCCATCCCTACCCCAGGTCAACTCTTTGCCAGCTGAGATCTTTCCTGGCCCAGCCCTGCCCTGGTTTACCAGCATAGTACAATAGAAAGGGCACTGACTGTGGTCAGAGGGTCTGGGTTCAAAATCAGTCTCTGATGCTTATTACCTTTATGACTTTGGCCAAATTAACTTTTCTGTAATGAAGGGGCTGGGCTGTGAGATTTCTTCCAGTCCTAGATCTAGGATCCTATAATTCTCAGGTAGAAGTCTCCCCAGCAAGGTCAGAGTCCCTCCCTAGGGGGCGGGCTCCTGGGGTCTCTGTCTTTTTTTTCTTTATTTATTTACGTTTAGTTTACAACATTCAGTCCCACAATCCCTTGAGTTACAAATTTTCTCCCCCTTTCTCTCCTCCCCCCTTCCCCCACTATGGCGGCATGCAATTCAATATAGGTTGTACATACACCTTCACATTAAACAATAGTCAAGTTGTAAAGAAGGAGTATAACCAATGAAATAAACAATGAGAAAGAAGGAATGAAATAAAACAAAAAAGAGAGAGCAAGTAGTTTGCTTCAATCTGCATTCAAACTCTGTAATTCTTTCTCTGTATGTGGATAGCCCTTTCCATCATGAGTTCTTTGGAGTTGTCTTATAGCCTTACATTGCTGAGAGGAGCCCAGTTAGTCATCACATGTACATTGTATCTGTAATTGTATACAAATTTCTCCTGGTTCTGCTCTTTTCACTCGGCATCAGTTTATATAAGTCTCTCCAGGTTATTATGAAGTCCATCTGCTTCTCATTTTTTATATCACAATAGCATTCCATTACGTTCATATACCACAACTTGTTCAGCCATTCCCCAATTGATGGGCATCCCCTTGATTTCCAATTCTTTGCTACCACAAAAAGAGCTGTTACAAATATTTTTGTACATGTGGCTCCTTTCCCCATCTGTATGATCTCTTTGGGATTCATTGGGGTCTCTGTCTTGTTCCCACCAGGGACTTGTGTTCTGGGTTTGAATCTCTCTCATGCCACATTATCCCTTCCCCCCTCAATTAATTTCCCTAAAAATGGATTTGTGGATGCCTTTCATGGCTTTGTTCCAGGAGTTAGATTTAGAGTGGCTAGTTATGGCTCTACTCTTTACTCTGTCTCTATATTGCTGTGTGACCTTGGACAAGTCAACCTTTCCTCCCTGGGCCTCTGTAAAATGAAGGGTTTGGGTTAGATGATCTTCCTGGTGTAATATTCAATTTTATTCTACAAAGTGTTAGAAGAATGTAATTAAAGAAGAGCCAAGCTCTTAGTATAGTCCATGTGAATTTTTTTATCCTTGTCTCCCTCCACTTTCCCCCCATAAAATCATTCAACTCCAGCTTATTAAGATCTTTATCTGAGCCTGATGATCACACAGTTCCATGTAGCACACGATGGGAAGCAAAGTGCTTGTGCCCCCAACAAGGAGCTATTTCTTGATGACAAACACCATCAGCCCAGTGCGCTCTCTCTTTGGGAGGGTCTGCTAATGTGGCTGCCTGCCTGTGCCCAGACTTTGGGCAAGGGCCTGGTTGCAAGCCTCTTGCTACCCTGGAGTTATGGGGAGTTTTGGAAGAGACTGAGAAAAGGTTCATGGAATCCATCAGCAGGAAAGGACCTTCCCATCTCCTTCAACTCATCTACTCTGTGCAGAGACCTTCTGCACAGCATCCCACACAATTGCTTGGGTCCCTCCTCTCCCTAATCAAAAGCCTGAAGTCTTCCAGGGTTGGCTTTAGGACATAGCCCCAACCTAAGTCTTCCTTTCTTCTCCTTCCTTCTTTCCTCTTTAAGCCAGCTCTTTTCTTTTCTGGATGTTTGTTCGGTTGCTGTTCTTCATTCTCAAAGAAGACCAATATGGCATTACTATGTTGGGATTGTGTGTGGCAGAGACAACCTACCCAAATTTGAATCAGAGTCTTGACACTAGTTTGCAAAAAGGAAAGATTCTTTATTAGCTTTCTCGAGAAAGGATGCTCCTATGTTGCCCAACATGGGCACCAGCCATGGAGTACAAGTTGCAGAACCTTATAGATTTTCTTTATCATAATCCTAACTTCAGAATACTAAACCCCCACCAGCCCAACCTAGGTGTGTCCTTATCTGGGCCTGAGAGTCCCAAGGCCACTGTACTTTTAGTATTATCCAGGAGTTCTCTGGGAACTGGGAGCCCAACTTCTTCCCAAGGCTACTGCCTGGTACTTTTTTATCAGTAGTCTTCTTTCAGCAATTCTTGCAGTTCTGTAGAACCTTAACCCTTTGCTACCTCTCACACTAACATTCCTTTATACACAATGACCCCACATATATGGGGAAATGATACTGAATTTAGTTACAAAGTATAAAGAAGAAATAAGAATCTAATAGGATGTTCAGAATGGGGAAACTTCACTGCAGGTCAGCTCTCACAGGGTCAAGGCACCAGGTCCAGCTGTGGCTTTGAGATCAGAACTCAGAAGACTCTATCACAGGTAAGGCACAAATTGTCCACGTGAACATTTGGAATGGACAGATATCTCTAGATTTTCACATCTCATGGTTCTTTTGAGATACTGCAATTCTGCTTTGCTCACAGAGCACAGTGGCTTCTCTGATGAGAGCACACTGTGCTGGAAGGTCCTGTGCAGCATCTTCTACATCTCACAATCAATTCCAAAGTTCTTCAGAGAGACCTTGAGAGTACCCTCATATGCTTCTTCTGACCTCCGTGTGAGCACATGTCTTGTGTGAGTTCTCTGTAAAATAGACTTTTATACAAACTTGGATTTGGCATTTGAACAACATGGCTAGCCCATCAGAACTGCGTTCTCTGCAGTAGAGTTTGAATGCTTCAACAGACTAGAATATGGATCCAGTTTCCATGAGAAAGAATGAGTTTAAGAAAAACAGTGTGGTATAGTGGGTAATGTTGACTACAGAGCAAGAAAACCTGGTCCTGCCTCTGACACAAACTGACTGTGTGATCCTGGGCAAGTCACTTAATCTAGATTGGGGATCAGCACGTAGTATGTGCTCTTTGATTAAAAATGCTTCAGCACTCTAGGCAACAAAGTGAGGTTGCTAATTGCAGAGAAGGTTCTGACTTGCGTTAGTGGAGGGAGTTTTTTCCCCTTGGAGTTGTCTCTTCTGGGGAGATAACAAGTCCAGTCCTAATCCTTATCTCAAAAGTGAATATTACTGAGAGGGAAGATGGGATAAGCAGGGAGTACGATGTATTGTAAACAAGGAATTCCAAAGAAGGACTGGGACAAATGTGCGATCAAAAACAACGGGCCATTTACATAGCAGGACTAAGGGGCGATCTGTATTATTGGTAGCCTCATGATGTTGGGAAAGATGGAAGAAGACCGTCAGCACGTTGGATAGCTCCCCAATAATAAATTAGCATTTACATAGCACTTACCAAGTGACAGGCATTTACTAAGCACTTTACAAATATTTCATTTGATCTTCACAACTCTGGGAGGTAGGTTCTATTATTAACTTCATTTTACAGATGAGGAAACTGAGACAAACTGAGGTTGAGTGACTTAGCTCACACAGATAGTAAGTGTCTGAGGTTAGATTTGAGCTCAGGTCATCCTGACCCCCAGCACTTTATTCACTGCACCATTAACTGCCCCAATGGCTAATGTGGGAAGGGGCTCTCATAAAGTGGTATAGGGTGAGCAGATGGGTGGATGGGTGGTGATCTGCAGCCCTGGAAGGCATGTCTAGATTTATGGAATCACAGAACCATTTCAGTATTAGAGTAAATGTAAATTCATTCAATTCAACAAATTACAGGTTATACTTGGGTGAAAAAAAAAATGAGTTTTGCAAGGGAACCATTAGTACATACCAGTTAATTTGAAAAAATAGATTTCAAGGAGATGTTAATCAATAGTCAATCAATAAACATTTATTAAGTGCCTACTATGTGCCAGGCATTGTGCTAAGCACTAGTTTTTGTGAAATACAGATACAATGAGTCAATAACCTGACACAGGGTCAGACAAGGGTTGGAGTCAGCTTGTATTGGCTGGGGAAAGCAAATTGTTAAATTTTCAGTATGAATAATTACACATTTGAAGTTGGAAAATGCTACAAATTGGGGCTTGATTTGTTGTTTTGCTGATTTGTCTAAGATTAAAAAAATGATGGACAAAATTTTAATGGTGCCTATAAAACTTAAAACCATGTCAAGGGTATGTTCCCCCTTCTCCTCTCCCATCTCCTGGGAGATGGTTGTTAAACATTTACAAGCACACCCCTTCATTGTAGTTGAAAAAGCTATTCTGGTGTCAGACTGTATTAAGGTGCATAGTGGCCTTGATTGGGGAGGTGATGGTCCTAGTGTCCTCTGCCTTGGTTAGACTTCCTCTGGGATTGTGTACAATTCTAGGAACTGCATTTTAGGAAGGATAAATTGGTGGGCTAAATAGATATGCCATATGAGAGTCTGTTGAAGGAAAAGGAGATGTTTAATCCAGAGCAGAAAGACTCAGGGGAACATGATGGTTGTCTAATGATAACTAGCATTTTCATTACACTTTAAACTTTGGAAAGTGTTTTACATAAATATTATCTCATTTGACCCTTGAACCTGTGAGGTATGTGCTATTGTTATTATTAATGAGGAAACTAAGACAGACAGAGATCAAGTGACTTACATGGGTCAAACAGCTACTAAGTGTCCAAGGCTGGTTTTGAACTCAGATCTTCCTGACTCTAGGTCCTATTTTCTATCCATTCTGCCATGTCTTTGCTCTTTAAGTATTTGAAGAGCAGTCCAGTGGAGTAGCATCTAGGTGGTGCAGTGGATAGAACATCAAGCCTGGAGTCAGGAAGACCTGAGTTCCAATCTGACCTCAGACACTTACTAGCTGTGTGATCCTGGAAAAGTCACTTATCCTTGTTTGCCTCAGTTTCTTTATTCGAAAGTGAGCTAGAGAAGAAAATGGCAAATCACTTCAGTAACTCTGCCAAGAAAATTGCAAATTGGATTATGTAGAGTTGGACACAACTGTATCTTCTGAACAAAAAACAACAACAGAGTAGGGATTGAATGTGTTCAGTTGATCCCAGAGGCAGGAGTAGGCCAATGAAGGGGAACCTTGGGAGGTAGCCCATTCCTTTGTTGGAGAGTTCCAATTGTTAGAATGTTGTTCTGGTATCCAGCCTCAGTTGGCCTCTGCAATTTCCCTCACTGGAGAGAGTGGGACCATGGCAGGCTATATGCGAGACAACAAGAATGGAAGTCTTTTGCATAAATAAACCTTAAATGCTAAGAAGTAACTAGGGCATAATTCCCTATAATGTTGAGCCAGCTGGTACAGTCCCAAGGCTGCAGTGAATTATATCTCACTGGAAGGCAGTGGAATGGCTATAGTCATGGAATCGGTGCATACTGTGGAATCTCCTCTGGACAGTGCAATCCCAATTCAGTCTAATGACCTCTGCAGTCACATTGAAAACAAACAAACATGAATTTGTCTCTTGTTTCAGTAGGGAGGCTGAGTGACTTAGAGTTCCTGCTTTGCTGGCACTTGAATCACAGGCAAGAAAGCTGTAAGGTAGGGATTATCTGAACCCCACGAGGAATAGAGGTGGGATTTCCCATGGCCCAAGGGGATCCTGCTTCCCAATGCTCCCAGTGCTCTGGGCTTTCTTACTAAGAAAGAGGCAGCTAGGCAAGTGTGCACTCTGTCTTCTCCAATTGCATGTCACCTTCCTGATGTTGGGAACTGTTTCTTTTTTTGTCTTTGTAACCCCAGGGAATTCCACAGAACCTGACACATAGTAATGTTAATAACAATATATAAAATATAACAATAGAAGATATTAATAACTTAATAAGTGGTTCTTGAATTGAATCATATCAATGACCCCAACAAGTTAGAGGAAAAGGGGAGGGGTGGCTGTTGGACTCCTTTTGTGCCAGGCAGGGTCTCGTCTACTGTTTCTCTCTGCTCTCTTCCCTTCTGTCTGCCCTTATTGGATTGGCTGATTGTTCATTGACTGATAGATTGATAAAGTGCAGAAGATGAAGTCAGGAAGATTTTTGTTCACAGTTTGCCTGTAGCAGCTATTAGAGATGTAACCATGAGTCACAGAGAGGTAGATTCTGGGGCTCATCTGCAAAACAGGCTTGATAATGCCTCTGGCAACAACATCACAGGGTTATTGTGATAAATGAAATCCTGTCTGTAGAGTGCTTTGTAAACTTTCAAACCTTTCTAAATGTAAATTATTATTAGTTTACCACAGGGACTCAGAAGGAGGGAAGGGAGGCAGGAGGTTGTGGGGCACCTTGGGTAAAACATACTTTCTGTACCCCAGTTTCCCAATCTGACAAATGGGAACATGCAGTCTTGCCCTGTCTCTCTTACAGGGGTTTCTGTGAAGATCTGGGAGATAACGGGTACGTGTAAAGGGTTGGACTGATATGAGGAGTGACGTAGCTGGATTTGTACTTCAGAAAGATAAATGTGACAGTTGAGTGGAGTATGCACTGGAGCAGGGAAAGATTTGAGGCAGGGAGACCAACCAGCAGGCTATTGAAACAGTCCAGGAGCAAAATGATGAAGACTTGCACCAGGGGAGTGGCAGTGTCAGAGAAGACGAGGGGCTTTATAACAGAGATCTTACAGAAAAGGAAACAACAGACCATGGTCACAAGTTGGCTATGAGGATGAGAGAGAGTAGGGAGTTGAAGATGGCACCTGGGTTGCAAGCCTACTTGATTGGAAGAATGATGGTGGTACCTTCAGTAGTCATAGGGAAGTCAGAAAATAGGGAGAGTTTTTGGCAAAGATGATGAGTTTGGTTTTGGGCACATTGAGCTTATGATACCTAGGAGACATTCAATTCAACTTGTCCACTAATGTAGTTGGATATGCAAGACTAAAGGTCAAAGGAGAGGCAGGGCTGGACAAATATATCGGAGACCCATCTTCATCAAGATGATGGTTGAATCCATGGGAGCTGATGAGATCACCAAGTAAAATAATATTGAAGGAGAAGAGAAGAGGGTTCAAGACAGAGCCCTGGGGGCTGCCCAGGGTTAGAAGGCATGATGTGGATGAAGATCCAGTAAAGGAGATTGAGAAGGGGTGGGTGGTCAAACCCCTTTACAAAAATTATATTTTACAGACAAGATTTCATTTATTACAATAACCCTGTGATGTTTCTGCTAAAGGTATTATCAAGCCTGTTTTGCAGGAGAGAATCAGGATAGAGTAGTGTCACAGAAACCTAGAGAGAAGAGAGTATTAAGAAGAGGGTGATTGGCGGTGTTCAAGGTTACAGAAGTCTAGAAAGATGAAGACTGAGATTAGAGATTTGCTAATTTTTGAGAAAGCAGTGAATGATGAGGTTGGAAGCCAGACTTCAAAGAGTTAAGAGTGAGAGGCAAGGAATAGAGACATCTATTCCTGCTGGTCTTCTAGGAGGGTTTAGTCACAAAATTCAGAGAAGATATGGGGCAATAGCTAGCAGGGATGGGTGGATGAAGTGAAGGTGTTTTGAGAATGGGAGAGACATAGGTCTGTTTATAGGCAAAAGAAAAGCAGTCAGTAGATAGGGAACAATAGAAGATAGTGAGAGACTGGGCATGATGAGAATATTCAAGACTAAGTCATGGTAGGGCAAGAAATTTAATAGGATCAGAATCAAGGGGTTTGAGAGAAGAAGGTAGTATAGAGTTGAATTATTTCACCAAGGGGTTCAAATGGGGAAGAGAAGAGAATTTAGCCATCACAGGGGTGGTAGCCTAGGAAAGAGCTGAGGGGTAAAATGATCAAAGGTGACAGTGAGGTTGAAAGACAGGTGTGGGGGTTGGTAGAGGGAAAAGTGGAATGATAATAGATTGTGCTCAGAGAAAGGAATGTCAGAGTTCATAAAAATGGAAGTGGTCTTTTTGTTGGTGCTGGCCATCTTTGTGTGGGGCTAAAGTGGCAATGAGTAAGGTAAGGAACTTGGAGGTTAGGGTGTTTGAGAGAGTATCAATATGTACGTTGAAGTCCTCTAGTATAAGGGGAGGAGTTTTGGGAGAGAAAGAGAGGGAGAGAGACAGAGACAGACAGACAGACAGACAGAGACAAAGGCAGAGAGATATAGGGAGACAGAGAGACAAAGAGAAACAGAAACAAAGAAACAGAGACAGAGAGATAGACAGATACACACAGACAGTGAGAGAGACAGAGAGAGAAAGGGAGAGAAAGAGACATAGAAATAGAGGAAGACAAAGACAGAGACATACAGAGAAAGAGAGAGACAGACAGACAACAGAGACAGGGGGGAGAGAGAGAGAGAGCAGGCAATGAAGTCATTGAGGAAAGAAGATGAACAGAGGTCAATAGACAACAGTAACCAGAATTTTGAGTGAATGTTGGATTTGGATTGCGTGATTCTCAGGGGAAAGGTTACTGAGCGATGGAGATAGAGGGAAAGCCTGGCAGTGGCAATGGGAACAAGGAGTATTCCACCTCCTCCAGTGAGTCTAGAGGGGTAAATGAAAGTACCAGAGCTGAGAAGGGTGGCTAGGGAGGCTGGGTCATAATGAGGGAGCCAGATCTCAGTGAGAACCTAAAGATGAAAGGAGAAGGAAAGGAAACATTTTAAGATGAAAGCTAATGTGTTACCTATGGAGCAGATGTAGATACAGAGCACAGTGGAAAGGATAAGTAGCTTTAGAGGGGGAACATTGGTAGGGTTGGGTTGAGGGGCATGGGAATAAAGGCTCAGTCAGTGGGGAACCAAGAATGGAGTTTGAACAATGGCATCCCGGAGTTCAGAATCACTGGTACAGGGAGGAAATGATGTGATGGGAATATGTTGTGGAATGAGTTCACCTAAGATTTCATTGAGGAATGATTTCAGGTAAATTTTCATTGACTGAAGAAGTTCAATCTGGGAATGTAGTAGCCCAAGGGATGGGGCAGCAATGTGTAGATGGAAAGTGGGAATGGGAGAAATGCTTTATGTCTTTGGGGGGAGACAAGGCAACCACTGTGGAGTTTTGGTGACTGGAAAGAGTATTTTCTGTGCAATCCCATGGGAAGGGAATAAGCATTTTTATATAGCTTCCTGTGTGCCAGGCACTGTGCTAAGCACTTTAGAAATGCTACCTCACTTAATCCTCACAATCACCCTGTGAGATAGGTACTGTTATTATCCCTGTTTTACAGTTGAGGAAACTGAGGCAACAAAGGTTAAGTGACTTGGCCAGGCTCACACAGCTAGTAATTATTTGAGTCTAGATTTGAACTCAGGTCTTCTTGACTCCAGACCCAGCACTCTATCTACCCTGAGAGGTCAGGAAACCCTTCTGGGGAAGATACAGATTGTATACCCAATGCCTTGCATTGATTCTTACAACAATACTGGGAAGTAGGTACTGTTATTATCCCAGTTTTACAGGTGAGGAACCTCAGACAAATTTGCCCAGCTTCATGTAATCAGTAAGTATCTGAGGCTGGATTTGAACTCAAGTCTTCAGGATTATGAGTTCAACATTTTGTCCACTGTGCCACCTCTCCCTAATTGAATTATGCTTAACCAGTGCCTGAAGTGTTGGGGGTGGGGGTCAGAGTTGGGCTTCACCTGTGTCAGGTAGAACATTGTCTGCAGTTTCCACTTCTGCCATCCACTTCTCTTTCCCTCTGCCCCATCCATTTCTCTTCCTAGAGGCTTCCCTCTGTTTCCTTCTTACCACCCAGGTCCATTTTCTCCAGACTTGAACCCCCTTCTCGGTCTTTTTCTGATTCCTCCCACTCACTGCACTCTTCTCCATTCCCCTTCTGCCTATAAAGCAACCCATATACCCTGACCAAGGCAGTCGAGCCCGCCCCCAGCAATGGTTCCTGTGGTTTGGCCATACTCCCTCACAAAGTAACCTGAAGAATTAGGTTCTTGATTATGTGGAGTTTGCTGGGACTGGAACCTACAATTGGATTGCCTAGCCCTGCCACCATTTTATCAATGGGCAGAGACTAGGTAGTTGACTACTTTTGACAGGCCTGGTACAGGATTTGGGTTCAAATCCCACCTTCCTACTGGTGACTTTGGGCTATATCACCTGCCCTAGCTCTCAGCTTCTGCGTCTATAAAGTGTAAGCATTGACTAGAAGCTCCTTATGGCCCCTTCCATCTCTAGAGATAGGGTGCCATGATTCTAGGACATACTATGACAATACAGTGGAAAGAAGGTTGGGTCTGGAGTCAGAGGACTGGGTTCAAATTCCATCTCTCTCATTCACTAAATGATTTTGAGCAAGTCAGTTCTCCTCTTTTCCCTCATTTGTAAAATAAAGAGGTTAGATTAGGTGAGCTTGGAGATTCCTTCTCGCTCTCAGCCCCCCATAACATCCTGTCTTAGGATAATGAGTTGACATTATGAAACACTTGGGTGGAAAGAACACTAGAGTTGAAGTCTGGAAACCTGAGTTCAAATTCTACCTCAGACATTGACCAACTATGTGACCTTGGGCAAGTCACTTACTCTTCCTGTAAAATGGGGGTATTAATTTGTTCATTACCTTTCTCAGAGAGTGGCCAGGAAGATGCTTTGCAAATCTTAAGAAATCTAAGTTAATACTGTTCTGAGGGAAGTAAGCAATTTGGTTCTGGATTTGGGTAAGATAGGGGTTTGAGCTCCAGTTTGACCAATCATTAACTATATGACCCGGGTAATTTCCTTCACCTCTCTGATTCTCAGTTTCCTCTTCTGCAAAATGAGAGAGGAGAACTCTAGGGTTCTTTCTAGCTTTAACAGTCTGTGATTTTTGTAAATGAGAACTGTTAACCATTTTCATAAATATTCCCCACAATTCCCTCCTTTGGTTTTCCACCATTTTAAAAAATTCATTCCTTGCCAATGAGATAAGTGCAAAGGAGATTCTTCTTTCTAGGTTGGTCAGGAATTCCATCTCCTAACTGGGTAGCTGATGTATCAGGGAAGGTATTCATCATGATGGGAGGAAGGTAACTTGTTGTATCTACTGGCGCTTCCTGGAGTTCCTGAGATACCCAGCTGTACTTGAGCCAGATAGCCTGTTCACAGGGACTCAGAAAGCTGAGAGATATCAATGTCAATATCACTGATGCTTCCTATGCTAAGAGCATCCTGCTCGGTAGAAAGTATTTATCCAGACTCTGCAACTTTCTCCCTTTTGATCATGGGCGAGACATGTCCTCTTCCTGGGGCTTGGCTTCTGCAAGCTGAGAGGATTGAACTAGAGGTTCCTTTCAGCTTTAAACCTTTAATCCTATGGCCCTAAAATCTGGCCCCTTTCCCATTCCTGGGGAACATTCAGGCCAGCATTTGATCCAATTCAACATGCATTTATTTGAGTCCTACTATGTGTAGGTGAGGAGACAGCAGCATCAGCATTGACAAATGTTTATTAAACACTTAGTGTGTGCCAAGCAATGGGCTAAGTTCTGGGGATGCAAAGAAAGGCAAAAACACAGATTCTGCCCTAAAGAACTTATGTTCTAATGGAGAAAGATCGACATAATATTTAAAGAGCTGATGTTGGAGTGAGGAAGTCCTGGGTTTGAGTTCTTATGAGAACATTCTTATTATGTGACCTTGGGCAAGTCACTGTCAATGCCCCAGCTGACTCTCTGGGGCTAAAAGTCACAAACTAGGAGCTCTCAAACTAGGACGATAGAGATTTGGAGGCACCCCAAAATGTGCAGGGTACCTTTCACTTGGGGTGGGTCCTCGTGGGAGTGACTCCACCCTGTCCTGTCTTGCTCCTGATAGTGGAGGTGCTGTCCTGCTGTAACTAGAAGTCAGCCAGTTGCCATTAGCTATAAATGGAGATTCATCAGGGCAGTGAATATTTTTATTAGGAGAAATTAAATTCCAATACACATTATTTCTAGCAAGAGCTGGGGAAGAAAAAAAAAATTCAGTTTACTGCCTTTAATCAAAAGCATCTGCTCTGCTAACAGCTTCTCCCAGCGCTCTGGTTATGGGCTTGGTTATGAATGAACTTGTTGAAACAGGCAACTTGTACGTTTTGGAATTCATTTCAGACTTGATTTAGGATGGAGCCACTGAGTGAATCGGGCCTCTGATGCTTTTGTTCCATTTGTTTCGTGGTCATATATCATAGGATCATAGGTACAGAGGTGGAATGGTTTTCAGAGGCCCTCTCGCCCAATCCCTTCCTTTTGCAGATGAGGAAACTGAGACCCAGAGGGATCAGGTGACTTGCATGCAGTCAAGAAGACATGAGTTCAAATCCTGCCTTAGACACTGACTAGCTATGCGACCCTGGGCAAATCACTGTTTTCCGGGTCTTATTTACTTCTAATTCACAGGATTGTTGTGAGTCTAAAAAGGAGATGATATATTTAAAATACTTTGCAAACCTTTAAAAGTGCTATGCAAATGTTAGTTATAATTTTTGTTGATGATAGTAGATACATGGCATAGTGGGTAGAATGTTAGACTTGGAAATAGGAAGACCTGAGTTCATAATCCCCTCTCAGTGACTTACTAGCTGTGTTAATGTTGTTTAATTGATTAGTCATGTCTGCCTCTTCATGACCCTATTTGGGGTTTTCTTGGCAAAGATAATAAAGAGATTTGCCATTTCCTTCTCCAGATCATTTGACAGATGAGGAAACTGAGGCAAACAGGGTTAAGTAACTTGCCCAGGGTCACATAGCAAATAAGTGTATGAGATCAGGCCTTCCTGACTCCAGGGCTGGTACTTTATCTACTGCACCACCTAGCTACCCTCTATTAGGTCTGGGAAAACCACTTAACCTCTGTTTGCCTCAGTTTCTTCATCTGTAAAATGGTGATAGTAGCATCACTTACCTTAGGCTTAGAGAATTGTTGTGGAAAGTGAATGAGATAACATAAAAAGTGTTCTGCAAACTTTAAAACTCTGTAGAAATGCTATTACATTGTAATCGAACACAAATCCCTTCTATCAATATGCCCCGCAGGGGCCATCCAGCCTTTGACTAAAGACCTTTAATGAGGGGAATCCCTGGCCACTTTTGCAGAGATCTCATTGTTAGGGAAGTCATCTTTACATCAAGATGGAATCTTTCTCTCCATAGCTTCTACTCTTGGTTCCTAACTGTCCCCTCTGGGGCCAAGCAGAATAAATCTAGTTCCTTCTCACAATAGCCTTTCCAATGTTTGGAGAAAATCATTTCCCCTAAATTTTCTCTTCTCTAGTGGCATTGACCAGTCTTCAAATGACATGGCCTCTAGTGTTTCACCATTTTTGTTGTTTGCCTTGAAACGCTCTTGAGCTTGTCAATGTCCTTTCTAAAATGTGGTATCCAGAACTGAGCACAATGTTTCTAATGTGGTCTGACTATGGCATAGTGTAGCTGAATTATTACTTGGCTTGTTTGGACACCATGCCTACATCATGGCAGCCTAAGAACTCATGAGCTTTTTTGGATTAACTTGAACTTCTATTTCACTAAAGCACCCAGATCAATTTCATACAAATTATCTGTTAATGTTTTTCCAGCCTATATTTTTGATGTTGACTTTGTGAGCCCATGTGTAGGATTTTACATTTGTCCTCATTTAATTTTATTTTTGATGTGACTTATCTTTCAAATGTTTTGGTATCCTGAGCTTTGGATCCTATTGAGATATTTTTATATCCTGAATCTGTCATCCACTGTGGGAGCTGTCTCTCCCAGCTTCCCATCATCTGCAAACTAGCTTGATGGATGTCCTCACAAGATCTGGATAAACTTGTCCATGATTTTAGCCAAGTCATAGATAAACATTTTAAACAGACCGGGGTTAAGGACAGATTCTATGGACTCTCTGATTGAGACCATCATCAAATGGGATCATGAAGAGTTGGACACAACTGAACAAAAATTACAGTGGAAAGATCACTGGCTCTGGAGTTAGAGGAACTGAATTCAAATCCCTTTTCTCATGCTTCCTATATGATCTTGGGTGAGTCCCTTCCCTTCCCTGGGTCTTGGTTCTCTCATTTGAAAAATGAGGGGGCTAGATTCTGAGTTCTCTTCTGGCTCTAGAACCAACATCTGATGATAAGAAGGAGCAGGCTCCACTGATGCAAAGTGAGCTAAACAAAACAAGGAAAACAATATGGACAGTAATCTACTGGGTTGGCAGTAACCCATTAATGACCTCTTTTGGGGTCCAGTCATTCAAATGTTTCTCTACCCACCTAACTAGCATTTAACTCATGCCTTTCATTTTGTCCACAAGGGAAATATGGCAGCCTTTGTCAAATGTTTTGCCCAAATCCAGGCTTGCTGTTTCTGTGACATTTCCTTTATCTGTTAGAAGCGTTACTCTATTTTCTTGTGCTTTCAATTCTATGACCACTGGGTTCAGTGCTCTGCAGGTGCTCACTAAACTGTTGATTTAATAATTGATGTTGAATGAATACAACCCCATAGGCACCTTCTATGGTCTATAAGTTAGGTTGAATCATGGTCTCTTTGGCTCATTGGAGTTTTAACTGTTTAGCAGACAGTCCATGGAGATAATTGCCTTTGCTTATTTCTAGTTGGGTAATTGGATCACTGATTTAGAACTGGAAGCCCCCCTAAAGGTCATCTAGTGCCCATCATTTGGGGCATTGCTAAAAAAAAATTATTGCATATGTTGAAGGTAGTGGAATATTACTATGCCCTAAGAACTGATGAACATGAGTAATTCAAAGAAGTATGGGAAGATTTATATGAACTGATACTGCAGTGTGGGCAGCTAGGTGATGCAGTGGCTAGAGAACTGGGTTTGGAATCAGGAAGACTCCTCTCTGTGAGTTCAAATTTGACCCCAGACACTTACTATCTGTGTGGCTCTGGGCAAGTCACTTGACCCTGTTTGCCTCAGTTTCACCTGTAAAATGAACTGCAGAAGGAAATGGCAAATCACTCCAGTACCTTTGCAAGAAAACATCAAATGGGATCATGAAGAGTTGGACGCGAATGAACAAAAATTACAGTGGAAAGAGCACTGGCTCTGGAATTAGAGGAACTGAACTCAAATCCCTTTTCTCATGCTTCCTATATGACCTTGGGTGAGTCCCTTCCCTTCCCTGGGTCTTGGTTCCCTTATTTGTAAAATGAGGGGGCTAGATTCTGAGTTCTCTTCTGGCTCTAGAACCAACATCTGATGATAAGAAGGAGCAGGCTCCACTGATGCAAAATGAGCTAAGCAAAACAAGGAAAACAACAGGGACAATAATCTCCATATTGTAAATGGGAAGAACTAAAAAGCTCCACTGAATACTGAGGCAGGACTTGCTGGGTTGGGAAGGAGTAGGAAGGGATGTGCTCTGAAATGATGGTGATTTCAAAACAGAAGAGATAAATAATAACTAAAGTGATTTTTTAAAAAGGACTTCTGGTCCAACTCCTCCTTAATTTGCAGAAGAGGAAACTGATGCTCAGAAAAGTGAAATGATTTGATCACTTACAGGTAGTGAATGTCAGAGCTGAGATTTGAACTCAGATCCTGCCATTCCAAATTCACCTCTATTTCCACGCACTATTCATGGAAGGGAACTGAACCATGCCATGCACCTCACTCTTACCTCCTCTCCAAGGCAGGCTTTGTGACCAGGCACGGAGTAAGTTTAATGCATTTCAAGCTTGGAGGGACCCTACTTCCTGACAGGATGTGAAGTTTATTAAGATTTTGAGAAGCAATTTCCAATTTCGTCAGGCAACCTGTCAGATCTTGTGAGGACATCCATCCAGCCGGCTTTAGCCTGACTGCCAATTGGCTTTACGAATCGTAAATAGGGAAGATGTGGGCCAATTTTACATCGGTTTGAGCTGCAGGTATTTTCGATATTGTCAAAGATGTTTTTAGAACAGATGAAGTACATTACACGTGACAAATGTATGGAAATTTATTCTTGCCTCATTCAAGAGGCTGCTGTTTAAGGATAACCCTGACCAGTTGCCTAGACCCTGAGGAGCCAGCCCCAGACTGCAGTGAGAGATCAGGGTTCACAAGGAACTTTGAAGGCTTCTCTCTTCCTCAGTAAAATGAGGCCCCATGCCTCAGCTTTGGCATTTGTCTTAACATAAGTTCCAGAGAAAGATCAGCCTGGAAATATTCTCATCCAGGTCTCCAAGGCCAATGAAAAGGGCAGAGCTGAGGCAATACATAATTAGCCCCCCAAGCTTAAGTAATTCAGATTATTCACACCATCCCCTTTACGTGAGAGAGGTCTGGGCAAGTCATTTAACACTGTTTGACTCAGTTTCCTCATCTGTAAAATGAACTGGAGGAGGAAATGACAAACCATTCCAGTATCTTTGCCAAGAAGACCCCAAAATGGGGTCATGGAGAGTCAGACATGACTGAACAAGAAAAATTACCATGGAAAGTACATGTTGCTTGGCCCCAGAGGGCAGAACTAGACCCAAGGGGTAGAAAATGTAGGCAGGTAGATTTCTGTTTGATGCAAAGAAACTTCTGAATCATCAGAGATATCCCTAAATAGGGTAGGATGCCTTGAGAGACAGTGGAGCCTTCTTTACTGGAGGTCTTCAAATGAAGACTAAATGATGAATTATTAGGTATGTTGTAAAAGGAATTCCTATTCAGGTAAGTATTGGATTGGGTAATTTTTAACTCTGATACTTTGTGATTTAAAAAAAAAATTGTGTTGGGCACTTAGCACCATGCCTAGCAAATAGGAGGTATTTAGATGTAGATTTGTTGAATTGAATTATAATTAATAGGCTGTTAATGCATTCATAAGGATTCAAAAGAAATTGAGGAAACTGAGGCTTAAGTGACTTGCTCAGGGTCACACAGCTGGTGTCTGATGCTGAATTTGAACTCAGGTCTTCCTGACTTCAGGTCTAGCATTCCATCTTCTACATCATTTAAATGCCCTGTGGATTCGTTATATGATCCTAGGCTAATCCCTTTCCTTTGCATCCTACCAGCATAATCTGAGGCAGGTCCCTTACCTTTTTGGAGACTCAGTTTCTTTAACTGTAAAATGAGAAAGTTGTACTAGGTGCTGTGTAGCTCTAAACTCTAAGCTCCAAAGTCTTTTATCCTTCAGAAAGGAGAGTTACTGTTTTCTTATTTCATCTCTCTGGGCCTCAGTTTACCAATCTATAAAATCAGAAGGTTGAATGGTATTTGATTTGAGGACCTTTTGAGGTTTCATGCTGATGGTCTCAGATATTCATGCTAAAAACTTTTAAATAAATAATTGTAGAATGTGATGAATAACATATTAAATGACCATGAGGATTTACAGCTTTTTTGGGGGTTGTTGTTGAAAGGAGTTCATAGAATAAAAAAATGTTGGAAACCACTAGAGCAGTGGTCTCTAAAGTCCCTTCCAGTTCCAAATAACAGCTCACGCAGATATCATGATCTTAGCTTTGTTAAGCTCTTCACATGCCTCATCTCATTTGATCCTTACAATCAACCTAGGGAATAGGTGTTATTATCCCCATTTTACTGATGAGAAAGTTGAGGCTTAGGTGATACTTAGGCTCAATGTCACACAGCAAGTAAATATCCAAGATTGGTTTTGAACCCAGGTTTTCCTGACCTCAGGACCGAGACACTATTTGTTATACCAAGCTACTTCCCATGATATTTCTCAAAGAGTAAATGATTCTATTATTCTCTTTGGGCCTCAGTTTCCCCATCTGCAAAATGGGAGGTGGAGGTTAGACTAGCTGATAATAATATTCTGACTGGACTTGTGATTTCACCAGCATAGGGATTTCTTTTTACCAATGCATGTCTGCGCTGGCTCTGAATTTTAGGAGTAGAGCTTCCTGGGGACATTGAGAGGTAATGTGATTTGCCAAGGGTTACACAACCTGTATGGGACAGAGACAGGGCTCAAACCCAGGTCTTTCTGGTTCCAGGACAGCTTTCTATCTACTATGCCAGGCTGCCTCAAATGTTTATTCCCTCCATTAAAGTTTGAATAAGGGGCCTATGTGTATTTGTCTCATTTCTTCTTCACAGCAATCTTATAACAAAGTCTGATCATGCCATCCTTTCCCTGCTACTTCCCTCCCCCATTCAATAAACTCCAGAAGCTTCCTATCACCTTCAGGATCAAATATAAAACTTTACATCTGACAATCAAAGCCCTTCATAACCTGCTCCCCTCTGACCCTTTCTAGTCTTCATTTTTTAAAAATTAAATTGGTTTATTTACTTTTATTTTACAACATTCAGTTCCACAGTCCCTTGAGTTTCTCTTTCTAGTCTTCTTAACACCCTCCCCCCATGCATTCTTTGATCTGGTGCCACCAGCTGTTCCTCATACAAAGTGCTCCATCTCCTGACTCTGAGCTTGTTTCTTGACTGTCCTCCCCTCCCCCAACCCCCATACCTGGAATACTTTCCTTCCTCACTTCTGCCTCCTAAAGTTCCTGGTTTCCTTCAAATCTCAGCGAAAACCCTACTTCCTAGAAGAAGGCTCTGCAGAATCACCTCAATACTAGTGCTTTCCCTCTGAGATTATCTCCATAGTTGGCATACAGCTGTTTGCATGTTGTCTTCCCCATTAGACTGTGAACTCCTTGAGGGCACAGAGTAGTTTTGCCTTTCTTTGTATGTCCAGTGCTGGGCTCGGTGCCTGACACATCGTAGGTACTTAATAAATAGTGGTTGTCTTGACTTGAGGTTAGGTTCTACAAATATTGTCATTCCCATTTTACAGATGAGGAAAGAGGCTTACCAAAGGTAGATGACTTGCACGTGGTCACATAGTTAGAATTCCTTCCTTCAGATATTCTATGAGTCATTGAGCTAACCCAACCAACAAAATGTCCTGGTCCTCTCCCTCTCCAGACAAACCACTTCCTTGAGAATCCCCAAGGTGGTTCTCTCCCTCCCATGTTTGATATGAAGAATGTAGATAACTACTTTATCCTTGGGAGAGATGATTACTTCCTGACCCTGGTTGGCTGAGTGTGGAAGGCCATCATAGAATTCCTTGGTAAAATTTTCTGTAATTCTTGACCACTCTGTTTGCCAGATATTCATCAATTCTCTTTGCCTTTAAAAAAAGTGAAATCAGAAACCCCAGATAAAGCAAAGGCTAGAGCAACGGTTCTCAACCTGTGGTTTATGTTCAATTTGTAACAATGAAAATACATCCTGCATATCAGATAGATTCATAACAGTAGCAAAATTACAGTTATGAAGTAGCAACGAAAATAATTTTATGGTTGGGGGTCACCACAACATAAGGAACTGTATTAAAGGGTTGTGGCATTAGGAAGGTTGAGAACCACTGGGCTAAAGTGACCTGTTGAAATGCCTTGCCTTTATCCCCCGGATCAACTCTCTTTGTTCCCTTTTGTCTTGTAAAAAATTTTTGAACTTTCAATGTTTCTAGGGATGTCCAGGTAGGATGGGTTTCTGTAAAGTCCTCTTCAGCCTGTTCCACCACTGTTGCCTTCTTTCTTTCCTACCCCCATTTTCTTTTCATCTGTGCATCCCTATTCTCCTGCTTCCTCTCCCTTTCCTCTTCCTTAGTACTTATTGTCCCAGTTAACAACAAACCATCACTGTTTTCCCATCCTCTCAGTCCTTGAACTTGCTTACCCTTCACCCTTCTTTTTATACACACATATGTATACATATACATATATATCCAAACATACACAGATATCTATATCCATATCTGGCTGTTTTTTCATTCTTTTCATTCTTAAGCTTTACTCTTCCTTCCATGCAGTCTCTGATCTAGCAATGATGGTCTGCTTTACACAAGATACCTCCTCTACACTTTTTTTTACCAGTTGTCCTCCATGTATAGAATGGTCTCCCTTTTCAACTTTGCTCCTGGCTTTCCTGGCTTCCTTCAAGGTTCAGCTCAAATCCCATCTTCTACAGGAAGCCTTCCCAATCTTGCCAGCTTTTAATGGCTTCCCTCTCAGATTACTGCCTCTCTACTTTGTACATAGCTTGTATTTATTTGATTTCATGTTGCTTTCCCATTAGAATGTAAGCTCCTTGAGCGCAGGGACTATATTTTTGCCTTTCTTTCTGTCCTCAATGCTTTGCTTGCTTAATACCTGATGAACAGTGGATGCCTAATAAATGCTTGTAGACTTGTTGGCATGCCCATGTTTATCTTTGTGAGTTTAGTTTTATCGAATGCTCAACCACCTTGTTCTGATCTGCCTCAAACTCCTATCTCTCCAAAAGCAGAATCTTTTCCCACCCTCTCCTCCCCACAAAGTGCAACATGAAGACTGGCACTAAAAAAAGGCTTTCCCCCCATAATGATGGTCAAATACTGTCTTTTAATTTGATGCAAAAAAACCAGCTTTGAGTAACCAGTGACCATTGTCTGTCCTGGGAATTTGGACACTGTGGAAACTTCCAGAAGAAATCTTTCCATGTCTGCCACACCCAAAGTGCTCTTCCTTCCGGTCAGGGCTGCTGCCTGCAGTGCCCATGTCTGGGAAGGCAACACTGTCACTGGTAGGTGAGGAGGGGGCAGAACAATTTCTCAAAATATGAGCCCCTTGTATGTAGTCACTGGCCAATGGCTTCTTGGTTTCCGATTCAAAAAGGGCAAGAGCAGTGGGTAACGAAGTCATCTCCTCCCTGCTTCCTCTGGTGAGAGAGAGAGAGAGAGAGAGTGTGTGTGTGTGTGTGTGTGTGTGTGTGTGTGTGTGTGTGTATGGGGGGGGGGAAGGGCACTGGGCACAGACCAAGTGCTTCATTCATCCCGTAGAAGCAGAGCCTGTTCCTTTGTGCCTGTGGCTCAAGAAATCCAGAGAGCAAGAGGAAATTGGCCAAGTCAGCCAATAATTGGCTGGATTCTTGGCTCCATAGCTGGGGTCCCAAAGGGGCAGAAGGAGGCCCACAGATGCCACAGCCTTGGGGGATCTATACCCTGGGATATGGGCTCTGGATCCCAAACAGACTTCCAGGAAGCTACCCTTGAGATGGACCAGGGTGTAAATTTTACAGTGGATTTATTTACATGTTGGGGCATTAACACAAGAAGTCCATACATGCTGAAGATGTGGCTGTCTCCCAGTGAGGGGAGCTGTCCTAGGTGGCTCAAATAGGAAATAGAGTAGAAAAGGCACATGATTCTTTATCAGAGGAGTTGTGCACCAATCCAGTAATTTAAAGCTGAGGAATCATCCGTCCAAAGAGGGTTCTCTTGATATGGTTCCCTTTGGACTCCACACAGGGGCAAGAGGGTTTTCTATTGTTCTGTAGGAGCAGAGCAGTGGGCTGCCAGGAAGCCCAATGACTGGTCCCATTCTGGACCAGAGATAGTGAATGAGACAGGCTCTTCCTTCTTGGTGTCCATGGGAGGAGAGCTGTGGGGCCAGTGGGGACCCCAGGCTTGGTGATCTAATCCTTAGTAAACCACTCTTGTCTCCTTCCCATAGTTTTTCTCACCACCAGGTCTGGGAATAAGAGGAGTGAGGAGGGTATCCTCTCATAAGGAGGGTGAGAGAGTTCCTCATCAGTGTCGCCCATGTTTAATCCAGTTTCTAATCATCCATTTTTGTCCCGAGCACCTCTGCACCACCAATCGGAGACCAAAGTTAGCCTCCTTGGACATTTCCACTTCTAGACACCGTCCTGTGTCTCTGCTCACAATGGGGCCATTCTGGGGTGGAGGGAGGAGAGAGAAAGGAAATTAGGTTAATGAGGAGGACCTCAGGTGATTCCCTTCCTAGAGGAGGTACATACACATGTTAATAGTGGTTATAGCTTCTTGGGAACAAAGGCAGGGATGGCAAGGTGATTTATGCCATTGTTCTCTCCCCCTCCTCCCCGTACTATACCCACAGTTACAGGATTCCTTCCACCTCATATATATTCTATGAGTCATTGAGCTAACCCAACCAATAAAATGTCCTGGTCCACTTTTCCTCCAGACAAACCACTTCCTTGAGAATCCCCAAGGTGGTTCACTCCTTCCTGTGTTTTATATAAACAGTGTAGATAACTGTTTCCTCATTTGGAGACTATGAAGAGGCCTCTGGGGGAAATGGAATCTCCAACCTCAGCTCCTTGTCCCTCTCCATAAGCACAGCTATCACAGATATTCAACCACAACCTCTCAGGCCAGCTATCTTCAGTTCAAAAGACTTGCTTCTTGGAAGAGATGCAGGCATAGATGCAAGACAAGACTGAATTTGGGGCTATGAGGGGACATAGTCTCTAACTAGGTTCAACTCAGATCCTTTCAGGACTGCAATCATATTGGCTGAAGGAACTGGGCATGTCTGACTTGGAAGCCTGGAAAATGGGGCTCAGAATGTAGGGACTAGATTTGTTCCATTTGGCCTAGAGGTCTAAACAAGCAGCAAAAGGTAGAAATCCAGGAGCAAAGGGTGGAAATAGCAGAAACTTGAAGTCAAGAATAATGTCCTCACAGTGAGAGCTGTCCATAGGTTGAATGGATTTTTGAACATGTAATGGGTCTTCTCTCCTTAAACATCTTCAAGAAGAGTCGAGGTGACTACTCATCAGGTATATTGTAGTGGGGATTCCTTTTGTGCATGAGTTGGACTAGATGGCCAATGAGGTCCCTTCCAATTCTCAAATTGTGTTGTTCTATGATACTGTGAGTCCAGGTCATCCCCTGCCTAGTTCCTGCTACCTTTGGATCCTAGAAATCCTCCAGGAAGTCACTTGACCATTACCATGCCTCAGTTTATGTATGTAGAGTCATTGTGGGTACTATCTTATGTTTAGTATGAAACTGCTTTACCTTGACCCATATCTTCCCTGGCCCCCATAATAACTCCTTAGCTTTGATGGGAATAGTCCCATGTCCTTATCTGGGCAAATCTTTCTTGGCTGAGTTCCTCTTTGAATGTTAGAAATCGAGGATACTTGTCTGGGGACCTGACGGTTTTCATCAAAGACAATCATGAGGGGGCATGACACAATCGAAGCAGCCCTGGATTGGAGAAGCTCTTAATGCCACCCCCCCAACACCCCAACTCTTACCTGGGTGAAGTCCCAGAGTCTCTGGGCAGGGCGGGACACATCCTCACATTTCTTCAGGGTGGGTGTCCGGCCTTTCCCGTCATCAATGAGACACTTGGAGTCTGGCAGAAAGGCGGTAGAACCAAGGGGCCCCAGCTGGAGCAGACCTTCAGCACTGTAGCGTACCAGCTTGGGGGGGCAGAATGAGAGAGAAAGAGAGAGAAAGAGACAGAGAGAGAGAGAGAGAGAGAGAGAGAGAGAGAGAGAGAGAGAGAAAGAGATTAAATCCACTCATTGTGAAGAGTCTAACCCAAGGGGGCAGGACCATTTCCCTCTTCTTTCTAAAACTCTGATTGGTCCTCAGTCAGTAGATGCTGAATACTGATTGCTTACTTTAGAATTAGAGCCTCTCAGAGTTAAAAGGGACCTCAGAGACTGTTTAGTCCCATCTGTCTATAAATAAGACCCATCACTTCCCTGGCCTCAGTTTCCTCATATGTGAAATAAGGGAGATTGGACTAAATTATCTCTGAGGTCCCTTCCAGTTCCAAATCTTATGACACTGCAATCCTCTTAGGTGTCCTTGAGATTGGGTTTCCTGCCAGTTTGCAGTTTTTGGCCAGTTAGTGAATTCTACTTGTCTTTTATATTTTCGTGTTTTTAATTCAGCACCCTGTAAGGTGCAATGAAAAGATTTCTGGTTTTGGTATCAGAAGATCCTAGTCCATATCTTGCCTCTTCTGTTTAGTACCTAAGTAACCTTTGGCAAGTCACTTAACCTCCACAGGCCTCAGTTTCCCCATTTATAGAACAAAGAAAGTAAGCTTGCTGGTTTCTCAGAGTTTGAGGTATGGGTGGAGTAATAGATTAGTTAGTTGATCAGTCAGTCAATAAACTCAGCGTTCACAGGAAAAGAGGAACATATTTTCTTGGCTTTCTTTGAATATTCCAGTGCCTTTCATTAGGAAAGCATGGAGCCCCATCAATATGTGAGTCAGGCCAGGCCTCTAGGGAACAAGATGTTATCTGGCATCACATCTTGGTCTTAATAACTCTGCTGGAGGTTATGAAAAGCCACGGCAATATTCACTTTTATAAGAGCAGGTTATTGCAAAATCAATCAGTGTGACATATATACCCAGGTATCTAAATAATGATAATAACATTATTATTATTAATAAACACAGGTAGTTTATGAGGTGAGGAACAGGAGATTAAATTCAACACCCTCCCCTCTGGCCCAGACACAAGCGTGAGTGATTTAGCCTCCAATCAAACTCTGTGTGTGTGTGTGTGTGTGTGTGTGTGTGTGTGTGTGTGTTTTAAGCAGGTTCAAACTCACCCAGTATCTTAGTAAGTGCTATTGGCTTTAATTAAAGACTTCCAAATGACAGTCATTAATTTTATTACTGTGGGCTTAAAAATTAACCATGCTTTCCCTAGTTCAGAGCTTTAGCATTGGCTGAATGGCCTAGGACTTTGGATTCCACTGGGATGGATTTGGCCTGGATTCCATTAGGATGAACTAGCTCCCAGACATAGGGCAGCTAGGTGTCGCCATAGTGGATAGAGCACAAGGCCAGGAGTTAGGAAGATTCATCTTCCTGAGTTCAAATCTAGCCTTGGACACTTACTAGCTGGATAACTCTGGACAAGTCACTCAACCCTGTTTACCTCAGTTTCCTCATCAGTAAAATGAGAAGGAAATGGCAAACCACTCCATTATCTTTGCCAAGAAAACCCCAAATGGGATAATGGAGAATCAGATAGTACTGAAACAACTGAACAATGGCAACAAAACTCCCAAATAGATTTTCTGAGACCTTGACTATCATATTGGGGATGGGATTGGAGGTGAGGGTGAAGGGCAGACCGGATGAAGCAAGGGAAGTCTCAGCATGACTTAGAGTCAGAAGACCCAGCTTGGAATCCCAACACTGCCCCTGTGATTTTTTTATCTGTGAAATAAGGGAAAAGGAAGGAAACAAGTTTTTATTAGTCTCTACTATCAGTGAGAAAAGAACTCTTTGAGAGAAAAGTCAGGATCATGGATATAGAGCTTGAAGAGACCCTAGGGATCATTTAGTCCAGTCTCCTTGTCTTATAGGTGGGGAAAATGACTTGCCCAAGGTCACAGAAGTAGTGACAGAGTCACTGAACCCAAATCTTGTGAGTCCAGAGGAAGAACTCTTTCCACTGTACTGCACCAGATCTGGGGTCAGAGAACCTGGATTCCAGTGCCATCTTTGCTACTTGATCCTTGCTTGACTTTGGCCAAGACTTCATTTCTCTGTAAACTTTTGATAGTGTTTCTGTAAGCCAGTCAACAAGCATTTACAAGGGCTTACTTACACATGCCAGGCATTTTGATAAATGCTAGGGATACAAAGAAAGGTGAAAAAATACTTTGTTCCAACAGCCATGAAAATGGCTGAAGTAGGTGCTGTGGAGCATTCAGAACTTGGTCAGACACCAACGATGCCAAGATTCCAAGGTCATCCATTGCATCCCATGCCATCAGCAGTCATCTTGACTTTTGTCTTGCCACTGGACTTTGATGACTCAGGAAGAGAGAGTGTCACAATTTCACCCAACTCTGTCTCACTCAAATCCAATTCACAAGCAAGTCAAGACATTTCCCATGATGTCACTGGTCCTTTTAAAAAAATGAAGGACAAACCACAACAACAAACAAGAGATATACAGGATACACTGGAGGGATGACACTAACATTAAGGATAACTTTAAAAGCCTTCTTGTAAAAGCTGAGACTTTAGTTGAGACTTCAAGGAAGCCAAACAAATTAAGAGACAGAGATGAGGAGGAAGAGATTGTCCAATGGATAGTGAATGAAAATGTTCAGTCAGGGGATAGATTGTCTTCTGGAAGGAACAACAAAGAGGGCACTGCCACTGGATCACTGAGCATGTGGGAGAGTAAAAGATGCGAGAAGACTGGAAAGGTAGATGAGGTTGTGGAGGGCCTTGAAGGATTTTATATTTGATCCTGGAGGTGAGAGGAGCCACCTTAGTTTAGTCATGTTAGTGGAGTGACATGGTCAGACCTATACTTTGGGAAAGTCACTTTGAGAGCTGAATGAAAGATGAACTGGAGTAAGAAGAGACTTGAGGTAGGGAAATAAGCAGGAGGTTAGTTCATTAGTTCGAGCATAAGGTGAAAAGGAGGTGAACTAAGGAGGTGGCAATGTCAGAGGAGAGAAGGGGGTTTGTGTACAAGAGATGTTATGATGGCACACAGGATTTGACCTGTGATGATGTCTGTCTATCTACCTATCTACCTATCTATCTATCTATCTATCTATC
>CM053587.1:318185576-318222461 GCA_028646515.1 Pseudochirops corinnae | reverse complement strand
TTTGATATATTGAGTTTAAGATGTTCATAGGACATCCAGTTCAAGATGCCCAATAGATCACTGGAAACAGTAGACTGTAGGTGAGGAGGGAGGGTAAAGTCAGATAAGTAGATCTGGGAATCATCTGCAAAGAGATGATAACTAGTGATGACACTAATAGCTGACACTGATAAAGCACTACCATGTGCCAAGCACTGTGCTAAGCACTTTAAAATGATTTTCTCAATTTGATCTTCACAACAGTCCTGAGAGGTGGATGCTAATCTTAGCTCTATAGAGGAGTAAACTATAATAAAGCTAATCTTAGCTTTATAGAGGAGTAAACTGAAGCAAATGAGATGAAATGATTTACCCAGGGTCACATAGTAAATGTCTGAGACTGGATTTGAACTTAGGCCTTCCTGACTCTACCCCCAGTGCTTTATCCACTGCACCACCTAATAGCCCCTAATAGAATCCATGGGAGCTGAGGTCATTGATGGAAATAGTGTAGAAGGAAAAAAGAATAGGACAGAGCTCTCATAGGTAGCAGCAGTGACCTGGATGAAGATACAACAAATAAGAATGAGAAGGAATGGTCAAACAAGTAGGAGAAAACCAGGAGAGAGGGTATCATGAAAACCTAAAGAGAAAAGAGTACCTAGGAGAAGAGGGTAATCAGGGTCAGAGGCTTCAGAGAGGTCAGAAAGAATGAGGATGGAGAAAAGGCCATTTGAGGTGATGATTAAAAATTAATTAAGCTCATGGGCAAATGATTTTCATCTCAGAGGATGGGGTGATTGAACCCTTGTTCCTATGACTTGTGGAGGACTCCCCATAGGGACCATCTTCAGGGGCCAGGACTTCACACTGAGGTGCTTCCTGTTTGCTAAGGCCACATGGATAGGGTCTGAGACAGATCTACCAAATTCCACTCCAATTGTGGAAAACATTACTGAGCTCTAATGACTTGGAGTTACAGCTAGTCTGGCTTCCATCTGTTCTGGCCTTTAGGGAGAGAGAAAGAGAGCTAAGTGCAGAGAGTGACTTGCTGGGCTAGTGGAGAAATGTAATTTTCACCCAGAAAATCAGCACGATTGTGTCTTATTGCTGTTACAAAACAGATTATACATAGCCTCGGAAGTGGTCAATTATTTTTACAGTTTCCCAAATGTGGTTGTCTGCTGCCTAGGAGGGCATTAGGAAGGGAGGTAGGCACTGCTAGAGAGGCTTAGTATTTCTGTTCATATTTGTTCTGATCCACAATTCAATTTAATTCAATCCAACCCAATAGACATTTATTAAATACATACTATGTGCTGGCACTATGCTAGTCACTGGAGATGTTGTTGTTCAGTTATTTTCAGTTGTGTCAACTCTTTGTGACCTTATTTGGGGTTTTCTTGACAAAAATATTCAAGTGGTTTGACATTTCCTTCTCCAGCTCATTTTACAGAAGAAACTGAGGCAGACAAGGTTAAGTGACTTGCCCAGGGTCACATAGCTAGTCTGAGGTCAGATTTGAACTCAGGAAGATTAGTCTTTTAGGAGTTTACTTTCTACTTGGAGAAACATCATGGAAACACATAAGAAAGTACAAAACACATACAAAGGAAATACTAAGTAATCCTTTTCTCCTAAGGTTGGAGCAGGGAAGGGATAGGGCAGAATTGCTAACAACTGAGGAAGCTAAATTTGAATAGAGTTCTGGACTAGGAGTTAGGAAGACCAGAATTCAAAACCTGCTTCAGACACTTCCTAATTATGACTCCAAGCAAGTTATTTAACCTCTGTCTGTTTCAGTTTCTTTATCGATAAAATGGGGACGATAATAGTACCTCCCTTTCAGGGTTGTTGTGAGGATCAGATGAGATAATATTTTTAAAGTTCTTTGCAAGCCTTCGAGTGCTCTGTAAATACCCGCTATTATTGTTATGTGATGATGATGAAAGGCTTCATATTGGAAGTGGTCTTCCATGGAGCATGGGATTCTGAGAAGAGAGGGAGTTCGTTCTTGGCATGGAAGGGAGCCTGTACAAAGGCACATTGGTGGGAGAGAGAATGTACCAGATAGAGAAGAGCAAAGGGACCAGTTGGCCTGGAATATCAGTTCTATGTGTCCACAGAGGATGTCCATTGCATAAGACTGATGATAGAGTGATAATGATGAACCTTGTAGGCATACATTACTTAAAAAAATGGACCCTGTGATTTAATAGGCAAAGGGGTCTCTAAGAAGAAAATCCCTCTACCAAAGTAGGTTGGCACCTGCCCTACCAAGTCTAGCCTTAGAGACTTCCCAAGGCACTAGAACCACATAGATAATCTATAGCAAAGGCAAAGCTTGAACCTGAGTTTTCCTGACTCTGAGGTCAACTTACTCTCTGTTTTTACCGTGCTACCTCCCATTTAGGACATTCTATTTCACATTAATTAGCTGATTTATTATTATTAAAAATTGGCCCACTATGTGGTGCCATAGTGTATAGGGTGCTTTGAGTCAGGAAGACTCATCTTCTTGAGTTCAAATCTGACCTCAGACACTTACTAGCTGGACAAGTGACTTAAACCTGTTTGCCTCAGTTTCCTCACCTGTGAAATGAGCTGAAGAAGGAAATGGCAAACCATTTTATTACCTTTGCAAAAAAAGTCCCAGATGAAGTCATGAGGAATTGGAAATGACTGAAATGACTGAAGAACACCAATAAATAATAATAGCAACTGGTACATAGTGCTTTCAGGCTCACTAAGCCCCTTGCCTCCTAATAAATGCGTGAGTTCCGCTGTGGGTCAGTTATTGAGAGATATCATGTGTGGTGGAAAAGAAAGCCTGGATTTGAATCCCAGCTCTGCTGCTCATTGCCTGTAGGACCTTGGACAAATCTCTCCCCCACTCTCTGGGCTTCATTTTATTTGTGTAAAGAGAGAGAATTGGATTGAGTTATCTCCAAGGTCTCTCCCAGCTTGAAATACAATCATTCTCATTTTACAGATGAGGGAACTGAGGTTGGTAGTGTTGAAATGATTTGTCCAAGTCAAAAAAGTAAGTGGGCAGAGGCAGGGCTCAAACCCAGATCCTTTGACTCTTAGTGGGAGGGTCATTCTGCTTGGCCCATCCTTTGTGATGTGATTAGAAATGCAAGTTCCCTGATGGCAAGGACTGTTTCATTTTTGGTCTTTGCCTCCCCAGTCTCTAACACTACCTGGAGCATAGTAGGCATTTAATAAATATTTGATGATTAATTGTGGATTGATACTGTTAGCCCCATTTAGCCGATGGGAAAACAAAGAACCAGAGAAATCACACAGGAAGTCAGTAGTAGAGCAAGGGCTAGAATTCAGGTCTCATGACTTTTGATCCAGCTTTCCCCACTATATGGTGCTCCCTTTGATAGGATATGTGTAGATTCCACATGTCTATCTGCCATTTCCCTCTGAGAATATTGGTTGAAATAGATATGAGTCTAGGTGAGAAAAGAACAATATCATATGTTGGGAGTGTTTGCTTAATTCTAGCACATTACATTCATTGTGTCCTAGAGCTGTGGTGCAAGGATAGTGACCATCTCATGGAAAGACATTACCAGGGCCACCAGGGCTTTATCCTGAAGGGCAGATATTGAGGGGTATGCTTTCTCTTTGAGAAGGTTCCCCCCTCACTCCCTTGTGTGGCCGCAAGTCAACAACTCTCTCCCAGGGTTCTATCATCATTGCGTCCCCTTTTCTGGGAAGCCTACACCCAAATGTGAGCAAGAAGCTCAGCAATTTTCTATCCACAGCCTGATGTTTCCAAATAGTCACAATTTCACTTCCACAAATCCAGAGGAATTTCAATCAAGACCATAGTTGAGAACTCAGTCTATATTTTTAAAATGAAGGACCTGCCACCTCTTCAGCGCCATAGCGAAGATGAGACAATGGGTCCTGAAGCTCTAAATTGTCGTTAGTTTTAAGTCAAAGTGGCAGATGGGCCCTTGGACACTTCAAGAAGCAGGTAGTGATGCTTCAGGATCCATTTCCATTTTCTAATGAGTGGCTAATATCACACAGCTGAGGAAACAGAGACCCAGAGGCAGCTGTTGTCTCCCACGGGTGGCCAGGCCTGAGCACCAGGGGACCGACACAAGGTGATGGTTTCTGAAAAGTGGATTATAAAGTGTCTGAGTGATGAGGCTAAAAAGCAAACGAATTTCCCCCCTATGGCCCAGTTTGGTCCTCGGTACATCGAAGGTACGTGGCTGACTGGATAATGATAATTATGGGAAGTGATTTATACGCAGCCTTTTAATGTTGGCAAAGCAATTACAAATATTTGATAGATTGCATATAATTACATGCATCATTTGATCCTCACAATACCCATGGAAGGTAGGTGGTGTCATTTCCTCCGCCTTACAGAAAAAGAAACTGACAGCAGTCAAGTGACTTACTCAGAGTCACACAGCTAAGAAGAGTGGAGGCAGATTTTTAATTCAGCTCTCCAGGTCCAGTGCTCTGGCCACTACAGTTTACCCATAAAAGAAGGTATACGGAGGAAGTTGGGCACCCTGAATGGGATGGGTTAAGTTCTATTGCCTGCAATGGGCACTTAGTGCAACAAATATTAATCAAGCCCTTTCAGTGTCACAGCTAATGCGCTGTAATGCCCTGAAAATAAAGTTACTGGGATTCTGCAGCACCCGCTTTCTCATTGTTCATGGAAGCAATAACTGTCTAGGCCTTGGTTGGGTCTAATTTATTAGAGCTAAAAACAGTGTCACTAATGTCCAGAAGAACAATTTGCAAATTAATTTTGTTTCTTTTTCCAAGGCAAACTGTACAAATAAACCAGCTCAGTCTTGATTCTAGTCATTAGTAAATAATGACAATAATAACACCACAATAATATAGCATTTTAAACTTAAAAATCATTTCCTTAGTAAATGCAAGTAAGTTTTGCATTTCACAAATGTTATTTTATGTTTTTGTTTTTGTTTTTTTACTTTGGAGTTGGTCTTAGCCAACACGTCTGTGTGCTGACAACTCTGCAAACATGAGCATAAATGCTGAAGGCCCTACTGGTTCTTCGGCACCCTTGGGATCTTCTATCTCTTAGTTTGCACGTGAGGATTCCAAAACTAAAATGATGCATGTTTTTTTTCTTTTTGCAAAAACAATACGTGCCCCTGATGTGACAGGGCATCCCTGTCTCAACAACAACTTGGCTTTCATGATTTTAAAGCAATTTTATCAAATAATCTTGATTGGACACCATGAGGAAATGGCTGAATTGTATAGGTCCTTTGTTGGGCTTCCTCCCATTTTCAGAATCACCAGTCTGGAGAGAAATGGGACTCATCTCGTAGATTTCTCCTTGGAGAGAGGTTTAATGAACTGAAGTCTGAAAGCCTCTTGGTCTCCAAGACCATACTAGGGAACCAATCCTAATCTTTACCAATGAAATTTATGTACAGTGTAGAGGCTCAATCCATACCTAGCCATGAGCACTTGAATAGTCTTCAATGACAAATAAAAGGGAAATATAGGATGGGAGGGACAAGTGACAAGTGACAAAGTCACTCTCTAGAATTATTAAATTCTTCAAATCCTTTAACTCCACTACTAGATAGATACCACAGAGATCAATGGCAAAGGAAGGCTATAGTCTGTCTATCAGTCTCTCTATCTGCCTGTTATCTATCTATCTATCTATCTATCTATCTATCTATCTATCTATCTATCTATCTCTCCCACCCTCCCTCCATCCCTCCATCTATCTATCTATCTATCTATCTATCTATCTATCTATCTATCTATCTATCTATCTATCTATCTATCCATCTATTCTATCCATATACACACACACAAACCAATATGCATAGGTGTAGTTATCTGTGTAAAGATATATGTCTGGGCTTATGTGTACAGATGAATGTCTGTCTTTTCACATTCTATATGTATGTATCTATAGACATTTCTCTCATCATACATGTGCATGCACACACACATACATATAGAAAATCTCTCTATATCTATGTATCTATATATATAGATATATTTGTGTATACACAGATAGCTATCTATATATACATTTTTATATGTATAGCTGTTTCTATACACATATACTATATCATAGATCCGTGCACTTACATAGGTATTCATTCTATGTTTTTGACCTCTGTGGTATGTCCAGTAATGGAACTTTAAAGTTGAAAATGTGAATAGTTTCATAATTTTAAAGAGAGACTTTTGAAGAATCACCCATTACTCCCATTCTTTATTTGGGACATATGTATGTATGTATGTGTGCATATCCATATCCATATTTATATCTCCAATACATATGTACTTTGTGTGTATGCCAAAATATTCATAGTAACACTTTTTTTTTTCCAGTAGCAAAAAATTGGGAAGAAAGTTGAGAACTCACTGATTGGGGAATGGTTGAATGAATTGTGGCATAGGATGTTATTGTGTGGCAAGAAACAAAGAATATGAAAAATTCAGAGAAACCTGGGAAGAAGACCAGTACAAACTGATGCAGAGTGAAGAGAATTTGGAGAGCAATACATTGACTACACAATACAATGACCACAACAATGTAAATCCACCCACCCACCCACACCCCATCCATCCATCCATCCATCCATCCACCCATCCCTAGATGATGGTTGAATTCCAGTAAAAGGCAGTGATCAGTCTTGGTTCCAGAGGACTAAGTAGGGTGGTAGAAAGAGTACTTTGGGGTCAGAGGACCTGAGTTCAAATCAAGACTCTGCCATTCACTGCGCATGTGTCCTTAGTCTTGTTACTTTGTTTCTCCAGTCCAATTTTACTCATTGGTAAAATGAGGGAATTAGACTAAATGTTCCTTAAAGCCCCTTCCAGTTCTTAATCGATTATTAGATATCACGCCCTCTCTTGCACTCTACAATCTAGCTTAGTTTATCTTCTCTTTCCTCTTCACACATGTCACTCCATCTTCTATCTCCATGCTTTTCTCCTGGCTGCCTCCTGTGCCTGGAATGGATTTCCTCCTTACCACTGCCTCATTGAGGGTTTCTCTTACTTTAAGAGACAATTCAAGCACTCTCATCTCCATAAAACCTTTCTTGATCCCTTCAACTGCTAATGCCCTTTGTCCCTCCCTGCCTACTTTGTATAAATTTGTATTTATTAACTTTATGTTTACACTTCATTTTTTAAAATATGTACCTACTCCATTAGAATATAAATAGATTGTTCCACTCTTTGCAAATAGATTGTTTCACTTCTTATACTTGTATCCACAGCACTTAGAACAGTGCCCAACACACAGTAGGAGGTTATTAAATACTTTAAGATCCTATGATTCCTTCTAATTTTTAATCTATAATCCCATGAAAGATGGAGAAATATCCTTTCCTTCTCTCTCTGTCTCTCTCTCTCTTTTTGCTTTTTGGAAAGGCAATTGGGGTTAAGTGACTTGTTCAAGGTCACATGGCTAGTAAGTATTACTTTTCTGAGGCTGGATTTGAACTCAGGTCCTCTTGACTCCAGGGTTGGTGCTCTATTCACCGCACCACCTAGCCTCCCCTCCTTTCCTTCTCTTAATGGAGAGACAGGGGACGACAAGCACTAAACGTTAAAGATGCAATCACGGTGCACATTTATTTCACATAATGATTTTTCTCTGTGATAGGGAGGGTTCTATAGGCAGGAGTCAGGACTGGAAATCCTGAGAAATGTTTGTGCTGTTAGAAAAAAACCAAAGGCAGCAATCACACTTTTATTAAAAGGAGAGCTTGAAGGTCCACAGATTAAAGCTCATAGATTAGATTAGGTAACGTGTAAAATGGGACCGTTACCTCACAGTGCTTTCCAGATATGTAATCATCACACCTTGCAAATCTTAAAATGGGACTGTCACTTCACAGTGCTTTTCAGATGTGTAATTATCACACCTTGCTATACAAATACTAGCTAATACTATACCACTATAATCATAGGAATATTATGTCATGATATAATTTTTATATATAATATAATTGTATAATTATTACCACATAACAATATAGCATAAAACATCTTCTAACTATACTATGTTTATAGCCTCTTCTAGCTATAACAATACAAATATTATATCATTAATATTGTACTAAACAACATAATGAATACTGTATTGTATTACTTAACATTACACTACAAATATTATAATATTATATTTTATCATTATTATATTATTATAGTCAGAGCTCATCTATCTGAACACCCTCATTTTACAGATGGGGAAATGGATGACCAGGAAAGGGCCATAACTTGACCAAGGTCCTTCAGTTAGTAAAATGGCAGAGCTGAGATTTGGATGCAGATCCTCTGATTCCCAATCTTTCCAGTACCTCACAATGCACAATGACAGTCCCAGTGTTCCTCACATTGTTTCCAACTCTGCTCTTTGGGGGATCAGTCGTGGCTTGGAGAGTCTCCTGTACCTATCTTCTCAGTACCCCATGCCCCTCCCCGTCTGGAAGGAATGGGCAACGTGCCAAGGGCTGCTTACATATGCATCCATGTCTTTCCTCAGAGAGTAAACCCCTTCCCATCGCCAAGAATTGCCTGGCTGCTGACATCCTGATAACTGAAAGTAGCTTTTAATCTCCACTTCCTAACCCTCGTGAATCTTCCCAGACTAATTTTCAATCAAGAGAGACAAAGTGTGAGACTGTCCACCTGTTTATAGAACTGCCAAAGGCGTCAGCTGTGAAGATGGAGTTTGACAGGCTGGCATTAAACACTGGCCATTTTGCCCCTCTGCCCTCCAGGAGTGTTTGAAAGGAAATTTTTCTCAGCAGAGCCTTTGCCTTAAATAAAAACTAACCAAAATGTGAAGAAAAGGAGAAAAAAAATGTTCCATGTTTCTCTTTTGCCTGGAGGCATCTGTTCCTTAAGGTGTGACATTCTTTGCTATGCACACCTGTGAGAATCCCCTCTCCCTGTGCTTATACAGACTATGTTTCAAAGTTTTTAATGAGGGGGATCCAGTCCCTCCCAAGGCATCCCATTCCACTTTTGGACAGCTCAACTTGTTAGGAAAACTTTCTTGATGTCCAGACTAGATTTGTCTCTTTGCAAGCCCTGCCTCTTCTCCTCTCCTATTGTTAGAGATGACTAGGTGGCCCATTGGGTAGAGCACTGGGCTTGGAGTGAGGAGGAATTGAGTTCAAATACAGTCTCCTAGCTGTGTGACCTTGGCACTTGTGTTTGCCTCACCTTCCTCATCCATAAAATGGGAATAATAATAGCACCTACCTGTCAGGGTCTTTAGAAGGATTAAGTGAGAAAATATTAGTAAAGAGATTAGTATAATGCCCTCTACATAGTAGGTGCTTAATAAATACTCGGTTCCTTCTTTCCTCTAGATGTGCCCTTTGGGGTTAAAATGAACACAATTATTCACTTTTCCACACGACAGCCCTTTGAATACTGTAAGAGAACTGTCAACTCTCATTCTCCCAGATTGCTCACAAGGTTTCTCTTTTCCAGTCTAAGCATGCTCATGCACTACATATATGTAATGGCAAGCAAAGTAGTACTTTGCTCCGTGTTTCAGTTATTCAAGCGTCTTTGAGCCTCACCTTTGATTGTGTCAAGTCTTTGTTGGAAACAGTATACATTATGTTGCTTTTAATAGGTGTAAGGGAGTTTAAAGATTTTTCCCTGCCCTCAATAGGTCTAATATAATCACATGGAGCCCATGGTGGGAGGAGCTTGCAAAAATGGGGAGCAGGAAGGGAGAAATAGGAAGGAGCAGAGCAAAGCTCAAGCGCAAGCTGGGACCAAGCAGAACTGAGAGGGAGAATGCTTGTAATTTTGGCACGCTGTAGCACTCTGTAGCACTTAGACAAAATCATCCTGTCTATTGTTTTTAGACAGAAGCCCTGAAAGAGGACTTTATTGATGTTTCAGAAGCCCTGGGACTTTACTGTTGATTTGTGTTTGATTTCTCAGACAGAAGCCTTGCCTGTTGGTTTGTGTTACTTTGTCAGACAGAAAGTGAATTGAGATGATAGTGCTGGCAATGTGTGTGAATGCTGATGTATCTCTGTTAAGCTTAATGTGTGTAAATATTGTATAGCTCTGTTAAGCTTTGTCTTCCTAGAAACAGAAACTTTGAAGAGCTTAGAGTGGAGCAGTAAGCTGAGATATAGAACCAGAGCAAAGAGCTGCCTATGTATGAATCCAAGCAAGAGCTGGAAATGGACAGCTTGTGGAAGAGGAGCCATGGGTTTTGGAAGTCATCCTCATCAGCCTTGAGTTAAGATGAAAGAAGACTTTACTTTGGGTACTCAGTATTGACTGATGACATTGTAACCTACTGTGACCTAGAGGTAGATGGTGTTTGTACTTTCTGCTACCCCTTAAAGATGATTGGAAGCCAGCCTCAAGTCAAGGTGAAAGAAGACTTTACTTGGGTACTCTATGTTGATTGAGGAGTTTGTGGTTTACTGAATGATATATTTTGTTTAAGATTATGTGGTTACCTTGGTAATAAGTTGTTATGTTATATTGTGAATGTTGTACTTAAGTTTCTTGAATGTTTTGCTTTAATTTATTGCTGTATAAATAGAGAGTTCACTATACTACGTAATTAGATCCTTAAAGTTATTCACAGCAGCAGTCCTCAGGAGAGCTACTTGTGATTGGCTTTACAGTAGACAAGAGACCACACAACTAAAGAAGATATTCTCTAACAAGGAGGGTCTGATTACTTATTTAGATGTCTGGGACAATGCTTGGTATCTACTGGAAATTTCATAATGCTATTAAACTTATAGATCCTTTTCCGTTGATATCAAGCTTAAATCTGTTCCTGGATCTTATACCCATTGCTATCCTTTCTACCCTCAGGATCAGGTAGAAAAAATCTATTCCTGTTTCTTCACAGCAGTCATTCAAATACTTGAAGACACGTGTTATGCCATCCTGGAGTTTCCTTTCCCTGGGCCAAGTACCCCCAGCATCCCTGATTCTCATATGGCATGACCTTGGGGTCCTTAATCATTTTTGTCACCCTTTCCCTAATTAAATATCTTCCAAAAATGTAGACCAAGGACTGAACAGAGACTCCAGGTGGGGTCAGACAGGTTGAAGGACAGCTGGGTTATCTTGTCCCATACTATCAATATTATGCCTGGATTAATGGAGTCTAAGACCACATTGCTTTATTGGCCAGACTTTGAAAGTTAGACAGGGGTTGGATAAATGAAAGGGCAAGGATGAGGACAGGACCACCAGCAATTGATGCTGTGTGAATCTGTCTTACAAACAGGTTTCTAACCTTCATCTGTTATGGTTTTTAACCAGGCTTGAATCATAGGCTCATAGGTCAAGAGCTGGAATGAACCTTGAAAGTCCTGGAATCTAATACCCTCACTTTATAGATGGAGAAACTGAGGTTCACAGGAGTTAAGTGACTTTCCTAGGAATCACACTGTTTCTAAGTGTATCTGAAACAGGTTTTAAAGTCTGGTCTTTCTGACTCCAGACATGCAACTTACTGCACTATAACATTCTTGCCTTGTCTTTTGGTTAGAGAGGATTACACAGTAATGGATTTGAAGATGGAAGGGACCATTGAAGCCATTACTACTAATGAGGAAACTGAGACCCAAAGAGGCTAACTAATTTGACCAGGGTCATAGGGCTAATAAGTGTATCTGAGGCAGGATCCAAACCCAGGTCTTCCTGATTCCGAGTCACAACTCCATATTTGCCCAAATCCCTCTTCCTTACTCATCACCCACTGGAACCCTTCCCCATGGCAGAAAAGCAACTAGAACCTAAAGCCAGGGAAATGTCACAATGTGAAAATCCAGATGTTTCAGGTAAGGCTGATATCAGACTAATGACAGATTTTTCCTTTTATTTTTTTTTAATGTTTCCTTACCATTTTTTATCAAGTGTGGCTGCCACCTCCCAATGCTTTGAATTAGGGCTGTACAGCTGCGACCCTCACACTGAATTAATTGTGTAACTGGGGGTGGAGAAGATACAAGTTTTCCAGCTGTGTAATCATTAATTAACTGGGAGGCAAGTGACTGACTCCAAGTCATGTTTATCTGCAAAAAAAGTCCAACTTAGATAAAAGCAGCTCTTCTCTGATCTCCATTCAGGTCACTACAGATTGCCAATGAGAAAAACCATAAGAATGTGCAGTGGGAGGATCTGGTGGTTTAGTTCTCTCATCAGCCACTCTTCCTCAGGTAGAGATCAGTGTCAGGCAATGAGCACATCCCTCTTGAGGGAGAAATAATGATGCATCAGAGAACACAGAAGAGGCTAGTGAGCCTTGGTATGGAACTGGGATAGCTGAACCCTAAGGGCATTTTGCCCAAAGGGATAATGATTGTGTAGAGAAGGGTCTAAGATGCAATAATCCCCCTTATCACAGCATTCCTAGCAGAGCAGCCAGAGAGAAGGTTGTTTTATATTTGAAGAGAGGATGGAGAGCATCCTACCTCTTCTCAGTATGGCATTCCTGAGCCTCTGGGTTCTTTGTTTCCACAGAGAGAGACCATGAAGGATGAAATAAGGGAATGGTTCAAGAGTAAAGAGGCTGTATCTATTAGCTACAGCAGGATGCTTCTAGGATGACCTTCCCCATGGAGTTATTTCTCTTCTTTCCAGCCCTGTCTTATCCCCAAATCCCAAATGAAGCCCCATGCTTCTCTGAAAGTTTCATTCCATCAAGGCTTTGATTGTTGGACAAAGTGTCAGAGAACATATAAAACCCAGAAAACTCCTACTGAAGGCTGGTGAGTCTGAAAGCATCATTTCTTCATTTCTCTCCTCTCCTCATGTGAACTGGCTTGGAACTAGAGTGACTTGGACAGGTTCAAACCAAACCACAAAGCTATGTTCCTTAGTTAGTTAACAACAAAAGAACATTTAAGTGCCTACTATGTGCCATACACTCTGCAAAGTGCCAGGGATATAAAGAAAGGTCAAAATGTTGTGCCTGCTCTTAAGACACTCAATGTAATAGGATAGACACGTTTTTGTAAATGGAAGGCAATATCAGTGGAATGTCACTAGAGAGGAGGAGAGAGGGGCAGGACAATAAGGGGTGTGTGTGTGTGTGTGTGTGTGTGTGTGTGTGTGTGTGTGTGCAGAAGGTGGGATTTGAGCTGAGTTTTAAAGGAAGCCAGAGAAGCTAGGAGGGGAAGGTGAGGAGGAAAGGAATTCCAGGCTTGAGCAAGAGCCAATGGAAATGCACAAGGCCTGGGAGATGTTTTCCTTTCCTTTTTTTCTTTGAGGAGGGGAGGAGGCAATTGGGGTTAAGAGACTTGCTCAAGATCACACAGCTAGTAAGTGTCAAATGTCTGAGGCTGGATTTGAAGTCATGTCCTCCTGACTCCAGAGCCAGTGCCCTATCTGCTGTACCACCTAGCTGCCCCTTTCCTTTCCTTTTTAAAAAATGTTCCATAACATTAACTTTTTAGAGCTTGGGAGACTGTCATGTGTGAGGAACAGCAAAAAGACAAATATTTCTAGATAGCTGAGTATGGGGAGTGGAATAGAGGGTAAGGAGACTGAAAACATGGGAAGGATCCAGATTGTGAAGAGTTTTAAACCTTCAATGGAGGATTTTATATTTGATCCTGGAGGTGCTAGAGAGTAACTAGAGTTTTTTGAGCAAGGGTATGATATGGTCAGACCTGTGGTTTAAGAAAATCCCAGCAACTGAGTGGAGAATGGATTGGAGTGGGAGAAACAGTTTAGGTGAGAGGCAATGTGGGCCTCCACCAGGGGTGATAGCTATTTGAGTGGAGAGAAGGGGACATAGATGAGAAACGTGAGAGTAGAAATGACAAGATTTTGCAACAGATTGGAGAAGGGGGGTGAGTTTGAGAAAAGAGTTGAAGATGACCCCGAGGTTGCAAGCATTTGTGACTGTGAAGAGGGTGGTCATCTCAGCAGTAAGGGGAAAGTTCCAAATGGAGATTCTGAGGGAAATGCTGAGTTTTGTGTTGGACATGTTGAGTTTGAGATGCCTACCAGACCTCCAGATGCCAGTTGGTGATGTGGTACCCAAGAAAGAGAGTAGGGTTGTATATAAAGTGTTCCAAAAGTCTCTGTGTAGTTTTAAGTTTCAACAACTGAAAACTGTATATAATCTGAAAATCATTTGCATAGAGATGATAGTTAAATCCATGGGAGCTGAGGAGGTCATTAAGCGAGATAATATAGAACAGGGGTTAACCTTTTGGGTGTCACGGATCCCTTTGGCAATCTGGAGAAGCCTTCTTAGAGTCAAGTTTTTAAACACATAAAGTAAAATACATATGATTACAAACAAAAGCAATTACATTGAAATATCGTTATCAAAATAAGTTTAGAAAAACCCAGTGTCACAGGTTAAGATCCCCTGGTATAGGGGAAAAGAGAAAAGTATGCAAGGTAGATCATTGGATACCCAAAGTCACCTAGTAGGTGTGATCTGGATGAAGATCCAGGTAAGGACATTGAGAAGGAATAGTCAGATAGCTAGGAGAGATCCGTGTCACAATAACTCAGAGGGGAGAGAGTTTCCGGGAAAAGAAGTTCAATGGTAGCATCATAGTTGTTTGCATGTTTACTTTCCCACTAGCATGTGAGCTCCCTGAGGGTACAGACCATGTTTTTGCCTTTCTGTTTGTCTCTGGCACTTTGAACGGTGCTTAGCATATAGTAGACTACAGAGAGGTTAAGAAGGATGAGAAATGAGAAAAAGCTGCTAGATTTGGCAATTAGATCGTCAGTAACTTTGGAGAGAGAAGTTTCAGTTGAATGTGCTTGGTGGTGTTTAGTTTGGCCCTTTAAGTCATAGTATGGGGAAGTTTTTGTGTAAAAAAATCAACTTCAGTCTACTGCACTTGCATCATTATCTTATATTGTTGCTTGGAAGAACCTGAAGCCTGGAGATTACAGGGGTTCATTCTAACAGAACTTGAACCTGTAACCTGCAGGTCTGTAGAAAAATGGCTCCCGCTGTAGAATTGTCCACATGAATTTTGACAAGCTCCATAAATTGGATTTCTTCAAGGGCAGCTCATTTGCATCTAATTTAGCAATTCCATTTTGTTATCACAATGGAAGGCTATTCAGCTAAAATTCACTGGGAAAGTGTCAGTCAAGTATCTCTTAATGAGACCACTAAAGGTGGAAGAAGGGAAGGGAAGTCAGGCGCTTCTCTACTTTGTTGTAATAAGGTTTGACCCATCAGTGCATGGCAGTTAACCACAGTGAGCCCCATTTACGCTCCGCAGACCTCTTCATGTTGCTCTGCAGTGGTACAAATGACGATTCTAAGCCAATCTGTCAGGCTGGACTGTCATTAACCAGCTTGTCTGGGATAAGGTCACAATTTTTCTCTGCTCGAATGGGTGTTTGTTCATTAATGCAGCCTGGATTTAGATAACACATCAACAGAGTCCAAAAAGACACATGGGGAATGGGGTGGGATATCGAAGTCTTACACTTAATTTAAATAATATCCAAGTCCCATTAAAAATAAGGGCCATTATTGCAAACATGAGGTGGGGGAGGGGTGAGGAGGGAAATCCTTTTTTAAAATCCAGTCAATTGAAAATAGCATTGAAATGTGTCTATGAATTGGGAAGTGAGGTCTCTTCTTGTCTCCTAAAGAAATTGGAAAATTAACAAGAAGAAAACCAGAGGCAATAAATCCACAGGGAACCAGAGCACCTTATTAAAGAGAAATGATAGACAGAACAGGAATGTTCAATAATTTTCAGTCTTGAACCCTCAGATCAATGTGGGAAGCTGCTGGTTTTCTCAGTGTGTATGTGTGTGTGTGTGTATGTGTGTGTATCTAGAATTGATGCTTATCCTCTCCCTAGAAGAGCTTGGATGTCTTTCCAAGGAGGAGACCTTTTTTTGAGGGTTATCTGCCTGGGCAGGGAACCCCACTTCATCTTGTCCATTCCTCAAAGGTGCCATATTTTCCTCCAAGGTCCCAGCTCTCACTGGCAAAATCATGGTGGGAACATCAAGAGATCTCTGATGCTCCAGTAGACTCACCAAGGACCCCTTAACTAGTAAATCTATAAATAGAAGAGAAGCAACAGAGAGTGGAAAGAGTTAGGAAATTCCTTATCTTGGGTTCGAATCTGAGCTCTTTCACTTACCATCTACATGACCTTATATAAATACTTCACCTTGAAAGGCCTTAGCTTTCCGACCTGTAAAATGAGGAGATTGAACTAGATGACTGCTGAGGATCCTTCTGATTTTATATTTATGGTCCAATGTTTTGTTTTTGTTTTCATTTTTGCCATTGTGTGCAGTGCCCAATTTAAGACTCCACAGAACCACAGAATCTCAGCACCAGACAACTCACACCTGAACAAGAAAAAGAGGCAGCCTGGTACAGTGGAAAGAGATTTGGAATTTAGAACCATATTCCAAGATTGATTTGTAATCTGGAATTCAAATTCCAATGTCATCATCTCGATGACCCTAGGCAAGTCACTTCACCTCCAGATGCCTCAGTGTCCCTTCTGTTAAAAAGAAGGACTTGGACTAGATGGCCTCTGAGGTCCCTTTCAGTTCTAGAGCTGTGGTCTTGCAGTCCTTGACACAGCATTTCTGAGGGGCCATCAGCCACTCTTCATTCAAAAAACATGAGGGGGAACTCCTGGCTTTCCATGGCAGTCCATTCCACTTCCCTAAGTGTGAGGAACTTTTTCTCATATTGAACTCAAATATTAATGGACAAATTCTTGCCCATTGCTTCTAATTCTGGTCTCTGAGGACAAGAAGAACAGCATAATCCTTCAAATGTCTGAGGCTAGTTACCATGCCACCCCTGTCTTTTTTTCCTTTGGACTTACCATTCCCATTGTATTTCTTCAACTGATCCTCACATGCATAATGTTAATAATAGGTCACATTTCCATACTGTTTCTAAAACATTTCACAGACATAATCTCATTTGGTCCTCACAGCAACCTTGTGAGGCAGGAACTATTCTTGTTATTATTATTATCATCACTATTATTATTATTTCTGTTTCATATTTGATGACAAGCATAAGAATGCATAATGGATAGAGAATTGAATATGAAGCCAGGAAGATGGCTCAAGAACCACCTAGAAAACATACTGACCATATAACCTTGGGCAAGTCCCTTAACCTCTTAGTGCTTCAGGCATCATCCTAAGACTTTAAGATGCAGAACAGGTACTGATCTATATTAGTAGATGGAGTTCCTTAAATCAATGAAATTGGAGGTTTTATCCTATCCCATCCCATCTCATCCCATCCCACTCCATTTCATTCTATCCCATCCCATTTCATCTCATTCCCTCCCATTTCATCCCATCCAATTCCATCTCATCCCATTCCATTTCATACCATCCTATCCCATCCCATTTCATCCCACCCCATCCCATTTCATCCCATCGCACCCCATTTTATCCCTTCCCATTTCATCCCATCCCATCCCATCCCATCCCATCCCATTTCACCCCATCCCATCCCATCCCATCCCATCCCATCCCATTTCATCCCATCCCATTCCATTCCATCCCATCCCATCCCATCCCATTCTATTCTATTCCAAATGGGAAACTGAAGCAGAGAGGCTAAGGAGTTTATGTACAGCTAAGAAGTATTTGGACTGGATCCAAACTGATTCCAAGCATAGCTCCCCATTCACTGAGTCACACTGAGAAACCCTTGGAACATGCTCCTGTGTAACCAAGCCTTTCCTTTCAAGGCCATGGCATCCAGAACTGCACACAACCTTTCAGTAGCGTATTCATGTATTTTACTTTTTGGTCAAGCTATAACTAGGTTTTGTCCATGCACAACATGGGCTAAGCACTTCTGTAACCCCAGAAAGGTCTGACGATTGCAGGCCTTCTCTCCCCCATCATGGCAATACAAGTTCAATTTTACCTTTTAAAAGACTCGGCGTGTTACTGTGCAGTGAAGGCTTCACTGTAACACTGGTTACTTGCCAACTCACACTTAAGACCCACCTGCCATGAAGAGGGGGATTTTCTATCATTAAAGTACTGCCTCTATACAGTCTCATATTATAACACAATCCTTATGTGCCCCCAGTGTGTTGCAACATGAGAAGCCACTTATATTGCCTTTCCCTAGTTTTGTTTCTATGTCACAGAGTGTGCTCATTTCTCAGTCTCTTACTGATCAAACCAAATCCAGACTTCTCCCCAAGACCAACCTTCAGCCACAGCAGATTGTGCCTGTCCTGTATCATTTCCTCAGTTTCTGCTCTATGGTCCCACTGGTGAGAGGTGCAGGTGTGCTTACCTGTGAGGACATTCCATGGCAAGGGTATAGTATTGCTCGGTCATCATCTTCTGCCCCCTGGTCCAAGCAGTAGCCACTGGCCTTGCTGTTTCTCACCTATGTCCAGGAGCCAAAGGAGAAATTACATTATTAGCCAGAGTCTGTCCCAGGTTAGGCGCTGGGCACAGCAGTGAGTGAAGGACTTATTGAACAAATGAATGAAAACACATTCATTGAATGCAATGAAAATAATCAAATGAAGTAAAAGGCCTACTGTATGTCAAGCAATACGCTTGGTGCTGGAGACACTAAAGAGAGGCTGCCCCTCTCTTCAAAGACCTTATATTCTAATTGTGGGGTGTGTGTGTGTGTGTGTGTGTGTGTGTGTGTGTGTGTGAGAGAGAGACTATTATAGTCACAGGGATGGGTGGGTGGAGCCATAGGGCAGTCCACTATCACATTCTTTACAATAGCAGTTAGTTGGAGCAGTCGATAGAGCACTGGACCTGGAGTCAAGAAGACCTGAGTTCACATTTGACCTCAGACAGTTATTAGCTGTGTGACCATGGGCAAATCACTTAACCCTGTTTGCCTCAGTTTCCTCATCTGGAAAATGAGCTGGAGAAGAAAATGGAAAACTACTCCAGTATCTCTGCTAAGAAAAGTCTTAATAGGGTCACAAAGAGTTGGGCATGACTGAAAAATGAACAACTTCCTGACTCCAAGTTCACATACTATTAACTATATCACGAAGCCTCCAAATCTCCAAAAGATTTAGCTAGATTTAGCTGTGGCAGATCTTACTTAATCTTGCACAGGAAACCAATTCCTAAATTTTATTGATTCTACCTTAAAGAAACTATTGATTTTTAATAGAAAAATTTCTTGGTTATTTCTCTTGTGGTGCTGAGGTCATAAAGAAAAACCAGCAAAGAAAGTATGATGATTTCCTGAGCCAGAGAGCTAGCTAGAGAGTGCTGGGCTTGTAGTGAGGAAGCCTTAGGTTCAAATCTTGTCCATGACACATTTAATAGCCATGTAATCCTGGGTAAGTCACTTAACCCCTAGGTGCCTCTGGCAACTTCTGAGGGCTCCTCTAAATCATTGATAAGTTTCACTCTCTATTGGAGAGGGAATTTCTTTTTTTTTTTGCTTTTTTTTGGAGGGGGGACGGTAGGGCAGTTGGGGTTAAGTGACTTGCCTAAGGTCACATGGCTAGTCTTTGTGTCTGAGGCTGCATTTGAACTCAGATTCTCCTGACTCCAGGGCTGATGCTCTATTCACTGTGCCACATAGCCACTTCGGAGAGGGAATTTCCACAGTGGGAGTGTCCTAAATCACTAAAACTTAGGCTCCTTCATGCATGGCAGATAACTTGAAGACAGAGGTTCTTGACTTGAGGTCCATGGAGAATTTGGGGTCTGTGAATTTAGATAGGAAAAAATTCTTCTTTATTTTCACTAATTTCTAATTGAAATTTAATATTTCCTTTAATTATTTAAAAACATGATTTGGAGAAGGAAACTACAGGCTTCACCAGATGCCCAGAGAGTACATAACACAAACATAAATAAAAATTAACAGTAATAATAATATCTAGCACTTTATTGGACTTTAAGGGTTATGATGCACTTTACATATTCTCTCATTTTATCCTCACAACAACCCTGGGGTAAGGCTTTTATCATCTTATATTACAGATGAGGAAACTGAGGCAAACAGAGATGAAATGATTTGCTCAAGGTCATACAACCAGTTAGGTGTCACATACACACACAAAAATAAACAGAAGAAAGATAAAAACCTCCATGCTATAGATTGTTCATTGTCTTTATGGACCCTTCATGGAAGTAGAAGAGACGACTTTTACTTCCTTTGGACTGAATTGCTGGTGTGTTTGGAGTGACAAGGGCCAGGAAGACAATAAAAATCTACTCTCTGGTAGTACTTTCAGATTTAAAAGGCATTTTTCTCATACCACCTTGGGAAGAAGGGAGATAGTAAGAAGTACAGAATAGGGAGACTTAGCTTTGCCCAAGGGACTATGGGAAGTCATATTTCAGCAAGGTACCTACCTCTCCATAAGTGATGGTATTGTTATAAATCCTCATCTCGGGGTACACATTCTCCAGGTACCACTTGAAACTGCGACACTGGAGCCTCTGACGCAAAGCAAGGCGCTCAGACACATCCCCAAAGTCCACTCCTGGGTTCTGTGAAATAGGAATTAAGAGACAAGTGTCCTGAATGCTGACCACGTAGGTCACACGATTTTGTTTGCATAGGGTCATAGACTTGAGAGATCGTCTCCTCCAACCTTTTCTCTTTACAGATGGGTTATAGTGGCTTGCCTGAATTAAAAATTGCCTTGCTAGTCCTTTCATTTATCAACCTGTTGGTTATTCCTCTCACTCTCTTGGCATTGTATAGAATGGAATGGGAGCTAAGGAGTTAAATGGCAGATATCAACATTAATTGGCTAATTTTGACAGCATCCAAGAGGGGTGACTGAGAATTGGAAAGATGCTTCCATTCCCAGCATGTGGTTCTGATTTGCTAGAAGGTCTTTTTATTTATTCCATTTGATACTCATTATTCCTCTCTCTGACTGTGCGCTATACTGTTTCTTCTGGACTGTGGAACTTGATCATCCATGGATGAGGAATGGCTATGAGGTAGACAGATTAAAGGTTGAAAAAAAATTGTATGTAGCATTTATACATCCACATGAGTGCTATTTGTTCCCTTTTAAAGAGTCCCCTTGGGGCATTACATACTTATTTCAACAAGGTTGTGAGAGATCAGGCCATCCCTGGAAACTCCTCTTTGGAAATTGCCTTTAGAGCTGGCAACATATTCTTCATAAACATCCCCAGTGATAGCGAAATTTCCTCCAAAGCTAGGATTGATCTCTCTTGAACATAGACTCAAATATAATGAGTAAGGTCCTACCCAGAGACCTTACTGTGGTATGGAAGGGACCTAGGAATCAATGAGTAAAAATTTACTAAGCACCAATTATGTACCGGGCACTGTGCTAGGCATAGCAGGTGTAAAGATAAAAATAATACAGCCCCTGCCCTCGGAAGTTTACATTCTATTGGCGGAGAGAGAATAGAATGTGGAACAAAGAAATGTAGCCAGAGATTAGTTAGTAGAGACTCACCACACAACAAAAAGTTTATATAAAATAGACATTCTTGAAGGCTATAATATCAGAAAGTAAGTTGTGTTAGGCTCTCCCAGGATGAAAAGGATTGAAGTACAGTCTTAGAAAGTCCAAGTCAGCTTTCCCTGGACCATTGTATGGAGAGGCTTATCACCAATATGCTGGCCATTTGGTAATGGATTATTTGGCCATCGCAATCCATGAAACAAAGGTTTGGGGGGTGTTAAGGTTAGACTGGTTTTCTTATGTGACTCGTACTAGCTTCTCAGGAAAGTCCACTAGGGTAGTGAGCTCTACATATACTTTTAGCAATGGGGGTACTAATGGAATAAGTGTAAAGCTTCTTATGGAGACTACTTTGAAAAACAGAATTCACATGGATGGCTATGTTCTCATGTGTTCTATGAAAAAGTTTCTTTGCTTGATGATAATAATAGCACTTTAATAATAGCCTTTATATAGCACTTTGCATATATTATCTTATTATCTTTACAACCTTATGAGGCAGTTGCAATTTTAAAAATGAGGAACTTGAGACTGAGAAAGGTTAAATTCCTTGTCTGAGGTCCCACCTAGTAAGGTCTGAGGCAGGATTTGAACTCAGATCTTCTTGACTCCAAGTCCACCTAGCTGTCTGAGAACTTGCAAGGACCAGCAGTACAGCTCAGAATACGAGATGTAATTAGGATTGTCTTATGTAGTTCCCTGACAGCCATCATTGTATCTCATCCTTTTTCTTTCTCCCACCAGCACAGCTGACCATAGGATTTGACACCCAATAGGAGCTTGATGAAGGTTAATGGTATCCTTTGAAGATGGATGGCCACCAAGCACCAAGTTCTTTATTATGTGGTGAGTCGCTACTAAAATCTTCCTTCTCTTCTTGGTATGGAGGAGACCCTAAGTTTCTAAAGACTGTGCTGGTAAAATTCAAACTCTGGCGAGTCTGACCAGGCTTGTGAAGAGTTTGAGTAGACCCTGGTGATGGACTGATACCTCTTGTCCAAAGGGTAGCCTAGCTCCTGACTTGGTTCAGACAGACTCATTGCCAGGTTGACCTTAGAGGGATGACTTTTCTGGTCTCACTCATGAAGCCAATTGACTGACTAAGTCACGGAGGGGTTGCTGTCTGCAGTATAGATGAATACCCCTCAATGATGAAATAGAAGATAACTGAAGTACTGGCCTAAATAGTGAATATTTGTATCTAAATGCTGAATATTTAGGTTGTTGGTTTTTTTGGTTTAAACTCATGATTTCATTGGTTTAAGGAACTTCTGATGTGGAAACTCACACTACTCTTGCAGAGAACCATCTGGTTTGCAATTTATAGTAGTAGAGAGTTCTTGGGGGCACTGAGCTCACTTTGTGACTGGCTCAGGATCAGACAATTAGAAGTGAGACTTGAATCCAGATTTCTTTGACTCTTAGGGCAATCAATTGAATAATCACCCAATGGGTATTAAGTAGCTTCTATATGTCAGGGGCTGTGCCAGGGAGACAGATAAAAAAAAAGGAACAATCCCTACTCTCAAGGAGCTGACATTCTGTTGGAATACAAGAGATACATAGATAGTTTTAGGGCTAGGAATTAGACCTACTTTTTCATTGGTATGGGTTATTCTTAAAGGAGGAAACTCCTTTAAGCACATTCTTTTGCAGCACCTTCTCTTCAAGAAAATTATTCTTAGAGAATTGTCTAAAGCACTGATAAGTTAAGGGACTTGCCTAGGGACATGCAGCCAGTATGGGTCAATGGTGAACAAATATAGATCTTCTTGGTTCTGAGGTCAATTCTCTAGCCACCATGTTACAACACCTCTCAAATTTTTGTATGTATACATATATACATACACATATACACAGATACATACATACACATGCATGTATACATATGTTTGTGTATATTTATGTAGATGTATGTGCATATGTATGTCTATTGTAGAAGTATGCTGGTAAAGGTTTAATAACCAGCTCTCTGAAAAAACTGTATGCATGGCACACTTTTAAGTTTAATCTGCATTATGAAAATTTCCTCCATCACTTTCCTTAAGTCCAGACAAGCAACAAAACAATCAATCAAGCCCTATTCGCAGCATTTGCCAATTTCTGTGGTCTGAAGGTTCATGTTAAAAACTCAACAATCTTCTCTCAGGACCTGACTCCAGCACACTCCTGTATAGGAATGTGTGTGTGTGCACATATACGTATACATAATTATATGGAGAATAAATAAAAATTAGCTGGATACAAGGTAGTTGGAAGGGAAAGCACTGATTGTTGGAGGTACCAGTTAAAGCTTTATGTAGATGGTGGAAGCATGAGTTAACTCTTGAAAGAAGTGAAGTATTCTACGAAGTAGAGATGAGGAAAAAAAAAGCTTGCCAGGCATGGAGGACTGCTCTATGCAAAGGCATAGCGATGAGAGATTGAGTGCCCTGTGTGAGTAAGATAACAAAGGCTGCTTCTTCTGGGCTATATAGGAAGAGGAGTAATGGCTAGAGACTGCAGATATTCATGTTAGTAGTGGGGCAGTGGTGGTGTAATGCATAAAGCTGTGGGCACTGGAGTCAGGAAGACCCAAATTCAAATCTGAGCTCAGACATTAACTAGCTGTGTGATCTTGGGCCAGTCAAGGAGATGATAATAATAGCACCCACCTCCGAGGGTTGCTATAAGGGCCAAGTAAGGAATATCTGTAAAGTGTTTTACAAACCATAAAGCCCTCTATAAATGCTAGCAGTTAGTAGAGACATTACCTACACAGATACGTTTTAGTCACAACAAGAGTACAATACAGATACCTAGTCCCATCATGGATATACAGGCCATATTACCTAACCAGAGAGGAATTGGATGATGATGTGATGCATCTGAAGAGATTCTTGTTTCAGAGACAGAGGGCTTGGGTTCTAATTATGGCTTAGCCATTTAGTGGCTGTGTGATGTTGGGCAAGTCAATGCAATTCTCTGGGCTGCTGCAAAATGAGGGATGGCCTTTGAAATGTCTCTACCCCTGGATCGACAGTAATTTAAAAAAATTAGCCCACGGCCTATAGGGAGGCAGAATGTCTGCCTAAAATGAGTCTGAGCTGAATGAACATCCCATTTCAGGAGGAAGAGCTGCTTAACTGGGACATTCCCTACAAGACAGCAGAGATAGAGAAAATGCTCAGCTTGGAGTCAGCAAGATCTAACTCCTGTCTCTGGTACTCACTAGTTCTGTAACCTTGGGCAAGTCCTAACCTCTCTGGGCCCCAAGAAAGTCACTGGGACTTAATTTACTAAGTCATAGAAAGTTGAGATCACTTTGGTTGAACGAGGTCCAACCCTGAGAGATCTCTACCCAGGTAAAATCTTAGGGCCTTCTCTTAGGACCTTTAGTACAGTTTGGGTACTGACTCTTAAAAAACCAGAACAAAATAAAATCCTACATTTTGTTCAGTCATTTTAGCTGTGCCTGATTCTTTGTGACTCCTTTTGGGATTTTTCTCGTCAGAGATACTGGACTGGTTGACCATTTCCTTCTCCAGCTCATTTTACAGATGAGGAAACTGAGGCAAACAGAGTAAAGTGAATTCCTCAGGGTCACACAGCTAAGGAAGTGTCTGAGACCACATTTGAACTCAGGAAGCTGATGAGTCTTCCTGACTCCAGGGTTGGCACTCTTTCCCCATGCCATCAATCTTTCCCAAATCCCCCCAAACCAGCATTCTAGCTACAGTTGTTCCCATCTCAACAGTGCAGTCTTTGAAGAGGTATTTCATAGTGTGGACGTATATCTATTTTGTATGCATAGGCTTGCAGGGGTTCCGAATATGGGAAGTAGGCTTGAGTTTTTGCTGGTACTTGAAGGGGCAGACTCCCAGACTCCTGATCCTCCAACCATGGCAACTCTCATGGTCTCCCAGCCCTGGGTATGAGCATGAGGACTTCATCTGATAATGGGATGGGTAGCCATGCAGGGCTTAGATAAACAGAACTCAGTGGGGCAGGAATCTTCATTCTTTATACACTGTCCAACGAACCAGAGCACCATAAATTCCTGCTGGAGTATTAATGGGGACACTGTAGTGTTGTACATTGTCTGAATCAGTTCATTTTATGGAAAACAAGGTTTTATGGGCTCTGCTGGGCTCTGTCTCCATCTTTGCTCATGGGGGAGGGCATTTTTTGCCTGCCTTCCTTTGTCATTTTGGTCTGAAAACTCCCGTAGCAAAAAACATGCAGACAAAAGGAAATCATGTTTTCCACTCCTCTTCTGAATTTCCCTGCTAGGTTGTTTGACATCAAGCAAATTACTCAGCCAGGGTTTTTGTCTTAGAGTGTGTCTGCATTAATTTCCTCCACCGTCTCTGCCTCACCATTCCTTATGATCTGTATTTTGCAGAGAACGATATGAAAATCTCAAGCAAATGCTGCCTGGTTCTTAGGTTTACTTAGTCCAGTTCTGTCCAGATTTCATAGATGGGATGATATAATTTAGACTTGAAAGGGATCTGGGAGGGCAGGTACTCCAATTGCCCCATCTGTCAGATGAGGAAACTGAGGCACAGAGAAGGACACACCTGTCTTAAGTAGCTGAGCCACTATTTAAACCTAGGTCTTCGAACTCCATTACATACTTCCCTGACATGGAAAGTGCAGAGGTCTCAGGAAAGGCGGAAGGAAAAATATGCTATTTTAAATAAATATAAATGCATCCTGAGTCACCTCACTTGTCTGAAGGCTAATGCCCTTGAGTATGACCAGCCCTGATTCAAATTCATTCTCTATGTCTCTGTCTCTCTTCCTCTTTCAATCTCTTACTCTCTGTCTTCCTTTTCTTTACCTTGTCTCTTTTTATCTCGTTTATTTATTTATCTATGTTTCTCTATGTCTTTGTCTCCCTTTCCATCTCTGTGTCTGCCTCTTTTTTTATTTTTAATAATTAAGCAATAATTTTAATTGGTTATAATTAAATTTAATTAATAATTAAATGTTAATTTAATAATTAATTTATTTTTGTTACACACACGAAACCATGCTATACATACTTCTATGTATCAGTTGTTTCTCTATTTATCTGTCCCTTTTTATTTCTGTCTCTTTCTATGTTCCTGTCTCTATCTCTTTTTCCTCTTTCTGTTTCTGACTTGTCATCTCTATTTCTCTCTGTGTCTTGGTCTCTCTCTCTCTCTCTCTTTCTCTCTCTCTCTCTAACACACACACACACACACACACACACACACACGTGAAACCATGCTATGCATACTTTTATTTATCAGTTCTTTCTCTATGTATCTGTCTCATTATCTCTGTCTCTCTTTATGTCTGTCTCTTTTTGTAAATCTCTTTTTCTTCTTTCTGTCTCTATCTCTCCCCTTTGTCTCTCTTTTTCTATTTCTGTCTCCTCATCTCTATTTCTCTCTGTGTCTTGGTCTCTCTGTTTCCCTTTCCATTTCTGTGTCTCTGCCTCTGTCTCTGTCTCTCTGTCTCTCTGTCTCTCTCTGTCTCTCTGTCTCTCTGTCTCTCTCTCTCACACACACACACATTCTCAGAGTTGGAAGGGACCTTAGGGTTCATATAGTTCAACTTTAATGTGAATTTCCCCTACAATATCCCAGATAAGTGGTCATTCATCATCTGATTAAATACTTCTAGTTGGGTGGGTGGGGGGCTTAGAGGAGGTGTTCCTGCTACTTCATGAGGCAACCCATTCCAGTCTGTAATACCTCCAATCAAAGTCATAAGTAGGGTGGAGCAAGTGAGACTTTGTTCTGGGTGCCAAAATGTAGACAATACAAAAAATTTTAAAAATACAAAAAATTTTAAATATGTATAACTTAAAAAACTTTCTTAGTATCCCTAGCACTTAGTAGAAGTGCTTTGCACATAGTAAACACTTAATAAACACTTGTTGATTGGTTAGCTCAAATAAGAAATGATCAGTCCCTAGCTCTGTTATTAACACTCATCTTTGAACTTCATAATAGCTCGTTCCCTCCTCCCACTCAGCTGTCTCAATTACTTTTTGTATTATTAAACATTAAATTACAAAGTTGATTTGAAGGCACTCTTCATGCTGCTTGCCCTGGGCACCAAAGTTGCTAGTTATAGCCAAAAACCATTTCTTCTTTGTTATTTCAATTTGTATTTTTTCCCCACTTCTACCCATTGCTTTTAGTTCTGGGCTTGGCAGCCCTGAGAAGGCTCTCCAGAATTGGAGCCTAAAGATAGTTCAATATCTACTTCAGTTTCCCAGCTGTTGTCTTATCAGGACCCTCTGTTTTTGTTCTGGTAAATGGGGAGGGAAGAGGTAGATGACTGAGATGTTTGCTAGAGGCAACAGAACCGTTCTTCAGATGGCTGCAATGTTTAATTTGCTCCCCCTCCCTCAGCCCCCTCCAGCTTCTGCCTGTCCACTGGGTGCTTACCGTCATGGGGATGTTCCAGGCCATGTACACATGGGACTTGAAATCATCCATCCACACCTCTGCGGCTCTCAGGGCATTTCGCTTTGCATAGTAATCAATGTCGTTATTGTAGGGTTTCTTTGTGCGCTCGATATGGGCCACACGGGAACACGGCAGTACCTCCATGCTGCCTCCACACTGCCAAACCTGGGGAGAGAGGATGGAGACCTGGACTGTGAACATGGCCAGGATACCTTGTCTCAGTTAAGGGAAGGAAGTGTAGAAGTGCTTTTGTTTCTTATACAGTGGCCCCCCAGTGACTGCTAAGGTTGCCAATGCTCTATGTATTTGGCTTGATCACTCAGTATGAGTGAAGCTTGCTGATGTTATAGATGTGTTATGTCACAACTAATTTGGACTTTAATAATTATTAGCCAACATTATCCAACTCAATTAATTGATAAGCGTTTATTAAGCACCTCCTCTGTGTTGGCTACTGTAATAGGTACTGGGAATAATACAAAGACAAAAATCAAGATAGTCCCTGGTCTCAAAGAGGTTACAGTCTTTTGGGCAGACAGGATGGACATAGATAAACACACACAAAATGTCTACAAAATTCAGGAGGAAATCGAGTTCTAGAGAGGTTTATCCAGGGCCACCCAGGTGGTAAGTAATAGAAACAGAATTTGAATCTAGGATTCCAAATCAAACCTCCTTTACAACACTTTGCCTCTTAGTATGTTCTGTAACCCTAAAGTGTGAATCTTTCTCTCTTGAATCCCAAGCCTCCTTTGATTCAGTTGAGCCCAGGAAAAAGAGAACTTCCCAGAGGAAGTGGGAATCATAGCTAGAAGTAACATATGGCACACCCTGCCTTCTTCCCAGGGAGAAATGAGAACAAAACCATCTCTTATTCTTAAACACTTCTTGAGAAGGAGATTCCACCTTTTTTTCTAGTGCATCTATGCTAATGTCTTAGAATTCTGAATGCCCACCTCTGATAAGTCACTTCCCTGCTCAAAGACCTTCCATAACCTCCCATAACTCCTTGTCAAATCCAGACTCCCCTGGATAATATTAAAGTGGCAACATAGGGCAATGAATTTAGAGTCAGAAAACCTGCTACTAATTATCCCAATGAATGGATAGGTTACTGCAATTCTCTTGGTTTGAGTTCCCTCACTTGAAGAATGAAGTCTTGGGCTAGATTAAGACATGGCAGGTCTTAATTCCATGATCCTATGGCCCCTCTACAACTAAACTCCACTGTACACCAGCAGATGCAGCTGGTGCTAGCAGCTTCTTTCTGTCTCCTAAGCACAATATTTTATGACTCAATATTCCAGTCACCCAAGCTGGATGACTCACAATTTCCCAAATTCTGGTTGTCTTTTCCATCTTTAAGGCTTTGGTTCCCATGTTACTTCTTCCTAGAATCACCAGGTCTTCATCTTTGCCTGTTGAAACTATGCATCCTATGAAGCCGTGCTCCCTTGCTCCTGCCTCTGGGGAACTTTCCCTGATTTTTTGAATCAGAAGCAAGCTCTCCTTCCTTGGATCCTGTCCCTTCCTGCTCCTGTCTCAACTATACTTGACTTTATGTTATAATTACCTAAGTTTATGTCCTGACACCTTTAATCAAATGGTGAGTCCCATGATGGCAAGATCAAGTCTTAGGGGAAAGCTTTATAGTAGAACACAATGTTGGACTTGGTGTCTGGAGGAACCTGGGTTTAAGTCTCCTCTATAACCTTTGCATATGTACCTAATTACTTACATGTTGTCTCTCCCATTATTCTATTAGTTCCTTGAAGAAAGGAACTCCCTTTTGCCTTTCTCAGTATTCGCAATGCTTTATATCATACTAGCACATAGTAGGCACTTAAGAAATGCTTGTTGACTGACTGATTAGCTATTAAATGATAGCTCTCTGAGATCCTCTAGTCAAATCCATATTTGAACAGGAATTTCCTCTGTACCAGGTATTTGCTGATAATATGTTAATCTGAACTTCGTTAGAGAAAACATATGTACCCACATTCATTCTCTAATTTGGACACATCATCTTTTGTTGTTGTTAAGTTGTTTTACTCATGTCTGACTCTTTCTGAGCCCATTTGGGGTTTTCTTGGCCAAGATACTAGAGTGGTTTGCCATTTCCTTCTCCAGCTCATTTTACAGATGAGGAAACTGAGGCAAACAGGGCTAAGTGACTTGTCCAGGGTCACACACCTAGTAAGTGTCTAAGACCAGATTTGAACTGATCCTGACTCTAGGCTCGGCACTCTCTCCATTTTGTCACCTAACTTCCCATTTCATCTGCTTTATGTAGTCCAAATCAATGAATTTTGACGGTATGTTCAAAGGTGATATTTATGTGTGTGCTCGCACGCATACTCACACACACACCCATCCTTCTAGCTAGCAGTACTGTTAACCCGAGAGCTCTGAGTCAATAATGGCTGACATTTATGGAGTGCTTTAAAGTATAGCTCTTTCACAACAATCCCATTAACTCGGTACTACAGGTCTTATTTTCCCCATTTTACAGATGAGTTACCTGAAGTTCAGAGTGATTTGCTCAGGGTCACAAAGTAAATAAGTAGGTCGAGTCTGGGGGAGAAATTTGAACTCTTGTCTGGCCTGACTCTGGGTCTTTTGCTTTCTCCACTACATCATTCTCCTCTTGCTTCTCTCTCTTATAGAATAAAAATTTCTTGACGTGAAAGGACAATGAATGCAGAACATAGTCTCACTGTTTCCGACCCAGTTCAACCAGACTGGAATTCTCCCTGCAGCCCGCAACACATTTCTCTTCTCTGCGTGATAGTTAATGACCTTGTAATTTTGTATATATTTTGATACCAGGGACCAATACATTATCTGAGTGGCAGAGTTATTTCCTTCTAAGCTCCCTGGGAGATTGATGCTTATGCAAAACGGAGAATTTAAAAGGCTCTAAAACCACAGCTTTAAGGGAAACAGTTTAACCCCTCCATAAATTCCCGGCAAACACTAGTAATAAATTTTTCCCTGATGCAACCCAGGGGGGACCCAGGCACCCAACTCAGAACAGAACAGGACAAGGTGCGGCCTTCCTCAGTTTTAGGAAATGTACATCATACTGGGGATTCTGGCTTAAATATGACTTTGACTAGAGGACCCTGGATCATTAATCTAGAATCTGAAAGGATATTAGGGACCATCAGGAGATTCTGCCACACACTCAGAAGGCTTTTGCATCCTTAATACTTGGGGCAGGGATATTGTACAGCTGGAGTAGCCATCCTTAGGGCTTTTTGGAGCTGGCTGAATAGAGGGAGGACTGAGATACCTATCAAGTGAGACAATATATATAAGGGGCTTTGCAAATCTTAAAGTGATATATAAATGCTAGCTATTAGCATTGTTATTATAGTGAACATATAATAAATTTGTCTATTATTGATATTTACAATTATATTCTATTAACATTATTTTATATTATATTCTGTTGTTTATTTTTTCAGTTGTCTGTCTCTTTGTGACCCCATTTGGGGTTTTCTTGGCAAAGATACTGGAGCAGTTTGCCATTTCCTTCTCCCCACTTTACAAATAAGGAAATTGAGGCAAATGGGGTGAAGTACCTGGATGCTAGTGATACAAAGACAAAAATGAAATTGTTCCTGCCCTTGGGAAACTTGCATTCTACTAAATGGACAGTAGGAGGTAGCATGCCATAGTGAAGAAGACTTCACCAATACAGACAGTTGTTTATTAGGGAAATGATTGGGGGAGTGTTAGTGGACACCAGTTTCAATCTGAGTCAACAGTAGGATCTGACGATCAGGAAAGTCAGTGAGCTCTTGGGCTATATTAATAGCAAAGATGTTTCCAGGATTAGGGAGATAAGGGTTTTTATATGTAAGACTAATATAGAGTCTTACATTGAGTTCTAGGTACCACATTTTAGGAAGGGTATTGGTACCTTGGAGAGTGTCCAAAGAAGTGTGATCAGGTTGGTGAAGAGCCTTGGAGCTTAGGCAAATAAGGATAAATGCAAAGAACCAGGGATGCATAGCTTGTAGGACAGAAGACACAGGGGGGACAGGAGGGCTAGATTCAAGTATTTGAAGGGTTGTCCTGAGGAGGATTCAGTTTGCTCTGCTTTCTCTACTGGGAAGAACTAGGAACAATGAGGGGACATTGCAAACAAGCAAATAGGTTTGAAGCAAGGAAGAACATGACAATTAGGGCTGTCTCAAAGTCAAATGAAAGTGATAGCTTCCTTCCCAGTCTTTAAGCCCAAATCAAGTGGCTCCTTGTCAGGGAAGCTGTCACTTTGTGTAGATTGTCTTCAGGGACATTTTAGACTAAGTGCAGCCAAGGTCCTCTTAACTCTGAGCTTTAAGATTATATCAATTCAAAGATAAAAATTAAATAGAATTTAAGCTAAAACAGTACCAATATAGTTAAAAATGCTACACATGCTTCCTAGAAGGAGGTAGCTGGGTTTGAACTTCAGTAACTTGAATAAAAATAGTTTGTATTTCTGTTTAGGGAAAATGGTCCCTAATCCATTCTGTCTTCACACAAGAGCTCAGCATCAAAACGGGGTGTTTGAGAGTGAGATTATGAATTGCAACATCCGACTGCCCCAGGCACTATCGAGGCATGTCATGAGAAAGTCAAGTTTGAAATCCAGACAAGGCTGAAAGGAAGCCCTGTTTTCAATTACAGATGCAGAGGAAGCAGCTGCTAATGCAGTGTAGGAAGGAGAGATTTTCAGAGTCATTAGTGACAGTGTGTTTACAACTAGGAGATGGTTGGATGGACTTCATGAGAAAAGGGTTGACAAATTCGTACTGGATTTTTACTGCAAAATTTACCACTTGTTCATAATTGTCTCTATTCATTCTCTGTGTAGCTAGTTTGCTTACCTAAACATGAGAGGAAGTGTTAAAAGGCTGCAGTCCTGGGTTTGAATTTTATTTCTACCTCTTACTAGACAGTAAACCTCTTTGAGATTCCTCATCTACAAAATGAAGGTGTTGGATGAAGTGGCCTCTAAGGTTCTGTCCAGTTCTAGAGCCATGCACTCCCTGAGGACAGGGGCTGTTCTCCTTTTCTTGACTCCCATGCCCACCTACATAATGGCCAGAATATCCATCCAACATATGCTTGAATTTTTTAAGTTGGTTAGGTCAAGGAGTCAAAGGGTTGGAACTCTACAAGTATTCCCCTCATTACTTTTGTTTTTCTTTTTTGGAGGTGGGAAGGCAGGGCAATTGGGGTTAAGTGACTTGCCCAAGGTCACATGACTAGTAAGTGTTAAATGTCTGAGTCTAGATTTGAACTCAGGTCCTTCTGACTCCAGGGCCAGTGCTCTATTCACTGCAACACCTAGCCACCCTGACCCCTCATTACTTTTGAGTTTATTGAATGGCTTAGAGACAGTTAGATGGCACAGTGGATAGAGCACTGGATTTGGAATCAAGGAAGACTCATAGTCATGAGTTCAAGTCAAACTTCAGATACTTACGATTTTGTGTTCAGAAATATACGATAGGGGGAGATAGAACTTACTTCAGGTAATACATACTTTGTATTTACTTACTTGTATATCCACTTGGTACAGTGGATAGAGAACTGGGCTTGAAATCATCATCTTCCTGAGTTCAAATCTAGTTTCAGACACTTCCTAATTGTGTGACCCTGGGCAAGTCACTTAACCCTGTTTGCTTCAGTTTCCTTATCTGTCAAATGAGCTGGAGAGACATCAATGGCAAAGCACTCCAGTATCTTTGCTAAGATAACCCTGAAATGGGGTCATAAAGAGGCAGATACAACTGAAATGACATAATAACAAAAGTGGAGCTTCTGGGCCTGACCTTTGCCCATGCCTGGGATGTACTCCTTCACCTCCACCTTTTAGAATCCCATTCTTTCCTCAGGAAGGGGTCTTCATGAAGACCCTCCTGATTTCTCCAGTGGCCAGTGCCCTTCCATACAAGTGCCCTTGTATTGATCCACTTTGTATTGGATTTATCTTCATATTTATTCTATTCATACACGTCTGTACTTATCTTCTCCATTAGAGTGGGAATCGGTTCCTTTTCTTGTATTGGATTCCCAGTGCCTAGCACAGTGCCTGGCATTTATTAGAAGCTTTAATAAATGATTGTTGATTGCTGATTGACTAAACTCAACCTAGAAACGCATCCTGCTGCCTCATTTTGATCTAGAAAACCACAAATTAATGCTCTTTTAAAAAAATTTAATGTTATTTGTTTTTGTTAAACATTTCCCATTACATTTCAATATGGTTCTGGCCTGTGGGCACTAGGAGAGTTCTGCAAGCCATACCCTGCTATATCTCCCTTTCCTGCTTCCCAAGTCTGGGAGTTTGACCCTGGGAAGTAGGACCACTGCACTTAATAAATGACAGAACTGAAGCCTAGAGAGAAGTGTCTTGCCCAAGGTCACACAGCTAGGAAGCGGGAGAATGGGAACTGGAACCCATGTCCTTTAAATCTAGAGCCTTTCTCACTATATCATAGCATCCCTTTCCTCCTGGAATAAAGCCATGGATTTATTGAACCTTCTTCATCAATACTTCCATGTTTCTAAACCACAAGATGATGAATTTTCAAGCTCAAGATGTTAGCTATAAGGTTATCATTGACTTTTGCTGAGAACTAAGGCTATTTCCAAGGACAAGAAAGATTCATTTGGAATTTTATTATTAATTATTATTATTAAAGTTCCTGCAGTCACCAGATATCTTTGATCTGAGCTAAGCCCAAGGGAAGTTCTGAAAGCTAAAATGGAAAGGAGAGGGGAATTCCCCAAGGGCAGATCCATGGGCCCAAATTCTCCTGTCCCCTGGTGATGTGCCCTGGAGGGCTCCCACTGTGCTAGATGGAGAGTCTATCTCCTACCCTACCCCTGGGAGAAGCAGCAGGTTTGGCAGGCTCAGAATTGAATTTCTTTTTATTTCTAATTCACTGGGAAATCCTCAGGGGAAAAGTGTCTCAATTTTGCCTGCAGTCAGGATAGCCCATCCAATCTCTTAGAATCCAATCAAACCTCAGTATTGGGTAAACATCTTCACCCTGCTTCCCCTCCCCCAAAATCTAGAAGGCCATTCCTTTTACCTCATAGGAACAAATTCCTAACCCAAAGGGCCAAACTTAGGAACTGAACATTCCTGTTGAGAAACAGCCTATTGAGAATTACTCTTGCTTCCCATTCCAGGAAAGCAGTTCTTGGCCTCTGCTGGTATCATACCCCAGATCTGAGAAGGTAAAGATAGCTTGCTCTTCCTCTCCCCGGCTGAAAATCCTATTCCTCTCCCCTCAATGGAAATGATTTTGTATTTCTTTGTATATACTTTGCTTTTAGTACACGAGGGGAAGCAATGTCTAGTGGATAGAGAATCATCCTTGAAGCCAGGAAAACTTGACTTGTGTTTCATCTCTGATACATGTTGGCTGTAGGACCCTGGGTGAGACTTTAACCTCTCTCCGTGCTCTGGCCAGCTCTCTACAAATGGATGTGACAGAGAAGGAACTGACTGGATAATTGGATAGGCGTTCATTTGGGAGTTCTCAATACCAGTGAAGTTACAGAGTCCCTATTCTTATATTTCTCATACGAACATTTGATGTCCTCTTCCAGCCATCAATAGAACATGAGCTCCATGAAAGCAGGGGCTGTTTTCTTTTTGTTTGTTTCTGTACCTCGGTGTCTAGGACACAGAAAGTTCTTAGAATTCAAAGGTACCTTTCTAGTTCAAGTCTCTCATTTTATGGTTAGGAAACTGAGGACCAGAGAGGTGAAATGTGATCCAAGGTCAAACGAGTAATAATGGGTAAAGCTATCTGTTGAACCTAGACCTTCTTTCCACTAATTGATGTGGCCACTCCTCTTTATGCATAGATGAATGGATGAATATTGACTGTTACTTAGGACCCAGTGACCATGGGAAGCAGTTCCCTATAGGGGAAGGCTGTCTTTTTTTGGATTTTTATTATGGCAGTTATACATGGACATCCCAGATTCCTTTCCCAGACTTATTCAGAGAAAATATCATAGAATCACAGACCGTTGAGTCATTCTCTCCCACTCCCTTTACAGTTGAGGAAATTGAGACTAAATGAGTTTAAATGATTTGCCCAGCTTCACATAGCTTCTGTTTGAGGTAGGATTTGAACTCAAATCTTTCCATCTCCAAATCTAGCCCTCTATCCATGGCACTACCTAACCACTTCTGAGAAGATGTTTTGACTTCTTCAAAGAGAAGGAACTGAATAAATTCAATGCATCAAAACCAGGCTGGGCACATCATGGGCATCCATTAAAGATCCACTAACTGAAAGAGCATGATGTCAAGCTCTGAAGAGCTCTCACAAGGCACCCCTCCCTACAAGACAATACTGGGAACTGGGCCAAGAACAATGTGGTACAGAGGGAGGAGAGTTGGATCTGGAGTCAGAGGATACACCTATTCTGATGGGCAACCTGTATGACCTTGGACCAGCTACTTATTCTCTAGGGCTTGTCATCGTAGGGTTTGTCAAATACTTAAAAGCCTCCCACTGTGGGAAGAGAAGTTAACTTTGTTCTACTCTCAGAGGGCAGAGCCAGGAGCAATGAGTGTATGCTGAAGTCAGGCTCCAAGTGGGTTGTGTTGCCAAAGGAGATAGCAAGTTGCCCTCCTTTGAAAGTCTCCAAACAGAAGCTCATCAGAGGGAATTCTTTGGGTGTGGGTCCGACTAGATGGCCTCTGAGGTCCTCTCCAACTCTGAGATTCTGTGATAATAAGCCATGGACTCCAGAATGATGTGGGGAGACCAAAGTGTCTCCACACTGGCTCTTGCTTTAGTGGGGAAGCTTAGTAACATTTGGAGAGGCTAAGAATGATGTACACTCTCCATATAGGCTCCATACACTGAGAAACAAGTGCCTATGAAAACAGTAATTAGGCAATGGCTGAATAAATGCAGTCATTTATTAAGTACCTACTATATGTCAGGTACAGAGCTAGGTACTAGAGACACAAATACAAAAATAAG
>CM053587.1:318145185-318185076 GCA_028646515.1 Pseudochirops corinnae | reverse complement strand
TATACCAAGACTTTAGAGCAGTAGCAGGAAAGCAGCCTCTGCTGACATCATTAATCTGCCAGGTCCCTGATAGCCAGGCAGACAGGCAGCTTGGTATGGGCTCAAGTGGCCAAGGCTGTCTCCAAGTGGACAGCATCATTTTCAGGGTCAGGATGCTTGCAAGAGGCAGGGAGGGCCAGAACAGTGGATGCTATTTCTGGCTCCCTCTGCCTAAATCCCAGAGTTCCTGGCCCAAGGCTATGAACCCCTTTTGTCATTTTCCGAAGCATCTCAGGACCTGCTCTAGGGCTCTGCCTGCTGCCCACTACCTCAGCCCCAGGGAAATTTAGAGGCGATTGGGTTGCTGGGCAGGAATGAGGCTGCTTCATTTCAACGTGGCTCTCGTTTCAGGCAGCCCAGCTGTAAAGATTGATTGCTGGGTTTGGCCTGACTCACCAACTTGCACTGTTTCTCTGCTGTGAAAAATACCATTGTTGAACAGAACAGAATGGAGGAAAGAGCAGCAGGTTTTATGAGAGCAGGTTCTCAGGGGTGAATGCCAGGCATCCTACAGAATGCTGATCCTAACCCTTCTGGCTGTTAACCAGGAAAGGGAATAAACATTTGTTGTTGTTGTTTAGTTGTATCTGACTCTTTGTGACCCCATTTGGGGTTTTCTTGGCAGATACTGGAGTGGTTTGCCATTTCCTTCTTCAGCTCATTTTACAGATGAAGAAACTGAGGCAAACAGGGTTAAGTGACTTGTCTAGGGTCACACAACTAGTAAGTGTCTGAGGTCAAATTTGAACTCAAGTCTTCCTGACTACAAGCCTGGTACTATATGCCCTATGGCACCACTTAACCTTTAATAAATGTTAGTTGACTGCCTGATTATTCAAGAATGAACTAATTGAAGAAGTACTCTTATTATGAGGTTTTGAAGGTACTTCATTTCAACCCTCTGTAGGTGGGATCAACAGAATCATGAAATTTCTGAGTTGTTATGTACTACAGAAATCATCTAGCAGGACTTGTATCTGATCAAGAATCCCTGTGAAATATCACTTACAAGTGAAGCATCAAATGCAAGGCCTGTTAGAACCAGGTTAAAATGGAATTAGGGAAAAATTTTTTAACGAAATAAAAATATAGTACAACACAGATAAGGTTAATACTGGTTTTCTAAGTTAAGATGCAGACACAGGGATCCTAAGGTATGGTTCAGTGACTTCTTTTTGTATTTGAATTTGACTTCATTGATTCAACCTGTCTGAATTCTTCTAGAGAAGGGAAACTCTCTCCTGAGGCAAACACGTTACATTTGTGGATAGCTCTCTTATAAGTCTCTCCTTATGTCAAGATTAAGTCTCACTCTTTGTAATTTCTGTTCCTGGTCCTGTCCTTTGGGGGTCAAGCAGTCCAAGGCTAGGTGGGCAGCTACATGGTACCATAGTGCACAAAGTGCCAGTCCTGGAGTCAGGAAGTCTCATCTTCCTGTGTTCAAATCTGGCCTCAGATACTTACACTAGTTCTGTAATCCTGGACAAGTTACTTAACCCTTTTTTGTCTCAGTTTCCTTATCTGTAAAATGAGCTGGAGAAGGAAATGGCAAACCACTGCAGCACTTGCCAAGAAAGCCCCAAATGGGGTCACGGAGAATCAGGCAAGACTGAAACAATTGAACAACAAAGAGATATAGATAGTAAAAGTATTATACTCCACATTTGGGGGCAGAGAGTTTTGGACTTTTAATTTTCATTGGTGCAGGGAACTCCCTCTACCTATACAGATCAGCAACTGTTCTTAGGTTGAGTGACTTGCCTAGGGTCATACACACAGTATGCTTCAGAATTGGGTTTTGACCCCAGGTCTCTCTACCTCCTCACCTGTACCTCTTAATTTCCCTGATTTCCTTCAAGACTTGATCTACCTCCCACCTATACAGAATGACTTTCATGTTGCCCTTGCTGCTTATACCATTCCCTCTTAAATTGCCTTCTCTCTACTTTGTATACATTTTGTTATGGACCCAGTTGTTTACATGTCAACTCTCCCATTGGAATCTAAGCTTCTTCAGGGCAGAGGCCATGTTTTTGCCATTTTCTTTGTATCTCCAGGTCTAGGCACAGTGCCTTGCAAGTTGAGTCACATACCAGCAAGCATTTGTTAAATTTTATTCGTTTATATTAAAGATAATATATTAATTATTAACCCTCTACTACATGCTAGGTGCCCTGGGGATACACAAAAGACCCCCAGAAAGATCTCTGCTCTCGAGGTACTCATTTAGTCATCACTCAATAAATGCTTGTTGACTTGGCTTCTTCAATCTGAATCTGTCTATCCACTATGCCATGGTGTCCAAATGCAAGGGTCAGAGAGATGGAATAATTTGCTCAAAGTGACTCAGCTCAGGAGAGAGACAGGGTCTCATGACTCCAAGTCCACGTCTCTCTCTTTCTCTCTCTCTCTCTCTTTTTTTTTTTTTTTGCTTTTTGGAGGGGGGAAGGTAGGGCAATTGGGATCAAGTGACTTAGCCAAGGTCATACAGCTAGTTTTTGTGCTAAATGTCTGAGGTTGGATTTGAATTCAGGTTCTCCTGACTCCAGGGCCGGTGGTCTATCCACTGTGTAACCTAGCTGCCCCTCCACTTCTCTTTCCATTATAGCATGCTGCTTTTCAAGATGGCAGTTATTGGTCAATTGGCTTTGATGACACTGTTGGCTGGCCTGATGTTGACTGACAGTCTGACTAACCAGTGTGACCAAGGACATAGAAATATTGGATCCATTTGCCTTGCCTTCTACTCTTCACTGATTCAACACAACAAGTCCTCTTGACAGTGACCTGAAAAGGCCCAGGGTCTCCTGCTACTTTGGAAATATGAACACTGCTGAATCCTCCAATGGTTACTGTGTGTCTTCCTTGCCAGGTCATAAGAATAACAGCTGATATTTCCACGAAGCTTTAAGGCTGATAAAATAAATGCTTTCCTTAATAATGTGCTGTGAGATACACGACATAAATTTTATTAGTCCCATTTTACAGATGAGAGAACTGAGGCCAAAGAAGGTTAATTGACTTGCCAATGGTACTTCAACTAGTATAGATTTATAGCTGGAAGGGACCTTAGGCCATTGAATCTAATACTTTCATTTGACAGATGAAGAAATTGAGGCAAGAAAGTGAGGACAAAATGCGTCCCCGGGGATAAATATTAGAGTTGACATTCAAACCCGAGTCTCCTGATTTCAAGTCAGGGACTCTGTTCACCATGCCCCTTTGCATTACTAGTATGAGAGTGGAGTATAGTTCTAGCCAGGACTGAATATATAAGCTGTCTCTGGCATGTGTATAACCCTGGTGCTCACAAAGATGCAATTAGAATCTCTGCCATGTATTTTTTAATTTATATCATCTTGGTAGAAGTGTATGTGTGGAGGAGTCCAAATCTGTAGAACATAGCTTATATTTTCGGGTTTTTTCTGATTGTTTTTTATTCTTCTTTCTTTTAAAAATCCTTTATTATATGAAATGTCTCTCTGGGGAAGGTGGGGAGGAAGGATACACGGGGAAATTTAGATGATGTAAAACAAAACATTTCAATAAAGTAGATTCAAAAGAAAAGAACTACTCCTTGCCCTCAAGAAGTTTATATTCTTCTTAGTGAGGGAAACTTCAACCTATTCTCTACATCAGAGGTTCTCAAACTTATTTGACCTACTGCCAAATTAAAAAAAAAATTTAAAAAATTACTCAGTGCACTCTCTGGAAATCTACTTTCTTTAACCCTTTAATGTTTTTTGAACTTCTAAAATGTCCTTTAAAAATTATGCATCTTAAATTTAATAATTGATTGTAAATTTGTGGGTTTTTTCCTTCATTGAAATTTTGATGATGCAATTTTGTGTCATGTAACAAAAAGTATGATACTAAAAACAAGTCATTACATGCACGTATTCCTGCCTATTCATGCTGGACTTCCCGGTAATGCACAGAATGCTCACCTTCCAACATTTGCTTGTTAAGACCTGTCAGTGGACTTGACCAATGATTGATTATAACTTGCATTTTGTGTGTGTTTATTTGGAAAATAATGTAATCATTATGACTTTTACTCTGTGACATGACAGATGAAATGTATGAATGGTTTTTCAAAATTTTCTTATTTTTCTCTTCTTCCCTTTTACTTCCACTGCCCCCATATTTTTATTCAATGCTCCCCCCACAATTGCACCTGAGGCTACTACCGCCTCCCTGGATTGTTCCAACGCCCCCTCCCCCACCCACCCCTGCAACAGGCAGTATTGCCCACTTTGGAAACTTCTGTGTAGCTGTTAAATTGATATTGTGCCCTCTGGAATATCCTCTAGATCTCCTCCCTTCTTCCCTTTAAGGACTAAAAAAACTGGGCTGAGGAGAAAATGTACCTTCCTCACTGCTTACTAAAGATGGGAACAATGGTAGTGCCCCCCTCAGAGACTCTCAGATCTGGATGACAGGCTCTGTAATTTCACTGAATTGCTTCCCTCTTCCTCCTCTCTTTAAAAAAAAAAAAATTCATTGTTTCAAGGGATAGCTCTCTGAGGAGAGAATGAGGAGTGGGGGGGGGAGACATTTTTGGAAATGAAGGTATTATAAAAATATTGATCCTTTTTAAAAAGCTGGGATGAGGAGCTTATCTTTTACCCTAGAGGTCCATAAAGTATACATTTACTCATGCCATGGGATGATAAACAGACCTAGAATACCCACTTTTGGCTGTCAAAAAGAAACAGACAAGAAACTGATGATGTAAGAGCAATTTGGTGTGTTCAGGCACTGGTCTGGGGAACATCTTGGATTTGGTTTGACCAGTAAAGACAGTATACAGTGACTCAGAACCAGATCTGTGGATAGGGAGAGAAGAGAGCCACTTAGAGTTTAGTACATGGGTGTGTATGTGGTGGGTTGGGGTAGTTTGGCATCATGAATGGAGGGATTCATGGCTCCTTAGAGTCATAAAGACCTCGGTTCAAGTTTTTCTCTGACATACAGTCTGCATGACCATGATGAAGTCATTTAACATCTCTTTGCACTAGGCACTTCTCTCAAACTACAAATTACTGAGGAGCTGCCAGTCTGCATTGGCAGAGGGAGTTTCACTGATGAAATCATAGGTCAAGGACAAAAGTATAAATATACAGAGTTTAATGTCAGATGATCCCCCTTTCTCTAGAGTTACATAAGGTTTTATGCCAAGATGAGAGTCACACGTGGGAGATAGCCTTTTCATTTTTTCTTTTCTAATTAATGCAAACACCAACAAACATTTCCCCATATAAAAAGAGCTAAAAAGAGGATCATCTAAGAAACCGTAAACTTCTTTTATAGGAGAAAACATCTATAGCGGGTCCTCTACTACCCTCACTGTTTTCCAAACCCTCTGCCAACTGGCTTCATTAATTTGCTGCTATTGCTCTCTCTGAGGTTACCAATGATCCTTTTCATTGTCAAATTGAATGGCCTTTCCTGAGCTCTATTGTTCTTGTCCTCTCTGTAGTCTTTGGCCCAGTCAATCGCCCTTTTCTGGATATTTTTCCCCTTTCTGACACTGCTTTCTCTTAGGTCTCCTTCTACCTACCCAATGGTTTCTTCTTGCTCTTCTTTATTAGGTCTTCACCCAAATCATGCCCACTAACTGCCAGTCTCCCCCAAGATTCTGCATAGTTTTTTTTCTTCTTTTTCCTGCTATACAATCACGCTTGATGACCTTATCGGCTCTTCTGGCTTCAAATATTGTTTCTATGCAGATATTTTAGATCTGTTTATCCAGCTCTAGTGTTTTCTTTTGACTTCTAGTCTTGTATCACCAGCTGTCTATTGAGTATTTAAAATTGGTTGTCTTGCATACACCTTGCAGTGGATGTGTGAACTCATTATCTTTGAACTCGTTATCTTTCCCCCCAAACTCCTCCTCTACTTTCTTATTGCTCTTGAGGGCACTATCATCATCCCAGTCATCCAGGCTCAAAACCTTGTTATTCTCAACTTCTCACTCATACTCCATCCCTCCCTTTCATCCAATAAGATATTAAGTCTTGTTGTTTCTACCTTCATAAAATCTCTTGACTACATTCCATTATCTCTTATCTGACATTCTCATCACCTTGGAGCAGTCCTCCTCACCTCATGCTGGACAACTTCAATAGTCTATGGGTTGGTCTCTCTGTCTCAAATTTCTTCTCACTCCAGTCCATCCTCCACTCACTTAACAGCACAATTTTCCAAAAGCAGAAGTCTGAGGTGGAGCCAAGATTTCAGAGAAAAGGCAGGGAGTTGCTTAAGTTCTCTACAACTTCCCCCCAAACAACTTTAAATCATGCCTCAAAATGAATTCTGAAGTGATAGAACCCACAAAAAGATGGGGCAAAACAATTTTTCAGCCCAAGATAACTTAGAAGGACTGAAGGAAAGGTTTGTCTTATTCAAGTAAAAGGGTAGCACAGCCCAGCACAGGTGGTGTCTGGGCAAGCCAGTGGGAGGCTCCAGACCCCAACAGAGATCAGCAAATGAGGCCTTGCATTCCAGCTCAGCAGACCAGCTGCAAAGCAGGACAGCTCTGAGGTGTCCAACCCTAATGTAGCAGGCTAGTGGTCAGGCCTGGCAGGCCTGGAGCCCCTGGCATAGCCTTCTAGACTAGACTGGGTGACTCCAGCTCAGCTGCAAATTGCCAACCCCAGGGGCCCCAGCACAGTAAGCCAGTGACCAGCCCCTTGGCCTCCTGTGCCCCATCCATAGAGATCAACTTTAAAAGTCATGAAATAGGCTGGAAAATGAGTAAAAATTAAAAAAGAAGCACTGACCATAGAAAGCTACTATGATGACAGGGGTAAATTACATAACATAAAGAGTTGCTAAAGACATTACCACGGAGGGTAAGAAGGGAGGGAGGGTGGCCATTGCTTGAACCTTACTCTCATCAGATTTGGCTCAAAGAAGGAATAACATATACACTTATCTTACTATAGAACTCTCTTACCCTATAGGGAAGTAGGAGGGAGGGGCATGAAATGGAGGGGCTTATAGGAGGGAGGGCAAATTGAGGGAAGTGGTGGGCACAAAAGCACAAATCTAACCATGTCACGTGCCTTCCCTCATCCAGTCAACTTTTGTGCCTCCTTATTACCTCCAGCACCGAATATAAAATTCTCTGCATTTCAAAGTCCTTCATAATCTCGTCCCTTCTTACCTATCTAGTCTTATGTCTTCCTTATTCCCTTCTAAATATTCTTTATTCCAGTGACACCACTTCCTTGCTGTTTCTCATACACAGTACTCCATCTCCCAACTCTGACCATTTTCTTTGACTGTCCCACATGCCTAAAATTCTCTCCCTTTTCATCTCTATCTCATGGCTTCTCCAGTTTTCTGCAAGTCTCAGCTAAAGCATTACCTTCTGCAATAAACCTTTTCTGGTCCTCCTTAATCTTAGTGCCTTCTTAAGACTATCCCCAATCTATCCTCTTTATAACTTGTTTGTACACAATTGTTGGCTGGTTATTCCCCCAATTAGATTGTGAGTTCCTTCAGAGCAGGGATGATTTTTTTTTGTCTTTCTTTGTATCCCCTGGACTAAGAATAGTTCCTGGAACATTGTATTTCACAAATCTTTATTGACTGACTTAAAGTCACTATGACCTAGTTTGCTCATCTGCAAAATGAAGGGAATAGACTTCATTGTTCCCTTCCAGCTCAGTCTATGATTCCATATATAATTATGTGTTTCTCCCAGTAGAATATAAGTTCTCTGAGGTCAAAGACTTTTATGTATTCCTCTCTGGTGCTTGAAACATAGTAGATGCTAGGGGTGGCTGGGTGGCTCAGTGAATAGAGTACCGGCCCTGAAGTCAGGAGGATCTGAGTTCAAATCCGGCCTCAGACACTTGACACACTTACTAGCCATGTGACTTTGGGCAAGTCACAACTCCAATTACTCTCCAAAAATAAAAATAAAAAAAGAAACATAGTAGATGCTTAGTAAACGTTTATTGTTTGGTCGCTTAACCCTTGACCCATCATTAGTGGATATCTGAGGTGGGATTTGAACCCATGCCTTCTGACTCCAAGCCCAACATTCTATCCATTATGCTGTGATACATTGCCCTCAGAGAATTCTCCTGAATGAAAACTCCCTGTTTCTGACATCTCTTCCTTTTCCCTCCTCTTTCCTATCTTGTATTCTGTGGCTGCTGCCAGGGTGATCAGAGAGATGGCTTTCTGTGGCCATTTGAAATAGGATATACAGTAAAAGCAATTACTGAGGGGTGTCTGCCTCTACTCATCACCTGTACAGAGATCTGGAAAAATGTGCCTGTACATCATTTTTATTAAGGCACTTTTCTGGACTTTCAGTTCCTTTAATTTTGCCCTGGAGCATCCTTACCACAAGGAACAGGGAATTCAGTCCTCTCCTCTGTCTGTCCCCTGGCTTTGCCATGATCTCTCTCCCCTTTCTCTTACCAGAGGCCTATCACCTGAGAAGCACTAACTCTACAGAGCACAGATGAGACCTACAAGCAGCCCAGGACTCTGGGCAGTCTTTGTCAGCATCTGACCCATTGTCCCTAAGTCCAGCATTATAAAAGTATGTGACTGTCCTCCCCTCCCCCACTGACTTTGGTTTCTGACATGGAGGTCAAATGACCTCTTGTCAAGGATACAATCATTTTTCAGTTGTGTTTGCCTCTTTGTAACATCATTTGGGTTTTTCTTGGCAAAGATAATGGAATTTTTTTTGTCATTTTCTTTTCTAGATCATTTTACAGATGAGAAAACTGAGGTAAACAGGGTTAAGTGACTTGCCCAGAGTCACACAGCTAGTAAGTGTCTGAGACAAGATTTGAATCCAGGAAGAGGAATTTTCTTGACCTCAGGCCTGTGCTCTGTGTACTGCTCCACCTAGCTGACCTTGTCAAGGACATATAGAATCAATTCCTGTTCAGGCATAAACAAGACTGGATGATGTTTGAGCTCTTTGCCAAGTATGAGATCCTGCGATTTCCTATGGTCATAGTGTTTTGTCAACTCACATCACAACCCATCTAAGTCAGAAAGTTGCCAAGGATAAAAAATGCTAATTATCTTCTTCATGGCTACACACAGTTAATAAGCAATCAAAGTAGATTCAAACCCAGGTATTCTTGGTTCCAAGTCTAGCACTCTAGTTATGGGACCCAGGGCAAGAAACTTAGTCTCTCTTGGCCTCAATTCCTCCTTTTTAAAATAGGGGAGGCATTGAACTAAGTTCCCACTAACTCTAAACCTATGACTCTATGGTCCATTATGCCAGAATGAGTCTCTGTAACGTCTTTGTTGACCCAGCAACCTCTCTCCCTCCCTCCCTCCCTCCTTTTCTCTCTCTCTCTCTTTCACACACACACACACACACACACACACACACACACACACACACACACACCCACACACCCACAGACACACACACAGACACACCCTTGGTCCCCCAAAGTATCTTCTCAAGCTTTAGTTCCTGTGATTTTTTTCTCTTCTCTCTATACTCCACACTTTCTCCCATCTCCTAAAAGTGAAGACAACCTTTTCCATACTTCCAAGGTTACCAAAAATGTTTGCCTCCCTCAGGAAACCATCTCTGTTTAACTAAGAACAAGGTGATGATATTTGGTTCTGTAAGCCATGGGCATTATGTCATCACTATTACTACTACTAGCTATCTACTAGTTAGCTGGATAGTTTCCATTTATCATTTTAGATATTATCTCATTTGATACTCACTACAACCCTGGGATGAAGGTACTATTATTATATTCATTTTTGCAGATGTAGAAAATGAGATAGACTTTTCCAGGATGTTACAGCTATGAAGTGTCTGAGGTTGGATTTGAACTGAAGTTTTCCTGACTCCTGGTCTAGTGCTCTATCCACTGTGCCACCTACCTACAGAATGACAGATGTTCCTTGACTTTTTTCTCCCATCTGTCCTTCTCACTCCACTACTTAAATATGAGTCACTCACTGTTCTCTCTATTTTGTTCCTTTGGACTGTGAACAACTCTGAAATATATATAGGAGACAATTTATCTTCAATGAAATTTATTCTAGGAGGGCAAATTTGAGGTCCTTTGAAACTAGGAACTACAAGACAGGATAGGGATTTTCACAGAATGCAAGATTCTGAAGGGTTAGACCTTAGAAATATCCAACCCACAGTCTTCATTGTTGTTCAGGCATTTTTAAGTTGTGTCTAACTCTTTGTAATCCAATTTTGGGTTTTCTTGGCAGAGATATTGAAGTGGTTTGCCGTTTCCTTCTTCAGCTCATTTTATAGTTGAGAAAACTGAGGCAAACAGAGTTAAATGACTCGCCCAAGGTCACACAGCTAGTAAATATCTGAGGCCAGATTTGAATTCCAGAATATAAATCTCCCAGACTCCAGGCCTGGTGCTCTACCCACTGTGCCACCTATGTGTCCACTATTTTATTGAGCATAAAACTAACTCAGAGATGAAAAGTGACTAGCCCAAGGTCACATGATTAGTAAGTGCTAGATTTGGGACTTGAATCCAGGATTTTGGAATCCAACATCAACCATCCCTTTTCTGCACCATGCTGCTCTAATATTTTTTTTGGGGGGGGGGGGAGTATAGTAGAAATATGTTTGAGAATACAGCAGAGATGTGAGACAATCATAGAGATTTTCCTTAAGTTGTTACATGGCTGTAACAGTAGAAAGAGCTTTTACTCTGAAGTCAGAGCAGCCTGGTTCAATTCCCACCTCTAATACTGACTACCTGTGCAGGGTTGAACAAGCCACATAACCTACCTGTGCCTCAGTTTCTTCCTATGTAAAATGAGGCAATAGCATTAGATGGCCTCTAAAGTCCTCATCTATCTCTATATTGATGATCACACACACACACACACACACACACACTCACATTTTAAATTATAGGAGTCTTGTCTTTGGAGTTTATCCTGAGCAGGTAAGAGTGTTCAACAATTCATCTACTTAGAGCAATGGGGGGTGGCCAGAAAGAATGATATGGTTAATTCTCTCATCCTCTCTAGATAAAAGCATTCTCTTATTCCTCAAATGCTCCCAAAACACTATGCTTGGATGTCTTCTTTGGCCTCAACACATTCTAATATAAGCTATCATATTATACTTGAGAGAGCGCATTCCAGTAGAATGTAAGCTTCCTTTGGGGTGATGTTGCAATTATCTTTGGATCACCAGGGCCAAATACATAGTAAACACTAAATAAATGTTTATGTGGTTGACTTATTGACAATTAACCCTTATTGGACCAAGGTGGGTTCTGGCCTCTAGTCTTCAATTCCTTCTTGGAAAATTCATTTTGACAACAAGAAAGGGAAACAACAGGAGTTTCTGCCACTCAGTAATGTTGGTGGGTCAGGAATTAGGATCTCTGAAGAAATTGTCTTTATGATGGAGGTGATTTGACTCTTCCAAAAAATGAAGCTATTTGTGTTCTATAGCCTGTAACTACATAGTTCTATATAGTTCTATATGACTTAAGGTACTCTCCAAGCTGCTCTCATGAATGGAATGCTTTGCCTCCTTTACTTGTGTACCCCACATGCCTGAATGCCAGTGGTGAGGACAATGTCTGGTGGCCTCTTTGGACAACCCCAGGCTAGGAGATTCAGCATCCCTCAAGCAGGTGGAATACAAGAGTCTTAGATCCCAGAACACCAGAAGTAGAAGAGGCTTTAGAGGTCATTTAGTATAAGTTCCTTATTGAGTAGATGGAGAAACTGAGGCCCAGAAAGGTTAAATGAGCTACCCTACAGTCATACAGCTTGTGAGTGGCTGAATGGGTACTCTGGTATTTTTATTTTAGGTCCAGTGTGATTCTTATCACATTTCATTGCCTTTGCTACTTCTGAGACAGGCATTGACATTGTTGCTTCAGCTTATCAACTGTAGGGTGGTATCACAGGTAACATGGAATAGTGACAAAGGGCTGGCTTTTGGGAGAGTTCTGGATTCAAGTTCTGCTATGTGGCAGTCACCAAGTCACTTAACCTCTCAGGGTCCCAGGCAACTCTACAAAGCAAAGTTATAGATAAGCTGCCAGTATGTATCACTGAAGGAAACTTCTACATCATGGAGGTCCAGATAACAGAACACAGGAATGGAGAAAACAAACAAGGAAATCATATGATTTAGAGTCAAAAGGCATATTAGACATGATAGATCCCCAACCTTCTTTTTTAACTGATGAGGCAACTGAAGCCTAGAGATGCAAATGACTTGCTTAGGGTCAAATAGGTAGCAAGGAGCTGAGCTGGAATTAGAATCTGAGTCCTCTGACTCTCAATACAGTACTCTTTCCATAATCATGAAGGGCTATGTTTAAACATCATTGGAGTTCAACAGTGGCATCTGCAAATTTCATAGAATATCTCTAGCCGAAATCCTAGCTCAGTTTTGCACGTTGATCTTCCTATATGTCCTTTTTCACATTCACCTGTTTCTTTCTCGCCAACCAGAGGAATACTTCTGATAAATTATCAGTGGCAATGATTAATCTCTTGGTAGAGCTGGATACTATCTGCAACTTTTACATAAACAAGAATTTTTATAGGGAAGAGAACATTTACTTTCTAACTGTCTGTTAGAAAACGGGCTATGTAAGTGAGACCAGCCTAAGGCAGCAAAAATCTGTACTCATTGGCAAAAAAAAATTAAAAGCACATCCTATTTCCATAGCTGTCCCTTCTGCTCCATCTCTGTGATATTTCACCATCAATGTGGGCTGCCATGCAATAAGTAGATGTGGAATTTAGAGTTGTTATGCAACCTGAATAAATTCTCTTGTTCTGAAAGAGAGATGTTACTAATGGAAAAGCAAGACAGAAAATTGTGTGTGTGTGTGTGTGTGTGTGTGTGTGTGTGTGTGTGTGTGTGTTTGGGGGGTTCTCTCTTCAGTATCTCCAGTGTAGTTCATTGGGATCTATGCACACATCATCACAGGATTGTTACTGCCCCTGGTAGATGGATGGCTCTCAGCAATGCAGTAGACACAGGAATATTATGAAACCCTGGAGAAGGAAAGGAACTTCAGATCATGTTAGCAGTGACTTAATGAATTCAATCTCTTCAAGAACATTGCTAGCCTAGCAAACCTCAGTTCTGCATCTTATAGCAACTCTTTCAGCACTGGACAGCTCCCCAGTTCAGCTCAGCAACTTTTGACTGTCTGGGCACCTGGTAGATAGAAGGCTAGCTATCAAATTAAGTCTCTGCTTGACTCTTTATGTGACATTGGGTGTGGCCATTGACCCTTCCATGCTGATTTTATGATGATAGCTGACTTTGGGACTGGCCCCAGTGAGGAGTGCTAATGTTTCCCAGAATCCAAATCCATACTCCAGACTTAAAGTAGAGTCTGATTAATAAAGACAGGAGAGAGGTATGGCATTCCATCCAGGCCACAATGATTGTTCCTCTTGCTAAGATGTGGGTTCAGCCATTGCCTAAACACTATAGATTCTGAACATGTGTCTGACAGAATTAAAACACACACTCTTTGGCATTCTATGTTTTAGGCAAATTGCCCTATTTGCAGTTCCTCTTACACATGATGGCATGCCTCATTTTCTTGCCTTTTCCACAGGCTGGCACCTATGTTTGGAATTATCTTTGAACTTACCTCCAAATTTTGGAGCCCCTCCCTATTTTCTTTTCTTTCTTTTTTTCTTTTTTTGCTTTCTGGAGGGCAATTGAGGATTAAGTGACTTACCCAAGGTCACATGGCTAGTTTTTGTGTTAATTGTCTGAGGTCGTATTTGAACTCAGGTCCTCTTGACTCCAGGGCTGGTGCTCCATTCACTGCGCCACCTAGCTGCCCATCCCTCCCTATTTTCAAGGCTCAGTTCAAGTATCTTCTATAAGACTTTGCTTTCCTTATTCTCCTTGCTGTTAGTACTCCCTCATCCCTCATCCCTCATCCTGAAATAGTTTTACATTTATATATAGTTTATCTGTGTGCATGTTGTTACCCTTCTAGTTAAATGCCTTGAGAGCAAGGGCTATTTTATTGTTATCTTTGGATAGCCCAGTGCTTGACATAAAATAGTCACTTCAACAAATCAAATTGAATTGATTCAATATTTATATGAAGAGAGAGGGGGGAATAATGTATTTAATTTCTTTAGTCTCATAAAATGCTCAGTCACTCTCTTTGCCCTCAGTGAATGTACCTATAGGATCCCAAAGGCATCCATGGATAGATGGATAGATTTCAAGGATTTGTGAATTTGTTTTTACTTTTTTGATATGATTGTTGTCCTTTGTTAATCTGATGTATTTTATTTTGTGTATTTAAAGACATTATTCTAGACTAATGGTTCTCAACCTGTGGGTTATGTTCAATTTGTAACAATGAAAATACATCCTGCATATCATATATTTACATTATGATTCATAACAGTAGGAAAATTACAGTTATGAAGTAGCAATGAAAATAATTTTATGGTTGGGGGTCACCACAATATGAGGAACTGTATTAAAGGGTCACGGCATTCGGAAGGTTGAGAACCACTGTTCTAGACTATCCAAAGGATTCATCACACACACAAAAGGTTAAATACTCCTGGTCAAGGAAAGGAGAAAGTGATTCCAATTTTCAGAGGTGAAGAGGGAGAGCATTCCAGGTGTGTGCAAAGATTTTTTATATGGGAAATGAAATGTCCTAGAGGGGAAATGGATGAATCCTCTGAGCCATCATTGCTGACAAAAAGCAGTCCAGTGAAACTTCTGCTTACTCTGAAGTGTGTGGGGGAAAGGTTCTTTAACATATGTGAGAGGAAGCAAGCCCAACTTAGGTTTCCATGTGCTTGCTATAGTGGCTTATGGTAGGATAAGGAGTTACTACATTTGTAAAAGGTTGTTATCTGTTTCAGTCTGTGACAACTTGGCCCTCCACAACTCTATGTACTAACTCATAAGATTTTCAAAATAATGGAGCATTTAGTGCCTCTAAGGACATATCTAAAGACCCTGAGAAGGCAGAAGTTTTCTCTATTTGTTAAACTCCAAGAATCCAGGTGTATTGTTCTGATATTCCCCTCTAAACAACTTTAAAATAAGGCCTCGAATAAAATTTTGGAGTGGCAGAGCTAATAAAAAGTTAGAGGGTGACATTTTCCCAGCCTAAGACAACATACAAGGTCTACAGGGTAGGTCTATAATATGGGAATAAGGATGGTCACTGAGCACCGCAGGAGTACAGAAGGATCTTGAGGACAGCTTCTATAGTAGTAGCAGCATGATTTAGGAGCTTTCATCCCAGAGATGGTAAGGGGGTTAGACAACTGGTAAGAAAGATATTACAGGGAAGCCTTTACTGGAACTGGGTGTAGCTGGTACTGATTGGCAACTGCTTATAAGCAGTTCTGGGTTGCAGTTGCAGGATGGAGAGAAGAAATTGTGATCAATCACAAGGGTCATAGACTTTGGTCACAGCTCTAAGACCAAGAGGAGCACTAGCATTTGAAACTGAAGGAGAATAGAGGACCTGGTCACAATTCCATGGTCAAGAGGAGCACTAGTACTTGTGGCTGTAGGAGAGCAAGGAGTCTTCCAGGGTAAAAACTAGAGCATGGACCAGGAGAATAGTCCACCCCTCTACCAAGTTAACACCACCTTAAAGCACCAAAAACTTGCAGATGCCAGAACCAATTCTGAAAACAGTGGCACAAAAAAGCCTAAAGCTTGGTGCATTGCTTCTCTACTCCAACTGAATAAAGTTCAACTTTAACATAGAGCTCAAAGTGAAGAAATAGACTGGGAAAATGAGCAAACAATAACAACCAATAAGAAATAAATAAAAAAGCTACTGTGGTGGCAGGGAAGACCAAGACATAAAGTTGGAAGATAGCTATGTAAAAATGGCCACAAACAAAGCCTCAAAGAAAAATGCTAATTGGACCCAAATATAAGAAGAATTCTTGAAGGAGTTTTAAAAACAGATTAGTGGTAGGAGAAAATTTTTGGAAAGAAACAAGAGTGATGCAAGGAAATTATGAAAAGAGAATTAACAACTTTTCAAAGAAAGGCAGAAGAATACTGGAAAAAGTCACCTTAAAAACAGAATGGACCTAATGGTAAAAGAGGCACAAAAATTCACTAAAAAAAGAGCTTTTTAATAAAACAGAATAGGCCAAGTGGAAAAGTAGATACAAAAATTTATTGAAAAAAGAACTCCTTAAAAAAAGTAAAATTGGTCAAATGGAAAAAGAGGTACAAAAGCTCATTGAAGAAAATAATTCCTTAAAAATAGAATTGGGCAAATGGAAAATAATAATTACACAGACATCAAGAAACAGTAAAACAAGGTCAAAAGAATGAAAAATAGAAAAAAAATGAACTATTTCATTGTAAAAATAACTTATTTGGAAAATAGATTGAGGAAAGATAATTTAAGAACTATCAAACTACCTGGAAGCCATTATAAAAAAGATCATAGACATCATATTTCAGTCAAGGGGCAGCTAGTGAATAGAGCACTGGCCCTGGAGTCAGAATGACCTAAGTTCAAATCTGACCTCAGACACTTGACACACTTACTAGCCATGTGACCTTGGGCAAGTAACTTAAACCCAACTGCCCTGCCTTGCCCCTTCCAAAAAAAAGAAAAAAGAAATTAGCATGAAAGACTACCCCAATATCTTAAAGCCAGAGGGTAAAATAGAGATTGCAAGAATCCACCAGCCACCTCCTGAAAGAGATCCCAAAATGAAAACTCCCAGAAATAATATAGCCAAATTCCAGACTTCCCAGGTCAAGGAAAAAATATTGCAAACAGCCAGAAAGAAACAGTTCAAACTTCATGGAGCCACAGTCAAGATCACACAAGATTAAGCTGCTTCCATGTTAAAGGAGCAGAGGGCTTGGAATACTATATTCCAGAAGGTAAAGGATATATAACCAAGAATAATCAACCCATCAGAACTGAGTATAATCCTTCAGAGAAAATAAATGGAAATTTATTGAAATAGAGGACTTCCAAGCACTCCTGATGAAAAGACCGGAGCTGAATAGAAAATTTGGCATTTAAACAGAAGACTCAAGAGAGTAATCATAAGGGACTCAATGGAGTTAAACTGCTTACATTCCTATATGGCAAAATGATACATGTAACTACTAAGAACTTTATCATAATTAGGGCAGCTAGGAGAGGAGTCTGCATAGACAGAGGGCATAAGCACGAGTTGATTATGTTGGTATGAGCTCCAAAAGAAGAATATAGGGGTTAAAAAGAGGGGTGCACTGGAAAAGGGGGAAGGGAGAGGTAGAATGAGCAAAGTTTCTTACATAAAGGAGGTATACAAGGTATAGCTGTTATAATGGAGAGGACAATGGGAGGTGGTGGAGGACAATGCTTGAACCTCTCACCAGAATTGGTTCAAAGAGGGAAGAATACATGCATACATGCATAATACATACATACATACACACACTCAGTTGGGTATGGAAATCTATCTTACCAAATAATAAGACAGAGGGGGAAGGGGTTAAGAAATATCGGGGAGGGGGTGATAAAGGGGCAGATTGTGGGAGGCAGTGGTTGGAAGCAAGACAGACTTTTGGGATGGACAGGATAAGAAAAGAGAGAGAAAGATGAATAAAAGAAAAATAAAGGAAAAAAGGGAAAAAGAAAATAAAGGAAAAAGATGGTGTGAAATGTACAGTTAGTGATCAAAACTGGAATGTGAATGAGATGACCTAACCCATAGAATGGAAGCAGATAGCAGAATGGATTGGAAACCAGAATTCAACAATAGATTGTGTACAAGAGACACACTTGGGACAAAAAGACACACACAGAGTTGAAACGAAGGGCTAGAGCACAGTCTATTATGATTCAGCTGAGGTGAAGAGGGCAGAGGTGGCAATCAAAGCAACAGCAAAAATAGATCTATTTTGAAAGAGATAATCAGGGAAACTGTATTTTGCTAAAAGGTACCATAGACAATGAAGTAGTATCAAAAAATTTACAGCAAGTTTCATTTCTCAAATGTATCAATCTGGAACTATGCCAAAAGGGCTGTAAAACTTTGATCCAGCAATACCACTACTATATCTATACTCCAAAGAGATCAAAGATAAAGAAGAAGGACCTATATGTATAAAAATATTTATAGCAGCTCTTTTTGAGGTAGCAAAGAACTGGAAATTGAGGGAATGTTCATTAATTAAGGAATGGCTAAACAAGTTTTGGCATATGGTTGTGATGGAATACTATTGTGCTACAAGAAATAGCAAGGAGGGGGAGGGTGGTTTCAGAAAAAAAATCATGGCAAGACTTATGTAAACTAATGCAAAGTGAAGTGAGAAGAACTGAGAGATGATTGTGCACAGTAATAGCAGTGTTGTAATGAGCAACTGTGAAAGGCTTGGATACTCTGATGAGTATGATGATCCAGGACAATTCCAAAGGGCCCATGATGGAAAATGTTATCTACCTCCAAAGAGATAACTGATGAACTCAGAGAGCAAATTAAAGGATAACTTTTTTCACTTAATTTTTCTTGCTTTTTTTGGAAAGATGGCTAATATAGGAACATGTTTTGCATGATTTCACATGTATAATTGATATAATACTGCTTGCCTTCTCAGTGGGTGGGAGAGGGAAGCAGAGAATTTCAAACTCAAAGTTTAAAAAGGATTTTATTGCCAAAAGACCAGAACTACATAGAAATTTTGACATACAAGATCCAAGAGAAATACAAGGTAAACATCAAAGCCTAATTACAAGGGACTCAATAAGGACAGACTGTTTACTTTGTATACACGCAAGTGTAAACCATATATCTAAGACTGTCATTAGTAATTAGGTAGTTCAAAAGAAAGAGTGGGGTAGAGCTAAGCATAATGTGATTCTAAAAAGCAAAACAATGCAGGAAAAGGCAAAAAGAGTAATTATCTCTGACAAATGAGGTGCAAGAGGAAGAACTGATACAGAGGAAGTAGATGGGGAAGGAGGGTGGGTAGTTCTGGAACCCTACTCTCATTGGAATGGGTTCAGGAGGGAACAATAAATATATATCTAGAAGGGTATAAAAGTCTTAATTTCAGAAAGAAGTAAGAGGGCAAGAGGATAGGGATGGGATAGAAGATAAGAGAAAGAGGGAATAGGATAAGGGGTGGTATAGAAAGGTATGTAGATTAACATGAACGGGATAAAGAGGGAACAACATGCATATTTAGAAGGGTACAAAAACATTCTAAGTTGAGAGATGAATAAGGGGGTAAGGGAATAGGATGAGGGAGAGGATAAGGGAGGTACTCATGGAGCAGGGTAGGCTAAGGAATAGGAGGACAAGGTAGTGGGTAGAAGTAGAGGAGTGAAGAGGGACAAGAATAGGGTGAGAAGGACAGTGAAGAAAATAGAAAAGAGGAAAATATACGACATGTAACTATAGTATAGAATGTGAATGGGATGAATTTACCCATAAAATGGAATCTAATAGCAGATTAAAATTTTGAATTCAACAATATGTTGCTTTTAGGAAATGCTATAAAAATGAGAGATACATGCAAACATAAAATTAAGGTCAGGAGTAGGAGTTATGTAAAAAAGCAGGGATAGTAATCATGATCTCAAAGTTAAAGCTAAAATCAGATTTAACCAAAAGAGAAAAATAGGGAAACCACACTATGTGTCAGACATATTAAACAATAGTTTTAGATCATATAAAAAACTAGACGGTATAAAAATGGGAGTATACCTGTCAAAACAGACACAGGAACTATATGAATATAAACACAAAACATCTTTCATACAAAGTTAAATCTAAATAATTGAAGGACTATTTATTGTGCATGGCTAAGTAAAGACAAGATAATTAAAAATGACAATTTTACCTAACTAATCTATGTAATACCATCCCAATTAATTTACTAAAAAATTATCTTGCTGAGACAGAAAAAATAATAACAGGATTCATTTGGATGAAAAGAGTCAGGAACTTCAAGGAAACCAAGGGAAAAAAGATGGGAAGGAATTAGATTCAGTAGTATCAGACCTTAAACCATATTATGAGGTAAGAGCGGTGTTGAAGTGTAAAATGGATGATTCAGACTATTTTTAATTTAAAATTTCTTTTATAAATAAAACCTATGTATCCAAGAATAGAGAGATTGCAGAAAAATTGGGAAAAACTCTAATATGATTAAAAAAACCCAAAATTTAAAAAGAAAAAGTATTTAAAATAAACAAATAAATAATTGAAATGTTAAAAAAAAAAATCACCCTGGAGAAGAGAGAACTGTGAAAGAATTGGCTAAATATAGGGATCCTAAATCCAAAGGACTTATGATGAAAAAATACTGTCTATCTTCACAGAGAGAACTAATGAACTTTGGGTGTAAATTGAAGCATAATTTTTTCCCTTTTTATTTTTGCTATTTTTTCAATATAGCTAATATAGATATATGTTTTGCATGATTTCACATGTGTAGTTGATTGTATGTCACTTGCCTTCCTATGGGTGGAGGAAGGATGGGAAGAAGGGAGAGAATCAGGAACTCAAAATTTTTAAAAATATTTAAAATAAACAAATAATGAAATTGTTAAACTTTATTTTTAGTTTTCAACATTCATTACCACAAGATTTTGAGTTACAAATTTTCTCCCCATCTTTCCCCTATCCCCCACCCCAAGATAGAAAGCATACTGAATAGTCCTTCCCCAATTTGCTCTCTCTTACATCCTTCTCCATCCCTCCTCTAACTTTCTAGTAGGGCAAGATGGATTTCTATACCCCAGAGCCTGTATATCTTATTTCCCAGTTGCATGTAAAAACAATTTTTTTAAACACAAATAATGAAATTCTAAAAAAAAAAAAACCAAACACCCCCCCCACTAATTAAAAAAACCCTAAAAAAGGAACCCTTGGTCTATGTTGTATTCTAGTTTTCTAGGTGAAGATATAATGTGGTGCTTTGTAGATTTGAGGTTAGGAAATGAATGAGGGTAGCTGTTTGTTACTAAACTCTGATCTTGGGTGGGAGTGAGCAGAAAAACAACCTTATAAGGAAAAATTATTCAGATACTTTAGGGATTAGAGTTGGATAATTTGGATTCAAGACTTTGGATAAGTCACTTTACTTCTCTGATTCTCAGTTTCCTTGTCAGTAAAATGAGCCTTTTCTATCCCTTCTAGTTCCAAATCTATGATATTATAATTTGAGTTAAAATTATGACCCTGTTATATATTCTATGTGTGACCTTGGGCAAATCACTTTCACCTCTCTAGACCTCAGTTACCTACTCTGTAAAATAATGTCATTGAAAGTTGAAATCTGAGGCCCCTTCCAATCCTACATCTGTGATCCTCAGTGGATAAAAAAGCTATGAATTCCAGACAAGTCAGACAGAGTCGCATAGCTGCTTTGCAGTGACTTTGGGGGAAGCAGAAATAATTAGATTCCATCAGCGATCTGCCCTGAGTCCTCAAAGTCTCTCTCCTACAATTTGTAAGTGACACAGTCGAAGTTTTAGTGACAGAACTAATGCCTAGCACTATAAGTCTCAAATTTATTGGCTCTTTCCACTGGAAGTATGCAACCACATCCAGTGATTAACTTGGGGCAAAACAGAAAGGCAGTGACAAGGCTAGTGTTTCAGTATCTCATTTCTCTTACCGAAGTTTAGGCATGAAAAGAATTTTCTATAAATCAGTATTGGCTTTGTGAAACAGAGAAGGAGTCAGGAGGCTGGTATTTGGATGGAATCTATGCCAAAGATGAGGGAGCTTTATCTTTTTAAAATCCCTTTCTTTTTCTTGGGTCTCTAGACCTGTCTGGTCCAAGGGGTTAGCCTGGCAGTCTGACAGGGTGGATAAAATGCTGATTGTGGAGTCAGGAACATGCAGGTTCTAATTTTCTCTGTGACCATGGGCAAGTAACTGAATCTTTCTGATCATCAGTTTCCTCATCCATAAAAAAGGGATAATAGCATTTTTCAGTACCTACCTCCTGGGATTGTTATAAAACTCAAATGAGATGATGAATGCAAAACACTTTGAAAATGTAAATTAATCACTTGTTAAATTCTTGCGGATTGATATAGATATAATCATTTTTGTTTCTAGGCTGCCTTTTCTCCAACATACATCCCTTGAGTCCTCTAAGGGTTAGGGTCTCCAGCATTTCTTCTAGCATTGGACACCTTCAGACTCTAGTTACCTACTGTAATAAAAACAGGTCACAATCACTCATGTGTATTATGCTTTTCTTTGTCTTTTGCTATTTTGCTCTCAACTCTGGGTTTTGGTGGCTTGAGAAAGAGAGAGAGAGAGAGAGAGAGAGACAGACAGACAGACAGACAGAGAGACAGAAAGAGAGATAGAGAGACAGAAAGAGAGAGAGAGAGAGAGAGAGAGAGAGAGAGAGAGAGAGAGAGAGAAGGAGGAATGGAAGGAGAGAGGGAGGGAGGGATGGGAGTGGAAGATGTGGAGAGGAAAAGAGAAAGGGGAACACAGGGAGAAGGAAGAAGAGATATACAGTCAAGACAGAAACAGAGACAGACTGAGATAGAGATTGAGAAAGAGTCAAACAGACAGACAAGTGGGGAGAAGAGAGAGAAAGTGAAAGGCAGACAGATTGGTAGGAAAGAGAAAGAGAGATAATGAATACAATAGTTCATTCCCATCTATCATTCCACCAGATGAGATAAAAGTGCCAGAGAAGTGTGTGATTAACACTTCAGAGTGTTCCCATAAGAGGGTCACTTATACGAAAGAGCATTCACAGGCTAGGATTTTAAAATGTAGTTAATTCTTCAAATTTAAACAAAAACTTTTCTTTGTCTAGTCTTTGTCTCCCCAGAATCTAGCCTGGAGCCTGGTACTTATTAGGTGCTGTGTAAATATTTGTGATTGATTGATTAGAACTCTTCTCATCAATGAGTTATGGGTGGCAATCAATCAGTATGCATTAAACAGAATCTACTATGTGCCAGACACTATGTTAGATGCTGGTGGTGGGGAGGACAAAGACCAAAGAAAAGCCCTGGCCCCTGAGGAACTTAGAGAACAGTATGTACATACATGCACAAACACAGACATATAGACACACATATATATTCATATACACGCATTGTGCACGTATATACACATATACACATATACATGCACACATTGTATACACATATACATATACACATTATGTATGTGTATACATACACATTGTGTATGTATTTGTATATACACATGCATATATACACACATAATATGTGTCTATAGATATACACATACATGTACATACATATACACACATTATATATGTGTATACATATACATGCATACATACATACATCAAGTAAATATGAGGCAATTGGCAGAAAACAGGGAGGTACTTAAGCTTAGGGAAGTCAGGAAAGGCTTCACATGGGAGGTGTTTTTCTTCTAAGATTCTCCACTTGGAGATCCTCATAATGATTTCATAGGTACAACCTTATCCTTCCTACCTTCTCCATCCCAGTCAAATGAGATAACACATGAAAACTTTGTTTCTGTAAAGATACACACATACATATACATATATATGTATGTATATATGTATATACATATACATATATATACTCACACACACACTATTTCTATTATTATTATTTTTTTGTTTTTGGGTGGAAGGCAATTGGAGTTAAGTGACTTGGTCAGGGTCACACAGTTAATAAATGTCCGAGGCCAGATTTGAACGCAGTTTTTTCTGACTCCAGGACAGGTATTCTGTCCACTGTATTACCTAGTTGCTTCTTGTTTCTATCATTATTATGGGAGACACTGGAGTGGTCTATTCCAGGAGTGGTTGTTGGCTGCCTTTTAACTTCTTAGCCTGTGCTACAGAATTTCACCTCTTGGTCCTAAAACCTTCTTTCTGCCTCTGGATACATCATTTAGTTAGAAAGTCTAGGTGCAGTGATTACTGATTTGGGGGTTCCTATTTCTCTTGAAAGGTAATGAATGATGGGACATTTTCCCAATCCACCTTCATTCCTACTGTCACTCTGTTGCTGCCACTCCCTACCCAATTGATTCCTCTGGGGATAGGGATCTTTTTTCTGAGATTTTTTTCAGGTTTGGGAGTTCATAAAGGGACACACAGACTAGCTATGAGGAATAATAACTAAGGCAATATGCTAAAATTCAGTTTTTAATTTCAACTCATACTATGCTCTGCTCAATTTGCAAGGGATTTTATAGAGTTTCATCTTAGAGGGCAGTATACAGAGATATAGTATACTAAATCAGTCATTAGGGAGTTGATTTCCATCATAGAAGTCTCATTGAGGTAATGTTATCTTTCAAGAAATGAACAGCATTTATCAAGGTTTGCTAGCAATTTGAGGAGGCTAAGTCCAACATTCATACCACAATGTGGCAACTTCAGACTTTTCCTGAGTTATAAGAAGGACATGACAGCCTAAAGACATAGTTTGCCTATGTTTGACCTTGGAAAGGTGAGTTTTATTTCTCTATCCTCATTCAGATTCAATTCATGAATTTTTGTCAAAGAAAAAAAAATCTGTGATAGTCTGAGGATATCTGAAAACACATCAGGCCTAGATCTCAAATGTGGCCTCAAATCCATGCTATATGACAACCAACTGAAGGAGATAGAGCTGTTTTACTTGGAGGAGAGAAGGCTTAGTGGGGGCATGACACCTACCTTCAAATACATAAAGGACCATCATATGGAAAAGGGTTTCATCTCATTCTACTTGGATCCAGAGGCCAGAAACAAGGAACAACAGGTAGACATTTCAAAAAGGCAAAATTAGGTTTCAGGCAAGGAAAAATATTCTAATAATAAGATGCAGATTGGACTATTTTTTGAAGATGATCGTACCTCCTTGGAATTCTTCAAGCAAATACTAAATAAGTACAATGGAGAGGGGGTTCCTGTTCAATGTAATCCAAGAAGCATTTTTTATTAAGCCTTCACTGTGTATGAGGCATTATAATAGGCACCAGGGATATGAGACAAACCAACAACAAAAACAATCTTGGCCCTCAAGGAGCTTACATTTTGCTGGGAGGAATGGGTTTAGATATGGTTGGATTACATACTCTCTGAAGTTCCTTCCAGTTCTGAGATGATGTGATTCTTTGCACCTCCAGGATTGAGGGTGAAAGGACCCAGTCATGGGGCCTCAAGTGATAGAGGGAACTGGGAAAATAACACAGGACTCTTGATCCCCATGATGGCTCCTATTGTGTTAAGACAGTGGTCACACAGGAAGATGTTTCAACCCTAGCTCAGATCCATTCGATAAACCTCATTCAATCATCAGAATGGAATTCTTCTTTCAAGAAAAATTCGATGCAATGTTACCATTGTGACTTTGAGAAAGTAGGATCAAGGATCCAGAAATTAAGAGGTCATCTAATCCAATCTACTCTTATTATAGATGAAACTGAGACCCAGTGAGGTCATAAGATCTAGAGTGGGAAGACACTTCAGGGGTCTCTTCTGTGCCAACCCCATTATTTTACAGATGAAGAAACTGAAGCCAAGGGAAGTGACATGACTTGGCCACAAAGGTAGTAAGGTAATAAGGTGGTAAGGTAGTAAGCATCAAAGGTTAAGACTTGAATTCAGATCCTCTAACTCTAACTAACCAGTGCTCTTTCCATACCATCTCACGCTAGTTTTGTCAAGTTGTCACATGTTTTAAGTTAATCCAACTCCCTCATTTAACAAATGAATAGAGAGTATTTAGTGCCTTATTTTCTGAATTTTTTGAAAATCAAATCTCAACTTGACTTTCAGACCAAAAACCCACCCTAGAATATTTGACCCAATTCTTAAAACCATCTAGTTTCCATATAGAACCGTTTCTACGTTATTCTTGTGTTTCTGGTCCCCTCTTGTCATACCACAATCGAGCAACTTCATACTTTTCCTGATTTTCAGGAAGGACATGACATCCCAGAGGCATATTATGCCTCTGTTTGACCTTGGAAAGGTGGGTTTTATTTCCCTATTCTCATCCAGATTCAATTCATGAATTTTTGTCAAGGAAAAAAAAAAACATGATAGTCTGAGCATATCTGAAAACATTTATACATTTCCTACAAAGGCTTGCAGTTTCAGTTTTGGCTTCCCCAAACTAGATTGAGAGATTGTAAAAATGTCTCTATGTCAATTTCCAACCATTTTCCTATTATTCTTATTCCTTTTTTTATGGAAAGACTTGGAACATACAAAATTTTAGAAATGATTCCAGCTGGGGATATGATAACTGTCTTTACATATTTGAAGGACTATCATATGGAAAAAGGAATTATAGTCTGCCCCAAAGTAAAGAACTAGGAATAATGGGTAGAAGTTGAAAAGAGAAAAATTAAAACTTGATTTTGGGGAAAACTTCCAAATAGTTAGAGCTGTCCAAAAGTGGAATCCATTTTTTTTTTTTGAGGAAGTAGGGTGTTCTTCTTCATTATACAACAACTTGATTATCAAGTAAAGGATAGACGACTACTTTGCAGGGATGTTCTAGAGCAGGAATGGGGAACCTGACATATGGCCCTCTAGGTCCTCAAGTACAGCCCTTTGACTGAATCCAAACTTCACAGAACAAATCCCCTGAATAAAAGGATTTGTTCTGTAAAACGTAGGCTCAATCAAAAGGCCACACCCAAGGACCTAGAAGGCCACATGTGGCCTCAAGGCTGCAAGTTACCCACTTTTGTTCTAGAGGGTATTCATTTTTGGGTGATGGTTGTACTAGATGGCTGCTATGAAACCTTCTGACTTTAAAATTATGTTATTTAATGATTAATATCTCAAACTTGTTCCTAATGGGATGCTGAAAGACTAATAAAGTTTTTCTACATGCAAAATACAGTCTTGCCCTCCCAACTCCCATTGTGGAAGCAGCACTGGAAGAAAAGGAAGTAGACCTGCTTTTTTTGACCCCAGAAGGCAGAATCAGATGCAATGGGTGGAAGCCAATTTAGTCTGAATGTCAGAAAAATTTCCTACCAATTAGAGCTGTCCCTAAGTGGAAAAGCCTGCTTCAGGAGGTGGTGAGTTTTCACTCGCTGGTAAGAAAAGCTTAGATCTCCTTAATAAAAAGATTTGTTCTGTGAAATTTGGATTCAGTCAAAGGCTGCACTTGAGGACCTAGAGGGCCACATGTGGCCTCAACGCCAAAGGTTGCCTCACCCCTGGCCTAGATAAATACTTGCCAGGTACACTGTAGATTGGGTTGTCGTTTACCACAGCTGGCCTCCAAATCTCCTTCCACTTTCCAGCACCGATTCTGTGATTCTAGAAATCAGTGAGTACTGGGGAAAGAAATCAGTGAATATTGAGGGAGGATATCATCTTCCCATTCAGAATCTTTTGGGAGTTCCAGGAATTGCCATGGCAGATATTTCTGCTCAGGAAACATCTTTAAACAATACTTGGAAGTTTGCAGGAGGGGTACTTTTCTTCGGCTAATTCTTAGAAGCGCATGAAACATATTATTCAATTCAACAAACATTTGTTAGGAATCTACTATATGCCAGATACTGTCCTAATCAATAGGGATATTAATAAGAAAAAAGAAAGACATTCCCTGCCCTCAAAGGAGCTTACAATCTAATGGGGAAAGACCACACACAAGAGGAAACTGAAAAGGGGGTAGGAAAGGGAGCCCTAAGGAGTACCCAGAGTGGGGCAGGGCTTCTTATTCCTTGGAGTTGAAAGGAGCAGGCAAAGTTGTAAATAGAGAGCGGAGTGAGTTGAAAGTCCAATTTCTGCCATCTCTAAAGAGGGATTTGATACTTCACCTTCTAGCCCTCCAATCAGAGAGCAGAGATTGAGGGAGGTAGTATACAAGGCTTGAGTGAGCACATCAGGAAGACCTAGGTTCAAGACCCATGTCTGACACATACTGGCTTTGTGACTCCCAAGACAAGTCACTTAAGCAATCAGGGACCCACAAAACACTTGGAGACCGTTAATTAGAGTAGGTGCTGACTTGCATTGGTGGTACAAGTTTCCTTACCTAGGAGCATTTTGTACTGAAGAAATCACAGGTTAAAAGAAAGGGAAAACATGAGAAACTTGCCCCTTTTTCTCTTCATTCCTTACCAACAAAAGGCTACTGACATAACCCAGCTATTTTCCTAAATTCCCCAGTTAGAAATTGATATGACCAAACCATCTATGCAATCCTGGGAGCTATCTCTCCTCTTGGCCCAAAGGAAGATTTACAGAAACTCTAGACTCCTTTCTAGGCATTTGTTTCATTGGCAGGGTTGAGAAAAATCAGATGTTGCTCCTTTTGATGCCCTAGGAGTTATCTCCAGCCAGATTCCAATTTTTGGACAAGAGTGGAAAAAAGGAAAAGCTATTCTCTCAAGTGACCACTTGGTGTCAATTCGTCTTGTCAAAGCGGTGAGGAAAAAAACACATACATTTAAAAAAAGAAATATAATCACAGGATCAGAAAACATTAAATCTTGAATGGACCTTAGAAAATAGAACGTCAGAGCTGGGAAAACATTTACAATATAGAATGTCAATTAAAATATGGAATGTCAGAGGTGGAAAGGTTCTTTGAATGTAGAAAGTTATAATTGGGAGGCATCTTAGAACATAGAATGTTAGAGATGGGAGACGTCTTAGAACACAGAATGTTAGAACTAGGAAGGATCTTAGAACACAGAAGGTTGGAACTTTGATGGACCCTAGAGGTCTAGCCTCATCAATTTATAGCTGAGAAAACCAAAGCCCAGAAAGGCAAAAAGTCAAATAGGAGGGAGAGAAGTGAATAAGTATTTAAGTGGTACCTCCTAAGCACCAGGTATGATGCTAAGTGCTTTTTACAAACATTATCTCATTTATTCCTCACAACAACCCTGAGAGGTAGGTGTTAGTATGTTCTCCATTTTACAGTTGAAAATGAGGCAGAGGGAAGCTAAGTGACTTGTCCAAGGTCACACAGCTAGTGTCTGAGGCTGGATTTGAACACAGCTCTCTATCCACTGTGCTTTCCCTCCTCCACTCCAACTACTGACTTCCCTGGTTTCCCTTAAGTCCCTACTAAAATGCCATCATCTATTGGAAGCCTTCCCCAACCCATCTTAATTCTAGAGCCTTCCCCCTGCTGATTAATTACTATTTATCCTGTATATAGCTTGCTTTGTATATATCTTCTTGGTGTCTCCTCCATTAGAGAGTAAGCTCCTTGAGGGCAGGGACTGCATTCTGCCCATTTCGGTATCCACCCCAAGTGCTTCACACAGAGCCTGGTACATAGTAGATCCTTAATAAATGTTTATTGATTGAGCGAATGAGTGCCACCAGTCAAGTCAATAAGCCTTTACTGAGCATTTACTGGGCACCAGGCATTGCGCCAAGAGTTTCAGCACTTTAGGGTTTGCAAAGTATTTTACTCATTTGAGCCTCACAACAGTCTTCTGATGAAGGTACTTTCATTCTCCCTGTTTTTTGTTGATGTTCTGTCATTTCAGTCCTGTCCAACTCTTTGTGCCCCATTTAGGGTTTTCTTGGCAGAGTCACTGGAGTGGTTTGCCATTTCCTTCTCCAGTTCATTTTGCAGATGGGGAAACTGAGGCAGACAGGGTGGAGTGATTTGCTCAAGGTCACACAGCTAGTAAACTTCTGAGGTCAGATTTGATCTCAGGCTCTGGTTCTCTATTCACTGTGCCACCTAGCTGCCCCATCTCTGTTTTACAGATGAGTAAAACTGAGGCTATGGAAGATAAAGTGACTTGCCCAACATACAAATCAGTAAGTGCCTGAGGCAAGATTCAGACCCTGATCTCCCTTTTCCATATCCAGTTCTGTTTCTTATGCTATGTTGTAGCTCAGACATGCCTCTATCCGATTTGCAGTAGCATGGAATTTAGTAGAACAGCAGAAGTGGAGCACATATCTATAGATTGACGGACTCACCTTGTTTTCTGGTCATCTCCAGTGCTTAAACCTGGGCTTTAAAAATCACTTTGGCAGCTGAATGGAAGATGGATTGGAGTGGAGAGAAACAAGGCAGGGAGACCAACACACAAGCTTATGCAGTGGTCCAGGCTGGGGGTCAAGGAACCAGCACCAGGGTGGGGTCAGTGTCAGAGGAGGGAGGGGTAGATAGATAGATAGACAGACAGACAGACACATAGATAGACAGAAAGATAGATAAATACATACATACATACATACATACATACACACACATATATATGAGGAAGGCATGTTGTAAAGATAGAAAGGATGGGATCCAAGAATGGATTGACTATACAGAATGAGAGGGAGTGAGGAGCTGAGAATGAAGTTTCAAGTGAAATGGAGGATGGAGGACTCAATGGTAACTATAAGTGAGTAAAGTAGTTCCTGCCCTCAAGGAGCGTACATTCTAATGGGCAACGTAATACATGAAGGGGAGGTGCTAGCGGCAGGATGACCTACCATAATGCCAGGGAGTGGCCTAGAGGCCTTTGCTCTGGCTGAGATGAAGAGCTGATGGACCCAGGGTGCAATTCAGGTTATGGCTGGGGAAGAGATAGAGATAATAGTCTGAGTAAGTTGTTCAGTAATTCTCATTTGTCCGACTCTCTGTGACCCCATTTGGGTTTTTCTTGGCAGAGATACTAGAGTGGTTTGCCATTTCCTTCTCCAGCTCATTTTACAGATGAGGAAACTGAGGCAAACAGGATGAAGTGACTCTTTATGATCGTGTTTGGGGTTTTCTTGGCAAAGACATTGAAGTGGTTTGCTGTTTCTTTCTCCAGCTCATTTTACTAATGAGCAAATTAAGGCAAACAAGATTAAGTGACTTGCCCTGGGTAATAGAGCTAGTAAATGTCTTAGGTCAGATTTGAACTCAGGGAGATGAAACCTGACTCCAGGCCCAGCACTCTATCCACTGTGCCACCTACCTGCCTAGAGTAGTAGCATAGAAATGATCATTGAAACCCAAGAGAGCTGATGAGATCAACAAGTTAAGTAGTATAAGACAAGGAGAAGAATGGGCAGCTCTATGGCAAAGTAAATAGAGTACTGGGCCTGGAGTCAGGAAGACCTGAGTTCAAATTTGACCTTAGACGCTAGTCATGTCACTTAACTCTATTTATCTCAGTTTCCTCATCTGTAAAATTAGTTGGGGAAGGAAATGACAAACCATTCCAGTATCTCTGCCAAGAAAACCCCAAATGGAGTCAGGAAGAGTCAGACACAACTGAAAAGGGGCAGCCACAGTTAGTAGGCATGATCTGGGTAAAGATATAGCAAAGGTGCCAGAAATAGATCATTTGTACAGAGTGAGAGAACCAGGAGAGAGCAGCGTTAAAAGAACCCAGAAAGGTGAGAATATCCAAGAGGAGAAGGTGATTGCCAATGTCAAAGGCTGCAGACAGGTCTAGAAGCATGAGAACTGAGAAAAAGGCCATAGAATTAGGCGATTAAGAGATCATTGGTAATTTTGGAGCGATCATTTTCAATTGAATGATGATGCTGATGCGATCAGAAGCTTAGAGAGGGTGGGAGAAGAAAGTGAGAGGAAAGGCAAAAGTGTTGTAACAGCTTTCTCCTGGAGTTAAGGGGAAGACAGAGAGGGGAGATTTTAGCTACTGAGGTCCGTAAGGTGAAAGGAGAGACTGTTTCTTTTTTTGTCCTTGAATCATACCCAGTGCCTATCACAGTGCTTGGCACAGAGTAGATAGTTGATAAATGCTTGTAGATTGTTTTCTTAATATCTGGGGTTTTCTTCTGGGATTTTTATACAGTAAATTTGCTGATCGCAAGTTTGATGAACAGCTCTACCATTCAGCTACTATGTACAGCAATTGATACCTGCTTAATAATACTGAAGGATCAGACAGAAACCAGGGACCTTGGTGCTCCCTGGAAAACAGGAATTTATTCAACAAACATTTATGGGACATCTACTCTATCTAAGACAGTGTACTGTATGCTATGAGGTCAAGAAAAATCAATACTTTATAGCTCACTGAATACTTGCTCATATACCAGTAAATCTTGGATTTGAAGTTAGAAGACCTCAGTAGCCCATTTGGCTATTTACTATGTGACCTTGGACAAGTTGCTTCCCTTTAAGGGCCTTAGTGTCTTCATCTGTAAAATGGTGGGGGATGAAATTTGATGATAGCTTTAGATTCTTCCAGGCTGAATTCTATGATCTCATTTGATTCTTTTTAGTAGCATTATTGAGTCACATTACTAAACCTGCTGGAAAAAGAAAATTTCTAACTTCAGCTGTGGAGTCTTCTTTTTTGGGGTACCAGTACCCTTAGGATTATTTTAGGTCTTGATCACAGAGCACCTGCAATGTTGGATCTTACAAAATAACTATACTCTTTTGCTCTAGAGAGAAACATTGAAGTGGGAATCCCTAGTAAATGAAATATACGGGAATTCTTTGCTCCATAATGAACATACCAATTTATCATAAATGACTCCTTTAATGAAAACATAATCTTTAACAATAATCCTAAATGCATAAGGCTCACAATTATTCCAATAAAGAGGATTATAATGGATTACAATTGCTACATATCCTAAGCCTACCTGGGCCTGGCAGGACAAGAAAACACACGGACTTCTCAATTCTTAGCAGAGAGAGGAAGAAAAAAGAGAGAAAGAAAAAAAAAAGTCTAATATCAGACCTCAGTCAGCTCAGCTCTAGGATAGAGCAGATCCAGGAGAGCAAACAGGCTGAGAAAGACAGGAATCTACTGAATCCCAGAATTTTCAGGTTAGGAGAGATCTCAATGACCCTCTCTTCCAGCCCATATCTGAAAAGGAACCTTGACAGTAACATACTTTACAAGCATTCAACCAACCTCTGATGATGATTTGCTAAGTAGGAGGAAAGGATCACCTTCCATGGTAACCCTTTTGACTTTTATGTACCTTTAAATGTTGAGCTTGGGCAGCAAGGTGGCACCATAATGCACAGAGCACTGGGTGTGGAGGTGGGAAGACTCATCCTGAGTTCAAATCTAGCCTCAGATATTTAATATTTGCGTGATTCTGGGAAAGTCACTTAACTCTATTTGCCTTAGTTTCCTCACCTGTAAAAGGAGTCAGAGGAGGAAATGGCAAACCATTCCAGTATCTTTGCCAAGAAAACCCCAAATGGGGGGATGAAGAGTCAGACATCACTGAAATGACTCAAAAACAACAAAACATTGAGTTCAACTTGGTCTCTCTGCAACTTCCCAGTCAGAGGACCTGGTCTGCTTCTTCCTACTTGTGAGACTATGGGCAAGTCGCTTCCTCAGATCAGCCTCCAAATGAGGCTGTTAGGCTAGACTGGGAGTTCTTGGCTCTGTGTGTGTGTGTGTGTGTGTGTGTGTGTGTGTGTGTGTGCTTCTGATCTCTTTGGCAGTCTGGGAAGCTTATGGATCCCTTCTCAGAATCATGTCCTTAAATATATAAAATTAGAATTATATTGAAATACAGTTATCAAAATATTTTAAGAAACCAAGGACCTCAGGTTAAGAATCCCTGGAAAAGATAATCTCTCAGACATAATGTAGTTTTTAATCCTTCAGTCAAACTAACATGCCACCTCTGAGCGGGAAAGAATTTTAGACTTGCCTCTGATATTTATTGGTTGTAGGGTTGTGGGCAAGTCACTAAACCTGTTTTGGCATCATTTGTAAAATGGGGCTAAATAATATCCATGGTACTTCCTTCCCCAAAATTCTGGGAGAAATCAAGGAAGCAAAGGACATAAAATACTTTATGAAACTTGAAGTGCTGTGTAAATCTTAGTTATTTTTAATTATAGGTCAGTCTTTGTGAATTGGCTAAGATATTGCATGGCGACCTCCACACTCCTCCCCATTTCCACCTTCTAATTTGGTGTCATAGATAGAACTGACTTGGGGTCTGGAAGATCTGGGTTTCAATTCCCTCTCTGAAATTTACTATGTGGCCATGGGCAATTAGGTCTTGATTAGATTGAATAATAAATCCCAAGAAATGGTGGAATTATTTAAATTTGTCCTGCCTGTTTTCATTGCATTGGAACCAATATTTTACATAATCATAACTTTGAATAAGTAGAATTTGAATACATGTTCCTTAGTCACAGGATTCTTACTCACACTACTTGGGACCTAGCTGTAATCTTTCTGTAGTTGTAACAGCTGGGTAATACAGTGGACGGAACCTGGAGTCAGGAAGACCTGAGTTCAAATGTAGCCTTAGGCTCTTAATATCCTGGGCAAGTCATTTAAGTTCAATTTCCTCACCTTAAAATGTGGATAATAACAGAACCTTCCTGCCAGGGTTGTGAAGATCAAATGAAATAATAATTGTAAAACACTTAGCACAGGATCTGGCACAAAGCAAGGCTATATAAATGTTAGCTGCTATGACTACTACAACCACCATCATTGTCATCATCATCTTTATTATTATTTTCTGAGCCTCAGTTTCCTCATCTGCAAAATGGGGCAATCATACCTAAAGTACCCATTTTCCTTATTTTTTGACACATTTTATTTTTTCCCAATTACATGTTAAAATATTTTTAAAACATTTTTTTAAAGTTCTGAGTTCCAAATCCTACCCCTGATCTTCCCTGAAAAATTAAGCAGATATAGGTTATACATGTGCAATCACGTAAAACATTTCTATATTAGTCATTTTGTACAAGAAGACTTCAATAAAATAATACCTAAAGTACCTATTTTTCAAAATTGTTTGAAGGAGCGAATGAAACAACATATAAAAGCCTTTAAAAACAAACAAACAAACAAACCTAAGCACTATATGTCACACTTAAATTATAAATCAGTCTTTGAGAGACCTTGCTACAACAGCATCTAGTTGCACCAAAGCTGGCATCTGTGAAGTGGGAATAACAGTACCTTTAGAACCACATTCCCAGAATTGTTGAGGCTCAGAGGAGATAATGTGCATACATTAATTACCCTTTAAAGAATGATAGGAATGTCAGCCATTACTATTATTACAGAATGTAAGCTCCCTGAGGGCAGGGATTGCTTCATTCTTTCTCTTTGCATCCCTAGCAACTAGAACAGTTCCTGGCCTATAGGAGGGACTCTATCAATGCTTTTCATTGGCTGATTATTACTTCTATTAGAACCTTGTGGCTTCTCTTAAAATTTCCCTCTCTTTAAAAGACAAAGTGCTAGCTTGGGGAAACTGGGTTGAGGTTTGCACAGCCTTTAGAAACCATGAGTAAAATGCTTTTAATAGAGAACCAAATGGTGCTCCATTTCTCTATGGAGAGTGAAGGTTTTTTATTTTTTTAAACAAGGAGAATCACCTGCTTGATTTCCTCTTGACCTTTATGAAACCTAATAAGACAAGACTGATTCATTTTTCTCTTAATGGGCTCCAGGTCTTTCCTCATTAGGAGATGAGTAGGTCATCTCCATACTGTCTTGCAAAGATACATTGGCTCTGAGACTACAGAATTACTCCTCTAATTGGGGTGAATTGATCAGAAAGATTCCGTGGGTCACCTGAGTTAGCTTCTAATCAAAGACAGCTCAGAGACAGAATCCCGCCTACTAGGGTGGTGGAGGGGAGCATAGCTAGGACACAGTCATAGGACTCATTCTTTTCTGTCTGCTGTGTGGGGGGAGGTAAAGCAAAGAATTACAGACTTTAGACCGGGAAGGGGCCTCAGAAGATATCTATTCCACCACCTTCATTTGACAGATGAGGAAACTGAGGCCTTGGGAGTTTACATAACCTACCCTAAGTTATATTAATGGTCAGTGGCATTTGGACCCAAGGCTTCCTTCCTATTAGTCTATCAAGCAACAATAATCTTTTATTAACCATTTACTATGTGCTAGGTGGTATGTTTCAGAGTCGGTGCTCTTTCCACCATAAGATGGCCGTAGTTGTTTTGTTTTTCAGTCATTTCAGATGTGTCTGACTCTTTATGACCCCTTTTGGGGTTTTCTTGGCAAAGATGCTGGAGTAGTTTGGTATTTCTTTCTCTGGCTCATTTTACAAATAAGGAAACTGAGGCTAACAACCCTCCCAACCCCCCAGGTGGAGCCCTCTAGCTAGTGAGTGTCAGAGGGGAGCTTTGAAAAGTGACCTTGAAAGTCTCCAGGTCCAGCATTCCATCCGTGGTGTCATGCTGTCCCAGAAACAAAAAAGATGCCAATACATTTCCCCTAATCTCCCTCCCCCTTCCAACTGAACAAGGCTATCTCATCCTCTGATCAAAGGGCCAACAGGTGGCTCCAGGGAAGAGGACACAGTGCTGCTTCCTGAAATTGAAGACCCTGAGAGCTGTCCATATACGAAGGGAATGGGAGGTGCTGATTGCAAATGACACAAACACTCTGAAAAAGGCATTTGATTCATTAGAAAAGTAGACTGGAAAGCCACGGGGTGATTTGGCAAAGAAAAGAATTCTTATCTTGGCCTGGGGTGGTCCCTACACATTTACTCATAAACCTTTTGAGAGGGTTGACTGAGAATCCTTGGTATTAAGTTTTGGGAAGGAACTGGATTTTGGGTTGTGAAATCCTTGGAGTATAAAGACATTATGTCATGGATCTCACTGGATTTAAAATCTGAAACTGGAAGGCAGGTCATTGAGTCCAACTCCTAATTTTATAGATGAGGAAATTGAGACCCAGAAAAGTTACAGAGGAAGATTTATACCCAGGTCTTTCTGGACTCCATGGTGAGGGCCCTAACCACTATATTACACAGTCTTTTCTCAGTAGCTATTTTTTTTTTATTTTTAGAGGGGCAGGCAATTGGGGTTAAGTGACTTGCCCAAGGTCACACAGCTAGTAACTGTTAAGTGCCTAAGGCCAGATTTGAACTACCCCAAGCAGCAGCTATTTTTTTAAAAAATGACTTTAATTATTGTAAGAGAATTGAGTTCAATTGACTTAAGACTGGAAAGGACACTTATGAAATGTAAGCTGTTTGAAAGTAGGGGTTGTTTTATTCTTTTGTATTTGTATCCTGTGCTTCCATCTTATAGGTGAGGTCATTCAAACTGAAGTCTGCTAGCTATTGAGCAGGAGAGCTAGAATTTAAACCCAGGATACCAGATCCCAGTCTCCTGTCCCTGCATCCCAAGATGATTCTTTGGACTTGGACCATCCTGGACAAAAGCATTCCATGCTCAGCCAAGTTGGAAGTGACCAGTACCTTCCTGTTGTGCAGGCAGCCTCATTTACTGGCTTCTATTACGTAACTAGATTTTATAAACTGCTCTTCTCTGAAGCCCCAAGCTGAGCAAGACATCCATCACCTTCCTCCCCTCAAGGCTGCTGTCCTGCATGCCAGAGAAACTTCTAGAGGAGAAAGCTCTCGGAGGGCATCTGTTGGCTTTCCCCTAGTGAAGGAAAATGTCTCTGGAAACAAGTTCCCTGATGCAGAAACACCAATGAGGGAAGCAGGTTATCCTGATGCCAATGACTGGAACGCCCCATGGAAAGTAACAGAGGCAAAGGAGTTTCTTAACAGAAAGCTTTCCTCTCTGCCTAGGCACAGGGTGGGGGTGGGGCATCTGACAGCTCCCAAGATGAGCAGTGAAGACTCGTGATATTTAGGAGATGAGGCCAGCCATTTGGCTGGTGCTAAAATGCATTTAAATGAGTTTCCTGTGGCTTTATTCATTCCTGAGCTCTGCTGAAAATTGTTCTGAGTTAGAATCAGGTACTTCTGCCCAAAAAACACCATCAACAAGCCTGTCTCCGTATGACATGGCCGCGCTCTGTTACCCAGGCCGGCTATAAATCTGCATTATACCCGTTTTTGCAGAGCAGTATTTATCTTGGTGGTTTAGCACCCCCTCAGCCACTGGAGAATTCATTAGCAGCCTGCCATCCTCACCCAGGGAGACCATAAATTAGAACTCTGCCTCTGGATGGGGAGGGGAGGGACAAGACTGGATTTTCTAGCCCCGCAGGCTGGTTTAATCATAATTCTATAACTGACATCAAAGAGCTTCTGAGGACTTATTGAGATGCTGTCTCCCTGCCCGTGTATTAAGCTACTGCAGAACGATAGGAATTGCCCATGCAGGGACTGGAGCCTGAGGAGAAGAACCAGATGATATTTATAAAGCACTTAGCAGTATTGAGTACACAGTAGGCACTTAATAAATGCTTGTTCCTCCTATCTTCCTCCCCCCCAACTCTTGGGAATACTTCATACTCATGGGGCAAAGGAGAAAGAACCTTGGCCTTGAGGTCAATGGACCTAAGTTAAAATCTTGGCTATGATGCTTACTAGTAACCTGTGTGACTCTGAACTTATCAGTGAATTTCCAAGGGCCTTGGCTTCCTCAGCTATAAAAGGAAAGGTTAGACTATATGGCCTTTGAGGTCCCTTATAGCTCTGGAACTCTATGATCTCATAGTTACTGTTTTCACCAATAAATGGCAGCTAAGATCAGGCAGAGACTGTCCCCACTATGTTGAAACATGACCTTTCAATACCATCATTGTGCTGAATGTGTCCAATGGTGACTTTTCTGTGAATGCATAGTGTCGACTCTACAGGTTGACCTTTCTTCAAACCCATTGTTCTCACTGCAGATGGCAGTGGCCTTTTCATAAGGCCCTAGCGCCTGCCACATATAGTGGTGACAGTAATATAAACCTGTCATGTCCACTCTGTAATAGGGGTGACCTTTCTAGGAACTGATAGCCCAATTATGTATGGATTGGCCATTCCATGAATCCATTGTTTTGACTGTAGACACTGGTGGCCTTTCTAGGAACTCATTGTATCTTTCGTATAATGGAATAGACGTTTTAAGAAGACATTATGTCTGTGTTTTGGAAAACAGTCTCAATATTCCTAGAGACCTTATAGGGATTGTCTTTTCCTAAAGTGCCGAACTGACCATGTCACTGTTCACCTGAAGAAATCTCAATGGCTCCCCCTTGTCTTTACATTAAAATACATATTCCTCTATGGTATTTAAAGTCATCCCCAATGGGTCCCCATGCTGTCTTTCCAGACTGATTGATTATACATTATTCTTCTTTAGGTATTTTTGGCCTGTTCAAGGTTCTCTATAGGCACCATTCCATCTCCCCCATGCCTGGAGTGGTTTTTCTTCTTACTTCCAGCTCTTGGAATCTCTTTCTGCCTTCAAGGCTTGGTTTAAGTACCATCTCCTTCCAGAAGCCTTTCTTGATTCCCCGAGTTGTCAGTGTCTCCCTAACCCCATTAATTTGTATTTAAAATTTCTTTTGGTCTAAATCTCAGATTTATTTGTGTATCACTTCCTAGCAGAATGTATGTTACTTGAGACTGTCTTAATTTTGTATTTGTATCTTCAGAGCACAGCACAGAGGCTGGTATAGAGTAGGCACTAAGTAAATGCCTGTCCATTTATTGGTTGGTTGATTAATTACCACCATATGACTTAGCACTAAGTAGATGGCATATTTTTAGTGATTCTCTTAGTGTTGCTCACCTTAGGAAAGACCCAAGATCTTTGCCCAGGCAACAGTGAATTCCCAACACATCCTTTCCATCCACTGGGGAGAGATGACAGACCACAGCTCAATCACAAAGGCAATGGACTGGTTGTCGCATTGATCAGTGTTCTTAAATCTTTTGAAGTTGTTCATTTTTGCAATGTTATTGTTATGGCATAAATCATCCTCCTGGTTCTGCTCACTTCACTCTGTATCAGTTCATGCAAGTCTTTCCAGGTTTCTCTGAAACTGTCCCTTCATTGTTTGCTACAGTCCCATAGTAGTCCATTGTATCAGCAATGCAGTATTCACAATGCCTACAGTAACTATAAATATGCTGATACAGTTATTAATCACAAAATGGAACAGGCTCTCTACATAAGAAATATAGATAGTGCATTCATTTAAATACCAGAAGACTGAGTC
>CM053587.1:318080355-318145085 GCA_028646515.1 Pseudochirops corinnae | reverse complement strand
ACGCACGCAACTGCTCAGTGTCCAGGCAGCTTGGTCCCAGCAGCTCCGGCCCCTGGCAGTTCCTGCCCTAGGCAGTCCTCAGCAGGAGTCCTTAGCAGAGATTCTGGCCCACTCAAAGCAAAAAGAGTTCGCAGCCGCAGCCACTGCCTCTGACGCCGCTTCCAGTCCGCACTGCACGGAGACTAGCTTGGTTCTGGCGTTCTCTTGCTCCACCCCTTCCTGCTACATCAGCAAGCTCAAGGGGCGTGGAAGATCTTCAAATCCCGGTATCGTTACATCCATCACATTCATATACCATAACCAACTATGACTACAGAGGAATAATGAGAAGTAGTACCTACCTCCTGAGGCACGAATTTATGACCAATATGGGAACTGATTTTCTTTAACTATGTCTATTTGTTATAAGTTTTAGATTTTTTTCTTTTTCTTTTCCAGTGGGAGAGAGAGAAAATAAATGTTTGGTAACTGATTTAAAAAAAAATGTTTAAAAAGCAAAGGCAACGGGTTGCCATTGTTTCTGAAAACCAGAAACAGTGCCATGGGCTGCATAGCTCTTTCCCTGCTCTGTACCGTCCCCATGTCCTCTCCCCACCGTGTCTAAGTTGTCTTCATGGTCCTGGTGGTTCAGTGAGCTAGCTGAAAGTAGTGATTTCATGCTAGGGGAGAGCAAGCTCTCCAAATGAGTGTTAAGGAGAAGACTGTTTTGCTGCCTTTACCTGAATACCTGCCAAGTTCAGCCTCCAAACTTTCCACCTGTCTCCACTCAATTTAGCAGTCTTGGGTTTGCAGATAAGTTCAAGGAAGTTTGTGTACAAAGACAAGTCCCTAGGAAGAGGCTCTGCCTCTAGCACTGCAGCAATTAGTACCCCCTCCCCTCATAGCCAGGCCCCTGAGCTGGGGAGCAGATGTGGAGGCCAATACAAAAATTTGTACTTTTCAATGAAATTCTTACTTATTTTTCATTTTAATTCTATCAAGAAACATGTATTAAGGGCTTTCCATGTATACAGCTAAATGACCCAGTAAGCTTTAACCCTTCTCCAATAAGGCCCTGGGAAGGATGGAGCAGTGGCAAGAAATGAAGACTTAGAGTCAGAGGGCCTGGGCTTGCCTCTTGGCTCTGCTATTTAATATACCTTAGTAAGTCCATAATGAGGGGATGGGGAAGGGGAATGAACCCTAAGATCCTTACTGGCTCTAACTCTGAGATCCTAATTCTGTAGAACACTGAATCTGGAATCTGAAGAACTGGGTTTGAATCCCTCCTGACACTGACCAGCTATATGACCTTGAGCATGACAGCTCAACTTCCTGAGATGTCATTTTCTTCATCCGTAAAATGAAGGGGGTTGGCCTAAATAAGATCTCTCCCATGTCTGAATCTATGACCCGATAATATCATCAAGACAGTATCTGTCCTGGCCTTTGCCACTTATGCTTCTGTGACCTTGGGTAGCTTACTTATCCTCTCTGGGCCTCTGTTTCTTCATCTGTAAGATGGCAGCTTTAGACTAAGTGATCATTGAATTTCCTTCCAGTTCTAAATCCTAAGTGCAAATGAGGAGTGGACACAGAAAAAGTGATTGGGGCTCAGAAGAAGAAGATTCTCCAGAGGCTATGTAGCAAGACTTAGAGTTCGCTTCTTTTGTGTGAGGGGTCTCCCTTCTCCTCAAAGAGTCCCACCCAGAGTGCTTTCTTGGGCTTTTCCTCTTGTTCCCATCATTCTCCATCATGGAGTCCTTATTTGCGCACAAGCGCTTAGCACAGTGTCTGGTTCACATTAAGTGCTTAATAAATGATTGTTGACTGACTTATGACACTTTCCTCACACCCCCACCCCATCTAGTAGAATGTAGGCTCCCAGAGGGCAGGGGTTAGTTTGTTCATGTTGTTCTATTTCCATCCTATGGCTTTCCATATGGAGCAGAGCAGACACACAGTGAATGTTTGCTGAATTTGATGAGTGAGGGCTATCATTATAGACATCAGTTATCGTCAATACCAGAGCTCAGGGGCAATAGGACACATCAGCCTAGGGGAGGCTAAGGCCCGGAGACTAGACGGACGCCCTGGCAGAAAGTAAGTGTTGTCCTTATTACTCTACTGCTCAGCCCAGTCCAGAGCCCATCCATTACCCACAGGGCCAAGGAAGCCATCACACAAAGGCCCAGGTGGAAGGGAAGGGAAAACACTGGCTTTGGAACTGGGGAACTGGAGTTGAATTTCAGCCATGATCCTGACCATCAGGGTTCTCTCAGTCAAGTCAGTTCATCTCTCTGGGCCTCATCTGTAAAATAAGGGGGTTGGAGTAGATCTGTAAAGATCTGGAGTAAATCTGTAAGTCAGTAAAGCTGACATTTACTGCTTATGTTAAACTGGGCAAGCTCATTTAACTTCCCTGGGCCTCAGTTTCCTCATCTGTAAAATGAGCAGGTTGGACTAGATGACTTTTATGGTCCTTTCTATTTTAAATCTATGATCCTGTGATAGCATTTATTCTGTGCTTTGAGATCCAAGAATCCTCATTCATCTATACAAGCGGTTTTCAACCTGGGGGTCCCGACCCCTTTGGCGGTCACCTAAGACCATCAGAAAATATGTATTTCCGATGGTCTTAGGAACCGGAATACCACTCCTCTATCCATCTCCAGGCAGATCTGCCCACATGCAGATACACCCACACACAAGTATTAAAGGGTCATGGCATTAGGAAGGTTGAGAACCACTGATCTATACGTAGGCTTGGTGCCTACACTGAGCAGATGTCACAGGGATGTAACTGGGTTTGAAGAGTAGGCCTATCTCTAGGGCTTGGGTCGATGGGCACCCAGAGACTGGGCACAAAGGAATCTTATACCAATATAGTCTAATTCAATCCAACAAGCATTTATTAAGTGTTTGCTGGATGCCAAGCACTGTCCTTTGTGCTGGGCATACCAAAACAAAAATGAAAGTCTCTGGTCATCTCTTATGTTCCTCTGGAGGATGCAATATGTAAGTAACTCAGTATCTACATGGCAATTAGAGGAGGGGGCAGCATGGTGAGATGGAATGCACATGAGTAAAGAGGCTTTATGTATATTATCTCATTTGATCCTCACAACCAATATTATGATAATATACAATATGAATACAATATTCATTATTCCTCCCATTTTACAGATACAAAACTGAGTCTGAGAGAGGTAAAGTGATTTACTACATAGGTGCTAAGTGTCTGAATTGAGAATGCCAACCTGTATCTACCTGACTCCAAGTCTAGTGGTCTACCCATTGGGCTCTTGGCCTTCATATTGGAACTGAGCCTTCCAGGAATCTAGGGATTCTCAGATGCAGAAGTGAGGAAGGAGAACATTTCCTGGCAGCATACTCATAAGTGCAGAGGTAGAAGAAGAAGATCTGAGCTCAGAGAACAGCAAAGAAGCCAGTCTGGCTGGAACTTGCAATGAGTGGAGGGACCTTCTAGACAATGAGCTTGAAAATTTAGACCAACCTGGGGAGTCTTGTCTTTTATCCTAGGGCTAACAGGGTAACTGTTATAACACAAGCAGGGGAGAGACATAGTCACATTTGTGGTATAAAGAGATTATTTTGGCGACTATGTAGAGGATGAATTAGAGAAGGAGAGATGCCAGAAGCTGGAGCTCCAATGGTCCATGCAAAAGGGGAAGGGGAAGGGAATAAGCATTCACTATATGTATTGTGTTCCAAGCTCTATGCTAAGATCTTCATAAACGTTATTTCATTCGATCCTTACAACAACCATGGGGGTGGTGGTGGTGCTATTTATATTTCTATGTTGACAACTAGGGAAACTGAGGCAAACAGTGACTTGTCCAGGGTCAGATAGTCAGCAAATGTGCCAGGCAAGATTTGAACTTTTCTTAACTCTAAGCCCAGCTCTATCTGCAGTGCCACAGAGCTGCCTCTAGCGAAAGAAGTGATAAGGGCTTGGACTGGAGTGACAGTCGTGGAGACAACCAGCTGACTTGGTGGATAAAGTGCTGGGTCTGGAGTCAGAAAGGTGTGAGTTCAAATCCAGCTTCAGGCACTGAATGACTGTGTGACATTGGGCAAGTCACTTCACCTTCGTCTGCATTAGTTTCCTCATTGCTAAAATGGGGATAATTATATATTATTATAATATATATACATATAATTAATATATAATCAAATATAATTAGAAAGGGCTGTTGTGAGGATCAAATGAGATAATAATTGTAAAGAGCTTAGCACAGTGCTGGGCACATAGTAGGTGGTATAAAATATTAGCTAGTTATTAGTATCATATGATAGAGAAAGGAACAGATATGAGGGATGTTATGGAAGTTTAATTGACAAGACTTAACAATTGATAGGATAGGGTGAGGAATGGAGAGTAAAGAATTGAGGTTGACTTGAGTTCTGAACCTGTGTGACTGGAGGGGTGGATTTAGAGCAAAGAGAATGAATTCTGATTTGATCATGTTGAGTTTAAAACATCTGTGGGACATCAGGTGGAGATGTCCTCAGCAACCTGACTTAGGGTAGATGGATAACATGGACAGGTCCAGTTCTGATTGCAAGGAGCTTTCTGAGGCTTTCAAGAGTTAAATTTGACCTCATAAGCATTAGCAAGGCTTAGCAGAATGAAACTTATCTCATAACGTCTACTTTACTTAAAACAAAACAAGATAGACAGAATTGGAAGTGGTGTAGAATCACATAATAAGGTATATGCATGTGAGGAGATACAGTCAAAATACAGTAAAGCATGGCAGAGAATATCTGGAAGGAAGGAACATAAGTGATTTTGTCATTCAAGTATACTATATACCACTGAGACAGGAAGAAGAAATAGATGAAGAGTTTGGGAGACAGATCACAAGGCTGGCCCACATTGATGGGGGACTTCAGTGATCCAGACATCCGATCCCTCCTTCCTCCTCTCTCCTTGGGTGCTAGCTACAGTTTAATAAGGACATTAGTAAATTGGAAAGAATACAGAGGAGGGTAACTATCATGGCAAAGGTCCCTGAATCCAAGATATATGAGGATGAGTCAAATAACTGGGTGTGTTTAGCCTAAAGAAGAAAAAGACTTGGGGGACATGCTATCTTTATTTGAAGGGTTGTCAAGTAGGCAAGTGACTAGTTCTAGGAACAATAGGCATAGGTCCCATAGGTCATTGATAATATAGGTGAAACTATCTAACCATGAAAGCTGTGCCTAGGCAGAACAGGCTGCCTGGAGAGGTGCTGAAATTCCCCTCCTGGTAGGGTCTTCAAGCAAGAGGCAGGACTGCACCTTGTAGGGTATATAACAGTGGTGAGTTCTTTTTGTTTGAGGTGAACCCAATGACTGATGAGGTCCTTTTAGCTTTCAAGTTCTGTGACTGGGAGTCTTCAAAGACAGACTGAGAGGAACTTGATTATTTGGGAAAAGGCTTCAAAATGCTTTTATTTCCTCCTCTCATCAAGTTTGATAAGAGACAGCAGTGCTCAAGACATCCAGAATGAAAACAGAACAGAGGAAGGCGATAAATGGGAAGCTGGGAGAATGAGTAAAGGGAGGAGAAAACAAGGGCAGATACAAGATATTAAGAAAGATGAAAGCCAGTGAAAGGGACAGAGGTGGCCTTGGGGAAGAGATAAGAAAGAGCCAAGAAGATAAATACAAACGAATCAATTCTTAAGTCTTGGATTTTTCCCTTTTCAGGTTAAATCTAAACCTTGTCTTAAGGTGAATTTTAGAAAATAAACTCACAAGGAGATCTAAATTCTAGCACAGCTCTGCCATTTACTAGCTGTTTGAAATGGGACAAATCTCTTCCTTGCTCTGGGTCTCTGTTTTCTCACTTCTGTATAAGAAAAGCATTGAGGACCAGAAAGGTGATAGTCCCACAGCATTCTGTCCTGGTTCGAACATATCTGGAAAACTGACTTTCAGGACTGGGCATCACATTTTAGAAATGACACCAATAAATTGGATAGCACCAATCCAATCCAGTCCAGTCCAGTCCAGTCCAGTCCAATACAATCCAGTCCAGTCCAGTCCAGTCCAGTCCAGTCCAATCCAATCCAGTCCAGTCCAGTCCAGTCCAGTCCAGTCCAATCCAGTCCAGTCCAGTCCAATCCAATCCAATCCAATCCAATCCAATCCTATCCAATCCAATGATTCAATTCCACAATTCCAGAGGGCTCTTCTAGCTTAGAGATTCCATGATCCTGGAATGGGAATGAATTTGATGATCACTGAAGCCCCTTCTGCCTCTGACATTCTAGGTTCAAGTGCCACATGACTGATTAGCCATGCTGTAGGAGTTTGTTGCCCATAAGGAGAGACAATATGGCCTACAGGAGAAAATATTTGACTTGAAGTAGCACTTTTGTTGTTGTTTAATCATTTTCAGTCATTCCCAACTTTTCATGACCCCATTTAGAGTTTTCTTGGCAAAGATATTGGAGTGGTTTATCATTTTCTTCTCCAGCTCATTTCACAGATGAGGAAACTGAGGCAAATAGAATGAAGTGACTCACCCAGGGTCACACAGCTAGCGCGTGTCTGAAGACACATTTGAACTCAGGTCTCCCTGACTCCAGGTCTAGCACTCTATGTCACTCAGATGCTGAGTTCAAAAACTGCTTCAGGCACTTATTTATTATGTGACCATGGAAAAATCACATTATATCTCAGAGCCTCAGTTTTACAAGCTTATGGATATGTAACTTGCTATGACTATCCAGAATCTAGGACATTGCAATGTACATATAATGACCCCTCACTCCTACCTTTGAAATGAGGGGAGAGGTTAATTAAGCTCAATCTTTTTTGTTGGAAAAAAAAAGTTGCCAAGACGTGATGGAAAGGAGGAAGTCATAGAAATATGGGAAGACTTCCATGATGTAGAGTGAATAATAATTAACTGGCATCTTATAACTCTTAAATGTTGCCCCAATCATCGGATCCTCTCAACAACCTTGTGAACTAGTTCATATAGGCATTATGCTTCCCATTTTTCAGATGAGAAAATGGAGGCTCAGAGACGTTAAATCATTGCCCAAAGTCATACAGCTAATTAAGTCTCAGAGACGGGGTTGGAAACCAAAAATTCCCATTCCTATTACACTTCCCAGCTCTTAACACAGCTCCTGGCTCATAGTAAGTGCTTGACGAATGTTTGCTAACTGACATTGTTGTTACCTTGTTTAAGTAAATATTCTTCTATTTTCATAAACTGCAAGATGATGTAACTGCCAATTTCAGGCGCAATAACTTTTTTCTTTTTGTCTGCCTGTTTGCTTTTGTTGCCAGTTTCTAAGTTTAGGCTGAATAAATATTTTTCCCAAAGCACCCTTTGTTCATTGAATACCAGGGCCAGCCTCTCTTCTAGGCCCCCAAGAGTACCGAGCTTTATAGTAGGGCCTGGTCAGGAGGGTAATCCTGACTAAGGAAGTGCCCTTAATTTTCGGGCTGAGTTATATAGAAAAACCTACTGAGCCTATGATATAACAGCACCTAGCACTTATATTCTCTTGCTGTGATTCTATGGCAGATGGAGGAATTCAGCCGGGACATTATTTTTTCCTTTCAATCAGAAGGCAGCCTGCTGTAATGAGGATGGTTCCAATCCTACCTCAGACATCTACTAGCTGTGTGACCCTAGACAAGTCATTTAATCTCCCCCAGCCTCAGTTTCCTCATCGATGAAAGTGGCAATAATGCCAGCACCTACCTTGTAGAGCTGTTGTAAGAAGCAAAGGAGATATTTGTAATTTGTATTGTGTAGGTGATAGGTGAGTTGAAACTGGATGGAAATTTGAGATTCCCAAAGGAGTAGGCGAGAAGGAGACACTTTCCAGGAGTGAGGGACTGAGGTGTGCAAAGGTATGATGGGTTGGAGCCAGATTGTGAAGAGCTTTTAGTAACAACCAGAGGAGTTTATATTTGACCTTGGAGATAATAGGAAGTTAGTGGAGTTGATTGAGTAAAGGGAGTGTCAAGGTCAGCTCTGTACTTTAGGAAAATCACTTTGGGAACTGTGTGAAAGACGGATTAGGGACTGCAGAGACTAGAGACAGGTAATTCAGTCAGGAATCTATTGCAATAGCCTTGGAGAGAGGCGAGAAGGGCTTGCACTAGGGTGGTGGCTCTGGAAGGAGAGAGAAGGGGATGGAAGGGAGAAAGGATGCAGAAATAGCATCAGAATGGCATCAGAATATATGGAAACCAGCATCAGAATCTGATGAAGGCAGTGAGGGAGCCTGAGTGACCAAGAAGGGCTCATAGGTCTTAGAAACTAGGTGACTGGAAGGATGATGGTGTCTTCAACAGAAATAGGGAAGTGTGGAGGAGGGGTGGGTTTGGGGGAGAGATAACGACTTCTATTTTGGACATGCTGTTTCAAATGCAATAGCACACCCACTTCAAAACGTTCAAGAAGCAGTGGGTTGAGCACAGCTGGATCTGAGGTAAGAGGCTAGAAACACCAATATTAATAATAATAATGGCTTTGATGTTTGTAGAGTACTTCACAAATATTGTCTTATCTCATGATCACAACCTTGGAAGGTAGGTGCTATTCTTACCCTAATTTTACAAATGGGGAAACTGAGGCAGAGGTTAAGTGACTTGTCCAGGGTCATGCAGATATCCGAGGCTAGATTGGACTCATATCTTACTGACTACAGTTTCAGCTGCTTTACTTTGATGTCATCTGCAGAGAGATGATAATTAAATTTGTGGGAGTTGATGAAGTCATCACAGGGGTGAGCATAAAGGTTCCACTCTATAGGTCTAGGACATAGTCTTGGACAGGTGGGTATTGGACTACCTGAAATTCATCTAATTCCGAGATGCTGTGGCTCTATGATTAGGTGGTGACTCAGTTAGTCAGTCAGCAAACATTTACTAAATACTTACTATGTGATTGACACTGCTTTGAATACTGGGAACACACAGAAAAGCAAAAATGGTCCCTTCCCTTTGGGAGCTTACATTGTAATAGGGAACTCAACAAGCATATAGATTGACACATATAAGATGTACACAGAGTAGATGGAAGGTAGTCTCAGAGAAGACGGTACTAGCAGAAGAAGGGACTGGGAAAGGCCACCTACAGGAGAGAGGATTTGAGAACAGGAATGGAAAAACAGAGATTTGAGAAACATTTGATGAAAGAGTAGATGGAATGTGGTGATGGGGAATAGGGGACATAGAAGAGTCAAGGACCGTTGGCTAGAGCATTGGATGTGGAATCAGGAAGACCTGGGTTCGAATTCTGTCTCTGAGCCTTACTAGGTCTGTGGCTCTAGTCATATCACTTGAACTCAGTGAGGCTCAGTTTCCTCATCTGTAAAATTAGTATAATAATAGTGTACACAACACAAGGATTTTTGTAAGGATTAATTGAGAAGATATGTGGAAAATACTTTATAAAAGTTGAAAGTTATTTCTATTTTTATTATTATTATTACTCCAAATTTTCATTTTAAGAGCAGTCTGCGCAGAATTCATTTCCAACGGGCATTCTGGCATCCCTGGGTTTTCAAAGCCTCTTGATCAGGTGCTGGAAAAGCAATGAACAATAAGGCTTTAATGAAGTAATCAGTAGCTTTTGCAGCTGCTTCTGGAGACCAGATGGCAAGACCCCAGGCATCATGGATTGGAGAAAAACATCCCTTTTGACAACAGTCAGGAGGGCTGTCTTTGGAGTTTAGTGTTCAAAGCTACCTTCTCTACCCTCTGAAGTCATTGAAATGGAGCCACTGGAGAAGAGAGGAGTCCCCATTAAATCACCCCCCTGAACTGGCCTTGTGTTCAATTAGGAAAGAACTATACAGCAAAGGTATTGCAAGAAAACTCCACCTGAGTCAGAGTGTTTTGGCTGGCATAAGATTTGCCATTTGTGCTAGGCACTAACTACTGCTCAGGGAGCTTTGGAATTCCTGCTGAAATCACCCTCATCCCTCTCTTTTGCCATCCGTGGTTGGTGAGTCTGGTCAATTCTATATTTCTCACATCCATTACCTTCCCATTCCGCTCACCTCTTGCCTATGCTACTGAAATCTCCTAATTAGCCTTCCTTCTTCCCAGCCTCTCCCTTTTTCAGTTCATCCTGCTGCCCAAGTGATTTACCTTGAGGGCAGGTACTGCCTTTTGCCTCTTTTTACATCCGCAGTTATTGGCACAGTGCCTTCACTTTTAGTTATTTCCTATTTATCCAACATTTAGCTTGCTTTAAACATATTTGCTTGCATATTATCTTCCCTATTAGATTATAAGCTCCTTGAGGGCAGGGACCATCTTTTGCCTCTTTTTGTATCCTTAGTACTTAGCATGATGTGTGGTGCACAGTAGGAGTTTAATAAATGCTTACTGATTGGCACATAGTAGGAGCTCAGTGAATGGTCATTAATTGGCACATAGTAGGAACTTAATAAATGTTCACTGATTGGCACATAGTAGGAACTTAATAAATGATTATTGATTGGCACATAGTAGGCACTCAATAAATTTTTATTGACTAGGTCATTTTCCTACTCAAGAAGATTTTAGGGGCTCCTTATTGCCCTTAGGATCAAATACAAACTTCTCTAGCGTTTAAAGTCCCGCATGATCAGACTTCAGCCTTCATTCCCAGGCTGGGAACACATCAGTCCTTCTCACTCTACATTTCAAACAAGCTGTTCCATTTGCAGCTTTTCCTTAGGTGACACTTCATTCTCTCATTCTGTTGCCCTTGTACAGGCTGCCTGCCTCTGCCTCTGCCTCCCCCTCCCGTTCTGGAATACTCTCCAGACTCACACCTCTTCACACCTTCTCAGCTCAAGCACCATCTTATTCCAGAGCTGTAACTTGATCCCCTCAGCTGTTAGTGATCTTCCCAGCCCCTCAAGCCCCATTTTGTATTCCCTTTATAGTTTTATTCTTTTATCTGCATACATGTTGCTTACCTACTTCCAAAGAACATATTAATAGTAAGCATTTATAAAAATGCCTATCTGTGCCACTTATATTATAGAAGAGGAGGCTGAAACAGGCAGAGGTTAGATGATTTGTCCAGGGTCACACAAGCTAACATCTAAAATTTGTGAAAAGCTTTACAAGTTTTATGAAGCTTCATCTTTGAGGGAAGTTATTATTACCCTCAATTTACTGATGAAGAAACTGAAGCACAGTGAGGTTAAGTGACTTGCCTAGGGTCACATAGTTAAAAAGTGTCTGAGCCTAGATTGGATCTCAGGGCATCCTGACTCCAAGTCTCCGTGCTCTATCCATTGTTTCTTGTAGCTGCCTACTGTGTCACTTATTTTACAGATGAGGAAATGGAGGCAGACGGAGGTTAAATGACTTGCCCAGGGTCACACAGCTAGTAAGTGTCTGAAGCAGAATTTTATCTCAGGTCTTTCTGACTCCACGTCTAGCGCTCTATCCCCATTGGACTATTGGCTCCCTGAGGGGAAGGACTGTCTTTTGCATTTTTTTTTGTATCTGTAGCATCACACAGTATCCCACTCCTCATAGGCACTTAAGAACTGACTGTCTATGCCCTGTGCTACCTGGCTGTTAATGTAAGAATGGAAGGTCTCTGAGGGCAGCAGGAGCTAACGACTCCTGGCATCTGCATAGCACTTGAAGATTTGCAATGTGCTTTACAGATACTGATCCCCACAACAACCCCGAGAGTGCTATTATTATGCCCATTTAACAGATGAAGAAACAGAGGCAGACAGAGGTTAGAGTGACTCCCAGGATCGCACAGCCAGGAAGTGTCTGAGGTAGGATTTGAATTAATTTTTACCCCTTGCATCCTCAGTACCCAGTATAGTGCTTGGCACATAGTAGGTTCTTAGGACAAGTTAGCTGAATGGTGGAACTGACAAACTCCTGACTAGCTGCTCTCCCTTTCTTTAGCTCTTTGGGAACCTGTGACATCTAAGGAAACCTATGCCTTCCAGTGGGCAGGAAGGAATTTCTGGCAGGAAAACTTTGACCCCTGGCATAGAGAGAGATAGCATGATCAGGTGTGCTCTGCTCCCTGATTTATGTTCCAGGGTGTGGGATTCGATTTAATAAAAGAATTCCCTAGGAACCTTATTTGAGCACTGTCTCCAGCTCTCTTTTGTTTCAAACAGACTGATGAACGGCCCAGCAAATTCCCTAGATAGAGGTTATCTAGATTTTTGCAAAACCCTTGATCTGATCTCTCCATGGTTTTTTTTTTTTTTGTGGGGGCAGGGAAAGCAAGGCAATTGGGGTTAAGAGACTCTCCCAAGGTCACACAGCTAGTAAGTATGTCAAGTGTCTGAGGTCAGATCTGAACTCAGGTCCATTTTCCATTGTCCATTGTTCTTTAAAAATGTGGTTGTTAAAGAAAAAATTGGAGTAAGGGTGAGTGTTCAGCTGTTTTTTCAGTATTATCCAACTTTTTGTGACCTAATTTAAGGTTTTCTTGGCAAATATACTAGACTGGTTTGCCATTTCCTTCTCTAGCTCATTTTACAGATGAGGAAACTGAGGCAAGCAGAGTGAAATGACTTGCCCAGGGTCATTCAGCTGGTAAGTATCTGAGGCCAGATTTGAACTCCCAGATGAGTCTTCCTGACTCCAGGCCCAGGGCTCTGAGCACTATGGCACCACCTGCCCTGCCATCTGGATTGCTGTGTTCAGTTCCAGGTGCCACATTTTAGGAAGGACATCAATAACTTAGTGGGTATTAGGAGGCCAACCAGTGTGGTGAAGGACCTTGAGATAAAGTCAAGGTAAGATTATTTGAAAGAACTGGGACTCCTGAACAATTAAATTCACTTCAATTTCACCAGTGAGGTGTTAATAATCTACTTATTATATGCTAGTCATGTGCTAGGTGACAGAGACAAGACTTGACAGTTCCTGCCCTCAAGGAGCTGATATTCTGCTAGGTAGCAGTTCTTAACCTGGGCAGTGTGGACTTGTTTTTAAAAATATTTTGATAACTGTATTTCAGTATCATTGGTTTTCTTGTAATCTTGTGTATTTTACTTTATGCATTTAAAAACATTACTCTGAGAAGGGGTGTCACCAGACATTGCCAGAGGGGGTCACTGGCACAGAAAAGGTTAAGAACTTCTATTAGAAGAAAAACAAAATATACACAGTAAGTAAAGTAAACTCGGGGAGAGTAAAAAATCTAAAATGTAGAAATTAAATGCAAATTAACTTCTTGGAGAGGGTGACGCTTATAATTAGGGAGAACTGGAAAGGCTGTGTAGGACATGGTACTTGAGATGAATCTTGATGGGAGCTGGGGAGGGGGAGGGGGGAGATGAAAAGGGAGAGAGGGAGAGGGGGGAGAGAGACAGATAGATAGACAGAGACAGACAGACAGAGGGACAGAGACAGAGATTCAGAGAGAGAGAGAGAGAGGGAGGGAGAGAGGGAGGGAGAAAGGAAGGGAGGGAGAGAGAGAGAGGAAGGAGGGAGGAAGGCAAGCGGGAAGGAAGGAAGAGATAAGAGACAGAGGAAAGTAGAGAGAAAAAGGAAGGAAGGGAAGGGGATAGGGAGAGATAGAGAAGAGATAGAGAAGAGGGGAGGGGAGGGAAGAGGAGGGAAGGAGAGAGACAGAGACAGAAACAGAGAGAGGAACCAGTGCCAGAGGCACAAAACAATCCTCTTCAAGAGTTCAGATATATGGTCCCTGGTCTGTTGTCATCACCATTTATTTCTAAGGATGTGCTTTTTCCTCCTGCTCCTCTACCAAATATTGTATGGCATAGTTGAAAAAGCATTGTATTAGGATCCAGAGGGCCTGGGTTCAAATCCAGACTACCATATATTGTCTGTTTGTCCTTGGGGCAAACCCTTCCTTCCCCTGGGCCTTACTTTCTTCCTGTACAGAGATGAGGGGGTTGGAGGAGACCCTCTCCAGAGGCCCTCCAGCCCTCAGCGTGTGGCTCTGTGCTTCACAGGATCTGGCTGCAGTGGCCTTGGGGTCTGACTCTTGGTTCCCTGGACTCAATGCCTCTGTAGCCCAAAGGTGCTTGTGTGCCAGCTCAGCTGTGCCCATGCAGGAACCTCCAACTCCCTCAGCAGCAGTTCAAGGTCAAACAGGACTTTAAAATATGATCACATGTCAGGGTTTGCCAGGGCTTTGATCTTGCCCATTCTCATGAATAAATTAGCCTTGACAGGTGCAGTAAATTGTTGAAGCTACCACGTTCCAACAGTTAATGTTAGAGAAGGACAAGGAAAGCAGGCATGCGCAGGCCAGGCTGTTCTATGTCCTCTAAAGCAACGGAGACAAGAGCCAAGCATAGACCATCAGGGCATCCTGCTAAGGACCAAGCCAGATGGGGCTGGGGTGAAGGGGTGGGGGCAGGGTGCTGACTCATTAGTACAAATTTCCTCTTCTGAGGCAGTCTGGTTTTGAGGGATTTTGAGGCCACCCCTCTTTGGGCCAAATCCTGTCCAAAACACCCCATCCTCTGCAATGAGAGGGAGGCTCAGAGACATGAGCCCCGGAGAGAAAGCCTCATTTCTGGGCAGTACCATCTTTTCACTGTTTCCATCTTTGTTAACATGGGTAACTTCTTCACTTCCCTCACCCCTGGCAGGGGGAAAGATGTCTGTTCATAGATCAAACTCTAAGGGAAAGGCATGCTTGGTTAGGTGACTTATTAAGTTCTAGAAAAAAAAAGGAAGTTGGGATTTTTCTGCCCAAGAAAAACAGCTAGAGCTCTAAAACAAATTGAAATGGTTTCTGAGGATAACCCCTATACAGGTGACCAATTTGGAATCATGAAAAAAACAGATATTTTCATGAAGCCATAGTAGCCTTTTCCCATGCTTGGACCAAGCCAATTCAACAATCACTTATAAGGTGCCTATTATGTTCTAAATCCTGGCCAGCCTAGAAATCTCTTGTAAGTACCTTTTTTTTTTTTTTTTTTTTACATATTGTCTCTTCCATTAAACCATGATCTCCTTGAAGGCAGGGACCGTGATTTTGCCTCTCCTTGTATCTGAAGTGCTTAGCACAGAGCCTGTCACCTAGTTAGGGCTCAAAAGATACTTGTTGACTGACTGAGACTCAGAGATATTTCCAATTTATCTCCTACGTAGCTTATTTATACATAGTTGTTTGCGTGTTGTCTCCTCCATCAGACTGTGAGCTCCTTGAGAACAGGAACTGCCTTTTGCCTATCTTTGTAGCATTAGTGTTGGGCACATAGTAGGCCCTTAATACATGCATCTTGACTGACCTATACTCTTCTGCAGAGTCTACTCCCCCAGCCCCTCTGAGCTCCTGACTGCTCCAGAGCATACAAAGAATACCTTCAACTCCAAGCTATAGCTTGGGATCAACTGCAGCCTATGAGGTCCTCTCTTCCAATTCTAAGCATCCATCCAGGCTCAGCCCAAGAGCTGCCTCCTCCAGGAAGTCCTTGCTGATCATTTTAGTTCCCTACCCTGAAGGACAACTGTACTCTAATATGCACCTTTTCCTAGCTACCTTTTCCCTGGATATTAGTGCAGCAAAGTCAAAGCTTAGACCTGAAGTCAGAAGATGTGGATTTGAATGTCAGAATTAGACAAAGTTACAGAATTCCAGGTCTGAGAGTCTTCAGGGGCCTCCTAGGTCTCTCTCCCTCCCCCCTCTACAAAATACTTTTAAAAACCGTCCTCTCCTCTTGGCTCAAAGACATCTATAGAGATGGGGGAGTGCACTAGCTCCCATGGCCGTCTGTGTATGTAAAGTAAATACCAAAGTAAAATACCTTAGTATTTACCGATTGTTTAAAGGATTTTTCTTTAGGATCAGTCATAGAGATAGAGTCGGTCTTCTAGTACAATCCTTTCATTTTATAGATGAGGGAACCTAGAAAGAACCTAGAACATCTAGAAAGGGTAAGTGATTTGCCCAAGGTCACACATCTCTTAAGTTACATTGAAGGCACTTAAACCCAGGTCCCTCCTATGGTTAGGCTCTTTCCACCACTAGCTGAGTAGTGCAGGACAAGTCACTTCATCTTACTGGGTCTCAGTATTCTCATCTGTAATATGGGCATAATAATATATACTCTGTAGCTCCCAGAGTTATTTCGAGGTTACACTAAAAAGTGATACAGAAGTGGGACTTATTTTGTAATTGATGTCTCCTCCCTCAGAGTTAAATACATGAGGAAGGTCTGACTGATTGACAAATCTACCGTCAATCTCCTATTATGGTCTCTTGTTATATAATAGCAGATAATTTCCAATACAAATCCTTAAAGGCAACCTGTGATTTCCTCAACCTTGGGGCTGGGGGGTAGAGATGGGGGTGGGCATGAAGTGGGACCCCAGGTACGGAAACTCCAAACACCAATCGGGGTCACAGCCTCTCAGTAACTTAGTAGACAAGGAGGGTGCATAGAAGGTAACTTGTCCAAAGTCACGCAGCCAGCACTCAATCAACAAACACTTATAAGTGTCTAAGATGCCAGCACTAAATTTAGAACGCAAAATCTTATAAAAATGAATGTTGAAAACTAAAAATAAATAAATAAATAAATATTTTTTAAATGGTGCCAGCACGGTTCTAGGCTCTGGGGATCCAGATCAAAGGAAAACCATTCCTGCCTTCAAGAAGCTTACAATCTAGCTGGGAAAATAATACGCATATATGTGCCATGAAATAATATGTACATACATGTTGTTTCCACACATAAACACATATATGTATATTTGTTACATGCCTAGATCTGCCTATCTATCTCTCTAGATATACCTAGATAGATAAATGTTAAGTATACATCAAAAATACACATGTGTATATGAAAGATAGCTCTCTGGGTAGATATCTAGATAGATAAATGTAGGTACATAGCAAAAATATGTGTATGCATGTATATAAATCTGGGAAAGATGGATATTAAGGTAGATAGTTGTAAATATATATGCATATATGTGTATATATCACCTTGGTTTTATTGTGTATATATATATATATATATATATACACATATATGTGTATACATACATATAGATATATATACATACATACATACACACATCCATACATACACAATAAATCCAAGGTGATTTTTTGAGGGGAAGTACTAAAGGCTGGGGGTGATCAGAAAAGGCCTTACGTAAACAGTAGCACTGAACTGAGCCTTGAAGGAAGTTAGAGATGACGAGGCGAAGAATTTCAGACATCAGAAACAGTCGGTACAAATGCACAAGTGATGGAAAAAGGCACGTTATGTATGGGGACCAAGAAGAACCATGCAGTCTGGATGCACCGCATATGAAGCAGAGTAATGGGGAATAAGGCTGAAAAGGTAGGTTGGGGCCTAGTTGAGAAGGTGTTTTTAAAAAGCTCAAACAGAGGAGTTTATATTGAATCCGTGAATCAATACAATGTGCTGGCAAGTGTAAGGGGCCCTCCTCAAGTCTAGGTCTTCCCAAATGTTTGCCCAGTGCTCCATCCACTTCTTGTCACTATGTCTCTACTGAGATCGTTTTTAGAGGGTGTAAAAACCTAACCTCCAGGTACCTTTTTTGCACTAGACGTACAAATGCACCAGTTTATTGCTGCTCTGATGGTTCTGTTATTTAACATGCACTGAACAGCCCACCTAACACAGCTCACAGATGTAGCCATGGATGCACTTTGGATTTTGTGCCTGCATTGGTGAAGGCTAATCTGCTATCAGCCAAAATACCATATGTCACACTCAATAGGCCTCTCATTGTATCTCACTTCTTCCTGATCTAAATTGGAAATGGAGAAACGGCTTTGCCAGGGGTAGCTGATGCTTCACTAGTGTCTCCCAGAGACTCGGTGCATACATTAAAATGCTGACAGTTTTATGGATGTGCTTGCGCTGAAGCTTTTGTCTGTAACTCCAAAGCTTTGTCAAACACAGATCTCCGTTGGGGAGTGGGGGGGTGCGGATGGGTGGGGGTGAGAACTCAGCTGCTCACTTTTCAGTGGACTAGTAACTCTTTCAAGTCCAGAGTCTGGTGAGTCTGGCAGGCAGCATTATATACTGGAATATCCCTGGATCTGGGGTCTTGGGGCCTGAGTTCAAGTCATGGGACCAGAGATTTAGAGCTAGAAGTTGAACTTCCATTTTACAGAGGGAGAAACACTTGCCGAAGGTCACAGAGTCAAGCCTCAGCTAAAATCCCACCTCCTTCAAGGTTTTTTGAGGGTCTCCTTTAATGCTAGCACCTTCCCTCTGATACAACCTTCAATCTATCTTACACACATTTTGTTGTTCATTTTTCAGTCCTGTCCAACTCTTCATGACCCCATTTGGGGTTTTCTTGGCAAAGATACCAGAATTGTTTGCCATTTCTTTCTTCAACTTGTTTTACAGATAAGGAAACTGAGGCAAAAGGGTTAAGTGACTTGCCCAGGGTCACACAGCTAGTAAGTGTCTGAGACCAGATTTGAACTCAGAAGATGAGGCTTCTGACTCCAGGACCTATGTGCACTACAGTGCCACCTAGCGATCGTATACGTGTATTTTGTAGGTATTTAGCTATTGCATGTGAACTGTTGAGGGCAGGGTATATATGTTTTTGCCTTTCATTGTATTCTCAGCACTTACCACAGTGTCTTGAATATAGTGAGGGCCTAATAAAACCTTGTTTACTGACTGAGAGAGCTAGTAAGCCTCTGAGGCAGGATGAGGCAGTAAGCCTCTGAGGCAGGATGTGAACCAAGATCTTCCTTCCTTGAAGTCCAGTGCTCTATGCACTAGGGCAGGCTTCCTGGATCTAAGCTATGCTTCTGCTGCTTTTAAATTGGTGGGACTGTGGGCTGGTCACTTTATCTCTCTAAGATTCAAGTTGCAAATCCACAAAATGGGGACAATGTCTGTAGCAGCAACCTCACTCAGGGCTATTCTGAGGTATAAACAAGATAATATATTTAAAGTACTTTGGAACTTTACAGTATAATATAAATGTCAACTATAATTATTACTCTGTAAAACGGGGGTATGCTAACACCGCCAACCACTCAGAGTGTTTCTGGGGAAAGCTCCTTGTAAATCTTAAAGGACTAATGAAATGGTAAAGGGTTGGGAAATGTGACTTCACTGGCATAGGGAACTCCCAGATGAGGAAATTCCTCCTACCAATACAGGTCAGCACTTAGAGAGCTGCCAGATGCACTGAGAGATGAAGCCACTTGCTCAGGGTCTTATAGCCAGTCAGAGATGGGACTGAAACACAGGTTTTCTGTGGGAGCTTTTGTTATTCCCTACCTCCCAGGTGTCTTAGGTATCTACTGACTCAGTTTTCTAGAGCATCCACAGGATCATGAGATCATCCAGTCTGACCTTCCCATTTTACAGATGAGGAAACAGATGACCACAAATTTACGGACCTGACCTGGGTTTTTGTTGTTGTTTGGTCATTGAGGGATGTTTCAATTTGGAAAGTCACAGGGATGACCAGTAGATCCAACAGAGGAGCAGATTGACACAATCTTTCTAGCAGCAATGTCAACTTTGATTTAATTAGGGTTCTAGAACTGGGAAGGTCGGGGGTAGGGGTGGGGGTAGTCGGCAGGTTTGGGGGCAAATACTGTAAGCTTGATGTTGAGCCTGAGGATGCAGAACTGGACTGTATATATGGGGTCCTGGAGGACCCGGAGGTCCTGGAGGTCCTCACCAATCAGCCAATGGCAGCTCAGGGGAGGAACTTGGAGCTGAAAGGGTTAAGGATTCCAAGGCATGGTCTCTTGTCCTTTCTGAGAGTTGGTTGGTGTAAGGATGACTAGGGAGAGAAATCTAAGTATTTTCCTCAGGCACAGTTGAGTAAAGACCACATCACCCAAAGTCCACTGAGGGCAGACAGTGTTGTTATTCATGGGATTACTAGAAAATTGTTCTTCCTTAGAAAAGGTATAATACGCACACACACATATGTGTATGTATATAACACACAAACATATATAACACACATATGTGTACATATAACACACGTGTGCTTTATGTACGTACTATATAGCATATGAATATATAGCATATACTATATGCACTGTATAGAATATGTATGTGTTATATATACACATACATGTGTGTATATTACACCTTTCCTAAGGGGTGTGTGTACATATATGCATATATATAATATATAGAGAGAGATATAGCCATATTGTAAATTTACTATCTGTCTGTCTATCTACCTGTCTATCTATCTACCTATCTATCTATCTATCTATCTATCTATCTATCTATCTATCTTTATCTCTTGGATTTGGAGTCAGGAAGACCCGAGTTCAAATTCAACCTCAGATACTTGCTAACTGTGTGACCCTAAGCAAGCCACTTCACTCTGTTTGCCTTAGTTTCCTTATCTGTAAAATGAGCTGGAGAAGGAAATGGTAAACCCCTCTAGTATATTTGCTTAGAAAATTCCAAAATAGGGTCAGAAAGAGTCAGACACGACTGAAAAATGGCTAAGTAACAGATGAGATGTAAGATGAGAAATCTGATAGAATTATTAACAATCCTTGCTCCTTGAAGAAAGGAACTGTCTAATTTTTTAATTTTAGTCTCTAGGGTGCTTAGCACAGTGCCTGGTACAGAGTGAGGGCTTCCTAAACACTTGTAGATTTGATTAGATGATGAATTCAAGTAGTTAAAGGGTTTTCACAGGGAAAAGAGATTAGATATTTTTCCTTCGCTCTGATGAGAAGAATGAGGAAAAATGGGTAGAAGTTTCAGAGAGGAAGATTTAGATTTGATGTCAGAAGAAACTTCCTCAAAGTGAAAACTATCTAATGGAGAAAATGAGTTCCCACTTACTCCAGTCTTCAAGCAAAGACGTTGGTCTGCTGTAGAGGGAGCTCTTGGTCAGGTATGGGCTGGACTAGATGGCCCCCAAAGCCCTGTCCAACTCTGAAACTATGCTTTTCTCTGAAGGTATTAATTAATTTTGTGGTTGTTGAGTTGTTTCAGTAATGTCGGATTCTTCATAATCCCAATTTGGGATTTTTTTTTTTTTGCAAAGATACTGAAGTGGTTTGCCATTTTCTTCACCAGCTCATTTTACAGATGAGGAAACTGAGGCAAATAGGGTTAAGTGACTTACCTAGAGTCACACAGGTAATAAATGTCTGAGGCTGGATTTGAATTCAGGTCTTTGTGACTCCAGGCCCAGCACTCTATCCATTGCATCACCTGGTTGTGTTGAAGGCATTAATAGCTAACAGTCATAATGATAATAATACCTTAAGTTTCCAAAAGCGCTTTACAAATATTATCTCATTTGATCCTCACAAGAACACTGGGAGGTAGGGTGATTTTATTATCCCCATCTTCCAGATGATAAAATTGAGGCTGAAGATCACTTGTCCCACAGGCTATGCCACTTGTTTTTGTATTGAGCTAGGACAGGGGTGGGGAACTTTGGGTGCAGCCTTTTGATTGAGTCCAAGTTTTACAGAACAAATCCTTTTATTAAGGGGATTTGTTCCGTGAAGTTTGGATTCAGTCAAGTGGCCCCACCTGAGGACCTAGAGGGCCATGTGGCCTTAAGGCCGCAGATTCCCCTCCCCTGACCCAGGGGATGAGCTTGAAGATGTGTGCTGTCCTTCAGTAAATCCATGTATGATCAGGTCAGTTTAGGAGTGTGAAGAAATTAACTGATCTCCTCAAAGAGGACTGAAAGAATTTTGCTAAGACGAGGGGGAAATGGAAATGTTTTCCTTTAACTATAATAGTTCTTGAAAGGTCTCTGCCTCCTACTTTATCTAAAGCTCCCATTTAGATAGTACAGCCTTTTCTGGCATGAAAATCTCACACAATTCTGCAGTGCTCCAGGGAAGGATTACAAAAACTCTTTAAAGTGGATGAGTAAATACACGCTTGTCAATACAAGTCTGAATAACACAACTGGCCCTGGGCAGCTCCAGTTTTCCCTGAATAGAGAATACTTCACCACCTCTATTTATGGTTATAGTCCAAATCTTGGCTGTGCCGCCATCTTCCTCTCTGCATCCCCAACCCACCAATAAACAAGCCTATACCAGATTCACAAACAGCACTTTTTTTTTCCACACCTGGGTTGAATTTCAGAAAACTGTCCTGGGAAAAAGCATGAAAGTTATCTTCAACTCAACCTAGAGTCAGGAAAACCTGAATTTAAACCTGGTGTGTAACCTCTATCTGCCTCAGTTTCCTCATCTATCAAATGGGGTTCAGAAGAGTTCCTACCTCCCAGGGTTAGCATGAGGATCAAATAAGATGATATTTGTAAAGTCCTTAACACACTGCCTGGCACATAGTAAGCTCTAGTTAATAATAATAATAATAATAAATAGTAATAATAATAAAAAAAATTCAGCTGGGGTAGGAGAAGGAAGTAAGGAAAGAAATAAGCATTTATTAAGCACTTGCTTTGGGATCTACAGCAGCTTATTTGAGCAGAGGAATGACCCAATCAGACCTGTGCTTTAGCAACACCAACCTGACAGCTTTGTGAAGGATGTGCTCTTGCTACCTGGGCAGTCAGCTCTGTTGTTTCTAGCTGGTGAAGGTATATGTACCATCATCACCCTCTAAATTGTGCTGCCCTGGAACAAAGCCTCAGTTATTCCACCTTAATTATTGTTCTGCATGTGCCCATTCCCATGCACACACACACACACACACACACACACACACACATTTTCCTCCCCAAATATTGGAGGATTTTCTTTCTGATCTTCTAACAAGAAACCCAAAGCAAAGAACTAGCCCAGTTACCACATCCCTTTTACGTCCTGGGTCAAGAAGTCAAGAAGCACTAATCTCTTTTTTGCACAGGAAAACCAAAGCAAGGTTGAGGCTGAGTTTTTTGTTCAGACTGCAGGATGAAGGAGAAAATTCCATTGATCAGTCCATAGATAACTTGGTAGAAAATGATAATTTCCCCCAACTTCTGGGGAGTTGGTGTTTAAAAACTAGACTGCTCTTCTGTCTTATCTCCTTTCAGTATTCTTTGGTTTCCCACAAGTTCAGTGTATCTAGAAGAAACAGCCATATCTAATGGAAGGTGAGACTTAAGGGATGTGAGTGATACTGTGGTCAAAGGGCCTTCCTTCTTGGCATCCCTGGGATTGCGGCTTTAGCTGAGGTGTCAGCTTTGAGTCTAGTATTCTGATCATAGTATTCTGGGCATAGAAGCAAATGCATGATAGAGAGTATTACAGCTTATGGGCGCCATGCAATGTTTACACCAAATGGCAGATGTTTTTCCTTGAATGATTTCCAAAATTTCTTCTTTTGAGAGTGTCTTTAACATCACCCACAAGCTAAGCTTCCATCAGTGTGGCTATTTCATGCTAGAATACCATCGGATAACGTTTATTATGCTGCTCTTTGATGAAACACTCCACTCTATTCAAGGTTACTGAGACTTCCAATAGCATCTCATTCTGTAGAGTATACATCATCTTTACAGTGACACCCTTGGTTCCCTCCAACTCATAACACCAAGCGGGCTTTACATTCAGAGTTCAAAATTACAATGCTGCTTTTCATCGAACATTCAGCTTGCTTGCTTTGGGGCTGTTAGAAGAATAGGAAAATGGCTCCAGAAAGAACATCTGCCCATTCATCGTGATAATGCATTAGTTCATAGCAAACTCTCTCAGTGTCTGATTATTCACCAGTAAAACCCTGCTTGGGACAGAGCCTCAGACAGGGTTGAGTTCACCCATTCCACTCTTGGCTTTGGAAACTCATCTGTCGCTGAAGCCTCCAGCTGTATCTTGTGATGTCTTTCATGGCCCCCTCTCAAGCTGGCAATGATACATCTTCATGGTTTATGGAAACAACATGTACTAGGGGAACAAACCAATGGTAACAAAACCAGGAGGGGACTGCTGGAACATCTTTGGGGTGAGGGTGATGCTATTCACAAATTGTTAAGAGCATGCTCACCCATATCAATTCACCATTAATCTCTCTCTATCTCTCTCCCTCTCTCTCTCTTTCTCTCTATTTCTCTCTCTCTTTCTCTCTCCCTACATACACACAGATGCAAGTTGAAAACAGCCTCCAGTGCTATAGCTTGACCTGAACTAGAGGGACAGGGTACAGTTTTATATCAGCATGTAGAAGATGCTTTAGGTGAAAATTACATGCTTTTCAGTATAAGCCTTGAGAATAGGAGAGAGTTCTTTCATCTTTAGCTTTCCCAGGCTAAAGAATATCATGCCACTGGTAGTTATATAAATAAATTCCATATGCTAGACAGAATGTGTCCAGATTACTCCTGCTGATAGCTGCGTTCTCTTTGGTGTACAGGTCTATTGTGCAAGATTACACGAGAAGTCTCCCAGTGTGTACTTGGCTTGGTTTCACAGTACTTTTTAAGAGGATGGAGAAATGTATACTTGGATACTGATGTAGTAGCCAAAGGAATATGATGGTAAAAAACCTCTGGACAAAGTGGAGTATATGCACATATGGTAGTGAGGGAGGTTTGACTTTGATACAGAGAAATTTCTATTTGTATATCAATGTAGAGTGGGGGGGAATAATGATTATGTTACAGGTATAATTACATTTGGATATCAAGGCAGTGTATCAGGGTGGGGTAAGGTATGCCCATGGTACAGATATATTTATTCATATCCAAAGAGCATGGCAGTGTGCATATGTATGTATGTGTGTGTGGTGGGTGGAGGTATATGACTGTGTCATGGTTGTATTTCTATATGCAAAAACTGAAGAAGGGAATCCTATGTGAATTTGTGGCCAAGATGAAAACATGAGGCGCAACTAGGTGGAATAGCGGATAAAGTGCCAGGAATGGAGTCAGAAAGATTTGAATTCAAATCCAATCTCAGGCATGTACTAGCTGTGTGACCCTGGACAAGTCACTTAACCCCATTTGCCTCAGTTTCCTCATCTGCAAAATGAGTTGGAGAAGAAAATGGCAAACCACTCTAGTATCTTTGCAAAGAAACCCCAAATGGGGTCAGGCAGAGACAGACACAACTGGAACGACTGGATACCAATAACAAGGAAAGCATAGAGCAAACCATAGGAGTAAGAAAGGTCTTAGTTTATTCTCACCAGCCTCTGATTAGCTGGACAATTTGCATAAGGAGGCCACTTGAACCTGGTTCTAATAAAGATCTGTGTATAGTAGCTCATGTGAGATAAAAGATCCAACCCCCCCCTAGTCCCCCATATACCTGATGCCTAGAAACCGTGAAACTGTGACTGTGTTTAAATAGACATTTTCTTTCTCTTCTTATTCAAAAGGAAGGAAGGAACTGAAATCTTGAGAGGAGAGAAAGAGTGGAGAGAGAGAGACAAAGACAGAGAGAGAGAGACAGAGAGAGGGAGACAGGGAGAGAGAGAGAGACAGAGACAGAGACAGAGAGACAGAGAGAGAGAGAGAGGAGAGACGGAGAGAGACAGAGACAGAGACAGAGAGAGAGGCAGAGAGACAGACAGAGAGAGACAGAGAGGGAGACACAGAGAGAGAGAGGAGAGAGGGAAAGAGAGAGAGAGAGACAGAGAGAGAGAGACAGAGAGAGAGAGAGAGAGAGAGAGAGAGAGAGACAGAGAGAGAGAGAGAAACAGAAAGGTCTGAGTTTCAATTTTGTTGCTCTGGGCAAACAAGAAAGGGCTATTCTCTTCCCTTTTTATTCCCACCATTCTCTCTCCTACAAGATCAGAATCTTGTCAGTGGTGTCTCTGTCTCTTTCTCTCTCTGTTTCTCTGTCTGTCTCTGTCTGTCTTTGTCTCCCTGTCTGTCTCTCTCTCTTCCCCCTCTCTCTGTCTCTCTCTCTCTGTCTCTGTCTGTCTTTGTCTCCCTGTCTGTCTCTCTCTCTCTCTGTGACTCCGTCTCTGTCTGTCTATCTCTCTTTCTCCTCCTTAGCTAGCTCTCTCACTAGTCACCACCTTGTGTTCTATCCAAGAATGAGGAGGTTGCCTATTAGGTGACCTATCATAGGACATGGACCAGTAGGGAAGGGAGATGCAAGGGGCAAGAGAAAACAGAAACAAGAACACAAGGTCTCCTTACCAAACCTTAATACCACTGCTTAAATCATTCTTTCCCCAAGGGAATCCCTGATGATCAGGATTCACATGAAATAATCTTTCTCCTGCTTGGGGGATTGTTTATCAGTAAAATCCCTTTGGTTATTCTGGAGCCTGGAGCCTCCCATTTGGAAAGATAATTTCCTACTCTGCAGCATCTCCTTTGGCTGCTGCTTTTTAATCCCCTCAAAATCCACCCCCCCCCCCCCAACACTGAAAGATACTTAGAGAAAAATGTTTTCTTGTTGAGAACAATGCAGAAAGCAAATAACTTTTTTATTTATTTTTTTTTTAAAAGAATGGGAAATAGGCACTATACCAGGCACTGATGATATAAAAACAATGAAATAATTCCTACCCTCAAGGAACTTATATTCTACTGGAGAGCTATGACATGTGCATAGATAAATGTAATATTAGGGAGCGAGAAAGGAGAGCCAAAGAACAGATATACGAAATACTCTAAGAATAAATATTCCTAGGGGATATCTAGGATAGGATGTCCTAGAGGGTATATACATATATATTTAGGAATATTGATGTGGCTAAATGTTAACTATATAGTAAGCTAAAGTTTTCAAAATTCCATGTTTTTTTCATAAAATATTCACAATTTTCCACAAAATCTCATTTGCCTTCCCCAACAAATGGCGAAGATGCTGTGTATTTTACTGCCCACAACAGAAAGCTTCCATAGAACGCTGTAGACTTAGAAATTGTTCCCAATCCCCTCTCACATCAGAGAAATGGGAAATGAGGATTAGAGAAAGGACACTGGCTTTTTAAGGTCCTGGCTTACTAAATCAGATCTTTTCAGGGTTAATACTTCATTTATGGAGCCTTGAATGATAAACTGCATTAGAGAGATGCTCAGTCAACCAACTAATTAATTAACAAGCATTTAGTAAATGTCAGGTACTATGCTAAACTGAGAGTACAAAGAAAAAGGAAAGTCCCTGCCCTTAGGGAGTTTACACTCTAATGGGGAAGACAATATCAGTCAATCAACCAATAAGCATTTACGCATCAGGCACTCTTACTAAGCACTGGAGACCCAAAGACAGAATTGAAATTGTCTCTGAGCTTACACTCCAAAGTAGATGCATATATACATAAATATTATCTCAAAAAATACAAACAGAGTAGACAGAAGGTAACCTTAGAGATGATGGCGTTCAAGGCTTGCTACAGAGAAAAGGTGGCATTGCAGGAAGCCAAGGATTTTAAGAGCCAGAGATAAGGAGGGATGTGTTCTAGAGACAGAAGAAGCAGCCATATGACAAATCCCCACCCTGGATGGGGCTTCAAGGATGAGGCAGGACAGGGCAGAACAGTTGTCCAGCTTGGATGCTTTTTGTGTTGACCTTCCAGGAATTTGGGGACTGGATTTCTATAGCACCTACTAGCCAGTGTTTAAGCCCTGCCTCTGACTTACAGACTCTAACTTCTCAGAGCTCCAGGTAGCTTTCCTGAGATTGTGAGTTGCAGATTTGAATTGCTAGAGGAAATTTCCTCACTAGGGCTTTCTATACTGAAGCAATCACAAACAGGAAAAATATATGCAAACAAAAATTTAAAAAAAGAAGTCAGGAATTTGAGCTGAATCTTGAAGGAAGTTAGGAATTTTAACAGAGGTGAGGAGAAAGAGTGTAAAAGGTATGGGGGACCGCCTGTATAAAGACACAAATTTGAGCAATGTAAAGTCATGTATGGGGAATATTAGGTAGTCCAGGCTTGGAGTTAGGAAAGATCTAGGCTCAGCTCCCACTTTCAAAACATACTAGGCTATGGTCAATTTACTGTATCTGAGCCTCAATTTCAGAATCTGTAAAATGGGGATAATACATTCCCTACTTACTGGATTGTTGAGAGGGAAGTGCTTTGTAAACCTTAAAGGGTCATTGAAATGAGAACTGCCATGATAAGGATTCTTTTCTGGTGTTAACTTGGTCTTTTCCAATGTGTAGTAACCCTTCCACCACCATTGAAAACAGCTATTATTCTGCCTAAGGTGAGACTGGTGAGGAATATAAAACATGTTTCATACCCCTGATGTGCTGGGAAGTAAATAAACTATAATCCATTAGAAAGAACTATTGATTTTTGTTTCCTGAATCATTTAAGCTTAATAGGTTCATAATTTGGACCCATTACCAAAATGAATTCAGAGACTGTCCTGGCGCCACTTTTCTGTGTTTATGAGCTCAGAATGCTCCCATTAAGTGCATTTGCTTTTGGTATCACTGGTACTTGTATTGTGGATAGGGAGGAGGCTCTGTGGAGACATTCCCATCCCTGAATGAGTCCTATGGTGTTTTTTGTGTCAATGGGAGCTGTAAGCATGAGTGGTCCCAAGACCCAAGATCAGAATGTGAGGGTGGATGGAACCTGGTTCACTGGCCTCACCTCTCCACCAGAAAGCCTGGAAGAGGAGGAGAAGGAGGAAGAGGAGGAGGAGGAAAAGAAGGAGGAGGAGGAGCGTCTCCATATCAGAGCTCATTCACACCCATTGGCCTCTGCCAGAAGTCAGTCAATAGACATTTATTAAGCACCTACTATGTGCCAAGCACTGTGCTAAGTGATGGGGAGATAAAGAAAGGCAAAAGATATTTCCTGCTTGCAATGGAGGAGACAATACGAAAGCCAGTCTGCACAAACAAGCTCTAGCTAGGCTATATTGGGGATAATCAACAACAGGGAACTATGATGTGGCAAGGTATTGTTGCTACCCCATCCCCAATCCCTGCCTCACAGGGTGCAGGGGTGGGGGACCTGTGGCCCCCAGGCACATGTGGTCCTCTAGGTCTTCAAGTGCCACCCTTTGACTGAATCCAAACTTTACAGAACAAAGCCCCTTAATAAAAGGATTTGTTCTGTATAACTTGGACTCAATCAAAAGGTCACACCCAAGGACTTAGAAGGCCACAGATGGCCTTGAGGCTGCAGGTTCTCCAACCCTGGCAAGAGTGATTAAGACCCTACACCGTTGATCCTTGCCCAGCAATAACACCACTAGGAGTTTTATTTTTCATCTACTACCCACTATTACCCCTATGGCTACTAATCTCCCACTATTCATTTCTCTCCCTATTAATCAATCACTGGCTACAAAGGAGAAACCTACTCCCAACTCCCATCTCCTCTTCCCTCATCTCTACCTGACCAATGCCCCACCCCAACATTAGCTGCCTTCTCTTGTGCCTTCTGGAATTCCAGGTCTGGTATAAATATATATCCTTTCTTCTGGACCTTTCATATACCAGCCTTCATTGAGACCTGGCTTCCCTTAATAACACTACATCTTTGGCCATACTCTCTACCACTATACTTCACTCACACTCTCCAACACACTAGTCCTAGAGAGAAAGTCTGGATACTCCTTGCTCCCCACTGCCATTTCCAGATTCTCCCTTGCCACATCAATAAGCATCCTCTCTTCTTTTGAAGTTCACAATATCCTAAAATTTCTATGCAATCTAGATTACAGTGGCCATCATGTACCAAACCCTGGGTTATTCTTTCTCCTTTTTCTGTGGGCTCAGTGATTGGCTTACACTCCTTCAATACTCCCCAGTTTCTGCCCTAATACCCCGGCACTTCATTATCAATGCTGATGCTACCCTCAAACAAAAACTTCCAAGTCTGCAGTCTTCTTAAATCCCATGTTCTATTCCATTATATTCCATTCTATCTCAGCCACACATACACATTCATGAACTAGACACCACTATTTCCCACAAGAGTTCTACTTTGTTAATTAAAAACTCTGAAATCCCTGCATCTTACCATAATCTATCATTCCATCTTGCACTATGCCTTAACCTTCTTAAACTCATTCTTTTCCACCCTCCCCAGTCCCTCCATTCTTTGCGACTTTCCCTCAACATTACTTATGCTCTGACTTTACATCCTTTTTTCTCCAATCCTGACCCTATATCCCTCTACAAGTCTACAACAACTGCTCTCCATTTCCCAGAGGTGAGTTTCTTCTGGGCCCTCCATTTTGCAAAGGCACTCAGGCTAGCCTGCCACCATTCCCTTCATGTTCCTGTTCTTGACTTTCTGGACTTCAAAATCATGCGCTTGTACCATGTATCTTCATTTCCTCTCCTCTACTCTCCTCTTGAGTGTAATTTTCCTCTATTAGAATGTAAACAAGCGTTTTCTTTCTTTCTTTCTTTTTCTTTCTTTCTTTCTTTCTTTCTTTCTTTCTTTCTTTCTTTCTTTCTTTCTTTCTTTCTTTCTTCCTTCCTTCCTTCCTTCCTTCCTTCCTTCCTTTCTTTCTCTTGCATTTGTATCATCTGCACTTAGAACAGTTCCTGGAACATAATTAGCATTTAAAAATATTTTAGTTGTATCTTTCTTTCCTCTTCCCTCCATTCCTTCTTCCTTTTCTCCCTCCCTCTCTCCCTCCCTCCTTTCCTTGGTTCCTATCTTCCTTCAAGTCAATTCTACCCTGTCCTTTATTCTTGAATCTCATGCCCCCTTGTTCTATCGCCTCTTATCCTTGCCAAACCTTAGCCTTGTATTACTCCCATTATCAGTTACTCCATTTCTACTCTTGTGCTGCTAAATGGAGCTAGAGGAAGTCATATAACTGTGCTAATTGGATACATTATGAATTCATGCTTTTCCGATTCAACTGGGCTCTTACTTACATAAGGCAATCCTTTTGTTTCTCCCTGATTCCTTTCATCAGTCTCTGCAAAAGCTTTTCCTTATCTTCTCTACTCAAGTCCTCCATTTCTCCCCTTCTTCCCATTTTTGTCTATTGCTCTTCTGAAAAATGAAGGCTATTGAGAAAGAGTTCCCTCTGTTTTCATTCTCTTTATCTTAAATCCCCTTGACATCATTCTCTCTTCCTTTTCCTTGATTTCTAACAGCTGGATCTTTTCTACTTGACAAAATCATCCCCTCTACACGTACCTTCCTTGATTCGATCTCCTTCAGTATTCTCCAGGAATCTCAGTAATCTCCCCCTCTAATTTTCAACCTTTCCTTAATGACTGGCTCCTTGTCTATTACCCTCAAATATCCCCAAGTCTCTTTGAACCCTAAAAATCCTCCACTAGACCCTAACATCCCCTTACACTATCCTTCTTGATCTTCCTTCCCTTTCCCAACCAAAATGCTGGGGGACAAACTTTTTATATGTGTTGTCTCCACCTCTTGTAGCTCTGTTCTGTGATGGGTTGGAAGGATACCAATACCATGTACAGAAATACTGATGCCAAGGTCATGCATTCAAGCAAGCAAGCACAAAGTATACAGGGGTATACACACAATGGGTGGTGGACCCATTGTTCTTCCTAGGCTTCTGATACATTGGGGTCTGCAGCTTCCAAAGCATATTGTCACTGCCTCCAAGGGGCTCAGTGTTTACAGTTAGAGGGTCACTTCTCTGGATTGCCACCTGTCCCCAGTGAATCATGGTGTGAATGATTAACCTCTGGCTGCAGGCAACTAATAATTGCTGCCACTTTGATTCAGGCTCTCATTCTCTCCTTCCTAAAGTATTTAAACAGCTTTCCAATGGTGTCCCTGCCTTAAATCTCTCCCCACTTTAGACCTTCTTGCACAAAGTTGCCAAAGTGATTTCTTTAAGCTCCTTTCCTCAATCAACTCTGATGGCATCTATTGCCTGAAGAGTCAAGCAAAATCTCCTTTGTTTAGCTTTTAAAGTACTTCTCAATTTGGCCCTAAATTCCCTTTCCAGCCTTATTCTAGCCTGATGTAAATTACTTCTCTTCCCCCAGTCTGTAATCCAGCTAAACTGACCTCCTCTACATTCCTCCTATGTGAATTAGCTATCACGAGTTGAGGTGGATCAAAACTAAATGTGTCAGAGTACATACTTTCAACTCCTCCCTTGGTTTCAGTGACTGTGTGACCATGGGCAAGCCACTTAACCCTTCTTAGCCTCAGTTTCCACATCTATAAAATGGGAATGATAAATACATTTTGTTTATTGCTTTCTACCAATTGAATATAAGTTTCCTGAAGGTAGGGGTTATTTTGCTGTTTGCTTTTTGCTTTGTCTTTCCATCCCCATGGCTGACCACAGTACCTGACCCATAGCAGACATTCATAAATGTTGTTGGTTAATTGTTTGAACCTGGACTAAATCCATGCAATTCAAGTCAGATACCCCAGTTAATTGTTATGTGAACTGGGAGTCAAGAGACCTGATTCTAGCCTTGTTTTTGCTCCTGACCAGCTAGCCTGTGTGACTTTGAGTAAGCCCCTCTCTGAACCTCTGAGGTTCCTCATCTGCCAAATGAAGTCAGACTGGGTGATCTCTCAAGTTCCCTTCCAGCTCCTTCAGGCTAGAATGGATTGATCATGACTCTGAGAAATACACAGAAGCTGGGCTTGTCTCAGCAAGTGGGACTTGATTTCTGGAGGAAGTCTGACACTCAATCGAACCAGAAGAAACTGGGAGGAGCCTGACAGATAAGTCACATCACCAGCCCTTGTACCCAGAGTGCACATACACAGACAGACACAGACACACAGACACACTTTGTGGAGAGGACGAGGCTGATCAGTGAATGTCTCTCTCTTGGAAAGCTGCTGTAAGCAGCAGAGATGGCTTCTTCCTGCCGTCTGCTGCCAGGCAGGCAGTGGCTCTGATCACAGTCTTCCCATTTGCTTGATTCAGTGACAGAAATTGCTCAGTGGTCCTTGCTTCCCTTACTCATCAGCTGCCTTGGAGAGTTTTCCAGGGCTGCTGATCTATTCTCTAAGCAGCCATGTGGAAAGGATTTCAGACAGCTTTGAACCTCCTGGGGGAGGCAGACACCTGGATCTGACCAGTCTCAGGCATATTTTGGTTCTCTTATGTCTGTGCAGGGACAAAGACATCTCACAGTCACTTTCTGACTATGGTCTCATGGCCTGGCCCCGATGGCAACTCTGGCTATGTGGCAAAAAGCAATGAGGTGGCATAGTGGGCTGTAGAGCACCGACTAGGAGTCAGGAAGGTCTGAGTTCAAATCTTAACTCAATTACTAGCTAGGTGACTCTGAATGAGTCACCTACTCTTTCTTAGCCTCATTTTCCTCATCTGTAAATGCTGATAATAAGAGCACCTATTTCCCAGGATTGTTGTGAAGATCAAATGAGAAAACATAAAGAAAGTGTTACATAAATGTGAGTTATTATTATTATTTGAATGGTCTCACCTTGAGAGACTATTGTCGACCTTGGACCTGCTGTGACCCCTCCTACCTGAAATTCCCACCATACATTATTTCTCTGATTTAGAAAGCAAAGATGGGATTGCTATCTGTAGGAAAGAGCATGGTACAGTGGAAACAGAACTTGATTTGTGGTCACTGGACAAGGGTTCATATCTTGCCTATTGAAACTTATTACCCATGTGACTTTGGGCAAGGCAATTAAACTCCCTTGGCCTCAGTTTCCTCATCCACAAAATGAGAGATCATTACAGCCAGAAGGGACCCCAGAAAGCCATCTAGTCCAGTTCCCTCACCTGACAAATGAGGAAAATGAAGCTCAGAAGTTCCTTGCTCAGGGTCACACAGTAAGTGTCTGAGGTGAGTTTTGAACCTGGCTCTTTTTGCTTTCAAAAGGCAGCTAGGTGAATAGACAGAGTGCTAGCCCTGGAGTCAGGGGAACCTGAGTTTGAATCTAGCCTCAGTCACTTCCTAGCTGTGAGACCCTAGGCAAATCATGTAACCCTGTTTGCCTCAGTCTGCTCATCTGTAAAATGAGCTGGAGAAGGACACGGCAAATTGCTCCAATATTTTTCCCAAGAAAACCCCAAGTAGGGTCAAAGAGAGACAGCCATAACTGAACAATTTTTTGTTTTCGAAGTCTATTCTTATTCACTACTCCATAGGATCTGCTAAGGTCTCTTCTGGTTCTATATCTATGAATCTATTGCATATGACAAAATTGTTCTGCATTTCTTTTGACAAACCGTTGTACTCTCCTTGTATTAGGGAGAAGTAGCCTCCTCTTCTAGCCCCCTCCCTTTAGGGCAGGCATTAATAATAACAGTGGCTGACAAATATTGCTTTTTTTTAAGGCTTATGGAACACTTTGTATCCATTAGATGATTTGAGTCTCAAAATAAAATGGTGAGGTAAGTTATAATGATGATTATGTTAATGATGACAATAAAGAGAATTAATACAGCACTTTAAAGTTTGTGATGAGTTTTTATAGGTTATCTCATTTGATCCTTGCAGCACCCTGGTGAGGTAGATGCTATATTATCCCCTTTTTACAGATGAGGAAATCAAGGCAGTCACAGGTACAGTGACTTGCTTGGAGTTGCATAGTTAGTAAATGTCTGAAGCAAGATTTGAACTCAGATCTTTCTGACGCCAACTCCTATGCTCTATCCACTTCACTCCCTGTATCTACAATGAATATTATTATTATTATTATTATTTTTACTACTATTATTATTCCCAACATTCTCATAGCATAGATTTTCTGGACAAGGAAAATGAAACTCAGAGAAATTCATAGGACCATAGATTTAAAGTTGGAAGGGACAGAGAGGCCATCTGATATAACTCCTTCACTTCTTTCTCTTTTAAAATTGATTATTTTTTTCCAATTAACATGCATTTATTTCTCTCCCTCTGCTAACCTTTTCATTTTACAGATGGTGATACTGAGGACTAGAGAAATTTAAGTGACTTCTCCAGGGTCACACATATAACAAGTAGCAAAGCCAGAATTCTAAACCAGGTTACTTTGCCATGATGCCTTGGAAGGGGTAAGGAGTATGCTGGAGCCAACTTGAACAAGTCCAAAAGAGCTGATTGTTAAAATTTCAGAGTTGGGCCTCTACACCTTGAAAATCTGCAAATGTTACAAATCAGGGCTTAATTTATTGTTTTGCTGATTGTTTAGGTTGAATAAAACAAAACAGAAAAGTGTTCTAGATGCAGACTCAATTTAAAAAAGTATGTCACAGGCAGTGCCGGATTTCAAACTATGTTACAAATGGACTAATCGTCAAAATGTTCCAATATCAGGTGGGATATGTTAGGTTCACAATGCATAGTAGTAAATGACCACAGTATTATAGTAATATAACAAACCCAAAGATCCAAGCTTTTGGGATAAGAACTCAACATTTGACAAAAATTGTGCGGAAAACTGAGAAGTAGTTTGGCAGAAACTAGGCGTAGGCCAACATCTCACACCATATGTCAAGAAAAGTCAACATGGCTAAATGATTTGGCCACAAATTGTGATATCATAAGTAAATTAGGGGAGTATGGGAAAATGTACCTGTCAGATCTACAGATAAGGGAAGAATTTATGACCGAACAAGAGACAGAGAAGACCACAGGAAGCAAAATGCATTAATTCTGATGGTATCAAATTAAAAAGTTTCTGCACAAACAAAACCAATGTAGCCAACATTAGAAGGGAAATAGGATACTGGGAAAATTTTTATAGCAAGTTTCTCTGATACAGGCCTCATTTCTCCAATGTATAGGGAACTGAGCTAAATTTATAAAAATACGAACCATTCTTCAATAGATAAATGGTAAAAGGATATGAATAGGCAGTTTTCAGAAGAAGAAATCAAAGCAATCAATAGTCACATTTAAAAATCCTCTAAATCACTACTGATTAGAGAAATGCAAATTAAAACAACTCTGAAGTATCACCTCACTTTTATCAGTTTGGCTAACATGACAGAAAAAAGAAAATGTTGGAGGGGGTGTGTAAAAATTGAAACACTAGCACATTGTTGATGAAGTTATGAACTAGTCCAACCCATTCTGGAGGACAGTTTGGAGCTATGCCCCAAGAGTTATAAAACTGCATGCCCTTTGACCCAGCAATACCACTACTAGGTTTGTATCCCAAATAGATCAAAGAAAAGGAAAAAAGACCTATTTGTACAAAAATATTTATAGCAGCTCTTTTTGTGGTAGCAAAGAATTGGAAATAAAAGGGATAGCCATCAATTGGGAAATGGGTGAACAAGTTGAGGCATATGATTTTGTTGGTATACTAATGTACTTTAAAAAATAATAAGGAGGATGGCTTCAGAAAAACCTGGGAAGTTTTATATGAACTGATGCAGTGAAGTGAGCAGAACCAGAAGAACGTTGTACATAGCAATATTGCAACAAGGTGAAAGACTTAGTTAGCTACTCTGATCCATACAATGCTCCAAGACCATCTCAAAGGATCTATGATGAAAAATTCAATCTACTTCCAAAGAGAGAATTGATGAACTTTGAATGTAGACTAAAACGTATTTTTTAAACTTTATTTTTCTTGCTTTATTTTTGTCTGTTTTCTTTTGCAACATAGCTAAGATGAAAATATTTTTGGATGACTTCACATGTATAATTGATATGAAATTGCTTGCCTTCTCAAGGAGGGAAAGATGTAGGAAGGAGGGAGAGAGTTTGGAACTCAAAATTTTAAAAAATGAATGTTAACTTTTAAAAAATATGTAACTGGAAAATATTTAATGAAATTTAAAAAATTTTTAATAAAAGTGTCATGAATACTTTTTTTTCTTGGAGAGCTGATAATTAAACATTAACCAGCATATCCCTGGACTTATTTAATGGTGAAAAGCTAGTAAATGGTAAAGTCAGGATTCAAATTCAGATCTTCTTATAAATTATCAGGTCAATCAGTTGTCTCTTTGGAAGGCATAGAGTCCGACCCTGAGGATTCTGGGGCAGATCCAAGGAGCCAAGTCCGTGGTTAGAAATGCCTAGCTATATCAGGGAAGGGATTTCATACCTCTTACCTTCTATCTCTACTAGTCCCTCTTTCCTCTAGCTTTCTCCTCATTCTTCATCCTGTTTCTCTGTCCATTTTCTCAGACTGCTAATAGCCAGACCTGAGCCCACAGTCACTCTAAAAGAACCTGGACTAAAAATCCTTAAATCAAACATATTGCATGAAATAATGAAGAGTGAAATGAACAAAACCAAGAGAATATTGTATACAACAACAGCAATATATTTTTTAGAACAACTTTGAACAACTAAGTCATTTGTAGTATTATAAACACTCAAATCAGCTACAAAGGATTTATGAAGAAAGATGCTATCTGTCTCCAGAGAAAAAAACTGGTAAATGTAAGTATGTATAGAGTGGTTTTATACACACACACACGCACACACACATACACATACATATATACAGACACATATATACATACATATATAAACGTATTTGTGTCTGATGGTAGCAATCTCTAGGAAGGTTTGAGGAAGGAGGGAAAACATAAAAAATACACAGGAAAGAATAAAGGAAAATTTAGAAGGAAGCATCAAAAGCAGAGTAGCTTTGAAAATGGTGTAGTATTTCTATAGTTTTTAAAAAAGTAAATAGTGTGAAATGTAAATTCCTAATTTTATAGTGAATCTCCTCTTTATGTTGTTCTGTGTACATGGAAAATTTTTTCATCTTTATGTATTTAAGTTCAAAATGAATAAAAAAATCAAACAAACCAAAGCTATTGCTCCTAGAATGGGAAACCTGGTCTTCACAGTCCTAAAGAAACTTATTCAAAGGAAACACTTTTTTAAAATCAGAGAAACACATCAGCATGTGCCCTGTAGACTGTACCAAGTAAACAGACATTGAGTCTGAGAACCATAGAACCTTAGAACTTGAGTCACCAAGCTCATCTTCCCTCCCAAAGAGAAGAATCCCCTCTGAAGCATTCATGCTATTTAGCCATTCAACTTCTGTTTGAATCTGTCCTGTGACAGAGAGCTCACTACCTCATAAAGTAGCCAATCCATTTCTTGACTGTTCTAATTGCTAGAAAATTCTTCCTTATAGTGAACCAAAATCTCCCTCTCATTGTGCATTCAATCTCCCTAACCCCTTGGACTCAGTATCTAGTCTGTCTTACATGTAATGGCCCTTCCAAACAGATGCACATAGTATTGCATTCTGGTTCCACCACGTTCCATTGTTGCAAGAATGCATTTTTCTGGGAAGCCTGAATTTTGATCCAGCACTTCAAAGATGGGTCTGGCAAGCTCCTGTCACTTACCCTCATTCCTAACTCGATGTTTTCCCCACCGTACACCTCCATGCCCGGGTCAAGCAGACCGATGTCCCCGAAATACTCCCGGTCCACCACAAATGAGCAGCCAATCATGGCTGGTGTCCTAATGGGAAACAGAGGGAAACAATGGATGAAAACTCTGGGAAGTCACATTGCTAGCAAGTCTCTGAAGTAGGGTTTAATGGTGGCAGTGCAGGGTTAAGACATTACTACAAGAAACTAGGGAAGCATTATCCTCAAGAAGCCCAGTATTAATGACCAGAATAGATTAAGCAAGGTATCACTGAAGATGATGCAACACTTTTCTACAGGCTGTAAAAATTTAACACAGATAGAAAGCCTAACAAAATATAACTCAGTGGCTGAAGTTATACCTCAGAAGTGCACTATCTTTTATGGAAAGGCAGATAACATCCTCCTATTAAAAATATATACCTCAAAATATTCAGGAGAACTCAACAAATAAATGGTATCAGGACTAGATCATTTTCAGAAACCAAATTGTTATCCACAATTACCCAGATATAATATTGATTCATAAAAGAAAAAAAAATGTGTTTTAACAGGTGTTACCATTTCAAATACTCATAATCTCCAAGTTATTTGGAATGAAAAATTTTCAAAACATGAAGACCTGGCCAAGGACTTTCAGTGATCAAAGGGATCATTGTAGCGCATAGAGTACTGAACTTGGAATCAAGAAGATGAGTTCAAATCTTATCTCTGATGCTTACTAGCTGGGTGACTCTGGGAAAGTCACTTAACCACTTTCTGCCTCAGTTAACAGCCCCTTCTTCCCAGGGATGTTGTGATAGATCAAATGAGGTAATTCTTATAAAATGCTTTGTAAACATTGAAACATTATATAAATGCTAGCTATGGTTGCTAACTTCTTCTTTTACTAATTAATACTATCTCGTTTGCCTTGTCTACTACTGGACTTGGACCAAGGATGTTATCAGTGAGACTACAAGTGATTAGTCTGTATCCTAATATTTTGACATCTAGGTGGTGCCATGATGCACAGAGTGCTGAGTCTGGAGTCAGGAAGATGTGAGTCCGAATAGTGCTTCAGACACTTACTGGTTGTATGACCCTGGGCAAGTCACTTAACTTGTCTGACTCAGTGTCCTCATCTGCAAAATAGGGATAATAATAGCACCTACCTCCCAGGGTGTTGTGAGGATAAAGTGAGATAATATTTGTAAAGCACTCTGTAAATCTTAAAGTGCTATATAAACACTAGTTGCTATTATTATTGTTATTATTATTATTATTATTATTTTCTTGGTTCTGTCTGCTGCTAAAGTTGTTCTAAAGATGTTTACCATAAGCCTATAGAGAATGAGTTTGCATCTTGGAAGCTAGGTGGTGGAATGAACCTGGAGTCAGGAAGACCTGAGTTCAAATCCAGCCTCGAACACTTCCTTATCTGTAAGAAATAAGAATAACATCTACCTGTTGAGGGTTGTTGTGAGGATCAAATGAGATAAATAGTCAGAAGACACTTTACAAGCCTGAGTGCATTAAAAATGCTACCTACCATTACTTTTATTGAACAACAAAAAATATTTCATCCACCTGTTCAAGTAATCTATAGAACACTAAATATAAAGAACTTGTAGCATGATTGTGATCTACCCCAGAATTGTTTGATATGTATAAGAGAAAAAGCAAGATAATAAAAAGAAAATTAGAATTATACATTGGAAACTAAGGATCCTTCATAAAGTAACATATAGATCCTCTTACAATAAACATTCTTCAAAACGTCCCAGAGAATTCAATAAACGAATTGAACTGGAACCATCTAATTATCACAAAAAATGCAGTTGCTCACAACTACTGGGGCATAACATCGATCCCTAACAATCTAAGAATGATGATTCTGAATGATGCCCCCATACCCAAGTACTCATCATCCCCAAGCTACATGAGAAGAAGAACTTTCAAAATGCAGAGACTGAGCAGAAGAAATCCAATCCACGTGGCTACAGGAATAGGTATGCATCACTATCCCCATCATCCTGTCTGCTACTACCAGTGTACCAAGGATGCTTTCAGGGAGCTTGCAGAAGATGAACCTACATTCCATTTCTTTTATCCAATAGCAAAGGGCGCTTAATTTTGTTATCTACCTGTCCAGTAGTTCACAGAATATTAAATATAAACAACCCACAGCAGGATGGCAACTTGTAAGAGGATCGTTTCTATCTGAATGCCCTTGAAAAAGAAGAATGACATGATTAACAGTAGTACTAGTATGCTCTGGCATGGCGATTTGTGTTTTCCAAAATGTTTGATATTTCTTATTCCATTTGAGCATCAGGAAACCTGTGAAGGAGGGGCTTTGGATATGATGATCACTGCTTTGCAGAGGAGAAAGTTAAAGATGGGACAACTGCTGTAATTGTAGAGCAGCTGGGCTTTTAAAGTTGTTCAGTCCTCACTGAATCACCAAACTTCAGAGTGGGAAGGACTTCAGTGACAGTGTAGTCCAACACATACCTGAATAAAAATCACAATAGCTGACATTCTCAAAGCACTACAAAGCTTGAAAGCAGCTTTCAATAATAGGAGCTTGCATTTTTATAGCCTTTTAAGATTTTTCAGGGAGTCTTACACTTATTATCTCATTTGAGTTTTATTATAACGTTGGGAAGCAGATGCTATTGTTATTCCCACAGTGGATAGAAAACCAGGACCTGGAGTCGGGAAGACTCATTTTCCTGAATTCTAATCTGCCACTTATTAGCCATGTGATGCTGGAAAAATCACTTAACTCTGTTTGCCTCAGTTCCTCATTTGTAAAATGAGTTGGAGAAGGAAATGACAAACTACATCAGTATTTTTTGCCAAGAAAACTCCAAATGGGGTCAGAAAGAGTCAGACATGACTGAACAACTGAATGTTACAGTTGAGGAAACTGAGGCAGACAGAGATTAAATGACTTACCCAGAGTCACACAGCTAGGAAGTATCTAAGACTGGATTTGAACCTGGGTCTTCCTGATGCCAAGTCCAGCATTCTGCCCGCTGTACCATTTAGTCATTTGTCCGTCATATCGGCCATGTGAAGTAACTGCTATTAGTCTTCCCATTTAACAAATGAGAAAACTGAAGTTTATAGATGTTAAGTGACTTGCTCAGGGTTATACAGGATTTAAGGCAGGATTTGAACTCAGTTCTCCCTGACTCCCAAGTCTAGCATTCTTATCTGCTAACCTTTACAAAATCCTTGATAAGCTGTCTTCCAATCTACGATTGCTCAAAGATTTCTAATGATGGGGATCTCACTACCTTCTGAAGCAGCCCAAGGCACTTTAGGGCAGCCCTAATTGTTAGAAAGTTTTCATCATCTCTGCCTGTACAATGCCCAAACAATCATTAAACTCAATGTTTCATTAGGGAAAGAGCCCTGCCTCTGGAGTCAGAGAACCTGGGTTCAAATCCTACTTCTGATGTTTATGACCTGAGGAACCTTGGGCAAATCTCCTGACCTCCTTGTGCCTCTGTAAAATGAAAGAATTGGACTCAGATGATTTCTGAGGTATCTTCTAGCTCTAGATTCTATGATTCTGATCTCTTTGGAATAATTCTTTGGGAAAACATCAGTCAATTGCATTGCTAGACATAGTGAACCACATGATGGAGTCAACCAGCTTTTTAGTGGATACTGGGACAGTATGTTGGCAGTCTAAAAATGATATGAGCATGGGGGACTTTCAGTAGCCATGCCAAAGACTTGTAATTCAGCTGGTTGGTGATGGCCAGAGCATGCCAGGAGCATTGGGACTCTCAGGGTGACAAGCTTGCTGCAGACTCGTTCTAAAAGAGCAAAGCTTGATCTCCTCCCTTGTTTTTGTCCTGTTCTCTCCTGCCTCAATCATGTGGTCATTAAGTGCACACATTCATGTTGACCAGCTCATCTAATATGTCTTGTGAATTCCCTCACCACTTCTCAGCATTAAATCTCTCCACGTTGAAAATAATGGCAGAAAATTGGTCTTGACCATAATTTAGGGAAAGCCATTCTGTACCCGACAACTGGGAAGTCAGAAGTAAATGCCCATCAATTGTCTAAGAATAACAGGGGCATTAAAAAGCGATTACCCTTTTATTTGTGCAAGGATCCAATTTGTTCTGTCATTAGATTTTGGCCGCAAAACTCACACTAATGAAATTTTAATACTGTCTTTGATTTTTAATAGCAGGGTTTTACTGGTTAAGTTATATTTCATCAACATACAACAGGCATTCCTCTTTTCTTTCTTTCTTTCTTTTTTTTTTTTTTAATAATCTCAGGGTGATCTCTGATGAATTGAAATGCCAAATCCCCTGCCAAGACTATTACAGCCGGTAATGATTTTTTTATTATTGCTCAGAGCTCCAAAATAAACTTAAAATAAATTCATAAAGCGATGGCGGCTGAATCAGCTGGCACAGCATTTATATGCATCAGAAATATCCACTGTGATTAAAGGTCTGGTAACTGACAGCTCAGGATGACAAGAGTTGATGCCTAATGCCAGTTGGAAGGGTTCAAGACAGATACATAGAGTGTTTATTAAGTGCTTACTATATGTAAGACATTGTGCTTGGTGATGGGGACACAAAAAGAAGACATTTTCCCTTATTCCCTAGGAACTTGCATTCTTTTTCTTCTCCCTTTCCTTTCCCCTTCCCTTTCCCTTTCCCCCAGCTCTGGACACTACGAATTGAATTAGAAAGCCTGGGGAGATCCCAGGAGGAGTTATCTGAGTGAAGTCTAGGGTTCATTAATAGGGCACAAAAGCTTAATAACCTGCCAAAAAGCTGTGGAGAAAGTCAGCAGGCAGGTACAGACAGATTCTTGGCCTCATGTTTTCATTTAGGGATCTAACCCTTCTTGGAAGGATATTCCCTTTGGTACTAAACTGCATTGCCTGAGAGACTCAGGTTTCATCCTCTCTGCCATGTGTCTCCCTCTGTCTCCCTCTTCTCTCCCTGTTTCTTTGTCTATCTCCCTCTGTCTTTCTCTTCCCTCTCTGTCTTTTTCTCTTCATCTTTTGTTTTTTTTTGTCTCTCTTTCCTCCTCCCTTCCCCCTCCACTCTTTGTCTTCCTCTCTCAGAATGCCTCCCTTTCTATCTCTCTTCCTACTCTTTCTCTGTCTCTTTTTTCTTTCCCTTTTCTCTTCTCTTTTTCTCCTTTTCGCTCCTCCTTTTTCTTCTCTCTTTCTTCTTTTCTTTCCCTCCTTTCTCTTTGAATCTCAATTCAACAACAGGAAGGGGAAACTGTCAAGCTCCTACTGTGTGCAAGATAGCGTCTAGGAGCTGAGAACACAGACAGAAATTAAATAATTCCTGCTCTACCATAGTTTATACTCCCCTGGGGATGATAATGCAGTAGAGACACTGAGAAGTAAATACAATAACATTATACAAAGTAATTTCAAGATGGAGAGATCAGTAACAACTGGGGGAGATGAGGAAAGCCCTCATGTAGGAAAGGCAACACCTGAGCTGTGCTCTAGAGAATGCTAGGGATTTTATCAAGCATCCATGGAAAGGCAGTAAATTCTAGACACAAAGGGACCACCCCTTCACAGACTCAGAGGTGAGAAATAAGGGAACCCAGTTTACAGGATGTGGGAGGTAAGGGAGAGGAGGGAGAGGAAAGGATGGCTCCACAGTTACAAACCCAGGTGACTGGAAGGACCATTGTGCCCCCTACAGAAACAGGGAAGTTTGGGGGTGGAAGATGATTTAGAGAAAACAGAACAAGTTCTCTTTCAGAGATGTTGAGTTTGAGATGACAATAAGACACTTAGGTTATGTTTAGCAAGCAGTTGTCAAGCGGACGTGAAATTTAAGATACTAGGGTTGGGCATATAGGTTTGGGAGTCCTCTGAGTAGAGATCATGGCTGGGAGCTGGGGATGTTACCATGGCTGAGATTGTAGGGAAAGAAGACAAGAGGGGCCAGGACAGAGTCTCCTTCCTCCTTCTCCCTTGTCCTTCTATCTCTTTCTATCCTTCTGTCTTTCTCTACTTTTTTCCCTTTCATCCTTCTCTTACTTCCCCTTTCAATCTCTCTTCCAATCTTCTCTTTTTATCCCTACCTTTCTCTTATTCCCTCTTTCTCTCCCCCTTTTCTCTCTCTTCTCCCTTCATCCTTTTTTCTCTCTTCAGTTCCTCTTTCTCTCTTCCTTCTCACTTATCCCTTTTCTTTTCCTTCTCTTCCCCCCTCACTCTCCCTTTCACTCTCTCCTTTCTTCTTCTCTCACTTTCTCTTTCTCTCTTCCCCCCTCATTCCCTCCTCTTTCTGCCTGATGCTCCTGTTGTCTATTCCCCATCTTTCCCCCTCACTCCTTTTTCTCTTTCTTCTATTCTTCCCTTACTCCCTCTTTCTCTCTTCCCTCCACTCATTTCTTTTCCCTTTTACTCTTCTTTTTTCTCCCCCCTCAATCCCCTTTCTCTCTTCCCTTTCTTCTTCCCTCATTCCCCCTTTCTCTTTTTCTATCTCTTTCTCCCTCACTCCCTTCTTTTCCCCCTTTATTCTTCTTTTTTCTTCCCTCCTTTCCCCATCAATCCTCTTTATCTCTTTCCCCCTTCATTCCTTCTTTTCCTCTAACTCTCCCTTTCTCTCTCTTTCCCTTCTCTCTTCCTTCTCCCTTTCCATTCTTTTTCTTTCTCTCCCCTCCCTGCAAAGTTCAAGGCTAATGTAGCTCCAGTATAAGTCTGTGACAGGAGCCAGTCTCCTGGGGCATGGACAGGTAGTACTGGACCTTGGCTCTCCCAGGGCCCTCAGGGAGGGATGGTGCAGACTAGGCTTTTGGCCAAGAGCTTGATAGCGTCCCTTATCAGTGCCTCAGCAGCCTTCACTTATCTAGCCAAGCCAGGGAGCAATCTCAGGGATTTGGAGAGGTGAGAAATCTGCAGCCCCAGCTTTATCTTCCAGAAAAGCCTTGGGGAGCCACATCCGCTAAACCAGGTCTTGGGGAGGGGTAGAAAGAGGAGAAAGGAAGAGCAGGCCTTGAATCCCAGGCCAGAGTCATTCTTTCAGACAGGAACACAGGAGAATGGGAGGCCTCCCTAGCTTTCCAGAACACTGAATGCTCTTGGCTCACTAATAAGCCAATTATGTTTGTTAATGCTTCAACCAAAATGAGGAATTCAAAATTGTCCAGGCTTTCAATGGCCTAGTCCTGCAGTATGCCCCGACCCCCTGCAATATTCTAAAGGGGAAGAAGTGCTTTTGCTCCCCCTCCCCCTTCGTCTCCCTTTTTCCCTCCCTCTCCTTCCCTCCTCCTCTTTTTCCTTCTCTTTCTTCCTGCTTACTTCTCTTCTTTTATGCCTTCCTTTCTCTCTGCCCATATCTCAATCTCTTTCCTTCTCCGCCAGCCCCTACTTGCCAAGGTGAAATGTTTTTTCTATGTTCAAACTTTAAAAATTCGACCCACTATTTCTTTTTCTTCAGGACCTAATGAATGGCTTTTTAAAAATCCCCGAGGCCAGTAGGCAAATAGCTTGTTTCAATAAAGAGGGTTTGAACACCAGCTGGAAGTCCTGCTTCTAAAAGGATGGGGGGGAGGATGCAGATGAAAATCCAAAGAACAAATCTCCAGGTTACCTCTGCTCCTCAATAAACAGACAGTGACTCTTGACCAGCACAACAACAAACAATGGGCAAATCATGGCATCTTGCAGATAGGTTGGCTCATAGGGTTGAATTATCACTTAACTTCTCTGAGCCTCTGTTTCTCTGTCTGTACAATGAGAGATTGGCCTAGGTTAAAGGTTCTTAATTAGTTTTGTGCCCTGGATCCCTTTGGCAGTCTGAGGAAGCCTCTGGACCTCTTCTCAGAAAATTCTCAGAATTTTCAAATACACAAAACAAAATATATAGGAAACCAAATATATCTAAATAGCCATCAAATATAGCATATATTTTTAAAAGTTCATGGACTCCAAGTTAAGAATGCCTGATTCTGTTGTTTAGTTATTTCAGATTCTTTGTGACCCCATATGTTTCCCCCCCCCTTTTTTTTTTTAGCAAAGACACTGGAATGGTTGACCATTTCCCTCTTCAGCTTATTTTACAGATCAAGAAACTGAGGCAAATAGGGTTAAGTGACTTGCCCAGGGTCACACAACTAATAAGTGCCTGAGGCTGGATTTGAACTCATAAAGAGGAATCTTTCTGACTCCAGGCCCAACACTCTACCCGCTGTGCCACCTAGCTGTCCCCGACTTAGGTGAACACTAAATTATCTCCAAGATATAAATATATTTAATAATAGTAAATTTAGTGTCACTGATTGAGAGCTGGAAGGATGAGCTCAGAGATCATCTAGGTCAAACCTCTCATTTTAGAAACACAGAGACATGAGCCCAGAGAAGCCTCTGGCTCACTGAATAGAGTACTGGACTTGGAGACTGACTGATAAGGGTTCAGATCCTGCTTCTGCCATGTGACCCTGGGCAAGTCACTTACTTTTCAGCTTCCTTATCTATAAAATTGAGGTAATAATGGTACCTTTTTCCCAGGGTTGTTGTGAGGATCAAATGAGATAATGTATATAAGAAGCTTTCTAAACATTGGAGCACCATATAAATGTCAGCTATTATTGTTAAAGAAGCAAGATTTGGACCTACACTCTCTGCCTGCACACTCAGTCTTCGTTACAATGTACCATGCATATGGGAGAAGTCAGCTCTGCCACAAACTTGATGTAGCCTAAGGTTTAGATGAGTGACTTTGCCTCTCTGAGCCCCAGTTTCTTCATCTCTAAAATGGGATAGTAACACTAACTCAGAAGATTTTTGTAGAAGAAAATACTCTGTAACTTTTAAGGTGCTATAGAGATATAAGATATTAAAATAAATACATTTAAATAGAAATTATATTTAATACTATAAAATGAATATATTAAATGTATGTATGTATAATATATATATGCATAAAAATCTATACCAGTGATTCTCAACCTGTGGGTCACAACCCCTTTGGGGGTCAAACAACCCCTTTCACAGGGGTCACCTAAGACCATCAGAAAACACATGTTTCCGATGGTCTTAGGAACCGAGACACTGGTCCTCTATCCGTCTCCAGGCGGGTCAGCCCACATGCAGATATGCCCACATATGAGTATTAAAAGGTTGTGGCATTAGGAAAGTTGAGAACCACTGATCTATACAGTCACAAATCTATATAGTATATCTTGATGATGCCATATACTGGGGATATGTAATGATTGCTCCTTGCATCATGTCTTAATAATACCTTCAATGGATATCATTTCCAGACTTCTGTCTTAGATACTTTGGGGCTGGTATTATGGTACAGTGGAAGGTATACTGGATTTGTACTCATAGTACATGGATTCAAATCCTGGCTTTGCCACTTATCACCTATGTGATCCAGGGCAATTTACCTCTACTCTGTGGGTCTCTGTTTCCTGATATGTAAAATAAGATTGTTGGAACAGATGACCTCTGAGGTACCTTACAGCTCTAGATCTATGGAATCTATGATGATCTTAATTTATGATTCTGGAAATTTCAGAATCTAACTACATTAATATAAGGAACAGAAGTAGATTTATTAAGAATACAGTTTTAGAATATCAGCTCCAATGAAATTGTAACATTAGCTTCAATAACCTATCCCACAGGGACTATAGGTATTAAAATGGAATCAAACCTTAAGAGTCTAATAGCTTAACTGTCATTCTGGAGAGATTTAATTGTGATGGCTGAAGAGAGAATGTGAAAAGACCAAGAAAAAGAATTAAGAGAAGATTTTCTGAGAGAATGGGTTTTAATCCTTATCTTATAATGAAATATAAGGGGAGTTCTTGAGAAAGGATGCTAATTAGTATCCTGAGAGAACTGAATGGTGGGACTCTGTTTCTAGAATAGAAAAAGCAGTTGTAGTCATGACTAAAGACAGCTTGGGTCATAATATGATGCTCACAGCTAATATAATGTAAATTATTTATATCTTTGTTGTACGACTTGCTATACAGTTAATAGTATAGCCAATAATCTTGATGTTTATTTAAATTTAGGAGACTGGGAATTTTATTATGCATAATACACATTTAGTACAATTTTATTATAATATATTTAATTATCTCACAGATATATTTATATACTTAATATACATATATTCAATAATGAATACAGATGTTTATAAATTATTTATGTGTTTATATATGCATATGCATGTGTATATGTATGTGTACATATTACATACATATGTGTACAGAGTATTCCAAAAACTTAGTTAGTCAGTAAGTCAATTGTGCTTAGCATTGTGCTAAGTATAAAGGATTCCACGAAAGGCAAAGACAATCTCTGCTCTCAGGAAGCTTATAGTCTGAAACTGTTACAATGAAGGGGAAGAGCAGGAACGTGAAAGAAGTGAGTCAACCTTACTCTCATTTGATTTGGCTTAATGAGGGAATAACATACACACTCAACTGGGTATCTTACCCTACAGGAAAGTAGAGGGGAAGGGGATAAAAAGGGGGATGACAGAAGGGAGGGCAGATTGGGGGAGAGGGTAGTTGGAAGCAACACTTTTGAAAAGGGACAGGGTCAAAGGAGAAAATAGAATAAATGGGAGGTTGGATAGGATGGAGGGAAATATAGTTAGTCTTTCACAATATAACCACTATGGAAATGTTTTGCGTAACTACACATGTGCAACCTATATTGAATTGCTTGTCTTCCCAGTGGGGGTGGCAAGAAGGGAAGAAGGGAGAGAATCTGGAATTCAAAGTTTTAAAAACAAATGTTAAAAATTATTTTTTACATGCAACTGGGAAATAAGATATACAAGCAATAGGGTATAGAAATCCATCTTGTCCTACAAGAACGTAAGTGGGAGATAAGGGAGGATATAAGAGAGGTCAGATTGGGAGAAGGGGTATTCAGTAGGCTTGCCTTCTTGGGGTGGGGTTGGGGAGAGATAGGGAGAAAATTTGTAACTCAAAATCTTGTGGAAATGAATCTTGCAAACTAAAAAATAAATAAATTTTAAAAGATCATAGTTTAATGGGGAAACATGAAAACAGCTGTGAATAAACAAGATACAGGCAGAGTGAATTGGAAATAAAGGGCAATTTACAGCTTTAATAACTTTTAGTTTTAATTTGAATAACTTTATAGTTTTAAAAGCCTCTATATGAGAGAAAGAGGCAGGTAAATGATGGTTCTGGAGCCAGGAAGACTCACCTTCCTGAGTTTAAATCTGTCCTTAGACACTTACTAGCTCTGCGATCCTGGGTTCTTAACCTTGTTTGCCTCAGTTTCCTCATCTGTAAAAATGAACAGGAGAAGGAAATGGCAAACCACTCCAGTATCTCTGCCAAGAAAACCCCAAATGGGGTCATGAAGAATTGGACATGACTGAAAAATGATTGAATCATAACAATATGAAAGAGAAACAGAGACGCTGAGAACTATAAAGACAGAGGAAGAGAGAAACAGAGAGGCAGAGACCCAGGGAAAAGAATAAATACATAAGGGAAAATGTGGTATCTCCAATTAATTAAAAAAGAAAAGTTGCCAAAAGCTCTTGTCACACCAGAACATTGAACTGAATCTAATAATATGACTTTTAATAGGGAAAAATGTAAGGTTTTATATTTGGGTTCAAAAAGTCAGCTTCCTAAGTACCAGGCAGGGGAGACATGGTAAGACAATAATTTGTCTGAAAAAGATGCCTGAATTTTAATGTATTGCAAATATAACCTGGAGTCAACAGGATTTTAGAGCAGTCAAAAACCCCAAAATGAGTAAATGAACAAGAAACCTGCCCCTTTGGGCTGCGTTAAGTGGCAGAATCCCCAGGACTAGAGAGATTTCTTGCTCTCCCCTGCCATGGTCAGACAACACCTGGCCTTTTGTACCCAGTTCTGGGTTCCATTCTTTGGGAAGAACATCGACAGTCTAAAAAGAATGCAGAGGAGAGCAATGGGATGGTGAAAGGCTTGGAGGTCATTGCATATAAGAATCATGTGAAGGAGTTAGGGATAGTTAGCCTGAAGCAGAGAGGGCTTGGGTAGGGTGGGGTAGGGGAAGGAAAGAAGATTGAATTGTGAACTTCAAATGTTTTAAAGGCTGCCACCTGTGAGAGGGATTAGATGGGCTCTATTTGGCCCAGGAAGATAGATCCGAGGACAATAGCTAGAAATGGCAAAGAGATAAATGTTAAGTTTAATGTAGCAGTAGGATTAAAAAATAACAACCTGGCATTTATAATATAATTCACTTAAAATAATGTATCACTATTTATAATGATTAGCAAAAGAAAAATGAAATTCTTAAAATAATTAATATGCAATGATTGTAAGAATATATTTATTATATATAGGATAATATATGATCATAAGGTAGCACTTATATAATGCTTTAAGGTTCACGAAACACTTTATAAATATCATCCCATTTTATTCTTATGACAACCCAGTGATGTAGATGCTATAATTATCCCCAATTTACAGATGAGGCAACTGAAGGCAGTTAAGTGACTTGTTCAGGGTCACACAGTTAGGACACATCGGAAATTGGATTTGAAATCAGGTCTTCCTGACTCCAAGCCTAACCCTCTGTTCACTGTACTATCCACTACCTGTTATCAGGACGATTCCTAATGACTTTTCAAAAGCAGAATAGGCTGCCTCTGAAGGTAGCGGGTTTGAATCTTTGAGCAAAGTTAGGATATATTGGAGGTGGCACAGCGGATAGTATTGGATCCAGACTCAAGTCTGAATTGTGCCTTAGACACTTTTTAACTGCAGGACTCTCTCTGGGTATGTTGCTTAACCTTTCCTACCCTAAGTATATTCATCCATAAAATGGCTATAATAATACCACCTCTCTTACAAGATCGCTGTAAGGATCAAATGAGATAACGTGTGAAAAGTGTTTTATAAACTCTTCAAACACTATATACATGCTATTATTACTTGCATATGGAGTGGTGGAGATAGCCCCACGTCTCCCTCCAAACTCAGAGATGTTAACAACAGAGACAGAATTGGAAGGTCAATTCCAAATTGTCTCCCCCATCTTCAATCCATCCCTACCTGCTGCTTCTTTCTCTGCTAACAACGTAACCAAGCCTCCCCCTCCACTCCCAGCCCTCTCTGCTCCACACTAAATATCCCAGAGTCCTTCACATAATTCTCAGATGGAATGTCTCTATTCTCCCCAACTCCAACACCCGAGCCCCCAGCCCTCAGCTTTTTAGCTCCCTTTTTGGTGCTGTTTTCTCTCATTAGAACATAAGCTCCTTGAGGATAAGGACTGGTTTTTATTTTATTTTTTGTTTTTATTTATAGTCCTAGTGCTTAGCACAGTGCCTAGCACATATTAAGAGCTTAATAAATGCTTGTTTCCTTCGTTCCTACCCTAGAAAGAGCTTTACTGACTCTATCCTCTCTCTTAAACTGTCATCCCACGTCCCTTTGCCCTTTCACAACCAAGCTTCTAGGAAAAGCTGTCTACCCTTGTTCCTTCCCCTTCTCTTCTCTCACTTCTCAACCCTTTCTTATCTAGCTTCTGATCTCATCCTTCAGTTGAAACTGTTCTCTCAAGGTTATCAATTAGATCTTAATTGCTATATCCAACAATGTTTTCTCAGTCCTCACCTTTTTTGTTCTGACTGCTCTATACATTTGACATTATTTACACATTCCCCCACCCCACTCCCTTCTGAATATCTTCCCTGGGGATTTGTGACCTTGTACTTTCTTGGTTCTTTTGCTGTTCCATTGTTTCCTAATGTCCGACTCTTTCATGACCCTATTTGAGATTTTCTTGGCAAAGATACTGGACTGGTTTGCCATTTCCTTCTCCACCTCATTTTACAGATGAGGAAACTGAGGCAAACTAGGTTAAGTGATTTGCCCAGGGTCATACAGCTAACAAATGTCTTGGTTCTACTTTTACCCATCTGGCTACTTCTCAATCTCTTTTGCTATTCAGTGTCTCACCCCCTGTTTGATGTTGTATCATCTAAGTTGTCTTTGACCTTCTTCACTTCTCTCTCTACTCTCTTGGTGATATCATTGGCTTTCAAGGGTTCAACTATTATCTCTCTGCAGATGATTCCCAGGTCTATCCATCCAGCCCTCGTATCTTTTCTGAGTTCTAGGTTCACATTGGTAAATGCATATTGTACATTTCCACTGGGAGATACTATAGAAATCTCAAACTCAACATATCCAAAAATAGAACTCAATATATCCATTCCCCAAATGCATTGCCCTTTCTAATTTGCCTATATCTCTTGAGTGTGCCGCTATCCTTCTAGCCACTTAGGTTCACAACTTTTGGGTCATCCTTGGTTCCTTACTGTCCTTTCCCTCTATTCTTCAATCAAATGCCAAGTATTACCAATTCTGCCTCTGCAATGTACTTTGCTTATGTCTCCTCACTATTCCTCTGGTGATCAACCTAATTCAAGCCTTTGTCATCTGTCACCTTGAATTTTGTCTCCATGATTCAAGTTTCTCCCCTCATACAGGTTGTGGTATTGGATTACAAAGGAATATTACTGTGCTATGAGGAATGATGAGAGGCAGATTTCAGAAAAACCTGGAAAGACTTGTATGAACTGATACAAAGTGAAGTGAACAGAACCAGGAGAATGTTGTACACAGTAACAGCAATACCATATAATGATAAATTGTGAATGACTTAGCTTTTCTCAGCAATATAGTGATCCAAGACAACTCCAAAGGACTCATGATGAAAAAGGCTCTCTACCTCCAGAGAGAGAACTGATGGAGTCTGAATGCAGACAGAAGTGTACTTTTTTCACTTTCCATGTTTTTTCCTTTGGGTCTGTGTCTTCTTTCACAACATGAATAATATGGGGTAGATTGTGAAGGGCTTGAAATGTGCACAAACGTATAAAACCTATATCAAATTGCTTACCATATCAGGGAGGAGGGACAGAGAAAATTTAGAACTCAAAATAAAAAAAAAAGAATGTGAAAAATTTTCTTTATGTGTAACCAGGGAAAAATAAAAAAACTGTTAAAAAAAAAATCTTTCTCCTCTCCAATCCAGCCTCCACAACAACTACCAAAATGATATTACTAAAGCACAGACCTGATCATGTCACTCCCTTGAGTAATCAAATCCAGTGACTCCCTATTGTCCCTAGGACTAAACTACTCTTGCACATTTCAAGCCCTTCCCCACCTTGACTCCCATGCTACCATTCTAGCCTTTTTGGACACAATAGTCTTTTCTGCACTCTCCATGACATTCTCTTGACATGATGGCTCATCTCCTACCTCCATGCCTGGAATGCTTTCTGTCCTCCCTTTGCCTCACAGAATCCATAGCCTCCTTTAAGGCTCTATTCTGGCGCTACTTCCTCCACGGAGCCTTTTCAGAGCCCCCAGTTTGTAGACCACACCACTCATGTGACTTCATATATAACTTGCAGTTACTTATCTGGGTATATGTCATTTTCCCCTATGTTGATTTTAAGCTCCTTGAGGAGAAGCACTGTTTCATTTTTTTGTATTTGTGCTCCCTATAATATCAGATACCGTGCTAATCACTAGAGGGACTTAATGGATGTTTGTGAAATTCCTTCTCTCTTTCTGGCAGCTTCCTCTTTGTCCTCAACAAGAAATTGGGGTTGTTATATTCAAAACAGACCTAGGAAAGCAAAGACTTCCCATCTCTGCTGACAATCACCAGGCTTTTACTCAACTCTGCAAGGTGGCACAGTGGATCAAGCTCCAGAACTGGAGTCAGGGAGACTTATCTTCCTGAGTTCAAATCTGTCTTCAAACTCTTACTAGCAGTGTGACCCTGGGCAAGTCACTTAACTCTGCCTCAGGTCTTTATCTGTAAAATGAGCTGGAGAAGGAAATGGCAAGCCACTCTAGTATCACTGTCAAGAAAACCACAGATGGGGTTGCTAAAAATTGGACGCAACTGATTAATGTTGTTCTCATTTTACTTTGCTTATTACAAGCTTTTCAAATGTCAAAGCCTGCATATTTATTTCTTTACTCTTCAGGGATCATAAAGTCCATTTTGAGTGAAAAAGATAGCTGTGTCCAAACTACCCCTCCCTGCTGCCCATAAGCTCTTGGAGGGGTGATCAGTTTGCTTCCTTGCCTTGAATGAGTTTTCTCAGCTATTGCAAAGACAATATTTCAGGCAGCTGAGTAGAGCAGCACATAGAGTGCTGGACCTGGAGTCAGAAAGACCTGAATTCAAATATGGATTCAGACACTTACCAGCTGTGTGACAAATCACTTAACCCTGGTTGCCTCCAAAAAAAATATTCTATGAACTCTGAGAAGGCTCTCAAATGCCCCTCCTAGACTCACCGGATAGGCGCAGACTCATCCCCTCTGTCCAGCCAGTCCTGCGGTGGGATTATGTACATGCACCACAGGCCCCAGTTGTAGCCATGGGCAGCATTGGCATATTGCTGTACCTCAAAGGTATTGTACTTGATGTTGTCAATGGCTGGCAAGATTATTCTCCTTCGATCCTCTTTGATTCGGGTTAGGGCTGGCTCTGCCCTGAAAGAAACAAAAGCCCAAGAAGAATCACTTTGGGAGTCCCCAGTGACAGACTTCAAAGTCAGGTGTGTTGTAGACCCTGGCTGCTGTCTCTGATGTATAATCTCCAGTGGGCACTGCATGAAGCAGCCATGCTCTTCCCTTAGGATGTTTGAAGTTGTAATGGGAGAAGTCTTTGAGCAGCAATGTAGATAGGAGAGCTAGCCAGGAAGACCTGTGTTTGAGTCTTGTCTCTGACACATACTGGCAGTGTGATTCAACTCTCTAAGATAATAAGGTGCTGAACTGTATTGGACAAGGGAGTTTCTCATCAGAATCTCCAATCATACTTTTCTGTGATTTCATGAGGGGAGCTCATACTGAACAGCTACATTGATAGAGGGAATTTTCTTACCAGAAATTTCCTTCATCAATGAAATCACATTGAAGTCACCCTTTTTCCTCTCATAAAAGTATGTCTATATACATAATATATATTGCCTCATATATACACATGTGTATGTATTTCTATCTACTGTAAATCTTTTTAGGTCCCTGGTATATGCTTTGAGGATGAAAGACAGAGAGAGGCTTGGAGGGAAAGTAAGGAAGATAGTTCAAGGCATTGTCCTTCCCCTTCTCTGTACCCAAACCTCATACTTCTTACATCTATATCCAGAGAGATCAGCCACAAGCCCTTACAGAACCCATGGAAGAAGTGAGTAGCCTCTCAGAAACACTACACTCCCTCCAGGACTCTGGGTAGCCTCTGGGTTGGACCCTCAGTATGAACAGAAGTTGTAAGGCTGATAGTCTCAGTCGGGATCTTCTCCCAATGACATACAGGTAGGAGGTGAAGAGCCTAGATTTCCAGTATGATGTCTCTCTGTCTCTATTGTCCCCAGGGCAGGCACACTTCATGTATCTCTCTCTATTACAACACACTATACCATTAGTATTCAGCAATTCCCCTGCAAAGCTGCAGAGCAGAGACACTTGAAAAGAGGAACTCCTGAAGGGAGCCCACTGAGCCTCTCAGGAAGATGAATCATCTCAGGGCTCTCCTGGCACCCGTACTGGTGTGTGTGCTGGCCTGGACCTATCCATCTGAAGGCAGATGAGGAGCGAGCCAGCGAGCAAGCCAGCAAGCAAGCCAGCCAGCCAGCCAGGCAGCCAGTGCCCCTCAGCAGGGAATATTGAGCACAGGAAGGGCCCATTCCTTTAATTGGCTCAGCTTAACCTTGAGTGGCTGGGGAGTTCTTTGAGTTAGGGCAGTTTTTCCTCACCAGCCAGCTAGCTAAAGGCATTCATCTCATTAAATAGTCCCCACTTGCCCCTAGCCCTCTCTGCAAATCATGCGTGAACACAACATCTTTTCCTGAGGATGGTTACCCTGAGCTCAAGCTTAATTGGGGGCAGAAATCCAGGTGGCTCCAATGAAGAGCTTTAATTAAGACTCCAGGGCTTAAATTCAAATGGAGTTCACCCCAAGGTAGTATATAGTTAGCCATCTTCCCTGGCAGATTGAGAATTTCCTCCCTCTCTTCTTCCTTCCTAAAATCTTGTGTAATCCCTGTCTCAAAGCCCATTGGTATGGGGTTCTCTCCTTATTGGTGGAGATGAATTGTGTGGGGCATTTATTGGGCAGAGGTGGAGAGTGTGGGAGAGTGCCAGTCTTCTTTAGTCCACTTTGGGACTCTTCAAGTATCTACTCTAGTCTTTTCCAGCAGTTCTGACTTCCAGATTTGAGAAGGAAGATGGACAAGACAAACCTCACTTTAGGTTGCTGAAGGAAAAGATTTAGGAAGATATGAGGGGGAGCTAGCAGTCTCCATCATGTCCCTATGACAGCTTGCTTCTCTTTCCTTTGGGTGGGATCTGGGACTCTTAGATGAGCCAAATGATCTCACTCCCAATGGGAGAGCTCCTTCACTCTGTGTTGTCCTGTACATCTGGTATATATTCTCTTATGTGTTCCTTCCCTGGTTTCCATTTTGTTTCCAGACTGGATAAATAGGTTTTCTTGCTGTTCATTATGTGTGTTCATTGTGAAACATATAGGAAAGAGGATAAGTCTCCCCAAATGGAAAAGCGATCCGAAATTAGATTGAATCAAATCATACTCTCTAGAATGATAATATTTAAGGAAGCAGATAGATATAATTCTATCTTAGTACCCCTTCCTTCTCTCTGAGGAGAGCAGAATGGACTCTGGCCCCACCCTCCTGTTCCCTTTTCCTGGCAGTAATGAAAATCTCCCTTGGAGAAGCATGGAAGGAAAAGATGTCTACTCAACCTCCCTTTGAACTACACAAAGGAAATTTATTTATTCAAACTGGTAGCAAAACAAATCAGAGAAGTTATACAAAGGAAAATACAAATCAGATAATACAGAGTGAAGGAGCTCTCCATTGGGAGTGAGATAAGTCAGCTCAACAAAGAGAATGAGAACAGGATCTCACCCAAGGGGAAAATCTCCATAGTCTCAAGCAAGCTGGGGGTAAATGCATGATGGAAATTTCTAGCTCCTCCCATGCCTTCCCAGAGTTTTGCCTTCAGCTACCTGACATGGGTCGGTCTCATCCATTATCAAAACTGGAAGTCTGAAACACCAGAAGGAACGAGAAACTCGAAGAGTTCCAAAGTAGCCTGAAGAAGATTGGCACTCTCCCACTCTCCCCACCTTTGTCCAACAAATGCCCCACACAATTCATCTCCACCAATAAGGAGAGAACCCCATACCAATGGGCTTTGTCACAGGGTCAGAGCTATTTAAAAATCAAATCAAGGGTCAAATGGATTTAAAGAAAATGGCCAACTTTAAAGTGTGATATAAATGTTTGCTATCGTCCTCATCATTATTATCGATACAATTTGATTTTAAATAACATCCATCTCCAATGATATGGATCTCCTTGCCTTGTAATAAAGAAAGAGGAGAAGAATGCAGTTCAGTAAACCAAGCAACACATCAGTTGAGGCTCACGTTATAAATGACTTCACACTCATAGTCTCCCAGAAAGATGTAAAGAAAGAAACTTTGCTCCCTTTTTCCCCCACCCTCCCTTCTCCCCCGTTTTGTTTCTGTGCTTCCTGTGTCTCCATTAGTGAACCTAACTCTGATCAGCTGCTGTAGTAATATTTGTGAAATACAAATCTGACTAGGTTACTTTTCTGCTTTCTTCCAGGATCCAACATGAACTTCTCAGCGTGGCGCAGAAAGACCTCCAGAGTCTGGCTCCAGCCCACCTTTAGGGAACAATTTCACATTACTTTCTGTTTGGTGCATTCTCCATTTCAGCCAGACCAACCTATTGGCTGTTCCCTGGAACTTGATATTCCTTCTCCCATTTTGATGCCTTCACAAAGAAGGTCTTACAGGTCTGAAACACATTTAATTATTAACAATTAATTAACAATTAGTTTTTAATAATTTGTCTATACTATATTATGTATGATATAAAAATTGTTAATGATACATTCATTGATAATAAATGTATTTACATTTATTAAAGCACTCAGTACTTTCCATATGCTAAGCACTGTGGTAAGGGCTGAACTTCCATATATGATGGTGAAGGCATTCCCTGGCTCTAAGTAACTTATAGCCTAATGGAGGAGATTATATACCTACACACACACACACACACACACACACACACACACACACACACACACACACACACACACTAGATTATAGAATAATGGGTCTAGAAAGGACATCGGAGGCCATCTAGTCCAACCTTCTTAATTTACAGATGAGGAAACTGAGGCCCAGGGAAGTTCTATAACCTTCCCAAGCTCACAAACATAGTAACAGAGGAAAGATTTGAACCCAGGCCCTCTGGTTCTAAAGCCTGCCCTCTTCCTACTGTGGCTCATTACTTCTCATCAAAGCCTTGACTGTGAATCCTTCCCTGATTAACTGAAGCGTTCTGCCGCTTCCAATCGCCTGTCTACTTACCTCACAAGGTCTTCAGGCATCCCCAGCTCTGAGAACTTCACTATGCGTGAAAGGATAACAGAGCCCCTGAGACATGTCTGGCTGCCATCATCTTTATTCTTACATCTCTCCCTTGCCCGAAGCAACACACACCGTTATCAGCCCTACGCCCCGCCCCCAGCCCCTCCCTTCAGGGGAGGTCTTGATCCTGTAAGGGAGGCCGGCCTACCCCGGAGCCATCAGGTTGTCACAGACTCAATGCCTAAGGCAGAGTCCATGGCCCAGTGTCTCACGTGGGCAGCCGAGCTCTCACCCCGGGACCCAACAATTAACAGCCAGAAATCAGCTTTTGTTCCTCTGAAGTCTTACAGCATGACATTGTACCATGCCTAAGGTACTTATAAAATTGGAGTTGGTATTATTTTGTAGTGTGTAGTGAGTGAATGGAAAGTTGGTGTCAGATTTAGGAAGACATGGATTCAAGTCTCATCTCTGACAAATACTGACTGAATGACCCTGAGCAAGTCACTTGATGTCTTTGCCTTAGCTTCCGGACCCCCTACCTTCCAGGGTTGTCATGAGGATAAAATGAAGTAATACTTATAAAGCCCCTGGCACAGAACTGTAGTAAGGTGGTGCTTAATAAATGGTTATTTTTTCCTTTTCTATAGCCAGAATTCTATTGGTAGATCTAATTCTGCACCAAGCGCAGTTCCCATTTCCCCAAATTATTTGTCAATGTGTCTTAACTTTCATAACAGATTGTGGACTCTTTGAAGCCAGGAATGTTATGTTACTTGTAAGTGGAGAGGATGGGATGAAAGAAACTTTCACATATTTGAAAGGATTGTTTCATACAGGAAGGGTGGGAATTGTTCCATCTGACTTCAGAAGATCAGAACTAGAAACAATGTGTAGAAGTGAGAGAGAGAAAATTAGGCTGGACGTAACAAAAAATCTAACCGATCAGTCCAAGTGAATGGGTTACTTTGTGGGGCAGTGGGTGGTTTCAGGAGAGGGTCTTCACACTGAAGCTAGATGACTCTTTGTGATGGGGTACAGGCTCTGGGAACCCCCTTGAGCTCTCCTTGAATCCCTGAAATACAGGCTCTGGAAACACGCTTGAACTGTGATGGAATCTTCCCACTTGATGAGGTATTTGCATGAGGCCATAAGCCTTTCATTGTGGCTCTGCCCAAACCTTTGTTACTAGCCTAGCCCTCCATTGTCCATCTACTTCCCACCTTTGAGCCTAGCAAAATATCTATGCCCAAATCAACTGTTACTTGTTCTGTGTCTAATACAAGTGAACTTTTAATAAACTTTATTTTTCTTTGGCTGAAAAAAAACCAACTTGAGTCAAATTCATTTGGCAGGACTCAACATGTTGGTATTTTTAAAAATGAAGTGGTCAGAGTTGGGTTAGGGATGCTTGAGACCCCAAAATACCAACATGCAGGGTCCTGCTGAGTGAATTGGACTCAAATGTTCTCTCATCCAAAGAAAAGCAAAGTTCATTAGAAGTTTGCCATATTGGGTAGACTCTTAAGGAGTCTTGATATCTGTGACTCTTGCATTGGGTAAGCAGGCCAGAGCAAGTCTGTGCTAGGTTATTCTATGGCGATCTCACACACGAGGCAAGTTGAGGTCTTATATAAAGAAAGGTTGTGGGAGGAATCTAGGGGTAGTCTAGGGGAGGAGTTTGGGGACGGTCTTTAGGAGGAGTTAATGAGGTCAAATTAACAGTTGATTTGGGTATAGATATTTTGGTAGGCTTCAAGGATTCAATGAGAGCTCAAGGGGGTTCCCAGAGACCGTACCTCATCATTTGTGAGGATATTGTAGACTCCTTGTCAACAAGGTGGCCCAGTGACTAGAATGTAGGTGTGAGGGAAATATGAGTTTGACCTCAGACTCTTGTTTTCTATGTGACCCTGGGTAAGTCACTTAACTTTACTTAGTATCAGTTTCCTCATCTGTAAAATGGGAATACTAAGAGCCCCTACCTCACCTTGTGAGCATCAAATGCAATGATTTATGTAAAGCACTATATTAAAGCTATTATTATGGAGGGGATTCTTATCCAGGTGCAAGTTATACTAAATGGTGTCTGACGTCCCTTTGTACTCTGAGATTCTAGGATTATTTATCTGTGTATCACCCACCACAGCAAACCCATTCCAAAAACTCAAAGTCTTTGTGGTTTGACTGAATGAAAAAGGGCTGCTAATAGGGATGTCCATGTCTAGAATGTACTTGGGTGATTTACAAAGAGTTTTTCTCTTTTGATAAACAGTAAATGGAGGATCTGAGAGATTCAGCAATTCAATTCTTGGTCTTGGGGATATTATGTTCCCTTCTGGATTTTAGAAAGGACTTTGAAAAGCTGGAAAGTGGCCAGGAAAGGGAAAAGCAGAGTGGTGAAGGAAGCCTCCAGAATGTGCCTCAATAGGTCTGCTTGAGGGAATTGAGGCTGTTTAATCTGGAGAAGAGAAGTTGTATCGTAGTTGTCTTCAAGTATGAGAGATTGCTAGGTGGTTCAATGGATAAAGCTGGATCTGGAGTCAGGAAAACTTCAGTTCAGATCCAGCTTTAGACATCTCAATCAATCAGTAAACATTTATTAACTGCCTACTATGGGCCAGGCACTATGCTAAGCTTTAGGGATACAAAAAGAGGCAAAAAAACCAGTCCCTACCCTCGAAGAGCTTACAATCTAAGCTTATATGGAAGAGGGATTAAATTCATTCTGTTTGACCCCAAAGGGAAGAAATGATAACAATGCCTGGAAGATACAGGTGCAAGTTTAAGTTGTTTATATAGTGAAAACCTTTTGCTAATGAAAGCTACCTCAAGGCAGACTAAGTTGTCATGGGAGGTAGTGAGCTCCCAGTGACTAGAGGTCTCCAAGTTGAAGTTGGATGATCACTTGTGGGGGATTTTGTAGAGGGGAGTCATGTTCAAATACAGGTTGGACTCAATGACCCCTCAGGCTCAACTCTGAGATAATGTGACTCTGTGTAGGGGAAGGAGGAAAGAACAGGGATGAATGGAGATGATAGAAGAAAGGACCAGAGGGAGAAGAAGAAGGAGTTGGGGAATGAATCTGGAGAGAATAAAGGGCAGGTGAGAAAAAGAACTGGAGAGGCAGGGGAGGAGGGAGAACGGGAGCAACATTTTTGCTTTGGGTAGAAAAGCCACTTGAGTCTACCCTGTGCTTTAGAAGAGGAATGACCGTGATGGGTTGTTTCAGTGACAGACACTTACTTAGTGGCTTCAGAGCCATTTCAGGACACTTCTCTAACTTAATGGCCTCACTCAGTGCCCAATCACTCAGAGAAAGCCTCCCTCCTCTGCTGCTCTCTCCCACACTCCATCATCATTGGAGTCACTGTGTGTTTCCATGAGCTGCTGTATGACATTTTTTTTCTTATGGATCATAGCCCTGATAGCTCAGGTAGGATATTTTGGCTAAGGATACAGGAATGGGGACCCCAGGAGGAGGAAGAGATCTCTACAGGCTTTTAGCCAGGCTCAACTTCATTCCTTCATTCCTGTCTCTTTGTCTCCACCCCTTAAAACCCTAGGCTTCTTTGGAGGCTCAGTTCTGGTGTACATCCTACATCAGACCTTTCCTCATCTCCTCCCCCCTCAGTTTTTAGTGTCCCCTCCCAAGAAATGAAACAGAAAAACTCTTTTAAAAGTTTCCATTGTATATATTTTATACTGATGTACACACTATTTGCTGTTCTCCTTGCAAAATAAAAGCCCTTTGAGGGCAAAAATAGTTTTGATTTTTTCTTAGTAGAGACAGTGTGGTGTAATGGGTAGGGTGCTGGGCTTGGAGTAAGGTAAAGCCTGAGTCCAAATTCAGAGATAGACACTTCCTAGCTGTGTGACCTTTGGAAAGTCAGATAACCTCCTTATGCCTTAGTTTCCTCTTCTATTAAAATGAGAGGATTGGATTTGATGGCTTCTCAGTTTCTTTTCAGCTTTAAATCTATGATTTGATATATTCTTTCCAGTCATCTCCTGGGCAAAGGTGGACTTCTTTGTCTCTTTTGCTTCTTTTTTTGAGAGGGAAAGGCAAGGCAATTAGGGTTATGTGACTTGCCCAAGGTCACACAACTCATAAATGTGTCAAGTGTCTGAGGTCAGATTTGAACTCAGGTCCTCCTGATTCCAGGGCAGGTGCTTTATTCACTACATCACCTAGCCACCCGCTCTCTTTTATGCTTCTTCTCTGATTGGAATGAGGGGGGATTTGGTCCCTGGTTGTGATGGAAAGTGAAAAGCCAAAGGATCATAAGCCTTGGGACTTGGAGGGACTCAGAGAAATCATCAGGTTCATCCCCCTGACTTTTGACAAGGCCATGTTGATCCATCCATTCATCTATCCATTTATTCATTCACCCATTCATTCGTTCAATAGGTATTTAATGAGTACACTGAAAATAAGCAGGATTTGTAAAAGAGTAAAGATGATTCTCTCCCATCCTACTCCCCACCCTCCAGAAAAAGAGGTGAAAAATTAGCCCGAGGTCTACCAATCCTTGCTCTGGCAGACATCAGTCTTACTTCCCCTGGGAAAGTCTTTGTCTACCTCAGTTTCCTCAACTGTAAAACAGAGATCACTATAGCATCTACCTCCCAGGGTTGTTGTCAAGATCAAAGACAGAATATTTGTACAGCTATTTGCAAAATACTGTGCAAACAGCTAGCTATTATGATTATGTATCTGAAATTCTGTCATATGGGAGAAGGATTACATTCATTTTGTTTAAATGCTAGTAAAGTCCTTTATACTAGCTAACCAAAATCCTTCATGCTACAATTTAAACCTCCTATTCTGCATCTGATCACTGGAGAGGAGGTGATCATCCTCTAAGTGTAGCAGAAGTAATCATCAAATTCTGGGACTCTTCCCCCACCAACTCTCCTCCCCATCCCCTCCAGATCCTGTCCACCATTTGCTAGTCTTCCTTCCTCCAAGTTGCATTCTTTGAGATCTTGTTACAGACTCACAGAATCTCAGAATGGGAAGGAACACCAGAGGAGGTCTGTACAGTGAAAGGAAGGAAGTTTTTCCTGACCTCAAGCTGTCATCTGCTCAACTCTTTGCTTTTCCATCCACTGCTCCTAGTTCTGACCTCAAGTAGAACCAAGTCTAAAACCCCTTCAACATGGCACCCTTGAGAAGTCTTGAAGATCACTCTCATGCCCCTTCCTTTCCATCTTCTTCTCTCTAGGCTAAACACTCCCAGTTGCTTCAACCATTTTTCCTTTGGCCTGGGCTTCTTCCCCATTCTGATTGTCCTTATTAGGGCACTCTCCTGATGGATCCATTCCATATGGTTTTAATTTCTGCAAACTACCACCTATCCTTGGAGATTAGATTAGGGTCATCCAGGTAAGGATTGTTAAGGAGTGTCCTAAGTTTAATATCCCTCAATGTTCTGACTAGGATTGCCCGGTAGGACTTGGGGCTGGAACATAGACTGAATGGTATAGTATTTTGTAGTGGGTCTAATTACTAGTGATTGAGTATGGGGCAGAATAGAGAATAGCTAGGACAAATGTACAGATGTACAGTCATCACTACCAACATCTACCCATCCTCTGCAGGGTCTAGGGTTAAAGTCTCTGCAAAGTCAATCTGGAGCCAGAGGACTAGGTTCAAATCCCACCTCTGCCACTTGCTGACTGTATGATCTTGGGTAAGTCACTTCAACTCCACAAGCATTTATTAAGCACCTACTATGTTCCATGAACTGTGCCAAGGTCTGGGGACAAGAAAAGGCCAAAAAAATAGTCCTTGCTTTTAAGAAGCTCACAGTTTCCTGGGATAGACAAAAGGCAAACAATTATGTTTCTGTAAGATATATATAGGATTATTATTATTATAATTTACATGCAACTGGGAAATAAGGTATACAGGCACTGGGGTAGGGAGATCCATCTTGCTCTACCAGAAAGTCAGAGGGATGATGGGGGAGGATATAGGAGAGAGCAGATTGGGGGAGGGGGTAAACATGGGATTGCTGTTTTGGGGGAGTGAGTAGGGAAAAGATGGGTAGAAAATTTGTAACTCAAAATCTTGTGGAAATCAATGATGTAAACTAAAAATAAGCAAAAGTTAATTAAAAAGAAAAGATATATATATGTATATATGTATATATGTATATATGTATATATATAT